>CM041776.1:477439495-478639495 GCA_023374045.1 Limonium bicolor
TCAGAAGAGCACAAAGATGTAGTAGCTCGGCATTTAAGAATGGACAAGAAGCGGCCGACATCAGTTGAAAACATTGTAGTTCACCTATCCCGGACTCCATATCTCTCCATAACATTCGCCGACGATGAGATCCCTCGTCGGGCGGGAAAAGCCATCTACATAACTGTGAAGGCTGGAGGATTCCAGGTCCCCAAGACTTTGATTGATGATGAGGCTGAAGTGAATGTCTGTCCGCTCCGAGTAGCCCGTCATATGGGACTCAACGATTTCAAGCCAGTAGACATGACATTGAGTGCCTATGACAACAGCCATAGGAATGTTTTAGGAACCATCCCTTGCCAATCCTGATTGACGACGTCTCCCAGACCATCGAAGCGATGGTCATAGACATATCCTCCACCTTCAACCTTCTGCTGGGACGGGAATTCATCAATCAGATTAAAGGAGCCCCCTCTGTCGTCCATCAGAAGCTAAAATTCAAACACGGGGGACGAATTGTGGAGGTTTTGGGAGAGGCCAGAGTTGAGTCCCCACTATTTGAGATTAATACACAGGGAGGTCGTGGGTTGACGCTCGGGGGCTTCACAGTGGCGAAGCCACATTCACAGGTAAGTCAAACTTCTTCCATCACTCCTCTCTACTTCGACCCTAGTATCGATAGCCCCACATCGCAGCACATGATGTCTCGGATGGGCTACGAACAGGGGAGTGGACTAGGCAAGGAGGTGCAGGGTATAACGGAGCCACTAACAGCAACGCCAGGTATGATTTACAGAAACGCCAGGTATGATGTTGACAGATTCGCATATAAGAATTCCCACAGATTCTTTCTTATCAGTTAACCTTGAACCTCATGTATCTGTGAGTTGGGATAAGCAGAGAGTAGCTCAGGCCCAGGAGGATCAGGAGACAATGGAGTGGGGGAGCTGGTGGACCACTTTATTCTCCCTCAACTCATGCCCTGAAGACCATGACGACAAGGGATGCGACCAAGGAATGCCCCGGGATGCAGCGGAGAGCAGTGTCATGATCAAACCAGTCATCAAGGACCCCGCACCCTCGGTGGATGGCCATGGAGCGTGTCTTGTCGTCTATCATGAGAAAGAGGAGCTGATTTCCCAGGAGCCTTACGTAGTTAGTCTAGTTGGTAGTGAAGATGATAGTAGCAGTAGTGATGGCAGTGTTACTAGTGATGAATACAGTTATCAGTGTAATGAGAACATCAGCAATGCAAATAGAATCGGACTAGGAGAAGGATCGCCACAATTTATTTTCACTTGTAAAAATGGTGGCAATTTTCTGACAATCTCCGAGCTCCCAAGCTCATCGGATATTAATGGAAATTTAGTTTGCTCAAATTATTCGCCTGTTATGTCTTCTCAAACATTTGATTCATTACAAATTATTGAGGCCGAAGAGGAGGAATATGATGAGGAGAATATGCCTCCCACAGAACAATATTCCACTCACACCCAGATTGTAGAGGATACTGTGGCAATAAATATCGGAACACCTGATAACCCCAAAACTTTGCAAGTCGGTTCGGGTCTGAGTGAAACAGAAAAACGGGACTTGACTTCTTTGCTAACCGAATATGTCGATGTTTTTGCTTGGAGTTACGCAGATATGCCTGGGATCGACCCTGACATTGTCCAACACCGAATACCGTTGTATCCCAATGCCAAACCTAAGAAACAACGTTTGAGAAGAATGAAACCTGAGCACCAATTGAAAGTGAAAGAGGAAGTTGAGAAATTGCTACGCGTCGGCTTTATCCGGGTCGTCAACTACCCCGACTGGTTAGCCAATATCGTAGCCGTCTTAAAGAAAAATGGAAAGGTGCGAGTGTGCATCGATTTTTGGGACTTAAATGAAGCCAGCCCAAATACAGCTTTCCCTTACCCCACATTGATATCCTTGCTGACAACACTGCCCAACATGCACTACTGTCATTCATGGACGGATTTTCAGGATACAATCAAATCCGAATGGCTGTAGAAGACCAAGAAAAGACGTCTTTTATTACACAGTGGGGAACCTTTTGTTATATAAACATGCCCTTTGGTTTGAAAAATGCCGGAGCCACGTATCAACGGGCTGCCACTACACTATTGCATGACATGATCCACAAGGAAGTGGAGGTATACGGAGACGACATGATCGTCAAAGCTGCCCAATGAGAGGACCATTTGATAAACCTGAGAAAGTCTTTGAGCGGATGCAAAAATATCAAATGAAACTCAACCCGGAAAAATGCACATACGGTGTAACCGGGGGGAAGCTTCTAGGTTTTATGATCACAACCCGTGGAATCGAGGTAGACCCAGATAAGATAAAAGCCATTCAAGAAATGCCTCCTTCGAAGTCCGAAAAAGAAATCAGGGGTTTGGTAGGCAGAGTTCAGTATATCAGAAGATTCATCGTGCAGCTAACCGAGACTTGTGAGCCTATTTTTCGTCTGTTGAAAAAAGACACATCTAAAGTCTGGAATGAACAATGTCAAGAAGCATTTGAAAAGATAAAAACCTATTTGCAGAACCCGCTAGTCTGAGTACTGACCCAGGAAGGTAAACCAATGATCCTTTACCTCACTGCCCGAGAAACGTTGATGGGCGCCATGCTGGCCTAGGAACAAGGATCCCCACCGCGCGAAAAGTCGATCTACCATATCAGTAAAAAGTGGGTTGATATGGAAACGCGATACTCCGACATCCACAAATTTTGCGCCACTTTGGTCTGGGCTACGAAGAAACTAAGGCACTACTTATTAGGGCAAGAGGTTCATCTGATTGCACGCATGAACCCTATAAAGTACCTTCTGGAAAAGCCAATTCTCGACGGTCGCTTATCCAGATGATCCCTATCGTTATCCGAATTCGATATCACTTTCAAAATTCAGAAGTCAATCAAAGGGAGTGCCATAGCCGAGCATCTAGCAGAATGCCCCGTAGCATCCGAGTTCTTTGGCAATGACGACTTCCCAGACGAACAAATCATGACATTACAGAAAACCTGTTGGAAGTTGTACTTTGATGGTGTCAACCACAAGGGTAAAGGGGCTGGGATCTTGCTGATCCACCCTGAGGGAGATCTGCTTCCAGCTGCGGTAAAAATTAATTACCCAGTCACTAATAACATGGCAGAATACGAAGCCTGCATTTTGGGACTTGAAATGGTGTTAGAATTGCAAGTGGAGGAGTTAGAGGTCTTCGGTGACTCTAATCTCGTTATTCATAAGTTAACTAGACTTGGGAGATCAGAGAAGAACGATTGATCCCCTTCCATGACTACCTTTCATACCTAGTCACTTGCTTTCGAAACGTGACTTTCAAGCATATGAACCGTAGCCAGAATATCTTCGCCGACTCCTTGGCGTCCTTGGCTTCAGTAGTCCAAGTACCGACCGGCTCATTGTACTTCCCTTTGTGGATAACCATGACTAACGTACCCTCATTCAAAGTTGGAGCCATCGAAGCAGAGGAAACAGAAGATGAGTGGTTCGTGGATATTGAGAATTTCCTCAGAAAAGGAGAGTACCCGCCAGAAGCCACTAAGCAGGACCGCATTGCGCTGAGAAGAATGTCGAATCAATGTGATCTGCGGAACCAGAGTCTACAAGAGAATGCCGAATGGAGTCCAACACTTATGCGTGACCCGAAAAGAGGCTGATAAGATCATCGAGGATGTCCACGAGGGAGTATGTGGGTGTGAGCCTAGATTTTAAACCCTATCCTATGTTGATTAAAGTTGATTAGGATCTAACCGGGTTTTAGGTCCACTTATAACCTAAGATTAATAACTATGTCATATAACAAAATTATTAAAACCTAAGCTAGCTCACTGGAACCTATTAAGAGTCGCCACCTAATTTTAACCTAGATCAATTAGGAAAGGAGAGTTCGGGTTCGGGGGCTTGATATTCAACTTAATTAGGGTTCAATTACTTTCATTACCCCTAGAAGTCGTTTTTCCTCTACTTAGTTTAATTACGGCTTATTACGAGTCGTTTTTAACCTAAGTGCGCGCTTCTGTTTTTTTTATTTTTAACATTTTTTGACAGAAAATTAAAGTGGAAATTAAATACTTAAACTAGGGTTTCGGAGGCAGAATTAGGTCAAGTTTTGTTTTCGTCCGTGGCTACGGACCTAATGTCCGAACCTACGGACCCTAGTTAACTAATTACACAGTAAAGTCAAATTTAAACATAAACGAGATTTTGAAAAGTCCGGGCCACGGACAGGACGTCCGTGGGCCCGGACATGTTTTATAAAACCCTAAATTTTGAAAATAAAAATATCCCGCCACCGTCCGGGGGCGTCCGGCTTTCGGACATGGCGTCCGGGACCCCGGACATAGCGTCCGTGGGTGCGAACCGCCCTCGGACAGCGGCGTTTGGGTGGCTCCCGGCGGTGTTTCTGGCTCAAATTTTATGGGTAGGTAGCCTGAAAGATTCTAAACATGTTAGTGATTGAAAGTTTACAATTTGAATTCGAATTAAACACGAAACTTAGCAAACAAGTTATTGAGCAGAAGCGAAAACAAACGCTAATTCAGAAGCGATAAAAAGTCAATTCGACTCCAAATTTTAACACAGAGTAGTTAAAGTTGAACAAAGTCAGAAACATGACTTCAACCTGTTTTACCTTCAGATTTGATGAGACTCTTCACAACGGGGATCTTTTGGTGCCTCGTTGATGCCGATTTTGGATTGACTTCGAATTGTGCTTCTGACTCCTTCTTCTTTATGCTGTTAAGGACGTTTCTCTTCTGTTTTTTGTGGTGGTTTTATGTGTTTTTTGGTGCTTGGAAGTTCAATAGGAGAAGAAAGGATGAGTTTTTGGTGATTTCGGGGTGATTTCTGCAGTGTTTCGGTATTGAGGGGAGGGTTTTAACGAGATGAGGCTTGGAAGTGTTAAAACGTGGGAAAAGTTTGTGGCTGTGTTTTCTGACTTTAGAAGTGTTCTCCTCTGCCCTAGTTCGTTCTTGGGGGGTCCTTTTTATAGAAAGAGCATGGTCAAATTGATAGAGCAAGATCTTTATCTAAAAGACTGATTTTGTGCTCTAAGGGAATCTGATTTTTTAGAATATGTTGCAAGCCGATAAAAATTATGAAAATTTAACTGAAGGTAAAGAATGATTTTTAGGAATTTTGAGAGTTGGAATCGGATTATTTTGATAAATAATTGATTAGATAAAAATCGCACAATATGGAATCTCCCATAATTCATAACTAATTATTGGAAAGTCGAAATAACGAAATTCCAACGGAATTAGTCTCTAAAAATCATCCTCTATCTTGTGTTAAAATTGCATGACATTTTGTTTTGATTTCGGTATTTTCCGGAGGAGAGAGAAAATTGCAAAAATGATTGAATTTCTCTTTTAAATTTTGGGATAAGGTTCCCAATAAAATAATTTCAGGTTTATGACTGTATGTAGTCATGGTAACCATGTGACAATTTTATTTCAATTTTGGAAACCTTTTAATTTCTATTTTGAGGCTATTTCATGTGTTAATTATTAAAGAAATTAGCTTATAATATGAATTAAAAGCTAAATTTCCAGAATAAATATTATCAGAAAATCATGAAATACCTTTCATAATGACTATGATATTTAGAAGTGTTTGGAGATAATGAACAAGTCATATGAAAATAGAAAACCCCGATAATGTCCTTTGGAAATCCTGCATTGGTGCATTTTGACCACTTTGCCCTTTGTAACACGTATGCCTTAGAGACCACTCCAGGGGGGGTTGAAATTTTGGGTATAACAGATTGCCCCCCGTCAACTAGGCTTTGTAATGAAAATGAAAAGACTAGTTGATGCCTGAGTGATACCCCAAAATTTTGGATCTTAAAAGGCCCTATATGCAGATTGCGTCGAGCTATTCTAAGGCGCCGACTACCTATGAGTGAGAATGAGAAGATGTCAAGCGATTCTAAGGCGTTGACTACCTATAAGATGAAGTAATGTCAAGCGATTCTAAGGCGTTGACTACCTAGACGATGAAATGATGTCAAGCTATTCTAAGGCGTTGACTACCTATAATGAGTGAAATGTGCTTAATGTGATGATGAATTGTATGACCTAGGTGCATCTAGGGACCGCAACCTATTCCGAAGTGTGTGTAAAAGGTTAGGACTGAGAGTGCCAAACGTGGCAGGTGCTAAGGAAGTGGGTAAGACTTATGACAAACTTGAGGGTGAGTTCTTCTACTCAGGTGAGAATTTGTATCTGTGAAGAATCTGCATCTTCGTGGTGAGAATCTGTATCTGAATCTACGGGTGAGAATCTGTATCCCTGAAGAGTCTGTATCTATGGATGAGAATCTGTATCTCTGAAGAATCTATATCTTCGTGGTGAGAATCTGTATCTCCGGGGCGAGAATCTGTATCTCTGAAGAATCTGTATCTCCGGGGTGAGAATCTGTGTCTGAAGAATCTGTATCTTCGGGGTGAGAATCTGTATCTCTGGTCTATGATGAGGAGTTTCGTACGGATGGATGCAAGGTTAACTTTATGCAAATGATCATAATGAAAGTTGATTATGAAAGTGCCAAACATGGCAAAGATGATGTGCATGTCAAAATACAATCAAAGTGTATGTAGGAAACTTGTCCCAAAACAAGAAATCATTGGAAAATGTGCCAAACATGGCAATGTTAAGGATCAAAATTGTCCAAAGCAAGACATTGCTAGAAATGTGCCAAATGCGGCCATGATGAGGTTTATGAAACCGAAGTGTTTAAAGGAAAGTTGTTCAAGACAAGAATTGTTGTTTGAAGAAAATTCTGTTTAGTAAAAAGGAAAGTGAATCATCATTTCCTAACTATAGACTTCGGACTTGTAATTTATCTCCTACGAGATGAACATGCCGCCGGTGGGGTATGGTGTATGATGTGAAGGTAAGGGCTTATGTGGGCATGTGTGGTGTATGAAGTGAAGGTAAAGGCTTGTGTGGGCCTGTGTGGTGTATGAAGTGAAGGTAAGGGCTTATGTGGGCCTGTGTGGTGTATGAAGTGAAGGTAAGGGCTTATGTGGGCCTGAGGTGTTTGATGTGGTGGTAAGGGCTTATGTGGGCCTGAGGTGTTTGATGTGGTGGTAAGGGCTTATGTGTGCCTGTGGTGGGATGGTGGTGTGATGCTTAATCCTTGGGTTCCAATTGGTGTTGTCATAGCAATTGTTGGAGCCAACAATTGCCCCCAGTTTTTTTCCCTTAAGACAATATGAGCTAGAGTTCATGGCAATCGATCGTTCCGATCGATTGCCCCCAGTATTTTCTTTGATCAAACGTGCGAATGAGTCTCGTCCTCACAGGGTCAAGGCTTAATGGTCTTTATTGCTCTTTCCTACCTACACTCGACGTGTTTGGTGTTTACACTCGTTTCTCACTTACGGTCACAACTTCTAGACCATTGAATTTGATATTTGATGAATTTACGCATTCAATCTGTTACTTTCACGTGATTGGATACACAACTACCAAGTCGGAAGTCTTTGAGGCTTATAACGTGGCCATGGGGTGTGATGCAAGACAATGGGACCATGGAGGGATGTTTGAGGTATGTGGAGTTTAAAGGGGTGACCAAAGCTGCACTTTGTGTCTTCTCTCGGATTCATCTTCCTTGTCTTGAAGTCGTCTAGCTGCTTTGTGTTGTCGTTGTTTTTGAGCTTCTGGACTTGGACTTTGAAGTTGTCCTTTACACTTTTTTCTCTCTCTTTGTCATTTGGATTTCTTCGAGGCACTTCGGGTTTGCCTTTTTTCTTTATCCTTTCTTGACTTTGCCTTCGGGGTTTTGTGTTTCCCGGTTTTGGGCTTCGAGAGCTGTTTTGATGTGAGCTCTTTGGATCCTGTGTCACTCTAGGACCATTTGCGGATCACTTTGTCATGCTGATAGCGGCATTGCTTCTTCGGACTGATGAGAATGTTATCTGAGAGTCGGGCTCCTCGCCTCCTTTGGTCACCGGTCGGACATTCATCATTGGCTGGGTTATTTTGTGGAGTTCATAATATCGAAAAGGGATATATGAAAGGCTCAGCGGGGGTGCCTAGGTTTTAATGACTGGGTTTACAAGCTTTGGCTATGTGGTGCTATACCTAGGTGCTTCGTCATTCCTGATAGTCGTATATCCGTTCTTTGTTACTTTTCACAGGTCTAAGCGTAAATTTACAAATTATCTCCTTCGGTCGGAGTTATACCGTTTACCTCACCTTTGAATGTGGGCTCACCGGAGTCGTGTAAAAATGACACGCTCGTTCACTCATGGTTTTTTCCGCTCAAGACATTCTCGTGAATTTCACTCAGAGACTAGTTCACACGCTTAAACGAAAGATGAAAGATGATGAACCTAAACTCAGATTGCCCCCCATTATTGATTTGGGGTTAATGACGACAATTTAAAAGATATGGATTTGGAACCGCTTTGGGGGTCATTTGGATGTTTTGGATAAGCTGTGGGGTTTGGTAAGGCATGTCCAAAACTTCAGAACAAAATACAAGTCTTTGTATTCCATTGTCGGGAGATAATTAATTCATGCACCTTTTCTCAAAAGAAACTTGTGTGAAACAAAACCTTCTCTTTTTTTGTGTTATCATTTAGACTTGAAAAAGTCATCGATTTGTGAACATGAGGAAGAAGATGATTTAACAAGATCAATGCTTCTTATTAGTGGTCAGAAAACGATCATTCTTTGAAAATATGAGAGGTGCATTTGGAAGATGAGTGTTATGGCAGGTTATGCAGTAGAATGCATGGGAACCCTAAAAATTCTGTTGAATCCAAATCCTGCTGAACCGTCTGAAGTCGGCATGCTGAAGACTCGAGCTCTTGACCGCCGGGATGTCGCTAAGATGACTGCGATCGTCTTCTTCTTGGACTCTTAGTAGGCTCCTAGGGATGCCTATGGATGACGCATGAGACACTTGGGCCTGCATGGGTTGAAACAGTTTCATGAATGTGGATTAGGCGCTCGGGCCTGGATGATTTTCATGGATGTGGATAGGCACTCGGGCCTGGATGAATTGAAAGTGAGGCACACATGCCAGAATGATTCATAAGCGGGTTGGCACTCGGGACGGAATGAGGATGCGGCACTGGGGCCAGAACATGTTGTGAGACTGTGGCACTAGGGCCGGAATGTTTAGAATATGTGGCACTTGGGCCAGAAAGTGTTTGAGGATGTGGCGCTTGGGCCTGAATGTGTTTAGGAAAATGGCACTTGAGCCGGAATGATTTGGGATTGTGGCACTTGGGCCAGAACGATTTCAGATTGAAGTAAGAAATATGGGCCAGAGGGACTTCTAGACTGGAACGAATGTGCGGGCCTGAATACCCTTAATCTGGAAGTGGAGTAAACGGGCCGAAGGAAGCCACATGGACCGTGAATGTGCCACTGGGCCGAGAGAGAAACCTTGAAGCCTAAGATTCGTTTGATGATCTTGTTGGGCCTTGAGGCCAGAAACTAGAATGAATGGGTTGCGCAAACTATCTGGGATTCAAATGTTTTATGCTATGGGCCAAATTTTGGATTCAGAGCAAAGTTCGTGGGCCAAAACTATGAATTGGTCTATGGGCCCAGATTAAGTGAGTTATGAGTGTGGCACTTGGAATATTCTAAGAATTTGGCACCTGGGCCAAAATGTGTTTGGGCTAGAAAGAGGGCGCATGGGCCGAAATGATTTCTAAACCATGTCCCAGATGTGAATTGGAATTTGGGACCGAGTACTTCTGATTGGGCCTAAAAGATGATACTTATACCTAGGATTTTGGGCCAAAGCCCGAGTGGAAAGTCTTTCTAGACTAGAATAAACCCTGAAACGGAAAGGCCTGATGGATTTTCATGAACTGCTTTCGGTGGATTTGTTTTCATGGGCCTAGAACTAAATTGATAATTCAAATTGGGCCGAAAGAGAGAATCACCTAGGTCTGAACTTTTGGGCAGAGCCCAAACAAACATTCATTTATTCAAACCAAACAGGGCCTTAGGGCCGCAAACAATGAAGTCGTGAATTCCAGGTGGGCTGAGTTTACATAGGAAGAGTTCCTATCAATTTCTAGGCTGGCAGTGGGCCGATCATACAAGCAACAAGGCCCACACAAGTTCAACATGTCCTTACTAGACGCTTCAACAAATTGGGTATGGATCGATCCGGAGAGTGCTTGGGGCATGGGCCCAGGTCACCACAAAGGAATAGGGCTTGCACGCTATTCTCTTTGGGCTTCCCCACTTTTTTCACATCACCTGAAGGTGTGCGTCCACGGTCGGGTCTTTGACTGACCAAACAATGGGCTAGGTAAGGGCACTGCCAGGAAAACGCTTGGGGCTAAAGCCCAGGTATTAAGGGGATGTGGTTAGACGACATCCTCCTCTTTTCCCCCGCTTATTCACATCACCTAAAAGGTGTGAGTCCCTGACGGGGACCCTCAAACGGGTCCCGGGTGAAATCGGTTCGTGTGGACCCTCGCTCTCATATGTTGCAAAGGTGCAGAAATTAAAGTGCACCAAAAGTAAAAACAACAAAGTAATAAAGCCATAAATAAACAATTTCAAGTTAAGCCCTCTTTCTTAAAATTAAACAAGTTAAAATTAAGAAGTTTGTCCCAGCAGAGTCGCCAGTCTGTGAGCCTAGATTTTAAACCCTATCCTATGTTGATTAAAGTTGATTAGGATCTAACCGGGTTTTAGGTCCACTTATAACCTAAGATTAATAACTATGTCATATAACAAAAATTATTAAAACCTAAGCTAGCTCACTGGAACCTATTAAGAGTCGCCACCTAATTTTAACCTAGATCAAATTAGGAAAGGAGAGTTCGGGTTCGGGGGCTTGATATTCGACTTAATTAGGGTTCAATTACTTTCATTACCCCTAGAAGTCGTTTTTCCTCTACTTAGTTTAATTACGGCTTATTACGAGTCGTTTTTAACCTAAGTGCGCGCTTCTGTTTTTTTATTTTTTACATTTTTTTGACAGAAAATTAAAGTGGAAATTAAAATACTTAAACTAGGGTTTCGGAGGCAGAATTAGGTCAAGTTTTGTTTTCGTCCGTGGCTACGGACCTAATGTCCGAACCTACGGACCCTAGTTAACTTAATTACACAGTAAAGTCAAATTTAAACATAAACGAGATTTTGAAAAGTCCGGGGCCACGGACAGGACGTCCGTGGGCCCGGACATGTTTTATAAAACCCTAAATTTTGAAAATAAAATATCCCGCCACCGTCCGGGGGCGTCCGGCTTTCGGACATGGCGTCCGGGACCCCGGACATAGCGTCCGTGGGTGCGAACCGCCCTCGACAGCGGCGTTTGGGTGGCTCCCGGCGGTGTTTCTCTGGCTCAAATTTTATGGGTAGGTAGCCTGAAAGATTCTAAACATGTTAGTGATTGAAAGGTTACAATTTGAATTCGAATTAAACACGAAACTTAGCAAACAAGTTATTGAGCAGAAGCGAAAACAAACGCTAATTCAGAAGCGATAAAAGTCAATTCGACTCCAAATTTTAACACAGAGTAGTTAAAGTTGAACAAAGTCAGAAAAACATGACTTCAACCTGTTTTTACCATCAGATTTGATGAGACTCTTCACAACGGGGATCTTTTGGTGCCTCGTTGATGCCGATTTTGGATTGACTTCGAATTGTGCTTCTGACTCCTTCTTCTTTATGCTGTTAAGACGTTTCTCTCTCTGTTTTTGTGGTGGTTTTATGTGTTTTTTGGTGCTTGGAAGTTCAATAGGAGAAGAAAGGATGAGTTTTTTTGGTGATTTCGGGGTGATTTTTCTGCAGTGTTTCGGTATTGATTTGAGGCTTGGAAGTGTGTTAAAACGTGGGGAGAAAAGTTTGTGGCTGTGTTTTCTGACTTTAGAAGTGTTCTCCTCTGCCCTAGTTCGTTCTTGGGGGGTCCTTTTATAGAAAGAGCATGGTCAAATTGATAGAGCAAGATCTTTATCTAAAAGACTGATTTTGTGCTCTAAGGGAATCTGATTTTTTAGAATATTTGCAAGCCGATAAAAATTATGAAAATTTAACTGAAGGTAAAGAATGATTTTTAGGAATTTTGAGAGTTGGAATCGGATTATTTTGATAAATAATTGATTAGATAAAAATCGCACAATATGGAATCTCCCATAATTCATAACTAATTATTGGAAAGTCGAAATAACGAAATTCCAACGGAATTAGTCTCTAAAAATCATCCTCTATCTTGTGTTAAAATTGCATGACATTTTGTTTTGATTTCGGTATTTTCCGGAGGAGGAGAAAAATTGCAAAAATGATTGAATTTCTCTTTTAAATTTTGGGATAAGGTTCCCAATAAAATAATTTCAGGTTTATGACTGTATGTAGTCATGGTAACCATGTGACAATTTTATTTCATTTTGGAAACCTTTTAATTTCTATTTTGAGGCTATTTCATGTGTTAATTATTAAGAAATTAGCTTATAATATGAATTAAAAGCTAAATTTCCAGAATAAATATTATCAGAAAATCAATGAAATACCTTTCATAATGACTATGATATTTAGAAGTGTTTGGAGATAATGAACAAGTCATATGAAAATAGAAAACCCCGATAATGTCCTTTGGAAATCCTGCATTGGTGCATTTTGACCACTTTGCCCTTTGTAACACGTATGCCTTAGAGACCACTCCAGGGGGGGTTGAAATTTTGGGGTATAACAGTGGGACCCATGCTGGAGGAGATTCCCTATCCCGGAAAATCCTCAGACTAGGATATACTGGACAACAATGGAAGCCGATTGTCACGCATTTGTGAAAAACTGCGCCAAATGTTAGACTCATGCGAGCTTGCAACACCTGCCTCCCTTACCCCTAACAGCCATGGCAGCTCCTTGGTCGTTCTCTATTTGGGGAATCGACATCATTGGTGAAATTCACCCAAAGCTTCAAATGGGCATCGCTATACATCCTGGTGGCAATAGATTATTTCAGTAAATGGGTCGAAGCACGGTCGTTTGCGAATATCTAATCGAGACAAGTTGCCCAGTTTATCGAAAGGGACATCATATGCCGATACGGGTTCCCTTAGAATTCGTATCAGACAACGGTCCTTAATTCGACGGAGACACTATCCGGGTCATGGAAAAAATACAACATCCGTTACCACAGATCATCTCCATACAGGCCTCATACTAACGAGCAGTCGAAGCCGCCAACAAAGTTGTAAAGAGCGCACTCTCAAAAATGGTTGAAACATACAAAGATTGGCCAGAAAAGTTGCACTACGCTCTCTGGGGTTACCCGAACTACTGTCAGAAATGCAACCGGAGCCACCCCGTATTCCTTGGTGTACGGGTCAGAATGTGTCTTGCTAATCGAGCTTGAAATTCCAACCCTTCGGGTCACTAATGAACTGAAAATTTCTGAAAGTAACTGGTTACAACAACGCTACGACAGTCTCGCTTCTCGATGAAAAGCGCCTACAGGCACTATATCACATCCAGGGTTACCAAAGGAGAATGGCAAAAGCATTCAACAAGAGGGTCAGAGAACGAAACATCCAAGTGGGCGATCTTGTCCTGAAAGAGCTGAGAAAAGATTTACCAGACCCACGGGGTAAATTCAGACCGAACTGGGTAGGCCCGTATCTGGTCAAAGAGATAGCCCCTCATGGTGCTGTATTACTGACGGACTTAGATGGAGAATAATTTCAAAGCCTTGTCAACCTCGACCGGTTGAAACGATATTATGTCTGAACTATCACAAAAGTCCAAAAAATGCATCCATATAAAAAAAATCCAAAAAATGCATCCATTTAAAAATCCAAAAAAAATGCATCCATATGAAAAAATGCTTCCAAAGAAGAAAAAAAAACATCCACACGAAAGTTATCATTACCTTCTGCATTAGGTTTAGTTTAATTGTAATTGCAATTGCACATCCCCAGTCTCGAGGGGCGTTTTGATCTTAATTCTAGAAAGTCACATAAGTCATCAAAGGCCGCCAAACTCTTGTATCATTTTTTTCTCGAAGAGGTCTTGAAAGGATCTCCAAACTCCCGTGAGAGTCGAGTGCATGAGAGAAACACAGAGCGTGCAAAAACCCAGAGTACTTGATGCATTTAGATTTCGAAGAACCATGTGAGGATCCTCCATCACAGAACCAAATATTGATGAGAAAAGCGTGTTACCATTCATGTCAAAATTAGGGAATAGTAGAGGAAAAAATAGATGTCAATAGGGATGCATAGCGAGAGCAGGGCCTAGGATCGAAGAAAACCTCCACAAGGCCAAAAAGCCTTACCGACCCTGAAAATGATCCTTTAGTGAACCCCGCTGAGCCTTTTTGTTGAAAACCTTTTTCCGAAATAGCTCCACGATATATCAGTCCACATCTCACAAAGGGATGCAAATAGACTACTCAAAGAAAGTAGCAAATCAAAATGAGAATACATAATAATCCGCCCAAATGCGAAAAGAGTCTAAAATCACTTCATCCGGCAAAGGTGAAGCATATCCTCCGTGCACAAAAGCTCCACAATTCTCAAACGAATCCTCCAACCCATGTGACATGCCCTACGCCCCCATTTATAACCCATCGAAAGACCTCCAACTTAGAGATGGTATTTATTTGATTCGAAAAGTACCAGATTCGAAACATGAATGGCCACGACGCGTCCGATCTTGTCAATACAATCGTGCACAAACGAGTGTCAAAGAAATCGGGAAGAAGTAGAAAAAACGAGTGTTCATCACCCTGATTAAAGAAAGCCCAAGTGACCTTAAGAAAGGAAACTGAAAGATATAAGAGATCCCAAGAGACCCTTTTCGGGAAGATTTTTCAGGAAAGAAGCGGCTTAGAGGTGACTAATCTGACTTAACTAGAATTCTTGGTTGAGCTCACCTTGGACATCCATTTTTGCATTCAATCATATCTAATTCCCAAAATATGCATGTAGAATAGATTTGCATCCATTGGTCCAGACATAATATCCTACAACATGGAAAGAGAAAGATGAGTATACTCTCCCCTTGTAGGGGAAGCCACGGAATAGTGCCTGTCTCTTCGTCAACTGGCACGATAGCCATCTGCTGAGTAACGTGAAGGAATACGCAGTCATCAAGCAAAGGATTAAAAGTCTTCGGGTTACCGTTCAAAGAGATGTCCCGCAAGACATCCCTCCTCAACTCCAAACTCCTCACTCGCCAAAACTTATGAACTACGTAAGGTCTGATCTCAACAGGGAGTTGAGTACGTAGGCAACCCTCTCAGGGTGCGACCCCGTCCCCAAAATAAAAACCATCTGCCCTTGAACCACAAGGTCCATTACTGCCACTTATGAAGGAATCCGCCTCAACTAAGAGAATCATCTCAGGGCCATACCGGAGCCATCTCAAGGCGATACCAGACCCATCTCAAGCAATACCGGAGCCATCTCAAGGCAATACCGGATCCATCTCAAGGCAATACCGGATCCATCTCAAGGCAATACCGGATCCATCTCAAGGCGATACGGAGCCATCTCAGGGCCATACCGGAGTCATATCAGAGCCATACCAGAGTCATCTCAAGGCGATACGAGCCAATCTCAAGGCGATACCGAAGCAATCTTAGGGCCATACCGGATCCATCTCAAGGCGATACCGGAGCCATCTCAAGGCGATACCGAGCCATCTCAGGGTCATACCAGATCTATATTCAGGGCCATACCGGAGCCATCTCAGAGCCATACTGGAGCGATCCTAGTATAACGCCAGGGCCGCCGTCAAACTGCCAGAGTCATCGGCTAAAGCCATCTCCAATATCATGAAAATCGCGCTTGACGATCACGGTCCCCAGAAGCTATGTCAAACCATCCGACCGTATATATCGGAATCACCCGATCCCATCATCCTGAACACTCATGCAGTTAAGAGAGACAACACCAGAGAAAAGTTCCAATCTCAAATCCTCATTGAGGATCGAAGGACCCATCAGAGAGCGTCCGACCCCGAATCAAACGCAGCTAAATTCGGCTTCAGATAAACCTTTCACCACAGCGAGTTTCGTACACTCCATCAAAGTATTATAGGCTCGGCATAAGTCATATAGCTAGATATGAAGAGGTCTAGTTGAGGCACTCCTAAGTCCTCGTACTTTCAATCGCATTCTAGGCTCATCATAAGCCCTAGGACTAGATATCAAGAGGTCCGGTTGAGGCACTCCTAAGCCCTCGTGCACCTTAAATCAAATCGGGTTGTTGGTTATTATAGGCTCGGCATAAGTCCTATAGCTAGATATCAAGAGGTCTAGTTGAGGCACTCCTAAGTCCTTGTACTTTCAATCGCATTCTAGGCCCATCATAAGCCCTAGGACGGGATATCAAGAGGTCCAGTTGAGGCACTCCTAAGCCCTCATGCACCTTAAATCAAATTGGGTTGTCGGTATTATAGGCTCGGCATAAGTCCTATAGCTAGATATCAAGAGGTCTAGTTGAGGCACTCCTAAGCCCTCGTTACTTTCAATCACATTCTAGGCCGTCATAAGCCCTAGGACTGGATATCAAGAGGTCCAGTTGAGGCACTCCTAAGTCCTCGTGCACTCGGTTATCTTATTACTCTCCCGTCGCGTTCACATGGCGTGCTATCCGTGATCGCATCTGGATGTACCCCGTAAAAGCCCTAGTGAGAATTTTTGGCGCCCCCGTCAACCTTGATCCAATTCTGCAAGCCTTCTATTGCAGAATTGAATCAAGGGGAGCCATCTGTAGACCACCAAAAATTCTCACCTGTTTTATATTAAAAGAATAAACATGTTTCTAGAAACAGTTATGGTCGTCACCGTATTCAAATAAGGAATTTCTTTTTCTCCGACATTTAAGATCTCACATTCCTACGGGAAAGGAGCACGAGCCCTGTTTATTTTTTATTTATCTTATTTTTATTTTTTTATTTTATTTTATTTTTTATCTATTTTATTGTAATCTATTTTTTCCTTAAACTACTTCATTTGTGTACTAATTTTTGTTGCTTTTTATTTTAAAATATTTCGCTGTTCTATTATTACCTTGTATTATTTTATGTACTCGATTGATTCATTCTTTTTATTATTATTTATTATTTCCTTTTGATTTTCTCGTTGTTTATCGTCGCCACTTCCATCATTTTATGCAACTCTTACTACTGTTATTTTATCTATTTATTTTATTTGTTTTCATCTACCCTTCACAGGCGTTATTTTCATCATTTCATGCACATGTGCTATTCTTTTATTTATGTCTCGTTACGTTTTGAATCTTATCTGTATTTCATAATTTTTTGTCACTATTATTGTTCTCATTTTATAGTATTCTTTCCCTTTGAGTTGGTAGCATTTTAAGAATAGTTATCCCAGTCCGGGCTAAAACTCTAGTATTATTTTCTCCCATGAAGATATTGATTTCCGACTCAGCATAGCCGGTTAGCATACTCTCCATATAACCCAATGGTTCTGGGTTCGATTCCTAGCTAAGGTGTTTTTTTTTGTTATTTCTCGTTTAGCTTGCAATACAACTTTTGTTTTATGGTCTACTATTATAAATTGAAATTCGCCACAGCCCAAGTGGTCAAGGTGTGATGGGCATTGCTTGAAAACCCGAGTTTGAAACCTGGGCAGAGCATGACCGATTGCTTTTTTTTGTTTTCTCCTTCATTGCCCAACACCTCTTCTCTAAAATGTTTTTTTTCTTCTATTCTAAAAACAAAAAAAAGCGTGACAGTAGAGGCATTCTCTCGGAAGAGTCGACCAACCCACTCTGTATTCTTTGGTCTTCTTCCCCGAGTCGATGGCCATGCCTGGGAATCTCAAAAAACGGGAAAAAAACACCTCAAGATGGGCATTTGTTTTCCTTCTTCTTGAAAGAGCCGATACAACATTACGGTATGGGTTTCTATTGTTTGAAGAAGCCGATGACCCTCCCCCAACAAATTCTCTACATGTTCCTCGGTATTGAAAGTCGAAGGAGAGGAGACGGCGAACTTCTTCATCCCCGAGAGGCCCTTAAACACCGATCCGACCTTGATCCTTGGACAGAAGAGGATGGCCACCGTGAAATCGTCCCCCTCTTCTTCGTGAATCGCCGCCACCAACATCATAACTCGCCGGAGATCTTTCACCATTTTGAATCCATTCCGTCGTTGACAGGGTAAGTGGTGTCGCCTCCTTCTCCGTTCCTTCATCTCTTCTCTGATTTCTTAGGGATGTCACGTTTTTGTTTGCTAAACTCCTTCATCGCTAAAGCTACCAGAACCGGTGATGGCTAGAGGAGCTTTGACTCTTCCAGAGCCTTGGTTCCGAGAATCGAGTCGGTCACCATGTTTACTTCTTACCTCATATCCCCGTCTTACCTCATATCCCCGTCTGCATTTTGTTTTTTTTTTCAACGTTGTTTTACCTATGGAAAACCCTTGATTCTTGTTGTGTCTTCCATCCCAAGCAAAACTCAAGCCATTCGATATACTCGTTCTTCCTCTTATCCACTTTTTATATTCGCCAAGTCATTTCGTTTACAAAAGTGTTTAGTCTTTGCACGTATTTCTTAATTAATCTATAACATTATAGCTAGGCTAGTCATCTCTAGTCAGATTGTCGCTATTCGACTCCAATTTCTATCTGTCGTTCACTTTAGTTTTCGATTTATATGGTTTCACTGCTTCTGAAAGAATTATGTTGCGGTTTGCGGTTATGCTCGGCTTGCTGATTTAGAGCTTTGCCTGAGGTTAATGTTTGAGTCCTGTCTGAACGACGGTCGTACCCACATCCTTCTTGTTCTGAACTGTTCCATCTATTTAACACTTTCATTGCTCGTCTGACGCATTGAACTATGTAGAACAATCATTCTCACTCTGCCCTATTCGTTTGAGTTCGGATAGGACTTTGGGTCCCTGTTGAAGGCTGGTTAAATCTCATCTCACATTTTTCTACTGATATGTATATCTGTTGTGTAAGCGCCAGTGGAGTTCAAGTCCGCCAATAAGTTTGGAACTTACCTGCTCATTCTGCTACTGATGAATTGCGCAGGGATTTGTTTTGCTCTCTTCCTCGTGTAGGGCATTGGTGTGACACCCAGTCATGATAGACCACACCGCTGTCTTATACTTCATTTCCTCCCAACCCTTCTTCCTTGCTATTATATTTGCTGACCTGTGGCTTTGACATTACTCACCCCGTTTCCTTTGTTTCTATGTTTGATGTTTCTATTGCTTTGCAGAAAGCTCTATCAGCCCTTCTAGTGGTATCTAATCCTAATCCCTTACTAATGATAATTGTATTACCTGATAACATGTTTTGGGTGGGTCCTAATATATGATTACTCACACTTGTGACTTTACCACATGTTTATTTCGTTCTGATGCTAGCTTTACCATGAATGTCTGTTTGCGATTTCCTAATGTCCTTCTTATGTGATCTTATACCCATTTGCTTCTGATGTTAGTTTTTCTACCTGGTGCATCTGTATATATGTTTGGGTGCTTTGCCTTAATTCGTGAGTTTCATGCATCTCTGGTAGCTTATCATTGTTCTCCCGCCACCGTAGTTGCAAAACATCGTTAGAAGGAGAGGCTAGTTTAATCAGATTTTCATTTTTTATATATGTTCAAAACTTAGCTAACACTGTCGGATTGATTTAGAAACCAGTTCTGGTGGATTCTGTTCATGAAAGGGGAGAGAATTTAGGAATGTCTTCAGGTTAGCAAGTGGGTTTGAGCTACCCCAACGAAGTAGAAGGAAATTAGATAAGGAAATTAGATTAACGGTTCTACTTTATTTTCTCTATCTGTGAAGTTCGAAAAACCTGAGCAATAGCATATTTCTTTTCCTCTAGTATTTCAACTAGCCCACTGTCATCACAGGCTGCTCCCTTCTTTTGCACTAAGGTTTCGGTTGATAGTTTCTGGTATTATGCCACCAGTCCTCTTTGTTTTGTCTTGTTTGATTTGAATCCCTACCGTCGGTCAGAAAGGGTTACGAAAAAGAGCCTGAGATGATAATGGATTTAGTAAATCAGTACAAGTTAAACCGGCACGTGTCTTAATGGTAACAACAATTAAGTCTTCATGATTAGGTTAGTCTGTTCATTCAGTTGCGAATAGCTTGAAGCATGACCTACTTTGTAAAATTTTGATTCGTTTATGTTTGTTCTCATTTACGTGGACCACTCTATTTTTTATAAGATCCAGCGCATACTTGGTATGTCACAGCTTTATGTAATCCTTTAACTCATTGTTATATATATGTACATATCGTTTAAACCCTAGAAAGCCCATTAGATTGCCCTCTTTGTGGACCTTTGAGGCCCATTTTAGAAAAGCTCCAGGTGTGGGTATCCTCAATGCATACGGGTCCTAGACACGGTCCATTTGAGGAATGCCCATTTCCTTTAAGATTTTCCAAATCATCCCCTAATTTCAGAATAAAATGTACAATCAACAAAAATCCAATCCATTTGTAAATCCAAATAATCATTCGGACATGACTTAAGCCCACTAGCTCCAATGTAGTTGTTTCAAATAAACTTTCAATCAGCCCACCAGCCCGGTCCAAATCCACCAAGCCTGGCCCATTTTAAGGCTCGGCCCAAATTCAAGCCCGGTCCAAATCCAAACCTGGCCCAATATCCAAAACCATCCCAACCTCAGCCCGGCCCAATTCAAAACCCAGCCCAATTCAAAACCCAGCCCATTACGCAGCCCGGCCCAATTCATCAGCCCAGTCCAAAACACACTCAAATTCGGCCCAAACACTCAACCAAGCCCAAAACCAAAACCAATTTTCTGCCTAAATAAAAAGACCCAAGGCCCATTTTGGTCCAAATCCAATTTCAGTCCAATCTCGAGCAAGGCCCAATTTTTCCCAATCTCAAAATCAGGTCCACAGGCCAATTCGGCCCAAAACTAAATCAAGCCTAAGGCATAAATCAAGCCCAAAATAAAATGAAGTCCCAATCGACCCAATATCAAAAAGCTCAGCCCAATTCACCAACCTGGCCCAATCCACTAGTGAGGCCAGAACTTGAGGCCCAAACATAACCGGCCTAAATCCATTTCAGCCTGATTCTAATTCAGCCCAATCTAACAGCCCAATTCGGGCCCAAATCCATTTAATTCAGATCCAAACCTAATCGGGCCCAAAAACAAATTCAGACCCAAAAATCAAAACCTAAAACAACTCAAACAAGGCCCAATTTTTGACCCAGTTCCAAACAAGGCCTAATTTTCCAATCTCAAACAAGACCCATGGGCCAATTTGGCCCAAGACCAAATCAAAGACCCACTTGGCCCATTAAAACCACTTCAGCCCAAATAAAACCCACTCCAACCCAGTTTAGCCCACAAGCCCAACCAAGGCCCAAATTGGCCCACAAGCCCAACCATGGCCCAAAACCGGCCCATAAGCCCAACCAAGGCCCAAATCGGCCCACAAGCCCGATCAAAGCCCAACTTGGCCCAAAACTCCAACCAAGGCCCAATTCGGCCCAAGCCCATTTCAGCCTAACCCATTTTGGACTCAAAGCCCACTCGATCCACCAAGGCCCAATCCGGTCCAAACCTTGCCCGAGGCCCAATCCGGTCCAAACCTTGTCCAGGCCCAACCCGGTCCAACTTTGACCAATCCAAACTTCGACTTTGACCAGTCCAACTTTGACCAACCAAATGTTGACTTTGATTCAAACATTGACTTTGACCTAAAGCGTTGACCTTGACTCAAAGTGTTGACTTTGACCCAAACGTTGACCTTGACCCAACTTTGACCTGGCCCGTTTCGAGCCCGATTCAATTTAATCCAGTTCACCTCAATCCCATTCAACCCAAATTGTAACACCCAACCACCAACGTACACTTAACATCAAACTGCAGCGGAAATCTCAACTCATCACATTACTTAATTCAATGGTGTTACACGCCGTTAACCACCCACGTGGCTAACAAGGCTAATACATATACATTTGTATCGGTCTGATGGACTAGACTCCCGAGCAACTACACGTTACATTTGCTTCCCTTAACAACAACCCATTTACTTATTACATTCCAACCGTACCGAGTATTTACAAACTAATGCCGATAACAATTTCGGTCTTACTACGCCTACAATGCTTACGCCATTTAAATGGCTACCCATGTATAAACATCTACCCCGTCCTACTCTCGAACGGCTTCCAGCTCCTTGTACCTGAAATAGAAAAGGAGAGAAAGGGTGGCCCCCAAGGGGCTCAGCACCTTTGCTGGTATGGTAATCCCGCAGCCCACATGCTACCGGGCCACGCACAACTAATTGTCGTCTTAGCATGCAGTTGATTATATTTAAATCGCGCATACAAGCCATAAACATTCAACACATAAAATTTCGCCTCAATGGGCTCAGCCTATAACCAACACGTCCACACCTAACCAACCATCCAATGATTCCTTAAACCCTAGAGTGGCTCTCCTCTAAAACGGAGCTACTTCCTTAATGAACGACACGTACCCATTAATCGGGTTATCCTTAAACGCCCTTGTCACAACTGGGATTCATTTCCATGATCCACACACTCCATATCCATACAACATATCTCATTTCACACATAACAAAACATAACAACACCTTTCTTGTTTCGACGTACACATGATGATATCGCATTCATTTAAAACATCCAATATGTATATATATATACCATAGCATAGCAAGGGAATTTGCATAGCACCATAACATCACATAACACCATAAAATCGGTTCTCACAAGGAACCTTCCACCATAGTTAGTATTCATAGTGAGCCTAGAGATTATTTACCAATCCCATGTTAAGCTCGTTACCAACCTCGTTACCGTCCGGTTATATAGAACGGTTAACTTATACCCAAGGTGTGTCGGATACAGTAATCCCAAGCACACCGAAATAACATTCGTATGCCCCTGTGGCCCGACGTGAGTCAGTAACTAGCTTTGGATAAGCTAAGGGAAGGTAGAGACCAAATTGGAATACCACCTATACATACACCAAGAGAGCCGAACTGGATATGATATCGACTCCCGTCCATCACAACGTGGCCGGAACAACCGGACTCCTCACCCCCCATTAGTACACATACACTTAATAATAAGTAGTTAGAGATCCATTATGGAGCCTACCACATCCACCCACCATACGGTATCATAACCGAGTTAAGCACACAAGGGAGGTTCACACACTTGCATACAACAACAATGTCCAACTAACTCACACATAGCCGTGGTTAGCACGTTCCCAAGGTTTGGGCCGCCAACTCCGAATACCGATCACTCATGTGTTCCTAGATTTGGTTAGCTAAGGTTTAACACATATTTGAGGTTAAATGGTATCGGAGGCCAAATTCGCCACATAAATGAATTACTATAAACTCATTACATGTTTTATCTTACAAGGTGGCAAACACTCAGTAAAACATATTGGCATACAAGCCGGTGTAATCCGGTAGGACACAGGTTGCAAGAAAACCATACCTGTCACCGGAGTCCACTTACCACGTCCACTTATGTTCCTCGAGCGATTCTCGAACAACTGTTAACATCACATGTGTTTTTATTAACATCGGGGTTTGCTTGATTATTTAATGTCTAATGCTTAACTTTCCCCGTTAACTTAGTTACATAACTTACATTTTAACTTGTTTTACTTTTCATTTTGATACAACTTTTCACCCACTTAATTGCCATTTAAACTCACCTAACATGTCCTTAACAACCTTATAACATCATTACCTATCAATCCCCATCATTACATATCATTTCATAACCTTAAACCATATTTTGGTCCGACCGGACTTGCCGACCGGACTTGTCCATGTCCGGTCGATTCCAGAACACATTTCCGTCAAAATTTTTACTCCGACCGGACTTGTAAGTCCGGTCCTATGTCCGGTCCATTCCAGAGAGTTTCTCCCCTTTGAAAATTTAGCCCGACCGGACTTGCCAAGTCCGGTCCTATGTCCGGTCCATTCCAGAAACTAATTCTCGCAGGGTAAACTGGGCCCGACCGAACTTGCAAGTCCGGTCGCAAGTCCGGTCTGCCCCAAATCCTTGTTTTCCTTTTCACATTCAACTCCAAACTTCACCCCATATATCCTAGTATATCCTAACCTCATTGGGCACTTCAAACACACCTTTAGCCATGTGCTAAACTCTTTAAATCACTCACCAAAACCATCTTATCATTCACAAATCTTACAAAATTCCTAGCACTTGGGATGTTTTCTCCTTAAGATTTCAAGTGGTAATTCACCAATAATGACCACTACACCAAAGTGTTTCCTCTACACCTTAACATCATCTCCCAAGCATCTTCTCTTACTAACCAAATCTTCTCTTTCACAACTCCTTAAATTCCTTTCTCAAAACCTTACCTAAACATCATTCTCTCCTTATTCATCAACATGACCTAAACCTTAAACAAACTTCTCCAAGACTTTAATATCTCCTAAAAACACTCATTGGATTTCTAGAACTTCCAAGACAATGCCTAAATCCTTATAGCACCTTAGAACACCTTAATGCATGTGTTCTCCCTTAGTGAAGCATGTGTCCATTCCTAACAATTCCTAGTTCACCCAAGTTCATTTAAACACCTAGAACTCCTTATTCATTTTACAAATTTCGCCATGGGTTCTCTTAGCACATCATCATTCCAAAACTCATAGTTTTCACCACTAAACATTCAAGAACACCTAGATCCATCAAAACATATCACTCACAAAACTTCACCAAATTTACACTACATCACAATATAGTGCATATTTAAACTTGCTTGGCACTTAGGCCCTTAAATAACATGGCTCTTAGGCCCTTAAATTGCATAACCTTAAACACTGAATTTCCCACATAAATAATGCCTTTGACCTGCAAATACATACACCAATACATATGTTCTTTTACTAGTCTCCTTGAGAACACTTTACTAGGTCATTCACCATTTGCTCTTTAGGTAGTTTTAACAAGCATTATAAGCTTATTTCTCCTAAGGCATTAAACCACATTAAGATAGCATATTTACCTCTTTTCCACCCAAACTTCTTTCTTGTTTCCTCATAAAACCGATAAGGCATTTCATTCCTTGTCAACTACTAAACAATATACCAACATTGAAATGAGTATATAAGCTTTATGCTTCATCTCATTGTAAACCCTAGGTTTACATTATTTCAAAAACATTAATGTAGTTGTTTTACCTTGGTCTTTGAGGGGAGTTTGAATATCTATGAAGAGAGGACTCCACCTAGTCCATAAGAGATTGGAATGAAGCTAGAACAAAGTCACACAAAGAGCTCCATCAATGAGTATTTTCGGTCAACACAAAACATGAGAGGAAACTTGATTTTTTTTGAGATTCCTTACCTAGAAGCAAAGGAGATCAATAATATGTGGAAAGACAAGCTCAAGCTCCTTCAATGGTGGAACTCCATGGCACCGAAATGGGGCTCTTGAAGTTTTGAGAAGTAGAAATGAAGAGCTTGATGAGAGAAGAGAATGGTGGTGTTTGTTTTTGATTTGGTTAAGTGAGCCAAGAAATATTGGCAATGGAAGATGGCCTTTGGTGCTGTTGCTGTAGCATTACCGTGAGAAAGAAGGAGGAAGAGAGGTAGAAGAAGAGCGTAGAAACCGTGTGAAATGAAGGAGGAAGGAGAGAAATGAGATTGGTTTTGCTTTTAAGGATATTTATAATTAAAGCAAATAGTAACCTATGAGTCACCTTTATTTACTTAACAAGTTAACATGTTTGGTGACTCATTACTACCAAAAACCGGCCCCCTTATTAATAGAAGGGTATAATAGTCTTTGTTGACCAATAATTAATTACTTATAACATTATATGTTACAAACTAGCTTATAAAAATCACTATTCACCTAAACAAGGCACATAGAAGTGAAATTTTTGATTTCCCATTGATATAGCCACCCAAATGTGATACTATATAGTACACATGTTAATTAAAGAGTAATGATGGACATTTAGCCATTCAAAACTCATTTACAAGACAATTTTTCAAAAACGTGCTTTAAGACTCCTTAAAGCACATTTTGCGTTTTAACTTGTTTTCAAGCTTGGTTTTCTTTGGTAATTGATTTAATATGTTCATTAACATATAAATAAGGCATAGGTATGACCATTAGGCCTTACACATTTATCCCAAGCTTAGAGCACATTTTAGCCCATATTGACCTTAAGGTATTTATTTGTTGTTGTTTGGTTTCATTGTCTACCAAAGTTTCCTAAGGACTTAATTAGCCTTATAAAGTCATAATTAAACATTATCAAGTCTTGGTAGGCTCTTTGGGTCCTAACCAAGTTCACTCCAAGCTTAGAGCATGTTTTTGCTCAAAACCGTGTCTTAGTGTTTTATTGTGTTGTGTTTTACCATGGTTTAAATGTTTCATTTATGTTTCTAAGGCACCTTTTTAGCCTTTAAATACCATAGTTTAACATTTACACAACATACCAAGGTTTGGGGTATTTCAATCTACCCCCCTTTAAAAGACTTCGTCCTCGAAGTTCACATTTCCTCGCATCATTGGATTATACGGGAATTACTTATAGCCATAAAACTTCCATTACCAACCACCCTTTACATCCAACCTCGGACTTAATGGTCCGGGCAACATATCCACATTACACATAAAATATCATACTCACATGGTAACCTCGGACTTAATGGTCCGGGTACCTTCACCACACTTGCACTAACATAATATCCCTCAGACTCTTAGGTCTGGGTGACATAACCACATTTAGACTCATAGGTCTAGTAACGCAACACATTTAGACTCATAGGCTTGATAGCATACACTTTAGGAGATCAAAGCCAAAATAACCTTTATCACATACCAAACAACATGTCATAGCATGTATATCAAACAGAAATACCTTTTCCATCTCTCCATGGGTTCGAATCCCACGTTGAGTACATATACACAGTGATCCCGCAGAACCCGGTCGCGATGGACACCTTCTGGTCCCCGTTCCTTTGGGAGATCAAAACATTCACTTAATTTTTAACATATATACTTCTCATGTCACCGGTCCGAAGACAAAGGCTCATACGTCCTCAGCTCGTGAGCAAGTACTACAAAAATATTCTTTACTAGGTTAAGTATAAGAAGATCTTTTATTCAAAATATTAATCGATTGTTTGAAAACACCAATTGAAAATCCTTTTGAAAACACACACAACTCCAAGTCCAGTTTATGCTCCTTGTATCTTTCTTAACATGGTTATTTGTGACCACTTACAGGGAGCTTCAAGAGTCATCCAACCCTGATGTGATCAGCATCAGTGTTGAACTATCTTTCCACCCCAATTTGTGTTCGGCTTCCCTTGATCTCATGATAATCAAGTTTCACCTCCCACTTCTTTTTCAACCAACAACTAATTCAAGCATTCCCTTTCTATCTTTAAATCCTTCTAGTCATAATCATTACATCTCCAAGGGATAGAACTCCGTCTATCAATCATCATCCAAATCCAACTTAATTCAAGTTACCTAGGGAATTTAATTCTCACTAGGTTCTATGTCGGTCTCATATCCCTTCATAATTCACAACACTGTATATATATACATATTTTTTTTATCAAAATACAATACATGGTTACATTTATGCACCATCGGGTTTTAGTTCCCGGGAGTTTCTTTACTCCCTTCCACTTGTACTCTCACACACCACTGTTAACAAAATAAACACACTTCCCACAATGGTATTCGCATCTTCTGTGCGCAATTACCACAATTTAAACACAAATAAATGCGTATGTTTATATAACACACGCGCCAACCATCAAAACAAATCATTTTGTGCTATGCACAACCCGTTCACGTACACTTGTACGGTAAACACACTAAGTGGTTTTGCGCTCTACCCCCTTAAAAGGGATTACGCCCACGTAATCAATCACTAAACCTTGGCTTAAAATGTTTTGCCGTCGTGGAGTGTTTTAACTTCCACGCGGTCTATTACACAATGGATTCTGATTAGAGGATCTTAACCATATTAGCGGTTTAGTTCCTAAACCAAGAATTCGTATTGGAGTTATAACTCATAACCGGTTTCGGTCCTGGCCTGTAAGGCTTCTAGGCATTGATGACTAGCCATCATTCATATTCACAATGTATATTCGGCATTTGATGCATGGGCTCACTGGCCTCTGCTGCGCCATCCTGATAATTATAGGGCTAGTTTGCCCCATTCGTTACTGTTACTGTATTGTACATCTCCAATGTATTACCCTTATCTTGGGAAGAATGGTTTCTCAACCGACGCATGGTATCTCTTACCCTGAGCGAATTCGGTGAGTTTCAAAACTTTCCATCCACTTCTCCAATAGCTTACAGCGTAAACTACTATGTAATTCACAATTATTGACTTGCTTCTACCGACTTACTGTCGGTTGAGATTGAGCTACTACCTAATGTGTAGTGCTCTCTCAGTTATTTCCCACACCTGGGGTATATCTCATATGTATTAGTTACTGTTAATCATGTCTCCACCTTTGGTTTTGTACATGTATTCTTTCATTCCTGCGGCTTGCATTACCTATGCATCGGCCATTATAACATTATTCCTCCACAATTACCATGCCTCTGATTCCTAGCTATCCCACTTGATCATTACTGCGCAAGTGCAATACCAAAACACTCAGTCATACAGAGTGCAGAGGCGTAAACTCTTGACAGTAAATCTCTCATGCGATTGCGATAGGAATTCTCACTGTGTTTCACTGAAATTCTTATCACCTAACACTTGCCACCGGCTTACTGCTCGGTTCGTTTGCTATCACTTACTGTTGTATCTCCACTGGGGTTAACTCACAACTCTGCTTATTTGTCATACCATCACTTAGCAATACTTATACAACGGCGCTTATTGCACACCGTATCCCTTCCATTATATACATCAACTATACTGCATCCGCTATTATATTAGCTTCCGCTATTACGCTATGTTATCTGGCCACTTATTTGGCCGATTTTTGAATATATTACTATTCTTTCCTTGAGCCTTTATGTTCTTGAGCGTTGTTGCTACACATTTAGCTTCACACACCTATGGTGATTGCTATCAGGCTTATACTCTTCCTGTGTACACAACTGGTACGAGCATTCTTTTCGTATTATTTTATTCAAATTACCCTGGGGTAATAACAAGTGGTCCATCCTCCACATATTTCTTGTACTTGATTCACATAACTACCGCTTCTGCGGGTCTCACAATATCGAGAGGTATCCCCACTCTTAGTGCAGTGGTTCTCTTACCACTTTAACCACTTATACAATATAAACTTCTACAATCAATCGAATTTATATAACATATCTTGCTTATGGTTTATAAGCCTTATTTGCCTTGAGCTGGGTCATTGTAGGCTGTCCACACATATGTACTTCTCTGTACAACATTACATGTTTAGAGGTTGTAGTGGGCTCCATGACAAGGTCGTTGCATTCCGTTTCCTTTCATGGGAGCCCCTTAGGTTGTCAGTCCGTCTCCTGACAATTTATGTCTAAACTGGGTATTAGTTCAACCCTTGTGCTTCTATCATGCATTTCGTTGCAACAATTTGTGATGCGAACACCTTCAAGGAATTCTCCTGGGTGTTGTTAAGTTATGCTTTACATCTGGTTCACAGTTATTGGTACATTCAGTTAGCCACGCCTTTTTGCGTTCTTATCTGGTTACTATCTTCTTCTGTGAAGATCAACATTTCCTGACAGTAGGTACTCATTCTGGGAGTTTTATCCCGTCATTGCACTTCACTGTGTCCACACTAGGCTGGGTTCACCATTCCAGCTTCACGTTATCCCTGGGGATCCTTAAGTCATATAAGCTGTCTCTACATTCAGTTAGTGCACTTCGCACCTCTGACTCTCTTAAACATTTCCTTGAAAGGAATTCACTAATTCCTTTAGTTTCGTTAACTTAACTGAGTTCCTTAACTTCAACCATTCCTTGCAATCTCTAGCTCTCGTTTGATTTATACTGCTGACCGTAGACGGAGTCGACTACTTCCCGTGTTTCGGACTCTACTCGTATACATATATGGGGTATCATACTGATACATTACTACTTACCCAACTAACCTATAAGTAGGTCTGTCAGGCCCACATGCTCCTATCGGAGTGCGGTCGTCCCACAACACAGTTGGTACACTTGTAGTGTCCGTCACACGCCTAGGTGAAGTATTCTGTTGCTAACTCCCTTATATTGTCCCGTGACAATATTCATTCCTTGCTTCCCGAACTTAATCGAGGGAGGTTTATCCACCGTTGTATCCTTGTCAATTGCCCCTGGTTTCACTGGTTTGGTTTAAAAGAAGGTTGGAAAGAAGTGTTGGTTTGAAAGAAAATCTGGTCTTGAAAAGAAAGGGTTTGAATAATTTTGGGTTTGAAAGAAAATTTTCATGGTCTCACAACATCTTCTTACCTTAGCCAAGTCTAGCTTCTTGCTGACTGGTGTGTTTCCAATTGCAGAGGTTAGGCTAACAGGCCCTTCCACTGTTATGACAATCACATTTAACTTCATGGTACTTTCCAAGTACTTTGTAGTGGTTATGAATTTCCCGAACAGCCCTGTTATCGCAGCACTTGCTATGGCAAGTGCGCCATGCTAACTGGCTATCGGTTTGACACATACCGATTGTGGTATTGTTTTGACCCATATTGTCATCAGTGGCCTTGTTGGCCCCCACTGACCTACTGCCTTGATAAATACTCCTCTAGGTGACTTCTCACTGTATTCACATAGTAGTTATCAACTGGGGTGTCTCCCATTCTTGGAGTCCCCTTTACTTAGTATCGTATCCTCTTTATAGCCCGTTCCACGCACTTGTCGTGGTTACTGAGACTTGTCTCTTGTTTGGGCACTACGTTGTAGTTCCTTGACGGTTGGTATACCGTTGGTGTTTACTTATCAACTGTGGTCCCATAGACATTCGTCTCGGGTTTCATTAATCCACTTCTTGCTTGTTGCACGGTCAGTGCGTTGCAAGCGGTTGTTCTCGACTGCTCGGCATGTCGACCCAGGTTGCTGGAAATTCTATCCTCTATACACAAGATTCTTCCTTCCTCGCTATTAAATGCGGTTAACATTATTCAGATGGAGACCGTCTCCGGGATTCCCAGTTTTCGGGATCTACCGTATGACGGTTCTCCGTACCTTTAGAGGTATTTAATAACAGCCAGATCGGGTATTCCCGAGTAAGAGTGGACTTCCATCTCTCTGGCGTTGTTGCCAAAGTTATAAAACAGGGATTGTGGAGGGCGGGATGGATATTGTAGGTTTCCAGTATTCACTGGTAGTTCCTATCTAGCGTATCTCTCACGCTATCACTCAACCCTTAACCCCAAGTACTTAAATCCTAACTCGGTACTTCCTAAGCTCGGTAATTCAGTCATCAGAGCGATACTTCGCTCTGATACCACTTTTTGTAACACCCCAACCACCACCGTACACTTAACATCAAACTGCAGCGGAAATCTCAACTCATCACATTACTTAATTCAATGGTGTTACACGCCGTTAACCACCCACGTGGCTAACAAGGCTAATACATATACATTTGTATCGGTCTGATGGACTAGACTCCCGAGCAACTACACGTTACATTTGCTTCCCTTAACAACAACCCATTTACTTATTACATTCCAACCGTACCGAGTATTTACAAACTAATGCCGATAACAATTTCGGTCTTACTACGCCTACAATGCTTACGCCATTTAAATGGCTACCCATGTATAAACATCTACCCCGTCCTACTCTCGAACGGCTTCCAGCTCCTTGTACCTGAAATAGAAAGGAGAGAAAGGGTGGCCCCCAAGGGGCTCAGCACCTTTGCTGGTATGGTAATCCCGCAGCCCACATGCTACCGGGCCACGCACAACTAATTGTCGTCTTAGCATGCAGTTGATTATATTTAAATCGCGCATACAAGCCATAAACATTCAACACATAATTTCGCCTCAATGGGCTCATCCTATACCAACACGTCCACACCTAACCAACCATCCAATGATTCCTTAAACCCTAGAGTGGCTCTCCTCTAAAACGGAGCTACTTCCTTAATGAACGACACGTACCCATTAATCGGGTTATCCTTAAACGCCCTTTGTCACAACTGGGATTCATTTCCATGATCCACACACTCCATATCATACAACATATCTCATTCAACATAACAAAACATAACAACACCTTTCTTGTTTCGACGTACACATGATGATATCGCATTCATTTCAATTTACAAAACATCCAATATGTATTATATATATACCATAGCATAGCAAGGGAATTTGCATAGCACCAACATCACATAACACCATAAATCGGTTCTCACAAGGAAACTTCCACCATAGTTAGTATTCATAGCGAGCCTAGAGATTATTACCAATCCCATGTTAAGCTCGTTACCAACCTCGTTACCGTCCGGTTATATAGAACGGTTAACTTATACCCAAGGTGTGTCGGATACAGTAATCCCAAGCACACCGAAATAACATTCGTATGCCCCTGTGGCCCGACGTGAGTCAGTAACTAGCTTTGGATAAGCTCAGGAAGGTAGAGACCAAATTGGAATACCACCTATACATACACCAAGAGAGCCGAATGGATATGATACCGACTCCCGTCCATCACACGCGTGGCCGGAACAACCGGACTCCTCACCCCCCATTAGTACACATACACTTAATAATAAGTAGTTAGAGATCCATTATGGAGCCTACCACATCCACCCACCATACGGTATCATAACCGAGTTAAGCACACAAGGGAGGTTCACACACTTGCATACAACAACAATGTCCAACTAACTCACACATAGCCGTGGTTAGCACGTTCCCAAGGTTTGGGCCGCCAACTCCGAATACCGATCACTCATGTGTTCCTAGATTTGGTTAGCTAAGGTTTAACACATATTTGAGGTTAAATGGTATCGGAGGCCAATTCGCCACATAAATGAATTACTATAAACTCATTACATGTTTTATCTTACAAGGTGGCAAACACTCAGTAAAACATATGGCATACAAGCCGGTGTAATCCGGTAGGACACAGGTTGCAAGAAAACCATACCTGTCACCGGAGTCCACTTTACCACGTCCACTTATGTTCCTCGAGCGATTCTCGAACAACTGTTAACATCACATGTGTTTTTATTAACACCGGGGTTTGCTTGATTATTTAATGTCTAATGCTTAACTTTCCCCGTTAACTTAGTACATAACTTTACATTTTAACTTGTTCTACTTTTACATTTTGATACAACTTTTCACCCACTTAATTGCCATTTAAACTCACCTAACATGTCCTTAACAACCTTATAACATCATTACCTATCAATCCCCATCATTACATATCATTTCATAACCTTAAACCATATTTTTGGTCCGACCGGACTTGCCGACCGGACTTGTCCATGTCCGGTCGATTCCAGAACACATTTCCGTCAAAATTTTTCTACTCCGACCGGACTTGTAAGTCCGGTCCTATGTCCGTCCATTCCAGAGAGTTTCTCCCCTTTGAAAATTTAGCCCGACCGGACTTGCCAAGTCCGGTCCTATGTCCGGTCCATTCCAGAAACTAATTCTCGCAGGGTAAACTGGGCCCGACCGAACTTGCAAGTCCGGTCGCAAGTCCGGTCTGCCCCAAATCCTTGTTTTCCTTTTCACATTCAACTCCAAACTTCACCCCATATATCCTAGTATATCCTAACCTCATTTGGCACTTCAAACACACCTTTAGCCATGTGCTAAACTCTTTAAATCACTCACCAAAACCATCTTATCATTCACAAATTTCTTACAAAATTCCTAGCACTTGGGATGTTTTCTCCTTAAGATTTCTAAGTGGTAATTCACCAATAATGACCACTACACCAAGGTGTTTCCTCTACACCTTAACATCATCTCCCAAGCATCTTCTTCTTACTAACCAAATCTTCTCTTTCACAACTCCTTAAATTCCTTTCTCAAAACCTTACCTAAACATCATTCTCTCCTTATTCATCACATGACCTAAACCTTAAACAAACTTCTCCAAGACTTTAATATCTCCTAAAAACACTCATTGGATTTCTAGAACTTCCAAGACAATGCCTAAATCCTTATAGCACCTTAGAACACCTTAATGCATGTGTTCTCCCTTAGTGAAGCATGTGTCCATTCCTAACAATTCCTAGTTCACCAAGTTCATTTAAACACCTAGAACTCCTTATTCATTTTACAAATTTCGCCATGGGTTCTCTTAGCACATCATCATTCCAAAACTCATAGTTTTCACCACTAAACATTCAAGAACACCTAGATCCATCAAAACATTATCACTCACAAAACTTCACCAAATTTACACTACATCACAATATAGTGCATATTTAAACTTGCTTGGCACTTAGGCCCTTAATAACATGGCTCTTAGGCCCTTAAATTGCATAACCTTAAACACTGAATTTCCCACATAAATAATGCCTTTGACCTGCAAATACATACACCAATACATATGTTCTTTTACTAGTCTCCTTGAGAACACTTTACTAGGTCATTCACCATTTGCTCTTTAGGTAGTTTTAACAAGCATTATAAGCTTTTTCTCCTAAGGCATTAAACCACATTAAGATAGCATATTTACCTCTTTTCCACCCAAACTTCTTTCTTGTTTCCTCATAAAACCGATAAGGCATTTCATTCCTTGTCAACTACTAAACAATATACCAACATTGAAATGAGTATATAAGCTTTATGCTTCATCTCATTGTAAACCCTAGGTTTACATTATTTCAAAAACATTAATGTAGTTGTTTTACCTTGGTCTTTGAGGGGAGTTTGAATATCTATGAAGAGAGGACTCCACCTAGTCCATAAGAGATTGGAATGAAGCTAGAACAAAGTCACACAAAGAGCTCCATCAATGAGTATTTTCGGTCACACACAAAACATGGAGGAAACTTGATTTTTCTTCGAGATTCCTTACCTAGAAGCAAAGGAGATCAATAATATGTGGAAAGACAAGCTCAAGCTCCTTCAATGGTGGAACTCCATGGCACCGAAATGGGGCTCTTGAAGTTTTGAGAAGGTAGAAATGAAGAGCTTGATGAGAGGAAGAGAATGGTGGTGTTTGTTTTTGATTTGGTTAAGTGAGCCAAGAAATATTGGCAATGGAAGATGGCCTTTGGTGCTGTTGCTGTAGCATTACCGTGAGAACAGAAGGAAGAGAGGTAGAAGAAGGCTTAGAAACCGTGTGAAATGAAGGAGGAAGGGAGAAATGAGATTGGTTTTGCTTTTAAGGATATTTATAACTTAAAGCAAATAGTAACCTATGAGTCACCTTTATTTACTTAACAAGTTAACATGTTTGGTGACTCATTACTACCAAAAACCGGCCCCCTTATTAATAGAAGGGTATAATAGTCTTTGTTGACCAATTTAATTACTTAAACATTATATGTTACAAACTAGCTTATAAAAATCACTATTCACCTAACAAGGCACTTAGAAGTGAAATTTTTGATTTCCCATTGATATAGCCACCCAAATGTGATACTATATAGTACACATGTTAATTAAAGAGTAATGATGGACATTTAGCCATTCAAAACTCATTTACAAGACAATTTTCAAAAACGTGCTTTAAGACTCCTTAAAGCACATTTTGCGTTTTAACTTGTTTTCAAGCTTGGTTTTCTTTGGTAATTGATTTAATATGTTCATTAACATATAAATAAGGCATAGGTATGACCATTAGGCCTTATACACATTTATCCCAAGCTTAGAGCACATTTTAGCCCATATTGACCTTAAGGTATTTATTTGTGTTTTGTTTGGTTTCATTGTCTACCAAAGTTTCCTAAGGACTTAATTAGCCTTATAAAGTCATAATTAAACATTATCAAGTCTTGGTAGGCTCTTTGGGTCCTAACCAAGTTCACTCCAAGCTTAGAGCATGTTTTTGCTCAAACCGTGTCTTAGTGTTTTATTGTGTTTTTATTGTGTTTTACCATGGTTTAAATGTTTCATTTATGTTTCTAAGGCACCTTTTTAGCCTTTAAATACCATAGTTTAACATTTACACAACATACCAAGGTTGGGGTATTTCATTTACAAAATCATTGAAATAAGAGAAACCGTAAATGCATAAAAATGATCAGTTGTTAAGCATTTAATAATTTAGAGAGACAAAACAAATATTTATAAGCAAACTTGGTATTAATAATAAGTCTGAATTATTTAAGGTCAAACCCCATCCTAGGATACGAGTAAAATCACTCAGACATTAACAGTAATAAAAAGGAAACAGAAATAGCCATTAATTTGGAGACTGCCGGCGGAGACTGGACTGCGATTCGCTTCTGCTCCAGCTCCCTTTTCTTCTGTTCTTCTTATCGTGTTTCTGCTTCGTGGTGGAATGAAGAATGAAACTAAAATGAAGAAGTGGGAGATAAGAGGATGGAATGGATCGTGGGAGTGAGCGATGGTTTATTTACTGGATGGGATGATACGTCTACTGCTTTGGATTGTGAGGAAGGGAATTTTATTTATTTGAGCAGAGGGCGTGGGTTTATATAGAGGTTTGGATCCGTACGAATTTGATTGCAGATGAAGAAGAGCATTGATTGCTTCATTTATGGCTTCCTTCATTGATTGCAGGGGACAGAGCGTGTGCAGAGTAGATGGATAAGTTGCAGAGTGGACGAGTTGCAGAAGTCAGCGAAGGCAAGTTGCAGACGGCGCGCGAAGAAGAAAACTGTTCGCGTCTCAGATCTGGAATTTTACACGCGTCCGCGTGGTGTCCTCCTGAACAACCGCCTCATATACATGCGGTTGCTTACTTACTCCCTCACGTCCGCCTGCTGGTCCGCCTGGCTAACAGGCGGTTGCTTGTGTGAGTCCGCTCGTGTTGGTGGCCGCCTGTACGTCCGCCTGCCGGTCCGCCTGGCTAACAGGCGGTTGCTTGGGTGAGTCGTCCGCGCCTAATATAGGCGGTTGCCCATGCAGTCACAACAAGCATTGACCTATTTTCCTTCCAACTTTGACCAGCTCTAGATTCTTCGTTTGGGCTCCGTTTTTCGAGCCGTCTGCGCCTATGCGTTCGTCTCTTCGTGTACTCTGCTCCTAGCTTGGTTTTCCTCATGTTAAACCAATAATTTTGTGAGATAAACAATAAAACATAAACTAGAGGAAAAGCATACGATAAGTGAGAAATGAGTAGAAAAGTGCTGATATAATATATGAAATACACCCATAAATCATGCTCATTTAGACACTTATCACATTTGTCAAGCTAGCTGTTACCCGGTGAACGGTATGTTAATTGTGTGGTCTGAATGTCCTAAGGATTTTCCTAAGGTCTAGACGTTGTGTGTTTAATTGTTAAGAGCGATATCTGTGATTTAAGTATATTGTTTTGTATACTGTATTGCTCAACACTGTTGTGTTTTATTTATACGCGAACGTCTTATGACTGGAAGTTTATACATCTAAACTGGAACAAGACTAACTAACCTTTAGGTATTATTGAACCTAACTGATGGTCAACTGTTATAGTCTTAACTCAAGGATTGGTTATTGTATCACTGATTAAAGGGCTAACTAATAAAGAGAGGAATCCATACTGTTTGGACTTTCTGGTTGCGCATCGTGATCACTACGAGAGACTTCAATGGGGAGTCACTCAAGGAATCCATTGTCCACATTCGACGATGGTGGAGGGCACTACCGTTGGTGCACAGGTTCGACCGGATCGGTCATTATCCAGGACCATAAGGTCAGCTGGTAACGGTTCCATTGGAACCCAAGGGACTATTATCCATTATTAAGTTATTAAGGGTTGTCTTAACATGACACCTGAGGTGGAATTTAATTGGAAAAAGTTAAGTGAGTGGTTTAAAGGATAAGGGCCAGGTGGCCAACTAACAAGTACAGTTAATTAATACGCGTATCTTGTTGGTTATTGTTGTGGATTATTGGGTTTGAATATTGGTTGTTGTTTATTATTATGTGATGTGATTTGCAGGTGAACTGTTATGTGTTTGTTTAGCATTTGCAGTTATTACTGTTATTATTGTAAACCGGTATACCATGTAAAGAATCTAATATCAAGATGGCTAAACGACTTAAGGAATCTAGATGACTTAGGACTACATTTAGCATACCAGCATTTCGATTGCTGAGCCCTTCAATGGGCAAAACATTTCAGGTTACTGAAGAAGACACAAGCCGGAGTGCGGGGAACAGGGTAGCTGATGTGTTTTAATAAACACTTTGGAGTTTTATTATGTATTGTATTTTGGAGATTGTTGTATTCAGTTAGTTGCTCATTTAGTTTGGATTTGGTTTGTAATATTTAGAGTGCTCAGTATCTGTTCATCACAGCGTGAGGAGTTGGATTGTTGGAAGGAGTAAGGATGCCTTGTTACTCACAAGGGTGAGTAACGGCGTGTAACACCAAGGATAGATAGTTTCATTTTCCGCTGCGAATTATTATTTATTATGCTACGACTTGCGACATTATTACAGGTTTAGGATTAGGGTGTTACAAAAAGTGGTATCAGAGCGTAGTTACGCTCTGATGAAGGATACTGAGTCAAGAACATGAGCATAGGAATATTGGGATACGGGAAACGTCTGTGAGGATTCGTGATCTAGAAAATTCTAGGGATATCTTTATTGCTGGTAGTTAGCTTTCTTACCTATTTGTGATTGTGTATGTAAAACGGTGTAGCAACCGAGTAGAAATAATAGTATACTATCTTATAGATGTCGACAAGAGGAAGACCACGAGGAGGCAGCAGTGGACGTGGTGGCGAGACACCGGTAGATACCCTGGCAGTACCAGGCCTAGCAGCGGCCATGGCAGCCTTCGCGCAGCAGCTAGGAGCTCAGTTAGCGGGAGCCATACCCCACCCGCCGCAGCCCAGAGAAACCAACTGGTTGAAGAGCGTTGCAGACGCTAGAGTACCGACTTATTCGAGGGAACTAGACCCCGCCGCACTGGAGAAATTCATAGTAGAGCATCAGAAGGCGTTCAAGGCGGTTAGAGTCCCAGAAGACCAGAAGGTCGACATCGCCGCGTACAATCTGAAGGATGCTGTAGATATTTGGTGGCGGTCTGTGGAGGGCCACCATAGAGCTACACCGGACTTTGGATGGACAACGTTTGTGCAGGTGCTCCAAGAGAAATACTACCCCGAACACTTAAAGCAGAGAAAAGGCAAGAGTTCGAGACCTTAATCCAGGGGAGCCAAACAGTCGACCAGTACTACGCACGATTTATCAGCCTGCTAGATTACATACCAGGAGTCGACTACTCCAACATTGTGAAGATTCAAAAGTTTAGGGGAGGTTTGCAATTTCGCATCCAAGGCGCTATGGGAGACATACGTTTCGCTACTTTACAAGAGTGTTATGACGCCGCATCAGCAACAGAATTAATGCTACAGTCCAGGGAGGAGGTGCAGGGAAAGAAGAGAAAGAGTACTGAAGGAGATGATGGTGGAGCAACCTCTGGCGGTTACAACAGGAAGGGAAAGTAAGAAACATTTGATTGGGAAGGAGTACTTATATACTACCTACACTTAGTTTGGTCACTAACCTAAACCTTCAACAAGAGATTCTTTGATAAGAAGAAGGGGCGGAAGGATTTCCACGGTCAGAAGACGAAGGAGCAGGTCCCTCGTCTGACCGGCCCAGCCATTGATGCTAAGCCACTTAGATCGGCACCACCTAGGGGTGAGGATACCCACCTTTTACTTAACCAAGATATTTATTAGCTCTACCTTTACTAAACCACGTTGTATGAACAATAGACAATAAGCCAACCCAGCGCCACTACTACTGTAAGCGCTGTGGAAATGATCACCCAGGAGTAGACTGCACAGGCAGGATGGTGGAATGCCGCTTTTGCAAAAAGGAAGGCCACCGGGAGTATGAATGTTTTCCAACCCGACAAGCAGAGTGTATAAGGGAGCTAAAGGTTCACAGAGGACACCAGCTACAGAGGCGGGCAGACCAAGAGGAGGTCAAGCGCCACAGACTAATACCTACACTAGAGGAGCGGGAGGACAGCCATCCTCATCCGTGAGTCAGAAGGGGAAGGAGATAGTTCCGAGTAAAAAACACCCTGTACTCAGTGGGAACTTCAGGCGCTGAGGCTAGCGCACAACGCAAAACCGGTACGCCTAGAACTTAAACCAAGAGCATGATGCCCTGAATGTGTGTTTACAGTTATTCAGTCGAAGAGACTTGTATGTCTTTTGTGTGAATAAAAATTTAGAGAGACCTAACTTAGGAAACCTCTCACCTAATAGGTACTTCGACATTTGTTTTCCCATACCTATGAGACCGAGATCACCTGAGCCTATGAGCGAAGGTCAGGAATATCCATAGGCAGAATGCCAAGTACTTCGACCCGGCATGATCTTACTCAAGCAATATTTAACTCTAGATGAACATATAGCTATTGTAAATGAATGTAGAACTTTGGGAATATGCCTTGGAGGATTTTACACTCCAGGATATAGGTGGATCAAAACTTAAATTATATATGATGTGTATGGGTAAAGGTTGGGATCCACAAACTAGGTTGTATAGTGAAGTAAGAAAGATAGATGGAGCACGAGTTCCTAGGATACCCGATAGTTTTCAAATTTCGGTGACAGAAGCAGTCAAGATTGCACAACAATTAGAAACCAACCCTATACCGGACATTGAAGCCGACGTTTGTATTGTAAACTTCTATGAAAAGGGGGAAAGCTTGGATTACACCAGGACTGAGATGAGACATCAGAGTCAATTACCAAAGGGATACCAGCTGTATCATTCTCCATAGGAGATGATGCTGAGTTTGTATACGGTGACCAGAAGAGGGTGGACAAGGCGAGAAGGATTATCTTGAAGTCAGGAGATGTATTGATATTTGGTGGAGAGTCTAGATTAGTGTACCATGGGATTAAGAGCATTAAGTTGAATACAGCCCCATCAATCTTAGTAAATGCTACCCATTTGAAAACCGGACGGTTAAATTTGACGTTTAGGCAATATTGATGTAATTATGGAGCTTGTATGTGAGAATCATTGGATTAATGAATGGCATTTTAATTCCTTTGAGACATGCACTATCTTACGAATTGTTAACCCCAGACCTCGAGTCTAATGGGGGAGCGGTGCTGAATGTGTTGGAAAAGACTGAGGCCAAGGATAAGGGGAATGTTATCATGGGAACCTTTACAGTAAATGGTGTGAGTGCATCGACACTGTTCGATTCAGGAGCGTCTCATTCCTTTATATCTTCTACATTAGTAAGGAAGTTAGAGACAACCCCTGAGCCTCTCTCAGATTTCCTAGTCACATTACCGACGAAGGAGAGAGTTAGGTGCACGAAACTGCACAAGGGAGTTCAAATTAAAATCATGGAAGAAGAGTTTCAGGCGGATTTGATTGAGTTGGGTAACTTGGGTTTTGACATCATCATGGGCATGGATTGGCTGCAGAAGTATAAGGGACGACTACATTGCGCGGAGCATAGATTACTACTGAAGAGCCCAAAGGGCAATACAGTTTCATATCGCAGTACTCCAAGAGAACCAACTTTCAAACTAGTATCTGCTATATCTTTGATGAAGAAGGTGAAGAAGGGACAGCCAGTCTATTTGTGCTATGTCCAGGACATGAGGCAGGAGGAGCAGACACAGTCAAACATACCAGTCGTTTCAGATTTTCCTGACCTATTTCCAGAAGAGTTACCAGGGATGCCACCCAAGAGGGATGTGGAGTTCTCCATCGACTTGATACCAGGCACTGGGCCTATTGCTAAAGCACCTTACAGGATGGCACCAGCAGAGATGAAAGAGCTGAAGATTCAGTTAGAAGATCTACTTGATAAAGGTTATATCAGACCGAGTGCATCACCATGGGGAGCACCAGTTTTATTTGTGAAGGAGAAGGATGGTAGCATGCGACTATGCATAGACTACAGGGAGCTTAATGCAGTCACAATGAAGAACAAGTACCCGTTACCACGGATTGACGATCTATTTGACCAATTAAGAGGCGCTACAATTTTCTCGAAGATTGACCTGAGATCAGGATACCACCAGATACGGATAGCTGAAGGAGACATAGAGAAGACAGCTTTTCGAACGCGCTACGGGCACTATGAGTTCACAGTTATGCCATTTGGCTTGTCGAACGCCCCAGCTATATTCATGGATCTTATGAACCGGTTGTTCAGGGAGCAGTTAGACTCATCAGTGGTTGTATTCATCGACGATATTCTAGTTTATTCTAAGACTAAGGACAAGCACGAGGTGCATCTGAGGCAAGTTTTACAGACCATGAGGGAGAATCAATTGTATGCCAAGCTTTCAAAGTGTGATTTCTGGTTGGACAACGTAGCTTTTCTAGGGCATGTAATATCAGCCAGCGGAATATCTGTAGACCCTGCAAAGATTGAGACAGTTAAGACTTGGCCAAGACCGAAGACAGTGACAGATATCCGAAATTTATTGGGATTAGCTGGTTATTATCGCAGATTTGTTCAAGACTTCTCCAAACTGGCAAAACCAATGACGAGCCTGATGAAGAAAGATTCTCCATTTGTATGGACTGGAGATTGTGAGCGTTCCTTTCAGACACTGAAGGACCTACTGACGTCGGCACCAATACTCACCATTCTAGAGGGGACCGACGGATTCGAAGTATATTACGATGCCTCAGGCATAGGGATAAGATGTGTACTTATGCAGAATGGAAAGGTTGTTGCTTATGCATCACGACAGCTGAAGAAGCATGAAGAGAACTACCCGACTCATGACTTAGAATTGGGAGCAGTTGTTCTTGCACTGAAGATCTGGCGACACTACTTATATGGAGTCACAGTGATAGTCTATTCAGATCACAAGAGTCTTCAGCATTTATTCACTCAGAAGGAGCTTAACATGAGGCAGAGGCGATGGGTCGAGTTTCTGAAGGACTACGACATCGACCTCAGGTACAAGGAGGGCAAGGCAAATGTAGTTGCTGACGCCCTGAGCCGTAGAGCTCATTCCCTATTTGCCATGACAGGAGACAACAACCTCATCGAGGAGGTACGTTGTGCTTAGGCTAATGACCAGTACATGAAGACTATCAGACAGCAGTTGACTGACGGTATCTTTGAGAGACATAAATATGATTTTGTACTCAGTGAAGACGGGTTAATCAGACTGAATGGCCGTTTGTGCATTCTAGAGTCCAGCCCCGACTTGAAGGAAAGGATATTACAGGAAGCTCATTGCTCATCCTTATCAGTACACCTAGGGTCATCGAAGATGTATAAGGATCTGAAGTTACATTTCTGGTGGAGTGGTATGAAGAAAGATGTTGCAGAGTTTGTGGCAAGATGTATGACGTGTCAGAAAGTGAAGGTTGAGCACCGGAGACCGGGCGGTTTAGTATAGCCGATGCCCATTCCATATTGGAAGTTCGAGGATATATCTATGAGATTTCGTAGGAGGTCTTCCACCGACTAGGGGGGTGCTAACATGATATGGGTCATCGTCGACAGACTGACGAAGGTAGCAAAGTTCATTCCTATCAAGGACACTTGGCAAGTCCCCAAGCTAGCGAACCTCTTCCAGAGAGAGATCATTCGACACCACGGCGTACCGAAGTCTATTGTGTCAGATAGAGATTCCAGATTTGTTTCCAGATTCTGGCAGCAAGTTCAGGAGGCATTGGGTACGAAGCTGAAGCTAAGTACAACCTTTCATCCACAGACAGATGGTCAGAGTGAAAGAACGATTCAAACATTAGAGGACATGCTTAGAGCTTGTGCCTTAGACTTTCAGGAAAGCTGGATAGATCGACTACATCTGATCGAGTTTGCGTACAACAACAGCTATCATGCATCCATTCAGATGCCACCATTTGAGGCATTGTACGGCAGGCCATGCAGGACACCACTATGTTGGGACGAGGCCAGTGAGAACATCATCTTAGGGCCAGAATACCTAGACCAGATGAAAGAGGATATTGTGCAAATACGCAAGAACATGAAGATAGCCTAGGACAGACAAAGTCTTATGCTGATGCCCGTAGGAGAGACCTCGAGTTCACAGTAGGCGATCGAGTCTTCCTTAGAGTTTCACCTATGAAGGGAATTTTCAGATTTGGGCAGAAGGGCAAGCTTAGCCCGAAGTATGTAGGACCGTACCTCATTACGGAGCGAGTGGGCCCATTAGCTTACAGATATGATTTACCTGTTGAGCTTGGGAGAGTGCACAATGTGTTTCACATTTCTCAGCTAAAGCAGTATGTGCCTCACCCATCACATATTTTAGAGCCCAAGACACTCGAGCTAGATCCTACCCTTAGATATGAGGAGACCCGAGTTCGCATTTTAGACTCCAAGACCAGGGAGACCAGGAACAAGACTATTAGAATGGTCAAGGTTATGTGGTCAAACCACGACATTGAGGAGGTGACATGGGAGTTAGAAGACTCCATGCGAGACAAGTATCAAACACTTTTCTCTTAGTTTTGCGTATACTTGTGGGGGTACGTGGGCGCAACCCTTTTTAAGGGGGGTAGAGCACCACATGTGACTTGCATATTGCAGTCTGGTTTTGGTTTTGTGTTGGTTGTTTATGTTTGATTGTTGCACATGTGTGCACTCGAGTGAATGGTTATTGGTGTGTTCTATGTAACACTTGGTTGTTGGTTACTTGGTTGATTATGGATGTGTTCTATGTAACACTTGGATGGTTAATAAAAGTACACTTAGTTACTTTATAGTATATTCATTCCTATTGCAATCACACAAGAGATTTACGGCCAAGGGTTTACGCCTCTGCACTCTGTAGGACTGAGTGTTTTGGTATTGCACTTGTGCATTGATGACCTAGTGGGATAGCTAGGAAGTTGGGACACTTATTTACGTTACAGCATCTACCAAGTTACTTATGCTATGATTACATTGTTTGCCATGAGCAAGGTTATGTGTATGTATGAATTGCATACACTCAGATTACTGATGGAATGTAGACACCCAGGAATGATAAGCATACCGGGAATAGATACGAGGAACTTGATTCCATAGGATATGTAAGTAGAAGTTATGACTTCGGGACGAAGTCCTTTTAAGGGGGGTAGACTGAAATACCCCTAACCTTTAAATGATTAAATAAAGGGAAATATATATTATTTTGGGGACTATTAAACCCTGAGAAAAGTATATAAACACTTAGGCGTTAAAAACGCACCTAAACTCCTTAAGGTAAAAAACGTGCGTTAAAGCCCGACCTTAAGTTAACCAAGTTATATAAGCTATAAACCTCAAAGGAAGTTAATCAAGGATCATTATATGACCTTTAGAATACAGGACCTCATCTATCAAAAACTGAGTAAAATACAAAATGCTCGGGAGTTCCCTTAAGGGTCCTAAAGTCCCGAAAGTCCCGGAAATACCTTATAGGATGGTGTAAAGCATTACACTTCATCCCAAATACACCATAACACCTTATTAAACATTTAATATGAAGTCCTCATGGTAGAATTTCAATTAAACGCAAAGCGCTCGGAGGTTCCCAATGAGGACCCCATAAACCCTTGGTAATGCCCCAGAGGAGTGCCGAGGTGGCACAAAGTCCTATATAATTCATTCTAAGAGTTCCTAACATCATTATTCAACATTATAAGAGAATGCTTGAGCTACTTTCTCAAAAATAAACAAAGTGCTCTGACGAATTTCTTAACGCTCCTATTTTGCTCGGGAGTGTCCCAGTAACCCGGAAATTGAGTTATGAGTTGATGTAACCCCATATAACTCAATGTAACACCTTAACATATTATTATTGACTATAAACAATGTTTATATCACTTGGAACTCATAGCGACTAATTATTTTCCAGAGAATCCTTAAAGCACAAAAACGCACCTTCGGGTGTCACAAAAATGCGTTCTACGCTATTACCTTGAAGTTTTTGAGGAGCCACGAGTTTATAATCTTAAAAGGGGATAAATTTACCATCTAAATCAATTAATTACAGTGCTAAAATCATAGCACAACCAGGGCCGAGTTTTGAGTCAAAAAGGTACCTAAAATCAGCATTTTTACCTTAGAACTTTCATCTTTTACCTTAGTATAAATGTACCAATTAAATGTTGTGACTTATAACATGTTATAATATGGTCTTAATACAATATAGTGTGACAGGAATCAAATTAATAATCAAACCCATATGGAAATGATAGTGGCCGATTTTTAGAGTGTATTTTGACTAGTTTTTAGCTTGTAAATTGTCTTATGGAATGGTGACTCATCTCCCATGTGTCATATGATATAATGTCAAATAATTCAGTCAAATGAGGAGCCTTCCATGACCGATTCCCTGCAAGGAAATGAGAAAGAATAAGTTAGACTATATTGAAATCAAATAAGGAAAAGCTAGATCTACTTTTTACAAGACTATAAACAAAGAAATCAACTTGCTCTTATAGCACATGGAGCTGCCGATTTCATACAGAAGAAGGGGGTATGATTGCTACATAATTAGTCAAATAAATCAACCACCTAACAATGCACATGCCTATGTCTAATATTGACAAAAATCAAATGTCTACCTACATGTATGTTGCCGATTTTATGCAAGGAAAGAAGGCTTAATTTGCCTTATAAAAATTCAACTAAAACATCTACCAACCTAGGCATGTTCTCATGTCTCCAATTGTCAAAGAAATCAGCCTCCAAACAGCCATATTACCGTGTGTGGAGGGTGATTTTTCGGTATGAGGGGGGGTCTATCTAAATATGGTCTGACTGAGACCTAGATCCTAGAAACTAACTGCCATTCTGTGGAGGGTGAAAACCCGTTATTCTGTCATCCCTCAAATACCTACTAAATCGTCCGTCTTTCCCAGAAAGCATAAGGGGAATGCTAGTGAGCACTACACCCGCTCTTAATGGGCTCCACGCGGACTTATGCCTCTATAAGGCGGAGTTGACTAGAGTCACCACCTAGTTTGACCTAAAGAACTAGGAAGGGAGGAGAAGGGTTCTAAGAACAGTTAATTGACTCTGTGATTTGTTGTCTATAGATAGGTCTTATCTGATCATACTAGAGATTCTATTGTGGGTTCGCACTGGGTTACACCCCTTAGAAGTGGCAACGACCACGACTTCGGATTGGTGCCTGAGAAAACCTCAGTCTCCAATTGTCGGGATTGCCTTCTTTCAAAACCTTTTTAGAGAGATTCAGTTCAAAGCCAAGGATATGATTAGGACAGGAGGAGAGAAAATGAGTGGATGAGGCGAACTTTTCTGCCAAGCTAGCGCCAAAGAGAGGAGTTGGTGAACTCAGATGAGTATGGAACGAAGATTTGGGAAGAGTCTAAGGTTGAGTAAATAGGCAAGACTTGGAGTATGATGGTTTGAAGTTTGTGGGAAACCAAAGAAGGTTTGAGCATTTTGAGAGATATGAGGGCCACCTTAAAGGGGAAATGGGGTTTTTTGTTTGGAATGGGGTCGCACCCTGGATGGGTTACCTACGTACTCAACTCTCCGCTGAGATCAGACCTTACGTAGTTCAGCTATGTTTGGGTTTTGGAAGTTTTGATGTTTGTGGAGCTTGAGGATATTTGTAGTGTTTGAGATTTAGGAGGATTCGAAATCTCAGAATGATTGAGTCTGTGAGACGCTCGGGTCTGTAAGACATTCGAGTTCGTGAGATGTTCGAGTCTATGAGACGCTCGGGCTTGTGAGACTTTGGAAGTTTGAATGAAGTTAGAATTTGTAAGAGGATTTGAGTTTAATGCGAGTTGGAGTTTGAATGATGATTTAGGTATGAAGTGATTTGGATTTTGAAGATTATTTGAGTGTGTAAGGCAATTGGTATTTGAATAGAGATCCAGAGTTTTTAAATTTGAGGTTTGAAAGCGATTGAGGAAAATCATTTTATTGTAAAAGGGCGGATAATCTCGAGGGATTACCCTATGTACCCCCTCGAACACGCCACAATTCGACCGATGCTAAGATGGGGTGAATGCGTGGCTCGAAAGATGGGCAATTAATTTATGTCGAAAAATAGATTAAGAGAAAACACCATGAATGAGATGTTCTTGGTCGAACCCTAATAACGTCTCTAACTCCCGGGTTTTAAAATGTTAAAACTGAAAATATTGAAATCGAGTGGAAGGGAGTTAGACGATTCTAAAATCCCGGCTGCAACTAGGAAGGTCGTTACTTCCCTAGCACCCTGCCTTGTAAAATCTAGGCTGCAATTAGGGGAGGTTTGTCACCCTAATGCCCCGCCTAAAGTGATCTAGACTACGACAAGGGAGGTTATAACCCCAGTGCCCCGCCTCGGATTTTTATTTTGGGAAGGGAGACAAGCGATGTTCTAACCATAGAGGAAATGTTTTGAAGGGGTTAGACATTTCTTGCTCCCTGAAAACGGTTTACTTGAGTTTAAAAAAACTGAGTTGGAAAACATTTGAGATTGTTCGGAATTCTCGATGAAGAAACACTGATTTTGAGAAATGTTTTAGGAGAAAACTTTCTGTATATGCGAGAAGAACTTTCTACATTTGAGAAGAGTTTTCTGTGATGTGAGAAGAGTTTTTTCTTTAAAATTCCACAAAATGGTTTCTTGGAAAACTTGATGAAGTTAAAATAAAATAATTGTTTGAACATTTGAGAAAGAACCTTTTTTCGGGATTTTTGAATTAAAGCTGAATAATGAGGAATGTTTTTTTTGGATTTTTGGAGTTTGGATGGAATCTACAATTTGGGTTTGAATGGGATTGGTCAATGCTTGGGTCAAAGTTTTTTGGTCAAAGTTGACATTTTGGTCAAGGTCAACGTTTTTGGTCAAGATCAACGTTTTTGGTCAAGGTCAACGTTTTTTGGTCAAGGTTAACGTTTTTTGGTCAAGGTTGGGTCGGTCAAACTTGGGCTTGGTCCAAGTGGGGTCAAGGTCAAAGTTGGGTTGGTCAAACTTGGGCTTGGTCCAAGTGGGGTCAAGGTCAAAGTTGGGCTCATGGGCTTCTTTGGCTGAACTAGGCCTTGTATTGGGCCTTTTGATTTGGAATGGAGTGTGATTTGAATTGAACCTTGTGTGGGCTTTTGGGCCCTTTGATGTGGGCTGATTTGTGGACTTGGGCCTATTTTGGGCCTTGGATTTTATGAGTTTGGGCCTTAGGCTTTGTGGGCTTGGACTACAGGTTTTGGGGTTTGGGTTTGATTTGGGCCTTGATTTGGGCCTTGATTTGGGCCTTGATTTGGGTTTAGGCCTCGATTTGGGTTTGGCCCTTGATTTGGTTTGGGCCTCGATTTGGGTTTGGGCCTTGATTTGGTTTGGGCCTCGATTTGGTTTCAATCTTTGGGTTTTGTTTTTGGATGTTTAAAAATTGGCCGGATGTGCCTTATTGACTTTGGGGCCAGATTGGTTTATTTTTAATTTGGGGCCAAATTGGGCCTGGAATGGGCCTTGGGCTTGATTCAAAATTTGAGCCTGATTTTTGAAATTTGGGATTGATTGGGACCTTAGGTTTGATTTGGAACTTGGGCCCGATTCAGAATGTGGGCCTGATTTGATCTTGGGCTTTAGAATTGGGCCAAACTTTGGATTTGAATTTATTCTCATTTTTGGGTAAAGTTTTTTTTAATGAAATTAGGGGGTGGTTTGGGATAGGCTTTAAATGTTTGGAAGGTATTGTTCCCCACAAAGCAGATAAAAATAAGCTAGCTGTGGGGTACCTTCAAAGGCTTAGAAGAAAACCTCAAAGTTTGGGGGTATGAGTCCCCACAAAGCATAAAGAAATGAGCTAGCTGTGGGGTACCCCAAGACTTTGATAAATGGGTGACCTAGAAGGCAGTCTAGGGTTTTTTTTGTGTTAGCCATCAAATTGGTCTAGAATGAAACAAATCAAACCAGCTCAATCCAAAACAAAACCCGATGGAAAAACATTTCGAAATTCACCAGTCTAATCGATAAACAAGGCCCACTTACATGAATATAGCTCAACCAAACACAAAATTCAAAACATACAGAATGTGTCAAATTAAACAAGCAGCGCGTAGGACAAATGACATTATAGTGTCAAAACGCCAGTTACACCCATGAGCCCATGATCAGTTTGGCCGAATTTAATTGTTGCGATCCTCATTGACAGAATATTTCCAGATTGGTTAAAACAACGTGAACCTCAAATCCCAACAGACGGAAAGGGGGCGATGCCCGTTAAACATATGATCAGAAACAACATAATTCACAAAACAAAATCAAAACATACAAATCGGCAAGATAAGTCTCAGAGTCAAAGGATGTGCAAACCGATAGAAACCCCACACAGGGTGATGCAATGCTCGAGTATCCCCAATGTTCAAAGAAGGGGCCGGTCTCATTATCCGCAAACTGATATTATTTTTTTATTCAGCCTAGGTCATCTCCCAAACAGCACTACGAGTCAAAACTTCCCCAAAAAACCACGATCGCATAGTTATAACCCAAAGTTTATTGCATTTTATTTCGTCACAGTGGCCTTATGTGGTGTATTCTGGATTCAGGACATGGCAGTCTTTCTTAATAAAGACAAGGGCGAGGTGGTCTTTCTTCTTTCTGATTTTGGTAAGGGATTATTAATTGAGGTGAGTTATATTAATAATCCCCTAATCATTATTCTAATCACACTCCCACTACGCTTCTCCCGATCAGTTTTGAAAACCGTCGAGACGCTCCTCCTTCCTTGCTCTCTTTCTCCTCTCTCAAGAATACGTTCATTCAAGTGCTCAATCCTACGAGTGTGGCTTTGTAATCCGAGTTCTTTTGGTGGATTCTGTAATTCGTTTCGCCGTCTCCGTTGCAATCAGGTTGGTCTTGTGGTTATCAATTGCAATTCAGTTTTGGGGGTTAGGCTTTGGGAACCCTTCCAATCCCTAATAGTTCTTTTTAATATGATTGTGATTCAGCGTTGGCCCCTCTGTCCCGATCATTCTCTTCTGCGATTGGCTCCGTCTGTGAGTTCGACGTTGGATTCAGGTGAGGGTTTCGTTGCAGTTTTGGGTTGCAGTTTCAGTTTTGGGGTTTAGTTGCGTTTCTGATTCGGGGTTGCAATTGTGTTCTGTTCAGAGGTTTTGTGCAGCATTTTAGATTGTATCACCGGTTTGCTTTTCGGGTTTCATCGTTGGTTGGCTCCTGCTGTTCAGATTGGTCTCCGTCTCTGCTAATTCGAGGTAGGTGGCTTATGGATTCGGCTTGTGTGTTCAGCCTTGGGGAGTTTCGTTCCGGTTCTGAATTCGAGTTGTGATCTGTCTTGAAATTGTGATTGTGAACTGTCTGTTTAAATGCCGTTTTAACACCTACAAACCCCCAAGTTTAGTTTATTTGTTATTTCGTTCTTGGAGACTTTGTATTTGAATTTGAGCCTTTGGGCCTCTTCAGTTAGCTCTTGCTTTTGATATTCGTTTTGGTGGGTTCTGTTATTACTTTGGAATGTTACGACATCATTTTGGTTTATACTTTATTCAAGTATTCGTTTGGGCCTTATTTGATTATCTGTATAAGTCTGTTTATTAGAGTCTTGCGTTATTATGTATTAATACGCGGTGTGTAATACCCCTAACTCCTAGGCCAGTGTTTGAGGGTGTTACATTTAGTGGTATCAGAGCTCTGGGTTCTAATCTGCTGGGATTTTAAGTTAGCCAGTCAGTCAGAAACGTCAGTGATAGTGTCTGAGTTTAACTGCTTGCTGTTGGACTTTCAGAATGCCGCCAAGAAGAGCAACGAACCCTCCAGGAAATGTGGCTGATGCTGTTCAGCAGTTCATGACGCAGCTCATGCAGACCATGGCTGCAGGGGGTGGACCAGCTGGAGGAGGACCAGCTGGCGGAGCAGGCCCAGCTGGGGCAGATGCTGGAGGCCGGAATGTGAAAGCGCTTCAGGAATTCATGAAGCTGAAGCCGCCATCGTTCGATGGGGCAGGAGACCCCTAGGAGGCCAGTCACTGGCTGTCAGAGGTGGAGGATTTGCTGCGTGTGATGGGCTCTGAGGAGGAGCAGAAGGTGGACTTCGCCACCTTTCTTTTCACGGCCGAAGCCAAGGAGTGGTGGAGGTCAGTGATGGGGAGATTCCCACAGCCTTGGACGTGGGAGCAGTTCACTGGGGAGTTCAATAAGCAGTTCTACCATGACGTGTATAAGGACCAGTGTATTCTGGAGTATAACCGACTACGCCAGGGTCGGGATATGAGTGTGGAGGAGTATGTCAGGAAGTTCATCAGCCTGTCGAAGTTTGCACCTGAGCCTGACGAGCATAGGAAGGCCAGGAAGTTGAGAGCGGCCTGAGGCCTGATATCCGTTCTGCTGTGACATCTCTGCGTCACAAGACCTTAAGGGACGTTGCTGATGTCGCCCTGTTGGTAGAGGCTGACTTGAGAGGTCGCCAGTCTGGAGGGAAGGACCAGAAGAGGAAGCAGAGGTCCGACGAGAGCGACAGGAGGGATCAGTCTTCTTCTCAGAAGAAGCAGTCTACTGGAGACCGAGCTGGCGACCGCGCTGGGGACCGTTCACGAGATAGAGGGGGTTCGTCTTCGTCAGCTCCTGCTCCGAAGTGCCAGGTCTGCGGCAAGTTTCACAAAGGTCAGGACTGCTATAGGAAGTCAGGAGCCTGCTTCAAGTGCGGCTCCTTAGACCACAGGATAGCTGACTGCCCTCAGGCCGAGAGGAGCAGAGAGGTAGCTCTGGAGGTAGAGCTGGTGAGACTGCTTCAGGGTCCAGAGATCGAGACCGGGCTGAGCAGAAGAAGCCCCAGGGCCAGGCCAGAGTGTACGCGATGGCTAGAGAGAGAGACCGATCGGCTGACAGAGTTGTCACAGGTATTCTCCAGCTGTCTTCTCGTTCTGTTTTCTGCTTGTTTGACTCTGGAGCCACCCACTCTTTTATTTCTGCTGAGTTGGTGGGTGAGCTCGGTTTACCTGTTGTGCTGGTGTAGAGTTGTGTGTGCATAGTCCATTAGTTAGAGACTCTTCTATGCTTTTGAACTCTGTTTGTAAAGATAGTCTTGTGTTAGTTAGAGATAGGACTCTGTTTGCTAACCTCATCCCGATGGAGATGACTACTTTTGATGTGATTTTGGGCATGGATTAGCTTGCTGCGCACCATGCCCACATTGATTGTGCTGCTTCGAGAGTGACCTTTGAGGAGCCGGGTCAGCCCCGCCTAGTTGTAGTAGGAATGGACTCCCGTGCCCGCCGCCAGTGATTTCAGCCATGCAGGCGTATCGTTTTCTGAGGAAAGGATGCCAGGGATATCTGTGCTACATCCCTGAGGTTCGCACGGATGCGAAGTTGGAGGAGATTCCAGTAGTCAGAGACTTCCCCGATGTGTTCCAGGATGATGTACCTGGGCTTCCCCCTGTCAGAGAGGTGGAGTTCTTGATCGAGCTCGCACCTGAGACTCAGCCGATTTCTAAGGCCCCATACCGCATGGCGCCTGCTGAGCTTAAGGAGTTGAAGGTTCAGTTGCAGGAGTTGTTGGACAAGGGCTTCATTCGCCCTAGGTGTCGCCTTGGGGAGCGCCAGTGTTATTTGTTAAGAAGAAGGACGGTAGCATGCGTTTGTGCATTGACTACAGGGAGCTCAACAAGGTTACCATTAAGAATAGGTATCCTCTTCCGCGCATTGATGACTTGTTCGACCAGTTAGCAGGAGCTAAGGTGTTTTCGAAGATCGATCTGAGGTCCGGTTATCATCAGTTGAGGATTAAGGCAGACGATGTGCCTAAGTCCACCTTCAGGACTCGTTATGGACACTACGAGTCCTGGTGATGCCATTCGGTCTGACGAATGCGCCTTCTGTATTTATGGACATGATGAACCGGGTGTTCAAGCCGTTTTTGGACCAGTTCGTTGTGGTGTTTATTGATGACATCTTGGTGTATTCCAAGAGTGCTGAGGAGCACGAGGAGCATTTGAGGACTGTTCTCCAGACTCTGAGGGAGAAGGAGCTGTATGCGAAGCTGAAGAAGTGTGAGTTCTGGTTGGACCAGGTGGTGTTCTTGGGACAAGTGGTCTCTAAGGATGGTATCTCCGTGGATCCGGAGAAGATTAGGGCTATTACTGAGTGGGCCAGGCCTACTAATGTTGGAGAGATTCGTAGCTTCCTTGGATTAGCGGGCTACTATCGTAAGTTTGTGGAGGGCTTCTCCAAGCTAGTGATCCCTTGACTCGTCTGCTGGAGAAAGATGTGAAGTTTGAGTGAGCGAGGCCTGTGAGCAGTGCTTTCAGGAGCTGAAGAAGAGGTTGACGTCTACGCCGATTCTGACCCTTCCAGTCAGCAGCTCGATGTCGGTTTTTGTAAGATCAAAGAGAGTATCTCTTCCGGTCAGGAGTCTGAGTTCAGAGTTTCAGAGGATGGCTGTTTGAGGTTCAGAGACCGTGTTTGTGTGCCGGCAGACGACGCTTTGAGACGTGAGATCATGCAGGAGGCTCATGGGCCCCGTACTCGGTACACCCAGGTGGTGTGAAGATGTACGGGACCTTCGGGAGACGTTCTGGTGGAGTAACATGAAGAGGGATATTTCAGACTTTGTATCCAGATGTCGGACCTGTCAGCAGGTCAAAGCCGAGCATCAGAGGCCAGCTGGTTTGCTTCAGCCTCTTCCCGTTCCGGAGTGGAAGTGGGAGAGCGTCGGTATGGACTTCGTTATGGGACTGCCTAAGACTCCGAGGGGTTTTGATGTGGTTTGGGTCATTGTGGACCGGCTCACGAAGAGCGCTCACTTCTTGCCTGTCAAGAAGACCTTCAGTTTGCATCGCTTAGCTCAGTTATACGTGGATGAGATTGTGCGGTTGCATGGAGTCCCTGCTTCCATTGTGTCTGACAGAGACCCGCGCTTCGTATCCAGATTCTGGCAGAGTTTGCATCAGGCTTTGGGACGAAGTTGTCGTTCAGCTCAGCGTATCATCCTCAGTCAGATGGTCAGACTGAGAGGACGAATCAGGTCCTTGAGGACATGCTCAGAGCATGTGTGTTGGACTTCGGGGGCAGCTGGGATCAGCACGTTGCCTTGATAGAGTTTGCATACAATAATAGCTTCTAGACCAGTATCGGGATGGCTCCGTTTGAGGCCTTGTATGGCAGGAGATGCAGGTCACCCATCTGTTGGGATGACCTGAAGGAGAGAGCCGTGATTGGTCCAGACTTGGTTCAAGATGTTGTGGGCAAGATTCAGTCTATCAGAGAGCGCTTGCTTGTGGCTCAGAGTCGTCAGAAGAGCTACGCCGATCAGAGGAGGCGACCTCTAGAGTTTGAGGTGGGCGACCATGTGTATCTAAAGGTTTCTCCAGTTCGAGGAGTTGTTCGGTTTGGGAAGAGAGGCAAGCTTAGCCCTCGCTTTGTGGGTCCTTTTGAGATCCTGGAGAGGATCGGACCGGTTGCCTATCGTTTAGCTTTGCCACCGTCGTTGGCTGGAGTCCACAGTGTCTTTCATGTGTCTATGCTGAGGAAGTATATTCCGGACCCATCTCATGTGATTGACTTCAGTCCACTTCAGTTGAGGGAGGACTTCACGTTTGAGGCAGTTCCTTCGAGGATTTTAGCACGGGATATCCGCAAGCTCAGGAGTAAGACCATGCCCTTGGTGAAGGTGCAGTGGTCGGGTCAATCAGAGGAGGAGGCGACCTGGGAGGTCGAAAGCGAAGTGCGCTCCAAGTTCCCCGCCCTTTTCGAGCAGTAGGTATGTTTTAATTTCGAGGATGAAATTCTTTTAAGGGGGAGGTGATGTTATAACCCAAAGTTTATTGCATTTTATTTCATCACAAGTGGCCTTATGTGGTTGTATTCTGGATTCAGGACATGGCAGTCTTTCTTAATAAAGACAAGGGCAAGGTGGTCTTTCTTCTTTCTGATTTTATGGTAAGGATTATAATTGAGGGGAGTTATATTTATAATCCCCTAATCACTATTCTAATCACGCTCCCACTACGCTTCTCCCGATTAGTTTTGAAAGCCTCGGAGACGCTCCTCCTTTCCTTGCTCTCTTTCTCTCTCTCAATCTCAATACGTTCATTCAAGTGCTCAATCCTACGAGTGTGGCTTTGCAATCCGAGTTCTTTTGGTGGATTCTGCAATTCGTTTCGCCGTCCTCCGTTGCAATCATCAGTTGGTCTTGTGGTTATCAATTGCAATTCAGTTTTGGGGGTTAGGCTGTGGGAACCCTTCCAATCCCTAATAGTTCTTTGTAATATGATTGTGATTCAGCGTGGGCCCCTCTGTCCCGATCATTCTCTTCTGGCGATTGGCTCCGTCTGTGATTTCGACGTCGGATTCAAGTGAGGGTTTTCGTTGCAGTTTTGGGTTGCAGTTTTCATTTCGGGTTTTTAGTTGCGTTTCTGATTTTCGGGGTTGCAATTGTGTTCTGTTCAGAGGTTTTTTGGGCAGCATTTTGGATTGTATCGCCGGTTTTGCTTTTCAGGTTTCAGCGTTGGTTGGCTCCTGCTGTTCAGATTGGTCTCCGTCTCTGCTAATTCGAGGTAGGTGGCTTATGGATTCGGCTTTGTGTGTTCAGCCTTGGGGAGTTTCGTTCCGGTTCTGAATTCGAGTTGTGATCTGTCTTGAAATTGTGATTTTGAACTGTCTGTTTAAATGCCGTTTTTAAACACCTACAAACCCCCAAGTTGTTTTTCTTCTCTGCAAACTTATGACGTTTTGACATTGTTTTTGGTGCCTCTGTTTGTGTGAAAATCGCCTCTGTTCACTGTGTTTTTCGGCGTGTCCGAACTTCCTCCGACCTTGGAAGTTCCGGAAGCATGCTCGTTGCCTTAAATCTTCTGGAGTTTTCGCGTGTCCGTACTTCGGCTTCTGTCCGAGCTTTGAAGTTCGGACACAGCCTTCTGTATTCTCTGATTTTGCCTCGACTTGTGTCCGAACATGGATGTCCGGACCAAGTTCGGACTTTGCGTGTCTGATTTCCGAAGAACGTCCGAACAATCTGTCCGACCTTTGATGTTCGGACACCTCTGTCTCTACTACTGTTTTAATGTTTGACCTGTGTCCGAACTTCGTAGTTCGGACACATGTTCGGACATCTGTCTGATTTCGACTTCTGAGTCTCGACTCATGTCCGAACGTTGATGTCCGGACACAAGTTCGGACATGCTACTGTTTTGACCTTAACTTGCTCGTTTGAGCTCCGTTTTGACTTCCGTCTGCGGGGTTGCATTCCCCTTCCGATTTCCAAGCTATCTTATGTGCTTTCTGGTGCCTTTGGTGCACATATGCTTAAATGTTTTAAGCTTCTGTTTTGGGACCTAGTTATCTCTGTGTCTGAACCTTTGGATGGCTGGTCTCGCTGTCTCGTAGCGCGCTATGTAGGATCCTTCTGCTCACGGGTGATGTTCCCCGTTCTGTTCACAGGTGTCCCACCTGTTCTGTTTACGAGTGAGGTTTCCTCGTTCTGTTCAGGAGCTAGTTGCTTGTTCTATCTGTATGCTTTGATCAACTAGTGTCCCGCTCTATTTTCTGCTTCTGTCTGCTTCTGACTCTGCTTAGTCCTCTATTGTATGACTTTTTCTGTTTGGTTTTCTAACATGCTTATGATTCCTTTGATTCCTTCTGATTTGATAATGTTTCTGTAAAATTTTTGAGCATGTTGGTTGATGAAGTTTGTCATCTACTAGGCATAGTTGTGTGCTCATTCCCCTACTTTATCTAACATTGCAGATTGATCAGCGAGGATCACTTTGCTCAGCTCTGGAGTTTAGTTTATTTGTTATTTCGTTCTTTGAGATTTTGTATTTGAATTTGAGCCTTTGGGCCTCTTCAGTTAGCTCTTACTTTTGATATTCGTTTTGGTGGGTTCTGTTATTACTTTGGATTTACGACATCATTTTGGTTTATACTTTATTCAAGTATTCGTTTGGGCCTTATTTGATTATCTGTATAAGTCTGTTTATTAGAGCCTTGCGTTATTATGTAATAATACGCGGCGTGTAATACCCCTAACTCCTAGGCCAGTGTTTGGGGGTGTTACAGCATATGTACCTCAGGCAGATAAGGAAGTAAAGGCAATGAGAAAATGAAAATGGTTGAACAATAAACACATGAATTCAAAGTCCTTCGTCGCTAGAAGTTTCAGAAAGGAGAGAAAGTATTGTATCAGACATTAAAGTTGAGCAAAATCGTGGCACTAAAACAAACCTTTCATGAGTTGAGGATAAGATGAACAATATTCAACTATAGCAGAAGTAAATATACCTCAAAATATTGAATTCGGCCAAAATCAAATAAACAGATCAAAACTTGGTTGAATAAACAGAAAAAACGAATTCCGAACCCATCATAAATAACATCCCAGAGCATAAACAACCAAGAAAACAAACTTGGAGCTCAGCCTGAGCTTGTCGGTGAGATATAGAAAACCGAATTACTTGCTTGGTGGATTTGGGGGTCGGATAGAGCACCGTCACCACTTACCGTACGCTGCTGCAAACATGGTGGAATCTGGGGTCAATGACCACCAGAATACCTCGTGAGAGTCACATGTAGAGAAAAGAAAGACAAATGGGTAAATCTTTCTGACGATAACATAAACCGATAGTCAAGTAAAGAAAAGCAAACGAAAATGGCCTTTGAACCAAACTCGCATCCAGATTCAACACAACTTAGTGAAATCGCAGACCCCACAGTGGTTCAACAGTGGCTAGGGAAGATTCAAAAGCATATCCCGTAAAGCAAAACCAGAGAAAGAACGAAATATGAAAATAAGGGCAGGGGAGTAATACGACCTTGACATCGAATCTCCTTTGCTCCAAGGGTCGTAACAAGCGAACCCGAAAGATAACGAGAGAGAAGCGGGAGTGATAATCTAGTAGCCAGGTTCGATCACGATTAGTGAGAACTTGGAGAGACATTTGGACAGAAGGAACAACGGGGGGGATGCACAGATATTCGCATCGGTGAAGCAAAGGGAAAGCTGACCGTGACTTGAGCAAGCGGGTTCTCTTTGTGATTCATCCAGAGAAATGGGCGATTGAGAAAGTGAAGAATGGAGAAGTATGTACGTTTTTTTTGTTTTCCAGCTAGGGATTGGGAAAGAAGAAGATGACCGACGAGGTACGGTGGTTCAGAAGAGGGAATGAAGAGAATCGTTTTTTTTTTTTTATGTTGGGAATCGATGGAGAAGGAGAGGATTGAACGACAGAGATGGAGGAGGAGGCGGATGAAGAACAGCGAGGAAGAAGCAGGAAGAAGATGAAGGTGGTTGATTCTGGGTTAGGAGATTCGAAGGAAGGAGGCGATGTTCCCTATTCGCCAGTTGGATTGCAAAATTGCTGGGAGAGAAGAGAATGGAGGAGCGCAGCGTGTCTGGGAAGAAAGAAGGGCAGAGCATGTATGAGTTCTTCATTTTTGAGTACCAAGGAATTCATCGAGAGAAGGTTGGGGGACAATCGACTTTTTCAACAAAAACACCCATACCGTCGTGTTGTAATCGGTTCCTTCAAGAAGATGCTCATGCTGTAGGGTTTTTGACTGATTATGGGCTTTATTTGGATCTGTAAATGAGAGGTTGGACCAGATTTCAGGGACATGGGCCGTGTTTGACTGGTGATCAAAATGGGCCTAAGGCCGCATTTGGTGCACCTGGCAGAAGTGAACAAAAATAAAACTCCTCCCCTTGCTAATTCCAAGATTCGACCCAGGTCTGGTGGTTCACTCATGTACACTCTAGGTTGTACTGTAACAAAGTTCGGTATACTAATGCCATAAATAAAACTAGAGTTCTATTGCATGCAGAAAGGGAAAATGAAAACGACATGCCCTTTGCAAGATTCGAACCCCAGAACTAGAGACTCGTAAGTGAGCACTCTAGCCAGTTTGGCTATGCTAGAATTCGATATGTACATGCAAGAAATAAACTAAAAGCTCGAATTCGAGTCATATAATGTTTGTAAAAAAGAAATCTATTTTTTCAAATGGAAATATACAGTGAAACGAAGGATGTAAATAAATAACATGAAAATATGATAAAGTATGAAATAAAGTTATGGTAATACATGAAATAATAAAGATAATGCTCGTAATAAAGATAAAACGCTCGTGACTACGAACAAATCAAATATGTACAGGCGGCGAAATATACTTACATAGACGGAAAATAGTAGTAAAGACACATAAAATGATAGAAATAATAATGAAAATGAAGGTGATAAAATAAATAGTAAATGCTAGAAAATAATTTAAAAGTGGCAATAAGTATGATAATATAAATACGTAACAAAAATAAAAATGGACGGGTTTTAAAACCGTATTGTCGTTGGAAATTCGTTTTCGAAGAATTGTGTTTTTCTGAAATGCTTTTAAAAAAATGATTCAAGAATTTTGCCATAAAATGATGGTTTCGTTTTGGCACGCACGTCAATACGTTTTGACAGAGAAAGGCGACGACCCCTCTTATTTCATTTCTTATTTCGGAAATTGCTTTATGGGGTGAGAATTTTTGGTGTCTACAGATGGCTCCCCTTGATTCAATTCTGCAAACCCTTGCAGAATTGGATCAAGGTTGATGGCGCCAAAAATTCTCACTGCAGCTTGGGGCATTCCCAATGTGAGATATGAGTACCATACGAGTGGGGACTTATGACGGGCCCCGACTAGACTTCGGCGTCTAGCGCTAGGACTTATGACGGGCCTAGAATGTGATAGTCGATGAGACAAACGACGGCCTCAACTAGATCTCGTGTCTAGCTCTAGGTCTAAAGACTAGACAAACTACGTCCCTACGATTCGGCCTAGGTAATCTAGAGATACTACCAATGCTATCTACGAGACTGAAAAACGGGCCTCAACTAGATCTGGGTATATCTCAGGACTGAACGGCACTATAACTATAATGCATGAGGACTAACGACGGCCTCAACTAGATCTCGATGTCTAGCTCTAGGACTAACGACGGGCCTAGAATACAACCAGTATATAAGTTATGCATGAGGGCTAACGACGGGCCTCAACTAGATCTCGGTGTCTAGCTCTAGGACTGATGACGGGCCTAGAATGCATCTTCGAATTGTATGAGGAGTAACGACAGGCCTCAACTAGATCTCGATGTCTAGCTCTAGGACTAAAGACGGGCCTAGAATACAACCGGTATATAAGTTATGCATGAGGGCTAATGACGGGCCTCAGCTAGATCTCGGTGTCTAGCTCTAGGACTGATGACGGGCCTAGAATGCATCTTCGAATTGTATGAGGACTAACGACGGGCCTCAACTAGATCTCGATGTCTAGCTAGGACTAAAGACGGGCCTAGAATACAACCGGTATATAAGTTATGCATGAGGGCTAGCGACGAGCCTCAACCAGATCTCGGTGTCTAGCTCTAGGACTGATGATGGGCCTAGAATGCATTGAAGGAGTTTGTACGAAACTCACTACGGCAAGTGGTTAATCTGAAGTTGTTTCTGGCTGTAGGTTGATTCGAGGTCGGGCGCTCTCTGTGGGCCATTTGATCCCTCATGAGGGATTTGAGGGTTGGAAATCTACCTTAGGTGTTGTGTATTTCAACTGTATGAGTGCAGGGTTTGACGGGATCGGGTGATTCCGAGATGATCGGATGGCTCCAGCACGGAGGGTAGCCTTGGTGTGAACAGTAGATTCGTGGTTTGACTGCAAAGCTCAGGTGTGATTTTGAGGTCGAGAGAGGTTTCGGTCGATGGCTCCGGCATGATTCGGGGATGGCTCCGATAATGACTCTAGAGAGGAGTTTTGGAATGATCCTGGGGAGTTCTAGGATGACTCTGGTATAACACTGAGATGGCTCCGGTATAGCACTGAGATGGCTCTGGTATAGCACTGAGATGGCTCCGGTATGGCCCTGAGATGGCTCCGGTATGGCCCTGAGATGGCTCTGGTATGGCCCTGGGATGGCTCCGATATGGCACTGAGATGGCTCCGGTATGGCCCTGAGATGGCTCCGGTATGGCCCTGAGATGGCTCCAGTATGGCCCTGAGATGGCTCCGGTATGGCCCTGAGATGGCTCCGGTATGGCCCTGAGATGGCTCCTCCGGTATGGCCCTCAGATGGCTCCGGTATTGCCTTGAGATGGCTCCAGTATGGCCCTGAGATGGCTCCGGTGCGGTCAGATGGCTCCGGTTTGATATGTGACTTCCTTGTGAGGAACGACCCTGGGATGGTTGGTGGGTTTGATTCGAATGGGGATTTTCAGGATCGTTGTTGGGTTTCGATCTGGTTCAGATTTTGAGTCGTGGTGGGTTGGTGTGATTGGTGGACCGTTGTTGTGTTTGACGTATTTTGATGTGGTAGATAACTTCTTAGTCATGGATGAATGGTTTCGGTCTGGTTGACTTTAGAGTTCTCTCATAATGGCTCCTAGATAGCTCGGGATGGCTCCAAGAAGGGCTACAAGATAACTCTGTTTGGTGATGGTGAGGAACAAAGGGGATTTTTCCTTTGAGGTGGTCGCACCCTGGGCGGCTGCCTTCGTACTCAATTCCATATTGAGATCAGACCTGACGTAGTTCGAAACTCTACAGGCAAGGCCCTGATGATGAAATGGCTCTGATATGGATTTGAGGTGGCTCCCATATTGTTCTCGGACTGTTGGGATGACCCATGTGTAATTCCAAGGAGGTTTCAATGTTGGATGATGGCTCCCGTATGACTATAGCTTGGCTATGGGAGATGCACCAATGAGGCTCGAGTATGACAGTGGATGGCTCCAAAATAGTCTTTGTGTGGCTCCAGATGGCCCTAGTTTTTTATTTATTTTGACCAAAAGTTACGCTTCAACAACGGCAACTGAAGTTGACTTTCAGCGAGACTAGGCAAAGTTCTTACCGGTAGGATGTTGGAGATGAAGTGATTACAATGTATGCAGACATTAAATGCTAGATGCGATGTAAAATGCATATGCTGTTGTTTTTTTTTTAGAGAAGGTAAGGTCCTATCTCTATTACTATGAGGTTTACGAATATAAGACATCTTCGGTTTGGTCTTGAGTGACTGTTGAACTAGAATGTGTGAATCACTTTCCTCTCATGGTGGGATATGGGTCAATCTCTCGTGAGTATGGTCGTGTGTGCTAATGGTGTGATGTTACTCTCAATGCTCGGAGCAGTATTTTCCTTAGAATTTCTTTCGAGGTTTTGGACTTTCCAATCCTTACAAGTTCTTCACCTGCAACGGGGTAGGCTGTTTATGATTTGGTGCTCAGACTGAAGATTCACTCGCACTTATAAGACCTTTTGAAGTAAGGTCACCCTCATTCGCTCACGGTCCCTTTGTTATAAGGTGGGACATGTTGATAACAAGCACGAAACTTATGATTCATGTTTCAGGTCCGATACTTCCATTTAACACTCATTAACTAACAAGTCAGAGGTCTTTTATTGGTTATAACAGGGATGAGGGGTATGATGTATGTCACATGGGACTGGAGGATCAATTTGGGAGTCGTGGAGCTTTTTTTTCGCAATAGAGGATATGTTTCGCCTTCCCATGGGTGGAATGATTGGACGGGTTTTGACAACCTTTTATTGGTTTCTACGGGACATCATTGGTCCTTTTGATTTGGATTTCTCCTTCTTGCCTCTTCTGGTGTGTGGTTTGAACTTTCTTCTCATTTTTGTGTTTTTGAAATTGCATTTGGCTCGTTGACCTTCTCAAGCATTTTTTTTGCTTTGTATTTTGGCTTTCAGCTTTGGAGTTGCCTTGACTCATTGATCTTCTTGAACAGTTTTGATGTTCTTTGTTGGTGTTTGGCTTTGGAGTTGCATCGACTCACTGATTTCTGCTTTCCTCAAACATTTTGTTTGTTGCTTTTGTGAAAGATGGTGGGGAGGGACCATGGCTCCGGCTCCTTTGAGATCCTCTATTGCAAGGGTGAGTAAGTATATGTGGGGTGGAGGTGTTGTGGGGTTATGAAGAAATAGTTTTTCATGAAAGGCTCAGTGGGGCTCACTAAGGGATTATGTACAGGGCTGTCAAAGCTTTTTGGTTTTGTGGGGATTTTTATTCCTAAGTGCCTCATCATTCTCATTAATCAATGATTTTTTTCTTACTATTCTCGGATCTTTACATGAATCACAGTTCATATCTTGCTATCAACATTGATCTCACTTTGAATCATGCCTCTCCATGTGATGAAGGAATACACATGTCACTCGTGGTTTTACCTCAATTGGCTCTCTCTCTCTACCTTCCCTCAACGCTCATAGGATTGTCCAATATCCTCATTCGAAATTCTAGGGAAAATACCGCTCTTTGCACACTACTCACTTGGTCTGTGGTGCTGAGTTTAATTAGACCCTTGTGTTCATTGACGGGTCGAGAGTTTAATGGTTCATGCACACTATTCAATCAATCTCTCAGGATTTTCACCAAAAATGTCGTTTCGATACGAATATATGCAAATGCAACTATCTACAATGCAATGTATTGTGGTAATATGGATTACTATGTATAGGATACATGAAATGATTAAAAATGAGTGGAGATGGTTGACTGAATGTTTTTTTTTTGTTTGTTTTGTTTTTGGATGCAATGCATAAGTGGTAAGGTTATGACTAGTCTCGCTTGAGTCGAATTTAGCTCGCAGTTCATGAAGCTCATCCCATCATCGTTGGCCCTGAAGGTGGTCTAGCTGTTGGGGTCGCTGTCGGAGAAGTAGCTCTCGAGTGAGGTCAGGTTGGTGATTAGCTCCTAGATTTTGGATTTTAGGGAGTGACAACTCCCGCATGGTAGCCCCAAGACATGGAAATGACTGCATCTTTTTTCTCTCAATCTGGTCACTGATGCCCATGACGATTCTTGAAAAAGGCTCGAGCTCCCAGTGTTCTCCACTATCCCTCTGAAGATTAGTTATGGAGGTTGAGATATTGGGATGAAGGCTGGTGTGGGCAAGTGACGATGAAACATGTGGGTGCGTGATGCTCGTGAGTGTGGACGAGATTCATGTAAGGCTGATGATTTGAACTGACTGTAAGTGCATGTGACCCTTTTGTCATGAATGCAATGCATGTTTTTTTTTTATCCGATTGCATTTGTTGGCGTTGTTTATTTAGGGGATGCCTCCATCTGTAGACCGTGAATTTTTCACCCCATAAAGCAAAGTTGATGAATGATGTATAGATGTGAGGGAGGGTCCCTTATTCGTTCTTTTTATTATACGTGCATGCCAAAAGAAACCTAGTTTTAGAAAACAATTTCGAAAACGCGTGTTTTTCAATGTGGTGGATTTTCTCAATATAAATTTTGACGCTCGGTCATTCGCAATAAAATAGGGAGTGAGGAACCCTAACACATTGATCTAAATAATTTTGAATGGAATGTATACCTATTACATGTACTCTATTTAGAAAATGGACAGAGAGAAAAGAAATCATAAGGGAAAACCTATACATCATCAATTCTAAAAAAGTCATTAAAATAGGAGTTTTAAGCTAAACTTCTTCTGAACTCTTCTGGTCCGTCTTCGGGCTTCTGAAGATGACTGCTAACGCTCGACCTCCTGGTTGGCTGCTCGCTCGCCTTTGGGTTCTTGACCGGCTGCACGTTTGTCTTCGGGCTCTTGACCGGCTGCACGCTTGTATTAGAGGCTCTTTGCCGGCTCGGCTATCGTCGCTTCGTCTTCTTGCTCTTGTCCAGCTGCTGGCTCATTTTCAGGCTTTCGTACGAAGCAATACTGTGATACAAACAAAACGGGTTGGTGTTCTTCTGATTTTCATGATTTTCAATAGTTTGAACTCGAACCGGTGGTTGTTGCTAATCTTCATGTCGCTTAATTTCAGGTTGTACATCCCTGATCTTCGGTTTGAACGGTTGGTTGGTGCATGGTCTTCATATCGCTCGGCCAGATCCACGGGTTGGTACGCCTCTGGCTCTAGGCTTGAATCACGTAGTTGATCTTCATGGTGCTTCACTTGCTCCGACGAGGGAAATGAAAGATGTTTTTTGAGCAAGGAAAGATGAATGATCGAGCACAAAAAAATTTATGTGAAAATCCACCACTTTTGTGTGAAAACACAAAATGACTAGTACGCTCCACGGTAATGACCGCTGCTCTTGAAGGCGTGTTGAACTTCAAGAATAGTGGGTCACAACAGGGGACTAAATCATTATATTTGCAATATGTTTTGTGGAAAACTATTTGAAAACCATTTTGAAAAAAATGGTGAATAATTGTTGTTTGTAGAAAATAGGTTTTCAAGATCTATTTTGAAAATTGTTTTGGAAGTAGCATTTAAAGATGAAGTGCTAGGTTTGAACCGCAAATGTTTTTGAGCAAAATTTAGTGTGGTATTCTAAATTAAACGAGCTCGTAAAACAGTTTTAAGAGATGTTTAAAAGAGAATTCCGAACGTTTTTGAAACTTAAAACATATATGGTTTGAAAAGTGGTTTGCACACATGTATAGCATGAAGTAAATCGTGGCTATATTTGATGTGGACCTGTGTGTGTTAATGTGGGATAATCACTTTCCAGGTCAATTATGTTTCCTTTCCACCGCGGGGGAGGGGAACCTTCGTCCCTTCACTATCATCTCTCGGGGTTTTTCTCTGCTATGCCTTTATGGGGCACGTTATCAAGAAAGTCTGCCGGTGCTTAAGTTCGAAAGGTCAGGACACCCGAGATGATTAGGAAACATACGCCACAGCCAGTGCTGATCCGACAACACGCTTACTTTTTGGGAAAAACTCGGGGAAGTACTGCATGGGAACGGGTCTCTCGTCATCTGCACAGTCAGGTGTGTCTAAAGTCCAAATTATTCACTGACTACGTTGTGCCATGTATGGGTATCCGGTAAATACGGGATCCTCTATGGACGTGTAGCGTGACATCGGGCCTTAGAGACACTCGTGGTGCAGAGGACATTGGAGAACTGAGCCCATGCAATCTTCAAGGTAAGGCGAGGGGCGGTCAGACAGGCGGCATACAAAGGTGTGACTTCCATAAACCCGTCTTAGACACCGGACCAGGTAGCTGGACACTGAAGGCTCAGAGTTCACTATATGCTGGCCTCGACTCGAATAATGGAGGATATTTTTGGATCATGAGCTCAAGGTGTTGGTCGGAGACCATACCGCCTCGTGGGTTTGATCACTGCTGAGAGTGTGATCCTAGCTCATGGGGAATCAACCGTGGACCGGTTGGGGATCCCGTGACATCGTGGATAAAATGGGTGACACAGAGGAATGCATGTCCTAAGCTACCCACCCCATGCACCGTACAATCACAATATAAATATGAAAGCAGTGAAAAAACCAAATGAAGTTAGCACCAACCTATGCACTAAGTGTTTTATCTTGAGATTAGTGATTCCAAATTGGTTATTTATTAACCTAAAGGGAAGTTAGCTTCATTTACTCTTAAGTGTCTCTTTCTAATCGTGAGCTAATTATTAACCCAATTGTTGTCATGTTTTTGAGGATCTAACAAATCCTATCTGTCCTCATCAGATACACACTCTGAGTGTGGAGTAGAGTAAAACTAATGGCTTGAAGTGAATCCCTTGAAGGTTTTGAAAGAAGTGGGGAAGTCCCGACAATTATGAATGGAGTTCAGTCTTCCTTGACCAAGTTTTATGAGAAAAACTTACTCAAGTTCTCCCCAGCAGAGTCGCCATTCTGTGGAGGGTGATTTTTCGGTATGAGGGAGGGTCTATCTAAATATGGTCTGACTGAGAAGCCTAGATCCTAGAAACTGCCATTCTATGGAGGGTGAAAACCCGTTATTCTGGCATCCCTCAAATACCTACTAAATCGTCCGTCTTTCCCAGAAAGCATAAGGGGAATGTGCTAGTGAGCACTACACCCGCTCTCAATGGGCTCCACGCGGACTTATGCCTCTATAGGGCGGAGTTGACTAGAGTCGCCACCTAGTTTGACCTAAAGAACTAGGAAGGGAGGAGAAGGGTTCTAAGAACCGTTAATTGACTCTGTGATTTGTTGCCTATGGATAGGTCTTATCTGATCATACTAGAGATTCTATTGTGGGTTCGCACTGGGTTACACCCCTTAGAAGTGGCAACGACCACGACTTCGGATTGGTGCCCGAGAAAACCTCGGTCTCCAATTGTCGGGATTGCCTTCTTTCAAAACCTTTTAGAGAGATTCAGTTCAAAGCCAAGGATAGGATTAGGACAGGAGGAGAGAAAATGAGTGGATGAGGTGAGCTTTTCTGCCAAGCTAGCGCCAATGAGAGGAGTTGGTGAACTCAGATGAGTATGGAACGAAGATTTGGGAAGAGTCTGAGGTTGAGTAAATAGGCAAGACTTGGAGTCTGATGGTTTGAAGTTTGTGGGAAACCAAAGAAGGTTTGAGCATTTTGAGAGATATGAGGGCCACCTTAAAGGGGAAATGGGGTTTTTTGTTGGAATGGGGTCGCACCCTGGATGGGTTGCCTACGTACTCAACTCTCCGCTGAGATCAGACCTTACGTAGTTAAGCTATGTTTGGGTTTTGGAAGTTTTGATGTTTGTGGAGCTTGAGGATATTTGTAGTGTTTGAGATTTAGGAGGATTCGAAGTTTTAAGAAGTTTCGGGTTTGGGAGGTTAGAGTCTGTGAGACGCCCAGGTCTGTGAGACATTGAAATCTCAGAATGATTGAGTCTGTGAGACGCTCGGGTCTGTGAGACATTCGTGTTCGTGAGATGTTCGAGTCTATGAGACGCTCGGGCTTATGAGACTTTGGAAGTTTGAATGACGTTGGAATTTGTAAGAGGATTTGAGTTTAATGCGAGTTGATGTTTGAATGATGATTTGGGTATGAAGTGATTTAGAGTTTTGAAGATTATTTGAGTGTGTGAGGCAATTGGTATTTGAATAGAGATCCCGAGTTTTTTAAATTTGAGGTTTGAAAGCGATTGAGGAAAATCAATTTATTGTAAAATGGCGGATAATCTCGAGGGATTACCCTATGTACCCCCTCGAACACGACACTTAATTAATGGTAAGTGCTGAGGCTCGAAAGATGAGGCAATGAATTTATGTCGAAAAATAGGATTAAGAGGGAAACACCATGAATGAGATGTTCTCGGTTGAACCCTAATAACGTCTCTAACTCCCGGGTTTTAAAATGTTAAAACTGAAAATAATGAAATCGAGTGGAAGGGAGTTAGACGATTCTAAAATCCCGGCTGCAACTAGGAAGGTCGTTACTTCCCTAGCACCCTGCCTTGTAAAATCAAGCCTGCAATTAGGGGAGGTTTGTCACCCTAATGCCCCGCCTAAAGAGATCCAGATTGCGACAAGGGAGGTTATAACCCCAGTGCCCCGCCTCGGATTTTATTTTGGGAAGGGAGACAGGCGATGTTCTAACCATGGAGGAAATGTTTTGAAGGGGTTAGACTAGACATTCTTGCTCCTTGAAAACGGTTTACTTGAGTTTAAAAAAACTGAATTGGAAAACTTTTGAGATTGTTTGGAATTCTCGATGAAGAAACACTGATTTTGAGAAATGTTTTAGGAGAAAACTTTATGTATATGTGAGAAGAACTTTCTGCATTTGAGAAGAGTTTTCTGTGATGTGAGAAGAGTTTTTTCTTTAAAATTCCACAAAATGGTTTCTTGGAAAACTTGATGAAGTTTAAATAAAATGATTGTTTGAACATTTGAGAAAGAACCTTTTTTCGGGATTTTTGAATTAAAGCTGAATAATGAGGAATGTTTTTTTTGGATTTTTGGAGTTTGGATGGAATCTATAATTTGGGTTTGAATGGGATTGGTCAATGCTTGGGTCAAAGTTTTTTGGTCAAAGTCGACATTTTTGGTCAAGGTCAACGTTTAAGTTAAGGTCAACGTTTTTGGTCAAGGTCAACGTTTTTGGTCAAGGTCAACATTTTTGGTCAAGGTCAACGTTTTTTGGTCAAGGTTCACGTTTTTTGGTCAAGGTTGGGTCGGTCAAACTTGGGCTTGGTCCAAGTGGGGTCAAGGTCAAAGTTGGGTTGGTCAAACTTGGGCTTGGTCCAAGTAGGGTCAAGGTCAAAGTATAGGTCAAAGTTGGGCTCATGGGCTTCTTTGGCTGAACTGGGCCTTGTATTGGGCCTTTTGATTTTGAATGGAGTGTGATTTGATTTGAACCTTGTGTGGGCTTTTGGGCCCTTTGATGTGGGCTGATTTGTGGACTTGGGCCTATTTTGGGCCTTGGATTTTATTAGTTTGGGCCTAAGGCTTTGTGGACTTGGACTATAGGTTTTGTGGGTTTGGGTTTGATTTGGGCCTTGATTTGGGTTTAGGCCTCGATTTGGGTTTGGGCCTTGATTTAGTTTGGGCCTCGATTTGGGTTTCAGTCTTTGGGTTTTGTTTTTGGATGTTTAAAAATTGGCCGGATGGGCCTTATTGAGTTTGGGGTCAGATTGTTTTTTTTTAATTTGGGGCCAAATTGGGCCTGGAATGGGCCTGGGCTTGATTCAAAATTTGAGCCTGACTTTTGAAATTTGGGATTGATTGGGACCTTAGGTTTGATTTGGTACTTGGGCCCGATTCAGAATGTGGGCCAGATTTGATCTTGGGCTTTAGAATTGGGCCAAACTTTGGATTTGAATTTATTCTCATTTTTTGGTAAAGTTTTTTTTAATGAAATTAGGGGGTGGTTTGGGATTGGCTTTAAATGTTTGGAAGGTATTGTTCCCTACAAAGCAGATCAGAAATAAGCTAGCTGTGGGGTACCTTCAAAGGCTTAGAAGAAAACCTCAAAGTTTGGGGGTATGAGTCCCCACAAAGCATAAAGAAATGAGCTAGCTGTGGGGTACCCAAGACTTTGATAAATGGGTGACCTAGAAGGCAGTCTAGGGTTTTTATGTTAGCCATCAAATTGGTCTAGAATGAAACAAATCGAACCAGCTCAATCCAAAACAAAACCCAATGGCAAAACATTTAGAAATTCACCAGTCTAATCGATAAACAAGGCCCACTTACAAGAATATAGCTCAACAAAACACGAAATTCAAAACGTACAGAATGTGTCAAATTAAACAAGCAGCGCGTAGGACAAAATGACATTACAGTGTCAAAACGCCAGTTACACCCATGAGCCCATGATCAGTTTGGCCGAATTTAATTGTTGCGATCCTCATTGACAGAATATTTCCAGATTGGTTAAAACAACGTGAACCTCAAATCCCAACAGACGGAAAGGGGGCGATGCCCGTTAAACATATGATCAGAAACAACATAATTCACAAAACGAAATCAAAACATACAAATCGGCAAGATAAGTCCCAGAGTCAAAGGATGTGCAAACCGACAGAAACCCCACACAGGGTGATGCAATGCTCGAGTATCCCCAATGTTCAAAGAAGGGGCCGGTCTCATTATCCGCAAACTGATATTTTTTTATCCAGCCTAGGGTCATCTCCAAACAGCACATACGAGTCAAAACTCGCCCCAAACCAGATCGCATATGTACCTCAGGCAGATAAGGAAGTAAAGGCAATGAGAAAAATGAAAATGGTTGAATAATAAGCACATGAATTCAAAGTCCTTCGTCGCTAGAAGTTTCAGAATGGAGAGAAAGTATTGTATCAGACATTAAAGTTGAGCAAAATCGTGGCACTAAAACAAACCTTTCATGAGTTGAGGATAAGATGAACAATATTCAACTATAGCAGAAGTAAATATACCTCAAAATATTGAATTCGGCCAAAATCAAATAAACAGATCAAAACTTGGTTGAATAAACAGAAAAAACGAATTCCGAAACCATCATGAATAACATCCCAGAGCATAAACAACCAAGAAAACAAACTTGGAGCTCAGCCTGAGCTTGTCGGTGAGATATAGAAAACTGAATTACTTGCTTGGTGGATATGGGGGTCGGATAGAGCACCGTCACCACTTACCGCATACTGCTGCAAACATGGTGGAATCTGGGGTCAATGACCACCAGAAGACCTCGTGAGAGTCACATGCAGAAGAAAAGGAACACAAATGGGTAAATTCTTTCTGACGATAACATAAACCGATAGTCAAGTAAAGAAAAGCAAACGAAAATGGCCTCTGAACCAAATTCGCATCCAGATTCAACACAACTTAGTGAAATCGCAAACCCATAGTGGTTCAACAATGGCTAGGGAAGATTCAAAAGCATATCCCGTAAAGCAAAACCAGAGAAAGAACGAAATAGAAAATAAGGGCAGGGGAGTAATACGACCTGGACTTCGAATCTCCTTTGCTCCAAGGGTCGTAACAGCGAACCTGAAAGATAACGAGAGGGAAGCGGGAGTGATAATCGTAGCCAGGTTCGATCACGATTAGTGAGAACTTGGAGACATTTGTACAGAAGGAACAACGAGGGGGATGCACAGATATTCGCATCGGTGAAGGCAAAGGAGAAAGGTGACCGTGACTTGAGCAAGCGGGTTCTCTTTGTGATTCATCCGAGAAGAGGGGCGATGGTGAAGAGAATGTAGAGAAGTATGTACGTTTTTTTTGTTTTCCAGCTAGGGATTGAGAAGAGAAGAAGGCGACTGAAGAGATACGGTGGTTCAGAAGAGGGAATGAAGAGAATCATTTTTTTTATGTTGGGAATCGATGGAGAAGGAGAGGATCAAACGACAGAGATGGAGGGAGGAGGCGGATGAAGAACAGCGAGGAAGAAGCATGAAGAAGATGAAGGTGGTTGATTCTAGGTTAGGAGATTCGAAGGAAGGAGGCGATGTTCCCTATTCGCCAGTCGGATTGCAAATTACTGGGAGAGAAGAAAATGGAGGAGGCGCAGCGTGTCTGTTCGTGAGTCTGGAGAAGAAAGAAGGGCATAGCATGTATGAGTTCTTCAGTTTTGAGTACCAAGGAATTCGTCGAGAGAAGGTTGGGGGACAATCAGCTCTTTCCAACAAAAACACCCATACCGTCGTGTTGTAATCGGTTCTTTCAAGAAGATGCCCATGCTGTAGGGTTTTTGACTGATTATGGGCTTTATTTGGATCTGTAAATGAGAGGGTTGGACTAGATTTCAGGGACATGGGCCGTGTTTGACTGGTGATCAAAACGGGCCTAAGGCAGCGTTTGATGCGCCTGGCAGGAGTGAACAAAAATAAAACTCCTCCCCTTGCTAATTCCAAGATTCGAACCCAGGTCTGGTGGTTCAACTCATGTACACTCTAGCCAGTTGTACTGTAACAAAGTTCGGTATACTAATGCCATAAATAAAACTAGAGTTCTATTGCATGCAGAAGGGAAAATGAAACCGCACATGCCCTTTGCAAGATTCGAACCCCAGACCTAGAGACTCGTAAGTGAGCACTCTAGCCAGTTTGGCTATGCTAGAATTTGATATGTACATGCAAGAAATAAACTACAAGCTCGAATTCGAGTCATATAATGTTTCTAAAAAAAGAAATATATTTTTTCAAATGGAAATATACAGTGAAACGAAGGATGTAAAATAAATAACATGAAAATGTGTAAAGTATGAAATAATAAAGATAATGCCCGTAATAAAGATAAAACGCTCGTGACTACGAACAAATCAAATATGTACAGGCGGCGAAATATACTAACATAGACGGAAAATAGTAGTAAAGGCACATAAAATGATAGAAATAATAATGAAAAATGAAGTTGATAAAATAAATAGTAAATGCTTAGAAAAAATTTAAAAGTGGCAATAAGTATGATAATATAAATACGTAACAAAAATTAAAAAAATGGACGGGTTTAAAACTGTATTGTCGTTGGAAATTCATTTCGAATAATTGTGTTTTCTGAAATGCTTTTTAAAAAATGATTCAAGAATTTTGCCATAAAAATGATGGTTTTTTTTTGGCACACACGTCAATACGTTTTGACAGAGAAAGGCGACGACCCCTCTTATTTCATTTCTTATTTCGGAAATTGCTTTATGGGGTGAGAATTTTTGGTGTCTACACCGTGAGCAGTCAAGAGGAAAACAAGGACAAAATTCACATTTAAAATGCCAAAGAAATACCTAGCCTACCTTGCCTTTGTCTTCTAGTTTCAATTATCAATCAAAGCCTCAATTATTCCTTGACATCCAGCCGAAAGCTAGCCTCAAATATGGACATTTATTGAGCCAATAATCAAGGAATAAACTAATGGAAAGACTAGTCAATTTTGACATTAATTTAGCAAAAGAAAAATCCTTTCAATTTGCCTTCTCTTAAGCCTACGTGAGTGACCCTTCTCATTTGCCCCATTCAGCCGATTGGTAAGGCTTCCAAACTCTCTCTTTCCCTTCTTCACTTGTTAGTTAATTCCTTAGAGCTTCAAAGCTCCATTAATGGTGTTTTACGTTCTAACACCATTTTAATGCAATTTTCCTAGCTAAATCTACTAAGTCTTGAAGCAAGAATCATCCTAGCATCTCTAAAGATTTCACCAAGCTTAAGTGTTCCAAGGAGGTTCCTAGATTCAACAACAACACAAGGAACAACAAGATCAAGTTAAGGTATATTTTCATATTGAAAAATCCTAAGAAAATACCTTAAGCATTTCTGAAAATTTAGAGCTTCTAAATCTATATTCTCTTCATTATTTCATGAAGGAAACTTGGATCTACTATCATCCCAAGGTGTACCAAAAATACCTTGTTAAATTCCTAAGGTAAACTCTTGTAAAACTACTCCAAATCTTATTTATAAATCCTTGTTAGAAGTCTACCATTTGGATCTCCTAAACCTATGTGTGGAGGCCGAAAGTTCTTCAAGAAAATACCATTGTAGGAGCTTGGAATTCAAGGAGAAATCAAGTACAAGAATTGTCTTGATTTAAGGAGTAAGTTTCTATAATTAAGGTTTATTAAGTTAAGTTTGATTTAAGCTTCAAACTTTGGTATAAAAATTATGTACAAGCCTTAGTAATAATAGGCCAAAAATATTGGGTTATATTTCCAAGAAATAATTTTATAACATATAAGGTATAAGTATGTGTCACAAAAATTAATTATGATACATATATAGTTTAACCAAATTATCTAAGAGTTAAATGTTCTATTTTGAGTTTATAATCATTCTAAGTCATTAGCATAATTTTTAGAAGTGTTATATGGCTTATATACATTTATATGTACATATTATAAAGTTTAAATCAAGTTTTAAAACTATATAGTAAAGTTTTGTTAAAGCCGAAAATAAAAGGGGTTATTTGGTGATTTTCGAAATATATAAGTGTATTAACTTATATTATAAATTTGGGAGTATTAAAAACAGCTACAAGTATTTAAATGGCTAGTTTATAAAGTTATGTGGCTAAAATATAAATTTTGAAAAGTTTGGTGTACAAAATATGAAAGCCAAGGGTTATTTGGTATATTTATGATATATATAAGGTAGGAATTTATATTATGAATTTCGGTGAATTTAAACATGTTTAAGTGTTAAAATAACATTTTATAAAGTTTTGGGGCTATTTTGTAATTATTGGAAAGTTAGAGGTGAAACCGAATTACATATGTTTTCTAGGTATATTAAAGTAATAATTATGAAATTAAGTCTTGTTCAATGTGTTGACCAAAAACTTTGAGTTAAAATGATTTATGACATAAATATTAAGTTTATGAAAGTTTTGGGGTGAATATGTAATTAATAAGAATTAATATGTTAAACCAAATTTTACATGGGGCGGAAAGGGGTGTTTCGTCATCATTAGGGGCGTTTTCGTAATTTTAAGGCTCCCAAGACCTCCTATAGGCTTTCTCTCTCTCTCTAAAAGATGTTCAAATCAACTTGAAATGTCTTGAAATTTTAACCCATGATAGAGGATGACATTTTAAGCATAATGGCGTTGGAATTTTGATTTTTTCAAATTTCCAATAATTTTCTAGCAATTTCTGATTGAATCTGACGGGAAATTGAATTTAAAAATATTCCAACATTGAAAAAATTCGATTCCACTTCAGAAAAATCATAATTGCCATCCTTGACACGTGGCTGAAATTTCACAGCAAAATTCCTTTGGGAAGTCACTCAATTAAAATGCCAAAAAATCTTACTTTTACTAGATTTTCTTTATCTTTAAGAAAGTCTATATAAAGGGATAAATCTTTTGATCAAAGGAGAATCGGATAAGCTAAAGAACCCTAGGAAGTCAGAAAGCACAGCCTCCCCTCTCTCTCTCTCACGTTTTCCAACACCCGGCCACCCGAATCATACCGAAAATCCCCCGAAATCACCATCTAAACTCGTTTTCCAATCCCCAAAGCACCAATAATCATCAAAACCCCACATAAACACCACCAAAACGTGAAGAACAACAAGAACAACCAACAACCAGAAGCTTGGTTCGAAAACCTTTCGGGTCTGCCATCAACGGAGCACTCGACGAATCCTGGTGTAAAGAATCATTGTGAACCCGAAGGTAACACAGGTAGAAATTCTACTTTCCTAAATCCTACAATATTATCAGTCTTGCCTCAAAATTTGGGTTCAAACTAACTCTTTTTCGCTTCTGTATCGCTAATTGTTTTAGCTACTGCCTTGTTACTTGTTTGCTAAGTTTCGTATTAATTTTGATTTCAAATTGAGTTCTTTCAATTACTAACATGTTTATAACCTTTCAGGCTACACCCCATAAAATTTGAGCTCAAAACACCTTCGGAAACCTTCAAAAACCCACTGTCCGTGGGTTGTCCGTGACCTCGGACTCATTGTCCGGGACCACGGACGGGTTGTCCGTGACCACGGACACCCACGGACGGTGGCGGGATTTTATATTTTTCAAATTTTCAAATTTTAGGGTTTCTGTCAATACATGTCCGGGCCCACGGACACCCTGTCCGTGGCCCAGGACTTTTCAAGTTTGCATTTTTATTTTAGTTCTGTTTTCGACATCACTTAATTCAATTGGGGTCCGTGGTCTTAGACATTAGGTCCGTGGCTACGGACGTAATTAAAATTTGACCTAATTCTGCCTTCGAAACCCTAGTTTAGGTAGCTTTTAGTTTCACTTTAATGATCTGTCAAAAAACGCCAAAAAATAAAAAAAACAGAAGCGCACACCTAGGTTAAAAACGACTTTGTAGTAAGCCGTAAATAAACCAAGTAGAGAAAAACGACCTAGGAAGGGTAATGAAAGTAATTTGAACCCTAAATAAGTCGAATACCAAGCCCCCGAACCCGAACTCTACCTTTTCTAATTTACTCTAGGTTAAAATTAGGTGGCGACTCATAATAGGTTCCAGTGAGCTAGCTTAGGTTTTAATAATTATTGTTATATGACATAGTTATTAATCTTAGGTTATAAGTGGACCTAAAACCCGGTTAGATCCTAATCAGCTTTAATCAACATAGGGTAGGGTTTAAAATCGAGGCCTACACTCACCCATAGTAGCGACCAGAAGGGTGTGCCCGGGCGCAGGACAAAACTAGGATTGGACATTAGTTTACTTAGGCAGCTTGGCCACGACAGAATGATAGCCTGACAATAACAAATTGACAGGCTGGCAATACTGTTAGAAAACTGTAAGGAAAAACTATATATAGGGGTTCACCCCAAGGCAATAAACACGCTATCAACACTTGGCAGATCTAGATATCGAATTCTCTCTATTATAAACTCCCTATTTCCAGCAAAACTCTCTCTAGTTTAACGAACCAGGTAAGTTGTGGAAGATCTTGTCGATGGAATCAAAAGAAGAGATAGGACTGATAAGTATCGATCTGGCTAGATAGTTAGGGAAGATAATTAATCTTTCATTTGGCACCGTCTCTTGGAATCGAACAGCTCAATTCTGGCAACCACAGTCCAACCACAATAAGAGTAGGATATCTGGCATCACCAATAATAAGATGTAAAGGTAGAAGAATGTATTTGTTTGCAGGTTCAAGTGAAATGGCTCCAAGAACAAGAAGAGCACCGGAGGTCAACACCGAAGCTTCTTACTCACTCTCCAAGAAAGATCTGAAGGAGATGATGAAGGGACTAACCAGGGCAATCGATGAGAGGATCTTCGAGGGAAATGAGCTTCTGTAACAAGAGCTAATGCAAAGAGACGAGGATTACTAAAAGAATTTGGAAGAAATGGCTGAGGCAATTGAACTACTAAAAGGAAGAGACTCAGAGGGAAGCAATGAGAAGAATAAAGAAGAGCAGAAAGAGTCGCCGATCGAAGTTGATGGGGAGGCTGAAGAAGAGGACTCAATCGACATGAGCCTCTATCGTTCTCGGAGAGGAACAGGAAGGCAAAACTTCCTCCTTACTTTGTTGCTCCAGCAATTGAAGAGTATGATGGAACGGGAGATCCGGCTCAACATGTCAAAAAGTTCATGTTCGCCATGAACACTCAGGGATCAGTTCCCTAGCTCTATGCAATATCTTCCCCGTAACGCTTACTAAGTGGGCTTTAAGCTGGATCTCCACAAGGCCTCCCCAATCCATCACCAGCTTCAAACAATTGACAGAGGATTTTCAGCAGTACTTCGAGGCCAATTGTAACACCCCCGAATAACACAACCAGATCACGATAAGTCCAAGCAGCGGATTCACAACTCCATCCGGGTGTCACAGACGCCAACCACCCACGTGGTTGACACCCAACACTATCCATACTAAGCTACGGTCTGAATTACTGGAATTAAAGCCATAACCAAATCCAAGTACAAACTGGAATACAAACCAAGTACCGAGCGTCTACATCATAAGTTCTTACTTAAATTACACAATCCGAAAGTACCACTAGGGTTTAGTAATACAAGTCATAACCCATACATTAACAATATACTACTAAAGTCTTGCCCGTACGGACTACCCCTATGGTAGTCACCCGTGCCTACTCTCCGTCTGCCTCTCGTTTCATACCTGTAAAAATAAAGGACTCAGCAAAACTATGCCGAGTATGAACATGTGAAGCCCGCATGTTACCGGGCCACACGACTACTTGGTCGAATATTATTAAGTCATATATACATGCTATAACGAAGCAGGAAAGCATACCACAACACATCATTATGTCATACACACTGCAAGGTAGCAAAGCATTAGAAACAAGCAACCAAGCACAACAATTGCTAGCATAGCGACAGTAATCATGTAACTATTCAAACGTGTGCATAGGTCTATTATACCAACGATCCTCACTAGGGGATCATTCGAGCGTTGTGTGTTTTCATACCTTTTACTCTTGTTTTCATAAAGTGTATTCTCTTTCTCTCCTCTTGCACCAGGTCTGGGGATGTAGTTAGGTCCCGTGACCATATCATGTAGGTGCCAATCTTTCCTTGATTAGTTAAGGTTCATTTGTGAATTCTCTTATCACCACGTATTGAAGAGCGTCTCCTCCATAGCCAATCCTCCATTTCCGGCGTCATGCGTCGAGAACGTGGGGTCACTTCAATACCCCCGTATGGGTCCCTTCAGCTGGTAGTTTACTATTCATTATCGTTATAAGTTCGACACCATAGGGGTGTCGTTAGAAGTCCTCTATAATTTAAGAGGAGTGTTCCTTATATATAGTTCCTTGTTTGTTCACGTAATTCGTTGTGTTTCTCATCTCAAGGTTTCATCATCGCGAGAAGGGACTACACTACTGTGTGCGCGCAAGTAATATACAGCAATGATATATGTAACAAGCATATAAACAAGTCATAGCAAGCAATCCAATTTCATGCTAGTCTTAAGGTCATTGTCAAACAAGGCACGCAGCACACAAGCCGTGTAACACGGCAACATACGAGCCACACATGTCCATACCTTTTTCGCAAGTACGACTTGTCTCTTACTCGGAGTTCCGGTCGAAGTTCGTTACGGCCCTAGCGTTAATTAACAACAATATGTCAGGTTATCATTTCATGTGATGATACTTTATAACGTATGTATATTTCTTATGTATGGTGTTAGATGTTAGTTTATATTAATTCTTAGAACTTCGCATGCATTCATTCTAGGCTTAATCTTTACTCCCTAGGACACTCACAACTGTGTTTTATACGTTAACTAAGTCCTTTTTCCTTAGTTAACGTTTTAAAGTATTTTAACGTTCGTTAAGTAAACAAGTTCATATGACATAGCTATACATGTCCAATGTGTATTCCCTCCTTAAATAAATAGATGAGCAATGTTTTAACCCCTCGTATAATGATAAGATAGACCATAGAATACCCCTAAAACCTATTTATACAGAAGTCTCAACATTTATAAACTGTCACATAGTTACGGTATTGAATCACACTACTACTCCTCTTCTAATGTGTCAACGGTGGCTTACTTTTCCCAAAATATTCCACTACCTAATAAGGTATATTAGGACTGGTGTGGGCTCATTATCAAACTAAAATCACCCTTGTAATGCCCCAGTAATCTAGGTATATAGAAATGTAAGGTTACTGAAATCTGAACACACTCTACACATTCTCCATTGGTTCTCGTATTTGTTCAGCTCAACCGAAGATTCACTCTTTACCACAGGGTTTACTCACTAGCTAAGATGGTTAAACAACGTCTTAAATCCCAGACTAACCCAAACAGAGCACCCACCTAGTCCTTTTTTGTACTGATTTATACAGAGGCAGCAACGGTTGCCAACTGAGCTAAAAAAATCAGTGCAGTACACCTCTATTTCTTCTCTTGTAATTTGATTAACAGTTTCTAATCTACCCTTCCTTCCTTGCACTGGTTAGCTTAGGTTGATTAGCTAGAGTTTGGGTCCATTAACAGCCACGACAACGCCCACACCCACTGGCACATCGGTCATACAGAGGTTCTATTACTGAAACCGAAATACAAATCTGTTTCATTTAACTCCATTGTCTAAGTCCCCTCACTGGTATTCTTTCTCTTGTTTTCTCCTACTTATAAGCACTCAAACTTATGCATAACAAGGTCTTAAACTCAAGACAACCCAAAAGCACCACCACGGCACAATTCTATACAGAGGCAGGAAGTTGAAACCTTGAAAAAACAGTAAAGGAAAATAAACAGTGAAATCCTTCTTTCTCCAATCTTTGATGTTTGTTAAACTGTCTTTAAATCTCTCAAATGGGTATATCAGCTTAGGCCACATATTGATACTGACTGGGATTTGTTGTTAAACTAACCCAACACTTATATCCCAACTGAACTTTATTTTCACTGAACCCAAGTTACATAGAACGCTAACATTATAGGACTGATGCATTAACTCTGCTATCTTTACTCTCATTCCATTCTGTTACTCATCCAACTGTCTCTCAAGCTTATCCTATGTACTTATCACTCAACTAAATGTTTAATCTCCTCTTTAGACACAAAACCACTACAATACTACTCACTTAGTTTTCTGTACAGAAACCTAAAACACAAATCTGAAACTGGTAAACTGATTCTTCTCTTTCTTCTGTTTCGCATCTGTTCTTTTGATCTTCTTTCTGCCTGGTATTGATCTGTGGTGTTAATCTGTTTTCAAGGCTTGCTCTAGATACTTTTAGCTTACTAAGGTGTGTTAATAAACTCTTAGATTTTATACAGATCCAAAAGAAACTGCAAACCGAGAAGAAACAAAAACTGAAACTGATACATTTTGATCTATGGTTTCTTTTTTTCTTTCATGCTCTCTGATCTGACCTTCCTTTCCTTCACGAATCGCTTGTATGATAGCAAAGTTTTAGACTCAAGAATCCAAAACCACATGGATACTTCCTCTGAAACAGCATGGTACAGAAACTTAACAAAGCTGAAAACTATGACACACAAATCTGAAATCTTCTGTTTTATACCTTTCCTTTGTTTTTGTTTCTCTTTTTTTGTATCATCTAACTTCAGTTCCCTCTAGATTGTATCACGACTCAGTTAGTTATCTCAATGCAATTGTAATCCCTTAAACAGAACCAAGTCAACTAGCAACAACTGCTGCAATGCCCTCAACTGAAACCTGTAACTGAAACTACTGTATAAACTGTGGCCGGTTCTGATATAGTTTTATTCTCTTTTAGTTTTCTGTTATTGTTCTTTAAAACCTGACTTCTAACTTCTTCCAACTGGTTTAGCCTTCTATACGAAGTGTTTTGATAAGGTTTTAGCTCTAACCCAACACAAAGAAACAAGGAACAACGTGACTGTAACACCCCATCCAACATTAAACACACTTACAATAAACTGCAGCGGAAAAAACAACCTCATCACATTACTTAACTCGTTGGTGTTACACGCCGTTAGCCACCCACGTGGCTAACAGGCTAATACACATACATTGGTACCGGTCTGATGGGCTAAATTCCCGAGCGACTACACATTACTATCCCTTTCCATTAACAACAACAACAACGTACACCTTCCTACTATACCGAGTATTAATAAACTGGTGCCGACAACAATTTCGGTCTTACTACACCTACTGTATATATACACTTAAATGTATACCCATGTACAACGACTACCCGTCCTACTCTCGAACGGCTTCCAGCACTTCGTACCTGAAATAGGAAAGAAGAGAAAGGGTGGCCCCCAAGGGGCTCAGCACCTTTGCTGGTATGGTAATCCCGCAGCCCACATGCTACCGGGCCACGCACAACTAATTGTCGTCTTAGCATGCGGTTGATTATTTTTAAATCATACATGCAACTGTAAACACACAACACAAAATCATTCGCCTCACCGGGCTCAACAAACGGATAGTATATCCTTACTTAGTAAGTCACTCATGGTATTCATCATCCCTAGAGTGTTCCCTCCTCTAATGGAGCTACTTCCTTAATAGACGAACCATACCCTTAAATCGGGTTATCCTTAAACGCCTCTTATCACAAACTGGGAATCATATCCATGATCCACACACTCCACATTCTACAACATATAACATACACTACATAACACACACTCAACCACACTTTGCACGTTTCCACGTGTACAACATAACACCGCAATAGATATTGCATCACACAACAAGACACATAACATAACGGGAATGGTCCTCTGAGGAACCGACCCAAACATTACTAATACACTGGTGAGCCTAGAGAATGTTGCCAGTCTCATGATAAGCTCGTTACAATAACTCGTTACCGTCTCGTTAAATGAACGGTTAACTAACACAAGGTGTCTCGGATATAGTGATCCAAGCACACCGAAACAAACATAACAATAGTATGCCCCTGTGGCCCGACGTGAGTCAGTAATAGCCTTGGTTAAGCTAAAGGGAAGGTTGGGAACCAATTGGAAAACAACCATAACATACAGAGAGGATCGAACCTGCTATGACAAGACCCCCATACTCACAGCGTGGCCGGAACAAACAGACGGCGCTCCTCACTCCCCCCGTTAGAACTTGTTAGAAGTTCAACTTTGAACTTATTAACAATCACAAACATTGGGTTAAGTCTTGTTAGACATACACAAGGGAAGAGAGAGTCATACATTCACATACAAACATCACACAAACAACATCACATAACCAACTCACGCATAGTCGTGGTTAGAACGTTCCTTAAGTCGGAAACGTTGTTACCGGATACCGTTCTCCTACGTTTACCTAATAGTGGTTAACTAGCCTTCAAGCGCATTCGAGGTTACCGGTATCGGCACGAAAACATACAATAACAATAACGACTGTAAACTCGTTTCATGATTTATCTCATAACGTGGCCAACATACAGAAAAACACATTGGCATACAAGCCGGTGTAATCCGTAGGACACAGGTTGCAAGAAACCATACCTGTCACCGAGTCCACTTTACCACGTCCACTTTATGTTCCTCGAGCAATTCTCGAACAACTGTTAACATCACATGTGTTTTTTATTAACATCGGGGTTGCTTGGTTATTTAATGTCTAATGCTTAACTTTCCCCCGTTACTTTGTTACATAACTTTACATTTTAACTTGTTTTACTTTTACATTTTGACACAACTTTTCACCCACTTAATTGCCATTTAAACTCACCTAACATGTCCGTAACAACCTTATAACATCATTACCTATCAATCCCCATCATTACATATCATTTCATAACCTTAAACCATGTTTTTGGTCCGACCGGACTTGCCGACCGGACTTACCCAAGTCCGGTCGATTCCAGAACACATTTCCGTCACAAATTTTTCCACTCCGACCGGACTTGTAAGTCCGGTCCTATGTCCGGTCCATTCCAGAAACTAATTCCCACAGGGTAAACTGGGCCCGACCGAACTTGCAAGTCCGGTCGCAAGTCCGGTCTGCCCCAGATCTTTGTTTTCCTTTTTACATTCAACTCCAAACTTCACCCCATATATCCTAGTATACCCTAACCTCATTTGGGCACTTCAAACACACCTTAAGATATCCTTAAACACTCCCAAACTCTTTTTCTAATTCCTTAAACCTTTACTTATATCTTCAACAAAATTTCTAACACTTACAATGTTTTTTCTCCTAGTTTTTCAAGTGGTGTTTCATCCTTAATAACCTTTATACTAAAGTGTTTCCTCACCATCATAACATCATCTCCCAAGCATCTTCTCTTACTAACCAAATTCTTCTTTTCACAACTTCTTGAATTCCTTTCTCAAAACCTTACCTAAACATCATTTCTTCCTTGTACATCAACCTTCCTAAACCTTAAACAAACTTCTCCAAGACTTAAATACATTCTCAAACACACATTGAATTCCTAGAACTTCCAAGATAACACCTAAATTCTTGCATCACTCTAAATCACCTTAATACATGTTTCTTCTCAAGTACACATTATTCGCCTTTAACACTTCCTAGTTCACCAAGACCATTTAAAAACTTAGAACTTCTCACACATTTTTCCCAAATTTGGCCATAGCTTCTTTTGCATATACTCACATCCAAACACTTAGGTTTTTACCTTATTTCATTCAAAACACCTAAAATCCATCAAACACATTTTTTATACACAAACTCCACATTTAGCACTACATCACAATATAGTGCATAACTTAAATTGCTTGGCACTTAGGCCCTTAAATAACATGGCTCTTAGGCCCTTAAATTGCATAAACCTTAACACTGAATTTCCCACATAAGTAATGCCTTTGACCTGCAATTACACCCAACAATACATATGCCCTTAATAAACTCCTTGAGAGCATTTTTTCTAGCTCATTCACCATTGGCTCCTTAGGTATTTTATTAAGCAAATCAAGCTCATTTTCCTAAGGCATTTAAACTACATTAAGATAGCATATTTACCTCTTTTTCCTCCCAAATTTCTTTCTTGTTTCCTTACAAACCGGTAAGGCATTTGGTTCCTTGCCAACTACTAAACATTATACAAACAACATAATGAGTATTCAAGCTTTAAGCTCCATCTCATTGTAAACCCTAGGTTTACATTATTTCAAACATTAATGTAGTTGTTTTACCTTAATCTTTGAAGGGTGTTTGAATATCTATGAAGAGAGGACTCCACCAAGTCCTTGAAATTCAAATGGAGCTAGAACAAAGCAACACAAGGAGCTCCATCAATGAATATTTTCGTCACACACAAAACATGGAGGAAACTTGATTTTTCTTTGAGATTCCTTACCTAGGAGCAAAGGAGATCAATAATATGTGGAAAGACAAGCTCAAGCTCCATCAATGGTGGAACTCCATGGCACCGAAATGGTGATCTTGAAATTTTGAGAAGATAGGAATGAAGAGCTTGATGAGAGGAAGAGAATGGTGGTGTTTGTTTTTGATTTGGTTAAGTGAGCTAGGTTTTACAAGGGTTCAAAGATGGACTTCCATGGTGGTGGTGCTGTATGAACGTGAGAACAGAGAGAAGAGAGGTAGAAGAGAGCTTGGATACGTGGGAAATGAAGAAGGAAATGAGAGAATGAGATAAGTTTTTGCTTTTTGGAAGATATTTGTACTTAAAAGCAATAGTAACTATTTAGTCATCTTTATTTCTTTAACAAGTTAACAAGTGAGTGGTGAGTCACCACACTTAAGAAACCGGCCCTATTTATTATAATGAGGGTGTTTTAGTCTTTGTTTGTCAATTTAATTACTTAACACAACATATGTTACAAACTAGCTTATAAAAATCACTATTCACCTAAACAAGGCACTTAGAACTGAAATTTTTGATTTCCCATTAATATAGCCACCCAAATGTGATACTATATAGTACACATGTTAATTAAAGAGTAATGATGGGCATTTAGCCATTCAAACTCATTTACAAGACAATTTTTTCAAAAACGTGCTTTAAGACTTCTTAAAGCACATTTTGTGTTTTAATAACTTGTTTTCAAGCTTGGTTTTCTTTGGTAATTGATTTAATATGTTCATTAACATATTTATAAGGTATAGGTATGACCATTAGGTCTTATACAAATTATCCCAAGCTTAGAGCACATTTTTGCTCTTATTGACTTTAAGGTATTTATTTGTGTTTTGTTTGGTTCCAATGTCTACCAAAGTTTCCTAAGGACTTAATTTGCCTTATTAAATCATAATTGAATATTATTAAGTCTTGGTAGGCTCTTTGAGTCCTAACCAAGTTCACTCATAGCTTAGAGCTGTTTTTGCTCAAACCGTGTCTTAATGCTTTATTGCATTTTACTAAGATTAAAATTGTACACTGATGTTCCTAAGGCACTTTTGGCCTTTATATAACATAGTTTGATATTTAAACCACATATCAAGGTTTGGGGTATTTCGTGACCCAAGCTCTTCATACAGAAACTGTATACTGGAACCGAAACAGAAAAAACTGCAACATAAACTGTAAACCTGAAACCATGAAACTGATATATTTTTTTTTTTCGGTTTTAGTACGTCAACTGACCCCCCTAGGTTGTCTAGCCATCTAATTACCGACCTTAACATTGTTTTAACTTTAAAACAATCCAAGACAACCAGGTCTGCACTTCTAAAGTTCATCTACACAAAATCTGTAACACTGAAAAAAACCTGAAACAGAAGATATGAACTGCTACATTATTTTTATCCCCTTTTTTTTGTTTACTGGCCCGACTGCCCACCAATTTCCTAACACTTCAAGGTTGCTTACTACTTAGATAGGTGTTTTGGCAATGTTTTAAGTTCACCATTGCCCATTATAACCCTTATACCCCTTCTGGAAGGTGATTATACTGAAGCTAAATATGTAACAGAAACTGGAATTTCAGAAACGGTCAAACTAGGTGTTTTGTTCCTTCTTCCCCCCTTTTCAAGTTTGTTCTTAGAGGTGTGTTTCATCTAGCATTAAGAAGGAATTAAGAAGGCATTAAGGAGCTTAGATTAGGCTAGTTTGTTTAGCATACTAGTGGAAGTTAGCTTAAGGATTCGAAGTGCATAAATGCTGAGACCGAAAATCAGTTTTTGAAAATTGATTTTACTTTGCTTAGATGTGTTGTTCTTTTCTGTTTCCCTCCTCTTATATCTTAGTTTGTTTCTGCATTATTTTAGTGTGTGAGAAACCTTTTGACCCAACCATCACGCCAACACAACCCTCACACAACCTCTGAAAACCTTGTTACAGAATAGCAAGTTACAGAGCAGAATCTTCAAGCTTCTGCACAAACTGGTTTTTTTATCACTTGGTTAAGGGTTTGAGTTGTGTTTTAGATTTAGTATTAGATCAGTATGAAGTCTATATTACTCCTGGAAGGTTAGCTTACAGAAGACATAACTACAAAAACTGAAGTGGGTTGACATCCTAAACTTGACAAGTCCTGTTTTTTTTTCGTGAAATATGTTAAAGTATAGCTACGAATCTGAATGAACACAAGGGCTTCATGGCTGGTTTTTACCTTGGTGGATCCGTGTCGCTAGGTGGGGTTTTCTAGGCCTTGATCACTCCGTAACGGTCTTCAGCTATGTTCCAGAGAACGATTTGGCAGGTTTTTGATCGAAGTTTTCAGGCTACTACAGGGATGGATGGCATGGGTATCTAGGCAGACCAAGAAGAGAGCTTAAGCGATTCAGAAATTCAGCAGTGGGACTTAAATATAATATGTTTATGTCCTCACCTTGGACCCTTTCAAACCAGGATAGGGTTGATTCCTTGAGGGCTTGACTTGATAGCAAGTTCAGATTCATTCAAGGCTTCAGCTGCACCAGTCCCTGGGGTGGATTTTCTCGACGCAAATCTTCAAACATTCCCCCCACTGAGTTCGCAGGTAATTCATGTACGGGGGATCAGAAAAAGGGTGACGTTGTTTGAGTGACAGTTTGCGGACAGAAAAGAACAAGGCGTCAGTAGAAAAGGAGTTCCTTGCGTGAGAAGTTCAAAGGGAATTGGGGAAGTTTCTAATCAACGGGAGTGTGTGCATGCAAGAAGAGGAGGAATTGTCTTGTATAAGGGCTGATTAAGGGAGTTAGTGATCTCAGTCCACAAGATAGTAGCATGGAAGTTCGCAAACGAAACACCACCTTTGGTGTGTGAGAGTTTGTACTGCATAGACCCTGATGTGCATGCCTTTGCCATGGTTGCTTCTACTAACTTCAAGAAAAACTCTAGTTGTGCTTCAGGTATAGACAGAGAAAAAGGAATGTGGTGCTCTGTGGCTGTTGTTCGAGGTGTAGAGTTCGAAAAAGAACAGGGGGTATGAGGTTGCTGTGTACATGTCGGTAATGGGAAAGAAGGAGTGACTACTGCAGTATGTTTTATTCCTCTCCTTCTCTTCGGTAGTTAACTAGTAATATTAGCTTGGTATTGATTACTGAATTCGAGCATAGCTCAACCGGTTTAGGACGTTCACTACACACGAGAGGTACGGGGTTCGAACCTCAGCGGGAGCGTCTTTGCTCCTTTTTCTCTCTTTTTTGTCAGTTATCCATGTTTATTTATATATATAAAGACCATATAATATATATCGCATTATTTTCGGATAATCTCCTCGTGTTTATGACTTTATTCATAGTATGCGTGGTATAACTACCCGCTTGGATCTATATTTTTAAATACCGTAAGGTTTTATTGTAATTGTTGCACATAATTAAATTTAGACTTCACTAATTTAAAGTGGTAATACTACTCGGGGTATTTCAGTCTACCCCCCTTAAAAGAACTTCGTCCCGTAGTTGTCTCAATTGAACACGTACTTTACCACCCAACGAATCTCAAGTTTTAATCCATTCGATCCTATCAATTTAAAGTTCCCACATTTTCCTAACCTTCCATTCTACCACTAGTTTTCCAATCCAACCCAATCACAAATACATGTATATATCACAAGTCTCAAGGGACATACATACCCGATAGTTCACGTATACATCACCAAATACACCTCAAGTGTTTAAAGCACACCAATGCAACAATGAACATGTACACCATAAAACCAACATACAACATTTATTCATCGCACGGTGTACATCGAATACAATACACACTCAATTCACACACATAGCATCCAAAACCACACCACAAACGGGTAATGACCTAGTAAAAACGCAACGCGCCTACCCCCCTTAAAATGGATTACGCCCACGTAATCCTTATTGTATCATCCTTGAACCTTGGTTCACGATGTTTAGGTCTCATGGGGTGTTCTTGTCTTATAATCTTATCAAATGTTTTCACTATGTTAATGGTTCAGTTTATGTCTCAGGGATTCTTATCAGTATCCATACCGATCTATCAACGGGAAAATGTGGTATGCGGTCCACCAGCTTCTGCTGTGCGACTCTGATTTCGTTTAGGTTTAGGTTTCCCTCACTATGCCTTTCAAGGCAGTGCATGGCTTAATTGTATAGGAGTAATAGTCTCTTGATTGGCAAGGGGTATTTTAATTCATACACAATCTCGGTGGGTTGTAGCTTGTCTATCCATTTACTTTGAAGGTTGGAAGTTCATGCCTTTAGTTTTCTTATCATCTTCATTGTTCTCATGTTCCACCAGGAACTAAAGTGTTTGACTACTATTGGTTACATATTACATTTGACTACGATAGTAATATTTTATGTAGTAACCATTAGGTTGCTAGTAACATCACATCATTTCAAGTCTTCACATGTCTGTAATCTCTGAGTTTCGAATCATGTGCCAATGTATTTATGTGGTTTCATCCTCTAGTATCAACATTGCTTCCTTCACATTTTTACTTATCCAACTTATAAACTTTCACCTATTTGTGGTTTATGTGTCCATTTGAAGGGGGTTTCGAGAGTTATCCAACCCTTACGTGGTCAGCGTAAGCGTTGGACTATCATTTCACCCCAATTTGTGCTCAGTATCACTTGACCTGACCAGGGTTAAGTTCAACCTCGCACGTCCAACAAACAATCAACCAATTTAATTTTTCCAACTATGTATATCTAAATGTGCACATATATACATTCACTCATTCTTATATCCATAATATTTGTATACTTGTGTGTTATAATACCCTTTTGTCTTATATATGCACATATGGTTGTTTCCATTAGTTAAATGGTATATTGGTACATACATTCGTATCCTTCTGATATTATGAGTTCTTTTCATTTCAAGTCCTCATATAGGGAGATGTAGTATGGATATAGGTGATCCATCCGCACCGTATTCATAGATATGGATATAGGTGATCCATCCGCACCGTATTCATAGATATAGTATGGATATAGGTGATCCATCCGCACCGTATTTATAGATATGGATATAGGTGATCCATCCGCACCGTATTCATAGATATGGATATAGGTGATCCATCCGCACCGTATTCATAGATATAGTATGGATATAGGTGATCCATCCGCACCGTATTTATAGATATGGATATAGGTGATCCATCCGCACCGTATTTATAGATATAGTATGGATATAGGTGATCCATCCGCACCGTATTTATAGATATGGATATAGGTGATCCATCCGCACCGTATTCATAGATATGGATATAGGTGATCCATCCGCACCGTATTCATAGTTATAGTATGGATATAGGTGATCCATCCGCACCGTATTTATAGATATGGATATAGGTGATCCATCCGCACCGTATTTATAGATATGGATATAGGTGATCCATCCGCACCGTATTCATAGATATAGTATGGATATAGGTGATCCATCCGCACCGTATTTATAGATATAGTATGGATATAGGTGATCCATCCGCACCGTATTTATAGATATGGATATAGGTGATCCATCCGCACCGTATTTATAGATATGGATATAGGTGATCCATCCGCACCGTATTCATAGATATAGTATGGATATAGGTGATCCATCCGCACCGTATTTATAGATATAGTATGGATATAGGTGATCCATCCGCACCGTGTTTATAGATATGGATATAGGTGATCCATCCGCACCGTATTTATGTCTCCCCATATGATTAGGTTCTCTTAAACTTCTTGCCTAGAATTTACCTAGGACATCGCATGTTCGAATATATTTGTATTGGAGAACCGTATTACCGTTACTTAGGATAGTAAAGCCCACGTCATTGTCCTTTTTATGAGTGATATTTTCTTATCAATACTTATATCTTAATCCAAGATTTATATTCGGTAATTGCCTTCTTCTCTTCTTTCTTTCTTTTTTTTTTCTTTTTTTTTATGGTTGTGATACTAAATAGGAGAAATTAAATTATACGATATTGTATAATTGAATTTGAATCATAAGGTTGGAAATTGCTTGGCTAAGTAACTTTAACCTTGACAAACATTTGAAGTAAGAAGATGTATATATATATATATATATATATACTTCTATGTATACAATTGGTATTTAAATTGGATATAATACGTGTATAAGTAAGTCTATTCACATAAAACAAATGTATTAATAATGAATGAAATACCCCAAATCTAAATAATATTATTAAATCATTATTTATTGGAATATAATCCAAATATGAATCATTTCACGTACGCATGCAAACCCATGCATGAAAACGTTACGTAAAAACAGTCGTTTCTCCATAAACGCTAAAACGCCTTAGAAGCATATGGTCAAACATGACCTTGTATGACCCTCTAATATTCAAACCAAATGGTCATACAATTATTATATGAATACATAAATACATTCCCTAAGCTATATTCAGTCAAAGACGCAAAAACGCTCGGGAGTGCTCACGCACGCCCCTTAAAGCACGAAAAGTCCGGAGGAGTGCCGAGGTGGCACTAACTCCTATAAAGTTAATTCCTAGAGTTCCTAACATCATTATTAACCATTATAAAGAGAACCCACGAAGTGGTTTCTCAAAATTCAGCAAAAAACCACAGGAGGATTTCTTAGCGCTCCTTTTTGGCCCGGAGTGTCCCGATGGCCCGTAAATTATGTCACGGGTTGATATAACCCCATATAACTCAATGTAACATCTTATTATATGTTTATTTACTATAATAAGTGTTTACAAACACTTGGAACTCATAAAAACAATTGGTTTCCCAAAATTTCCTTAGAGCACAAAACACACCTTCGGGTGTCACGAAAATGCGTTTTACGCAATTACCTTGTAGTTTTTGACATGCCACGAATTGGTAATATTAAATAGGGTTAAAATGACCTTCTAAATAAGTTGGTGTGACTAGTCAACAAGGCTCTCTATAGGGGCCGATTTTGAGAGCAAAAACTAGTATAAAAATTGCATTAAAAGTTTGCAAAAGGCATAGAACATGGTGACTCACCTTCCCATGTGTTATATTACTTAATGTCAAAGTATGTAGGTCTCATATGACCAGCAAGCTGTCGAATAGGCCATGTGAATAAGGCCATGTGAGCTAGAACAAAAACAAATGAGAAAAGCAAAAAGTAGATCTAGAATTCACTTTTCTAGATTCCTTCTTTTCCATGTGACCTAACATGCTTGTCCTTGGCTCTTCAATGTCAATTAAGACACCCCATTTGACCCTTGAATTCGTGACTCTACAAGGGAGGAAGAAGACAAGCCTAACTTAGAAAAATCAAAAGAATAACTTACCTAAATTACCTTGTCTTCTAGCTCACAATTATTTCCTTTCCAACTCTTGCCTTGTCACACCTCACATGTCCGATTTCTATGCTGGAAAAGAGGACATTTATTGAGCCAATCAACCATGAAATAAACTAAGAAAAAGTAAAGTCATTTGACATTAAAATTGACAAAACAAAATCAAATTCCAATTGCCCTCTTTCATTTACGTGAGCTAGGTCTCATTTCCCTCCTTGCACATTTCCTCCACGGTTTGGTAAGGCTCCCTCCTCTCTCTTCTAGCTTCATCTTCTTCTTCCTTTGAAGCTCTTAAGTCCATTAATGGAGTTTTAACTTCTATCTTCATCTTTAAGGTAATTTCCTAGCATTTCTTGGCAAGTCTTGAAGCAAAACTCTTCCTAGCATAACAAGGTGTGTTCGGCATCAATTAGATCTCCAAGGGGTTGTCCAAAACAACATTAATCCAAGGAGCATCTCAAGGTTATCTTAAGGTAGGTTTCAAAGCTTGTAAATCCTTAAAGCACATTTTATGTGTAATCAAGTTCTACTTCTTATGAGTCTCTTTTCTTCTTCATTTTGATGAAGGAAAACTTGTTCTTCACCTACCTTAGGAGTGCCGAATTTATAAGGAGAAAAGCCTAAGGTAAAGTCTTGTAAAACTACTTCCAAATCTACTTAAGATCTTTAATCAAGATCTAACTCCTAAACACCTTCACCTCTTGCATAAAACCGAAGAGGAGCATCAAGTTTACCTAGGAGAAAGCTTGGAGATTCAAGAAGAAGTTCAAGCACTTAACCACCTTTGTTAAGAAGTAAGTTTACTAAGTAAATCTTTATGTTATAAGCTTTGTTAAGCTTCTAAAAAAATGTACAAAAATTATGTACATCTCCTAGGCTAAATAATACCGAAACTATATGGTTTTATATGCCAAAAATATAATCTATAACATATATAGAAAATATTTACCTTAAGACACATTTTTGCGTCACAAAATTTATTTATGTTACAAATAAAATAAGGCCGAAATGTCTAGGGCAAAAATGTTTTATTTTGAGCTAAGAATCAATATAAGACCTTACAATAATTTATACATGAGTTATATGACTCCTATGAATTTATTTATAATTATTTAGACATATAAATCCACTTTTATATAACATATGGTCTCATTTAAAATATGGCCGAATGCTCTAGGTGTTAAATGGAATTTAATGAGCTACTTATGTATATAAACTTATACTATAAAGTTTGGTGAGTTAAAAATATTTATTTAGTGCTTAAATGGCTAATTAATTAAGTTATGTGGCTTAAATGTAATTTTTACAAAGTTTAGTGCAAATATTGTGAAAGCCGAGAGCTAAAGGGGTATTTAGTGTAATTATGATATAATATAAGGTTAGGAATTAAGTTTATGAATTTTAGATAATTTAAACAAAGCCTTAAAATGACTTTTATAAAGTTTTGGGCTATTATGTAATTTATAAAAGTTGATATGAAAGTTTGTAAATTATTAGTGGGCGAATTGATAATTAAGAGAATCATTGAGTTCACTTTCGAAATTTTGAAGGATTAAATATTTAGGCTTTAGATTATAAGTTATTAAGATACTAATATAAAGTTTTGGGGTGAAAATGTAATTAAGGAAAAATAAATGACATAGCCGAATTACTTTGGGGTTAGTTTGGTAATTTAAGAATTTATATATATATATATTCGGCATTTATGGAGAATTAAAATTAAAACTATAGTTTATAAGACATTATGTAAAGATTATAAGATTTTGTGGCTAAATTGCAATTATGAAAGTATATAAATATATGCCGAGATTTTGAGGGGCTAAGATGTAATTCTTGAAAGTTATAATATTTATAAGTTATGTCCAAAAGATTAGTGGTAGTTTTGTAATTTAATTAGATGAGGAATTAAAACTATGTTATATAAAGAGATTAGAATTTAAGTGTAAAGTTTATGAATTAATGTGGTTGTTTTGTAAATAACCGAAATACAAGTTTAGGAATTTAGATTTAAATAAATATAGGTCCTATATGGATATTTGGAGGATTTAGAAGAAAGAATTTTGATTAAAGGAATTATGGAATTAAAACTATGGCTTACATGGTTATAAGGAATTAGAAGATAAACAATAAATATTATTTATGGTTAAAAGGAGAATAATAAAACTATAAGAATTTTATGTCTATGTATGACATATAAATATAGTTAAGAAATTATAAGTTGTTATGTCACCTAGACAAATAAAATAAACAACAAATGCAATAAACACATATATGTGCATTAAAGGATGTACAAATAAATCAAAAGGAATAACAAATAAGTTATACATTAAATCATGAGGTATTAAAAGAAATAAACCTCACATGAAATAGCAAATACGAGATTTGTTAAATGATCCATAGAATTATTATATAAGGGTAACATAAATTAACCCTCTCAGTCATCCATTATATAGACTTAGTTAACCAGCAATTACTTTGTTTGACAGACGTTGACCGGGATTTACAAGTACAGTCTACGGTGAACGGTATGGGATTCTTGCAACCTGTTTTCTACCGGTTTACACCGGCTTGTGTGCTATCTGTTGTTTGAAATAACGACCAAGATAATTAACGTAAAATGTTGTTTACTCTTGTGCGCTGTTGTATTATTTTATGTGCGTGAATATTGCTGACTACAACGTGTATGTCCCACGCATACAAACACTACTATACCAGTGGATTAAATACCTGCGCTTCAGTATACCGAGGACTTGTACTCAAGTCTCTCACTAACTTCACTTTATAACAAACGTCATTATCCTAAACGTGATAATTGACATTATACATTGGGTTCTTGTCAACATCTTTAAATGACACCTAACAATTCTATACTTCGAGAATGAGGAGCCCAGTTGGATCTGGCCATGCATGCTACAGGAGTTGTACCTGTCTCAGGTCGTCTCCTACTACGTCGCGACGGAACTTTCAGTTGGGAGGAAGACTCTATTCCTTCCGGGATTCAAATGCCCATCAGTTCAGTTTGAGGAAGACTTCTTTCCTCTAGTGGGATTCATTTTCCCACGCCACTCAGTTCAGGGTTTAACTACGTTATCTCCTGGGGTTTTTATACCCAACCATTCTCTATAACGAGGTCACTATACCTCCACTATATTGATATACTTTTATACATCTGTCAGTCCCACTGTGTGGACCCGACAGCTATCAGACATTTCAGTTCAGCTAACTTGACCTTCTGTGTCTTGTTCTATGTGACATTATTGTCCTTTTTGGATACTTGTTATCATCAGATTATGCTTGTTTACAGCTTTATATAAAAATGAACTGCATGTGTTCGACAAAGTAGTTGGTGTGGCCCGGTAGACGATGGGCTGCACGTTTTCCATACCAGCATTGTTTGCTGAGCCCCTTTGGGGGCACCCCCATTTTTCAGGTACCTGAAGTTTAAGAAGCAGATCACCCACTGAGTGTAGGTGGGGTAGACCAAGCTTTGGGAGTTACTATTAGTTAATTATTTTATTTCAGTATTTTATGGAGTTTGATTCCTAGTATCTCGGGTTGTATCTGTATTCCAGACCGTGACATTTGGGATTGTATTTGGACAGCCTTTGGTCACAAGGGTGGCCAACGACATTGTAATACCCCGGTGTTGTATTTATTTCCGCTGCAGTTGTATTTTATTTGGGAGTGATCGCCGTTCAGTTTATTGGATTTCGGGTTGGGGTATTACAAAAATGGTATCAGAGCGTAGTTACGCTCTGGATACAAGGATACACCGAGATTAGGATTTCTAAGACTTAGATTAAGGGTTGAGAGATAGTATTGAAAGGAGTTTAAGTTAGTTTTACTTAGACTACTATCCAAGACCAGGATTGTGACCTCAGTATCAATATACCTCGACATCCTGCAGATGTCAGGAAGAGGAGGACGACGTGGACAGGCGATGAGGAGCCATCCATCAGGCTGGCAGACATTGCTACCTTAATTGCTCAGGCATTTGCACAGGCGGGGGTTGCACAGCAGCAGCAGTACCTCCACCACCACCACCCAGGGAGAGAGACTGGGTGAAGAGTTTGGCTGATCTGAGGCCGACTGCATTCAAGGGCAGGACCCTGCTCACTTAGAGACCTACATCATGGAGATGGAGACAGCGTTCGAGACGCTTGCAGTCCCAGCTAGGGAAAAAGTAAGACTTGCTGCCTTTTATCTGAAGGATGCAGCTAGAGATTGGTGGAACATGGTGAAAGCCGACCACTGGATGACCCAGCTTTTACTTGGGGACATTACACTGCACTACTTAGGGGCAAATACTACCGGCCCACACCAGGATGGTGAAGACTAGGGAGTTTGATGCATTGGAGCAGACGGGGAAGATGACGTTGATGAGTATTCGCTAAGTTTACTTCACTACTCCGACTACTACCCGGTATAGGATACTCGGACCAGGTGTTGTCGACCGGTTCTACGGGGGACTGAGCCCTCGACTTCAGTTTGGGATGGGACCAATCATCCCCACCAGTTTGCAGGTAAAACAGGAAAGAACATAAACCAGTGGAAATCTTATTACATACTATACCCCATCATGGGAGATTTGGAGATTAATATCTTGGATTTCAGGAATGCTATCATGCTGCTTCCGTAGTGGAGATCACTTGTAAGAGAAGGGATGCTTTGAGCTCCCAAAAGAGGAAGGACGGACCTGGTGGCGAAGATGCCAAGCAGGGGAACTCCAACAAAAGAAACAAACCCTATCAGAAAGGACAGGGGTCCTATCAAGGGAAAGGGAAACCAAACTACTGGGAACCCCCAGTCAGGAACCTACGGAGTGGCAACTTCACAGAAAACCTACCCACCTAAGGGTAGGCACTCTAATCAAACAGTTAAATTTTGAGACTTTTGTGATTACTTCAGCACCGTTAGAATGAATAATTGACCTTGATTGTATTAGGTTCTGGATCTGGCTCAAACACGGGCCAGAAGTATATCCGCCGTTTCAACTGTAAACAGTGCGGAAAGGATCACCCCGGCGTGGACTGCCAGGGGGAGAAAGTCATGTGCCGCTACTGTCAGATACTCGGGCATCGTGCCTTCGAGTGCATCCGAAACCCGGAGAGCAGGAACTACCGCCCGGGAGCAAAGGCAAACCACAGGCCCAAGAATGGAGCTAGCGATACTCGCCCTCCACCAACAAACCAAGCTCAGGGGTATAGGGCAAAGGCCCAGCATCGGGACCCGCCTGCATGTCATGGACCGCTCAGATGAGGCTGGTCCTTCTACCAACCCAGGTATTTCTAAACCATGTGAACCTGTTATTGAGCAATGGATGATGTGAATGATGCTTGCATGCCTTGATTGCCTAGTTGCATAGGAAAGAATTAGTAAGACTCACTAGAAAAATTTAAAACACGTAGGAAGCTATAAGATATGCTTTCCTATCCCCTCACCGCCCTCCCTGGAAGAAAACATATCAAAGTACAAGAACCAGGAAACGAACAATGTAAGGTTATCCAACCAGGTTTGATATTACTCAAAGGATACCTAACACCGGAGACACAAATTGCAATCATTAGAAAATGTCAGGAATTGGGAGCAGGACCAGGAGGGTTCTACACTCCAGAATTTCCAGGAGGATCAAAAATGAAGCTGAAAATGATGTGCTTAGGAAAGGATTGGAATCCTTACTCAAAGACCTACCAAGATACAAGAAATGGAGATGGAGCACAAGTGCCAAAAATCCCAGAAGAATTTTTACCAATTGTGGAACAAGCAGTTAATACAGCTCAACAGCTAGAAGAAGATCCAGTTCCCAATCTAAGGGCTGATCTATGCATCATCAACTTCTATGAAGAAGGAGGCCGTTTAGGACTACACCAGGACAATGATGAAACAAAAGGGTCCCTTGAACAGGGAATACCAGTATTATCTTTGTCAATTGGAGATGACGCAGAGTTCCTTTATGGCGAGCAGAAGCGTGTGGACCTTGCAAAGAAAATCATATTAAGTTCAGGAGATGTTTTAATAATGGGTGGAAAGTCAAGGTTGCTTTACCATGGAATTAAAGGATTAAGTTAAGCACAACACCTTCGACAGTGATAAACACCACTCACATGAAACCAGGAAGATTAAGTTTGACTTTTAGAAAGTATTAGTGTTGTAATTATTTGACATCCGAAAGGAGATCATATCATCAGTGAAGCATTATTGTTATGAAAAGTGAATGTTTGTCGACCCCATCATATAAGAGTACTTACTCAGATTCTGTTATTAGGGTTGTGCTAAGGAGACGGAAGGTGCCTTAAGTATACTTACTGAGGAGGAGGCAGCAAGGGCGGCGCGATCCTCACTGGTACCTTTCCGGTTAATGGAGTGGATGCATTAGTACTGTTCGACTCTGGAGCCTCACATACTTTCGTTTCGCCTACGCTTGCGGGGAGTTGGGGCTAGACGCAGTAGAGTTACCTGATTTTAAGGTGGCACTCCCGTCTAAGGAGAAGATCAGTTGCACTCGTCTTTATAGAGGAGCCACTATCAGTATTAAGGAGGAGGATTTCCTATTGACCTTATTGAGTTCAGAGGTCTAGGATTCGATGTATAGCCGGGATGGACTGGCTGGGGCGGCACAGAGGCCGCATTCTTTGTGCAGAGCGCAGACTGTTGCTTAAGAGCCCATCAGGAGTGACAGTATCTTACCGTCAGAGCCCTAGGGCACCATCGATAAAAGTTATATCTGCTATGTCCATGTACAAGCACGTCAGGAAGCAGAAGGAGTATATCTATGTATGTTCAGAATGTAGAGCATGACCCTGATTTTGATCCAGCTATGCCAGTGGTGTCGGAATTTCCAGATATTTTCCCAAAGGAACTTCCAGGCTTACCGCCATCCAGAGAGGTAGAGTTCTTTATCGAATTACTACCAGGTACCGGTCCCATAGCTAAGGCACCGTACCGTATGGCACCAGCAGAGATGGCTGAGCTGAAAGAGCAGCTGAAAGATTTATTGGACAAGGGATACATACGACCTAGCGTATCTCCTTGGGGAGCACCAGTCCTATTTGTGAAGAAGAAGGATGGAAGCCTTCGTTTATGTATTGATTACAGAGAGCTTAATGCAGTTTCGGTGAAGAACAAATATCCACTACCACGGATTGACGATTTATTTGATCAGCTGAGAGGAGCAAAAGTGTTTTCGAAGATCGATTTGAGATCAGGCTACCATCAGATACCCATCAGGGAGCAAGACATAGAAAAGACAGCATTCAGAACTCGGTATGGCCACTATGAGTTTACAGTTATGCCTTTTGGCTTGTCAAATGCACCTGCAGTCTTCATGGATTTGATGAACAGATTATTCAGAGAGCAGTTGGATAAGACCGTGGTTGTTTCATCGATGACATCCTCATCTATTCAAAGTCTAAGGAAGAGCATGAGAGTCACCTCCGACAGTACTTGAGATCCTAAGGGAGAACCAGCTTTATGCTAAGTTCTCCAAATGTGAGTTTTGGGACAGAGTTTCCTTTCTAGGACATGTTATCTCAGATGCTGGGATCGCAGTGGATCCATCCAGCAAAGATAGAAGCAGTTCGCACTTGGCCTAGGCCAAAGACAGTTACGGACATCAGGAGTTTCCTGGTTTAGCAGGATACTACAGAAGGTTTGTCAGAGACTTCTCCAAATAGCCAAACCTATGACCAGCTTAATGAAGAAGGACGCACCTTCACATGGACTACTGAATGTGAGACCTCATTCGAGCTTTTGAAGAATGCTTTGACATCAGCACCAGTTTTGACTATACCTGAAGGCACAGAGGGTTATGAAGTTTACTGTGATGCATCAGGCAGAGGATTAGGGTGTGTACTCATGCAGAATGGGAAGGTAGTCGCCTACGCTCCCGACAGTTGAAGAAACATGAGGAAAATATCCCACACATGACTTGGAGCTTGGAGCTATGTTTTTGCATTGAAGATCTGGCGCCACTACCTGTATGGTGTCCAGATGACCGTATATTCGGATCACAAGAGTTTGAAGTATGTATTCACCCAGAAGGAGTTAAACATGAGACAAAGAAGATGGGTTGAATTTCTTAAGGACTATGACATTGATTTGCAGTACAAAGAAGGGAAAGCTAATGTTGTAGCAGACGCACTAGTCGACGAGCACATTCTCTAAATGCCATTGTGGCTAGCTCGAGTCTTATGGACGACATACGCAGAGCACAGCAGAGTGATCAGCGAATGATGGAGATCAGTCAGAAGTTGTCTGACGGTACGTTTGAGAGTGGTAAATATGAGTTCCAGCTTACATGATGATGGACTAATCAGATTGAAGGAAGATTGTGTATTCCCAGAGACAGCACGATATAAAGGAGCATATTCTTCGAGAGTCCCACACTTCTTCCACATCTGTCCATCCAGGAGCTTCTAAGATGTACAAGATCTGAAGAGGTATTTCTGGTGGAGTGGTATGAAGGGCGACGTGACAGAGTATGTGATTCGATGTCTCACTTGTCAGAAAGTGAAATTCGAACATAGACGACCAGGAGGTATGGTACAGTCTATGCCAGTTCAGAGTGGAAGTTTTATGATATTTCTATGGACTTCGTGGTGGGACTACCACCTACGAGAGGAGGCCTTAATATGATTTGGGTTGTTGTTGATCGACTGACTAAGGTTGCTAGGTTTATTCCGATGAAAGACACTTGGAAAGTGCCAAAGTTAGCAGAATTATTGAGCAGGAGATTATCAGACATCATGGAGTACCTAAGACTATTGTTTCAGATCGAGACACTAGATTTCTCTCACGATACTGGCGAACTACTCGCGAGGCACTTGGCACTGAATTGAAGCTTAGCACGGCATTTCATCCTCAGACAGATGGTCAGTCAGAGAGGACTATTCAGACCTTAGAGGACATGCTACGAGCATGTGCCTTGGATTTCCAGGGCAGCTGGATAGATAGATTACATCTCATCGAGTTTGCTTATAATAACAGCTATCACGCCTCTATACAGATGTCACCTTTTCAGGCTTTATATGGCAGACCATGCCGCACACCTTTGTGCTGGGACGAGTCTAGTGAGACCGTCATCATTGGGCCTGAGTACTTAGAGCAAGTCCAGGCAGAAGTACAACAAATCAGAAGTAACATGAAAGCAGCACAAGACAGACAAAAATCATATGCTGATGAGAGGCGACGAGACCTTGAGTTCGCAGTTGGCGACCAGGTTTCTACGAGTTCACCCATGAAGGGTGTATTCAGATTTGGTCAGAAGGGCAAGCTAAGCCCGAAATTTGTAGGACCCTACGCTATCATAGAGCGGGTGGGCCTATGGCATATCGACTTGATTTGCCAGCCGAGTTGGGCAAAGTACACAATGTTTTTCATGTGTCAGCTTAAGAAATACATGCCTCATCCTTCTCATGTTCTACAACCAGAGACACTCTCTTTAGAACCAACAATGCGGTATGTGGAAACACCGCAACGAATCTTAGACAAAAAGACACGAGATACTCGAAACAAATCTGTGAGTCTCGTAAAGTTCTTTGGTCAAACCACGATGTGGAAGAGGCCACATGGGAACTAGAAGCTGATATGCGAGCGAAGTTTCCCTCATTATTCACCGACTAGACACTTTAGTCTAGGGTACGGGGGCGTACCCCTCTTTTTTTGGGGGGTAGAGCCTTTTTCATTTGTGAATTTAGTATGCATTTTGTTGCACTTTTGTGCATTTCAGTTGTGCTTTGTGCATTTCAGTGACACTTTGTCTTGTATGTGTTCTTGGTGTAACACTGTTCAGTATATCTCAGCGACACTTTGTCTTGTATGTGGTGTAACACTGTATTTGAATGTACTTTGTGCACTATTATATATGAAAAGTGACGGTGTTATTACATCACACTATATTGTTCCAAAGTATTCCTGTTGTGTTGATGTACACGGTGAACTTAGGAATATAGAGACTTGGGACTTGATCCCTAAAAACTAGATTGAGTTGTGGATACTTAGTGGAACTTGATTCCCCACAACCTTATAATTTAGATATGAGACTTCGGGGCGAAGTCCTTTTTAAGGGGGGTAGATTGAAATACCCCAAATCTAAATAATATTATTAAATCATTATTTATTGGAATATAATCCAAATATGAATCATTTCACGTACGCATGCAAACCCATGCATGAAAACGTTACGTAAAAACAGTCGTTTCTCCATAAACGCTAAAACGCCTTAGAAGCATATGGTCAAACATGACCTTGTATGACCCTCTATATTCAAACCAAATGGTCATACAATTATTATATGAATATATAAATATATTCCCTAAGCTATATTCAGTCAAAGACGCAAAACGCTCGGGAGTGCTCACGCACGCCCCTTAAAGCACGAAAAGTCCGGAGGAGTGCCGAGGTGGCACGAACTCCTATAAAGTTAATTCCTAGAGTTCCTAACATCATTATTAACCATTATAAAGAGAACCCACGAAGTGGTTTCTCAAAATTCAGCAAAAAACCAGGAGGATTTCTTAGCGCTCCTTTTTGGCCCGGGAGTGTCCCGATGGCCCGTAAATTATGTCACGGGTTGATATAACCCCATATAACTCAATGTAACATCTTATTATATGTTTATTTACTATAATAAGTGTTTAAAAACACTTGGAACTCATAAAAACAATTGGTTTCCCAAAATTTCCTTAGAGCACAAAAACACACCTTCGGGTGTCACGAAAATGCGTTTTACGCAATTACCTTGTAGTTTTTGACATGCCACGAATTGGTACTCTTAAATAGGGTTAAAATGACCTTCTAAATAAGTTGGTGTGACTAGTCAACAAGGCTCTCTATAGGGGCCGATTTTGAGAGCAAAAACTAGTATAAAATTGCATAAAAGTTTGTAAAGGCATAGAACATGGTGACTCACCTTCCCATGTGTTATATTACTTAATGTCAAAGTATGTAGGTCTCATATGACCAGCAAGCTGTCGAAATTAGGCCATGGAATAAGGCCATGTGAGCTAGAACAAAAAACAATGAGAAAAAGCAAAAAGTAGATCTAGAATTCACTTTTCTAGATTCCTTCTTTTCCATGTGACCTAACATGCTTGTCCTTGGCTCTTCAATGTCAATTAAGACACCCCATTTGACCCTTGAATTCGTGACTCTACAAGGGAGGAAGAAGACAAGCCTAACTTAGAAAAATCAAAAGAATAACTTACCTAAATTACCTTGTCTTCTAGCTCACAATTATTTCCTTTCCAACTCTTGCCTTGTCACACCTCACATGTCCGATTTCTATGCTGGAAAAGAGGACATTTATTGAGCCAATCAACCATGAAATAAACTAAGAAAAAGTAAAGTCATTTGACATTAAAAATGACAAAACAAAATCAAATTCCAATTGCCCTCTTTCATTTACGTGAGCTAGGTCTCATTTCCTCCTTGCACATTTCCTCCACGGTTTGGTAAGGCTCCCTCCTCTCTCTTCTAGCTTCATCTTCTTCCTTTGAAGCTCTTAAGTCCATTAATGGAGTTTTAACTTCTATCTTCATCTTTAAGGTAATTTCCTAGCATTTCTTGGCAAGTCTTGAAGCAAAACTCTTCCTAGCATAACAAGGTGTGTTCGGCATCAATTAGATCTCCAAGGGGTTGTCCAAAACAACATTAATCCAAGGAGCATCTCAAGGTTATCTTAACGTAGGTTTCAAAGCTTGTAAATCCTTAAAGCACATTTTTATGTGTAATCAAGTTCTACTTCTTATGAGTCTCTTTTCTTCTTCATTTTGATGAAGGAAAACTTGTTCTTCACCTACCTTAGGAGTGCCGAATTTATAAGGAGAAAAGCCTAAGGTAAAGTCTTGTAAAACTACTTCCAAAAATACTTAAGATCTTTAATCAAGATCTAACTCCTAAACACCTTCACCTCTTGCATAAAACCGAAGAGGAGCATCAAGTTTACCTAGGAGAAAGCTTGGAGATTCAAGAAGAAGTTCAAGCACTTAACCACCTTTGTTAAGAAGTAAGTTTACTAAGTAAATCTTTATGTTATAAGCTTTGTTAAGCTTCTAAAAAAAAATTGTACAAAAATTATGTACATCTCCTAGGCTAAATAATACCGAAATATATGGTTTTTTATTGCCAAAAATATAATCTATAACATATATAGAAAATATTTACCTAAGACACATTTTTGCGTCACAAAATTTATTTATGTTACAAATAAATAAGGCCGAAATGTCTAGGGCAAAAATGTTTTTTTTGAGCTAAGAATCAATATAAGACCTTACAATAATTTATACATGAGTTTATGACTCCTATGAATTTATTTATAATTATTTAGACATATAAATCCACTTTTATATAACATATGGTCTCATTTAAAATATGGCCGAATGCTCTAGGTGTTAAATGGAATTTAATGAGCTACTTATGTATATAAACTTATACTATAAAGTTTGGTGAGTTAAAAATATTTATTAGTGCTTAAATGGCTAATTAATTAAGTTATGTGGCTTAAATGTAATTTTACAAAGTTTAGTGCAAATATTGTGAAAGCCGAGAGCTAAAGGGGTATTTAGTGTAATTATGATATAATATAAGGTTAGGAATTAAGTTTATGAATTTTAGATAATTTAAACAAAGCCTTAAAATGACTTTTATAAAGTTTTGGGCTATTATGTAATTTATAAAAGTTGATATGAAAGTTTGTAAATTATTAGTGGGCGAATTGATAATTAAGAGAATCATTGAGTTCACTTTCGAAATTTTGAAGGATTAAATATTTAGGCTTTAGATTATAAGTTATTAAGATACTAATATAAAGTTTTGGGGTGAAATGTAATTAAGGAAAAATAAATGACATAGCCGAATTACTTTGGGGTTAGTTTGGTAATTTAAGAATTTTTATATATATATATATATTCGGCATTTATGGAGAATTAAAATTAAAAATATAGTTTATAAGACATTATGTAAAGATTATAAGATTTTGTGGCTAAATTGCAATTATGGAAAGTATATAAATATATGCCGAGATTTTGAGGGGCTAAGATGTAATTCTTGAAAAAATATAATATTTATAAGTTATGTCCAAAAGATTAGTGGTATTTTGTAATTTAATTAGATGAGGAATTAAAACTATGTTATATAAAGAGATTAGAATTTAAGTGTAAAGTTTATGAATTAATGTGGTTGTTTTGTAAATAACCGAAATACAAGTTTAGGAATTTAGATTTAAATAAATATAGGTCCTATATGGATATTTGGAGGATTTAGAAGAAAGAATTTTGATTAAAGGAATTATGGAATTAAAACTATGGCTTACATGGTTATAAGGAATTAAAAGATAAACAATAAATATTATTTATGGTTAAAAGGAGAATAATAAAACTATAAGAATTTATGTCTATGTATGACATATAAATATAGTTAAGAAATTATAAGTTGTTATGTCACCTAGACAAATAAAATAAACAAACAACAAATGCAATAAACACATATATGTGCATTAAAGGATGTACAAATAAATCAAAAGGAATAACAAATAAGTTATACATTAAATCATGAGGTAATTAAAAGAAATAAACCTCACATGAAATAGCAAATACGAGATTGTTAAATGATCCAATAGAATTATTATATAAGGGTAACATAAATTAACCCTCTCAGTCAATCCATTCCAGGACTTTGTTTGACCAGACGTTGACCGGGAATTTACAAGTACAGTCTACGGTGAACGGTATGGGATTCTTGCAACCTGTTTTCTACCGGTTTACACCGGCTTGTGTGCTATCTGTTGTTTGAAATAACGACCAAGATAATTAACGTAAAATGTTGTTTACTCTTGTGCGCTGTTGTATTTTTATGTGCGTGAATATTGCTGACTACAACGTGTATGTCCCACGCATACAAACACTACTATACCAGTGGATTAAATACCTGCGCTTCAGTATACCGAGGACTTGTACTCAAGTCTCTCACTAACTTCACTTTTATAACAAACGTCATTATCCTAAACGTGATAATTGACATTATACATTGGGTTCTTGTCAACATCTTTAAATGACACCTAACAATTCTATACTTCGAGAATGAGGAGCCCAGTTGGATCTGGCCATGCATGCTACAGGAGTTGTACCTGTCTCAGGTCGTCTCCTACTACGTCGCGACAGAACTTTCAGTTGGGAGGAAGACTCTATTCCTTCCGGGATTCAAATGCCCATCAGTTCAGTTTGAGGAAGACTTCTTTCCTCTAGTGGGATTCATTTTCCCACGCCACTCAGTTCAGGGTTTAACTACGTTATCTCCTGGGGTTTTTATACCCAACCTTTCTCTATAACGAGGTCACTATACCTCCACTATATTGATATACTTTTATACAACTGTCAGTCCCACTGTGTGGACCCGACAGCTATCAGACATTTCAGTTCAGCTAACTTGACCTTCTGTGTCTTGTTCTATGTGACATTATTGTCCTTGTTTGGATACTTGTTATCATCAGATTATGCTTGTTTACAGCTTTATAAAAATGAACTGCATGTGTTCGACAAAGTAGTTGGTGTGGCCCGGTAGACGATGGGCTGCACGTTTTCCATACCAGCATTGTTTGCTGAGCCCCTTTGGGGGCACCCCATTTTTCAGGTACCTGAAGTTTAAGAAGATCACCACACTGAGTGTAGGTGGGTAGACCAAGCTTTGGGAGTCTACTATTAGTTAATTATTTTATTTCAGTATTTTACTTTGAGTTTGATTCCTAGTATCTCGAGTTGTATTGGTATTCCAGACCGTGACATTTGAGGATTGTATTTGGACTTAGCCTTGTTGGTCACAAGGGTGGCCAACGGCATTGTAATACTGCCCGGTTGTTGTATTTATTTCCGCTGCAGTTGTATTTTATTTGGGAGTGATCGCCGTTCAGTTTATTGGATTTCGGGTTGGGGTATTACAATGAATAAATGAACTTACAAAATAATGAGTATAATGAAAACTTAAAAGTTTAAGACTGTACTATACAAATGTTACATGACATTAAGATAAGAATCTTTATATAGTTTGTAGGATATATTACAAACTAGTGAGAATAATCACCTTACATAAAATAATGAATGTAACATTTAATGAAGGGAGCTTTATAAGTCATGTATATTTGTATGTGCAAGGCGTGACTATATTTGTTGGAAATGCGTATAAAATATGGTTGAGAACCATACAATTTTAAATGATGGGTGTTATAAATGAATAAATTGATAAACTGTAAATTATACAATCAAGGGTAGCATGTTGCAAGGTACATGCATTATTTAATACCATGTATTATGATGAATGTTGTAAACTAAAGTACTTGGATAAACCAGTCAAGTCAACATGCTTGACTAAGTCAACTATTTGACCAAGAGGTCAAGTTGACCAACTTATACCTTGAATGGGAGTTTAAGAAGTAACACTGTCATAATACATGCAACTATATATTATATGATTAAATCAAATAAACTACATACATAAATATATATATATAATATATGTAAAACCGAAAGTATGTGTATATATATGAGTATATACAATGTGTTTTTAATGTCATGAAATGATATATGACAAGTGTCATGACATTAGTATAAATATATATCTACTATAGTCATACAGTGTAAATTAAGTATAGTTTATTAACATGAATAATGTGATATTAAATATATGGTACAATACTAAATGATTAAGTAATCCAATCATATAACGTTAATGCATGAGCATTAAATGCTATGCGAATAACGTTGCATGTGTGATCATTTCCTTCATAACCATAGTTAACGATATACACATGATCCCAAGGATTTATTTTTTTTATTTTTTTATTTTTTTTTTTTATATATAACATTGAATTCCACAGTTACCCGTTGCATTGCTTGCGGGTGTTTTAACAGTTCCTCTTTCGAAATTTGTTCCTCCATGATTGGAACTTAATTCTCTATTGTATACAACTCCTTTATTTGGTCCCTTTGAACAAAATATTCGATAGATGTTTGAACATAGTGGTAACTTTAAAACAATCCAAGACAACCAGGTCTGCACTTCTAAAGTTCATCTACACAAATCTATAACACTGAAAAAAACCTGAAACAGAAGATATGAACTGCTACATTCTTTTTATCCCCTTTTTTTTGTTTACTGGCCCGACTGCCCACCAATTTCCTAACACTTCAAGGTTGCTTACTACTTAGATAGGTGTTTGGCAATGTTTTAAGTTCACCATTGCCCATTATAACCCTTATACCCCTTCTGGAAGGTGATTATACTGAAGCTAAATATGTAACAGCTATGTAAAAAACTGGAATTTCAGAAAACGGTTGAATAGTGTTTTGTTCCTTCTTCCCCCCTTTTTCAAGTTGTTCTTAGAGGTGTGTTCATCTAGCATTAAGAAGGAATTAAGAAGGCATTAAGGAGCTTAGATTAGGCTAGTTTGTTTAGCATACTAGTGGAAGTTAGCTTAAGGATTCGAAGTGCATAAATGCTGAGACCGAAAATCAGTTTTTGAAAACTGATTTTACTTTGCTTAGATGTGTGGTTCTTTTCTGTTCCCTCCTCTTATATCTTAGTTTGTTTCTGCATTATTTTAGTGTGTGAGAAACCTTTTGACCCACCATCACGCCAACACAAACCTCACACAACCTCTGAAAACCTTGTTACAGAATAGCAAGTTACAGAGCAGAATCTTCAAGCTTCTGCACAAACTGTTTTTTTTATCACTTGGTTAAGGGTTTGAGTTGTGTTTTAGATTTAGTATTAGATCAGTATGAAGTCTATATTACTCCTGGAAGGTTAGCTTACAGAAGACACAACTACAGAAACTGAAGTGGGTTGACATCCTAAACTTGACAGGTCCTGTTTTTTGTTCGTGAAATATGTTAAAGTATAGCTATGAATCTGAATGAACACAAGGGCTTCATGGCTGGTCTTTACCTTGGTGGATCCGTGTCCCTAGGTGGGGTTTTCAGGCCTTGATCACTCCGTAACGGTCTTCAGCTATGTTCCAGAGAACGATTTGGCAGGTTTCTGATCGAAGTTTTCAGGCTCTACAGGGATGGAGTGGCATGGGGTATCTAGGCAGACCAAGAAGAGAGCTTAAGCGATTCAGAAATTCAGCGTGGGACTTAAATATAATATGTTTATGTCCTCACCTTGGACAGACTTTCAACCAAGATAGGGTTGATTCCTTGAGGGCTTGACTTGATAGCAAGTTTCAGATTCATTCAAGGCTCCAGCTGCACCAGTCCCTGGGGTGGATTTTCTCGACGCAAATCTTCAAACATTCCCCCACTGAGTTCACAGGTAATTCATGTACGGGGGATCAGAAAAAGGGTGATGTTGTTTGAGTGACAGTTTGCGGACAGAAAAGAACAAGAGGCGTCAGTAGAACAAGGAGTTCCTTGCGTGAGAAGTTCAAAGGGAATTGGGGAAGTTCTAATCAACGAGAGTGTTGCATGCAAGAAGAGGAGGAATCTTGTATAAGGGCTGATTAAGGGAGTTAGTGATCTCAGTCCACAAGATAGTAGCATGGAAGTTCGCAAACGAAACACACCTTGGTGCGTGAGAGTTTGTACTGCATAGACCCTGATGTGCATGCCTTTGCCATGGTTTCTTTACTAAACTTCAAGAAAAACTCTAGTTGTGCTTCAGGTTACAGACAGAGAAAAAGGAAATGTGGTGCTCTGTGGCTGTTGTTCGAGGTGTGGAGTTCGAAAAAGAACAAGGGGGTATGAGGTTGCTGTGTACATGCCGGTAATGGGAAAGAAGGAGTGACTACTGACAGTAGTTTTTTATTCTCTCCTTCTCTTCGGTAGTTAACTAGTAATATTAGCTTGGTATTGATTACTGAATTCGAGCATAGCTCAACCGGTTAGGACGTTCACTACACATACGAGAGGTACGGGGTTTGAACCTAAGCGGGAGCGTCTTTGCTCCTTTTTCTCCTTTTTTTATCAGTTATCCATGTTTATTTATATATATAAGACCATATAATATATATCGCGTTATTTTCGGATAATCTCCTCGTGTTTATGACTTTATTCATAGTATGCGTGGTATAAGTACCCGCTTGGATCTATATTTAAATACCGTAAGGTTTTATTGTAATTGTTGCACATAATTAAATTTAGACTTCACTAATTTAAAGTGGTAATTACTCGGGGTATTTCACCATAAAAAGGTCCAAAGAGATACGATTGAGCAAATGGACATCAAGCAACGAAAGGGAGAGTCGGTTAAAGAATACTGCGAGCGGTTTCACAAGCAGGTCGTAGAGATCAATGATGTAGATGAGAAGATCGTAATAAAGGCCTTTGGTAACGGACTGGCTCACCCATGGCTTGTCGGGAAGATAGCAACAAAGGCTCCAAAAATGCATGAAAAGCTAGCTGAGATGCTCCACGACTTGCTAAAATCGGATATAGCTGAGAATAAGGCCAAAGATTTTACTAACAGTTTCAAAGGCTCGGCTGCTGCCGAGAAAAGACCAATTCTGAAGGAAATGTTGCGGTTAGAAGTTCCTCATCTGGAGGATCAAGATACAAGCCTTACTAAAAAGCTCCCGCCCCTACCGCTCCTTCCCAGGGAAGCCACTACCAAAATGCTAGGATCATCCAAATCAACCCAGGGAAGTATGCGACAGTAGTAAGGGAAGGCTTCCTTCCTTCACCAAAAAAATCCTCAGCAAGGAGAAGTTCCTGTGACATTCTACGAGTTTCATGGGAATAGAAGCTATAGAACAGTCAATTGCACCACCCTCACCAAGGAGCTCAGGATGATAGAGGAGCACAAGAAGAAAGGCAAGAAATAGACCGGGCCGCAAAGACCAAGCAGCAGCCACCACTTCGGGCCAAGGTCGAGGAAGAAGTTCATCCCGAGCTAGATCATAGTAAATCCTTGGGATGATCACAGGTCTATAAGGGAGGGAAAGAAGAGGAGGTTATAAAAAAAAAGCCGTAGTTATCAATAGAAGCAAAAATAAAAAATTAATTCTTTTTTCTTTCTTTAAATATCTTCTTTTTGTTATCCCGGAAAAGAGGACCAAATAAAACCATGATTGATCTAACAAAAAACTTCTCCTAAGAAAATTTGTGGGCTCTTCTTGGAGGTAGGACCACTAACTCCAAACGAGAGGAAAAGGCACATACATGAGGTCCACCAAGAGCTACCCGGACGAAAGATGGCCAAACAAGAGAAAGTGTAATACCCCGAATTTTTGTAGCCCTAATGGAAACCATAGTTCCTTAGGAATTATTAGAGAGCATTAGGAAGCCTTGGTGGTGGGGAATCAACCAAGAAACCCTGGAGAAACCCTAATTCAGAAAGTCCCGGAAAAGACTGAAATTTCGGTAAGTTATTTGGAGTTCAAGAAGCCCCGGTCAACTGTGGTCAAACCCTGGTCAACACCTGGTCTAACCTCGGTCAAACATTGGACATTGGTCAAACCTTGATCAATGGTCAACTTGACCATGATGATGCAGTGATGATGCAGTGATGATGCAGTGATGACGCAGTGATGATGCAGTGATGATGTCGGCATGACATAATGATGATGTAAGCGTTGAGGTGTCAAAATATGATTGGTTACACATGGTCTAATCAAGAGAAGACATGTGTCACCTTCATTAATGAGGGAGGTCACACATGGATGGGTGAGATCAATCCAAGCAAAATATCTTCGATCCGACGGCTGAAAATGAAGACATCATTCTATTTTGTCTATACTCTTTATTACCCATGCCACTTGTCTCATCATTATGGCCGGTCACACATGGAGGGCTGAGATTTAATCTAGACAATTGTCACTAATCTAATGGCTTAGGAAGAGATAAGGTTATCTTAGTAATCATTACACTTAATTAATGAAGTAAAATTGGAATTCACTCACGCCATCCTTAAGAATGAGATGGGAACCCGATTTCCCTGCCTTCCTCACTCACTCTCACGCCATTAGAACACCATAGAAGCTCATAGAACTCAACACCCACCATTGGAGAAGGAGATTCAAGCTAGAAATCAAGGAAAAACAAGATTTCAAGGAGGGAGAAGGAGCTGGTGACCTTGGACGAATTGGTTGGTGGAAGAAATTGATTCAATTAGCTAAGGGACTTATAAGGTCGTGGCTAAAATGTCAAGGAGAGTCCAGGTAACACTTATGCTCACCATTTCTCTTTAAACCCTGATTTTGAGCTTTAACTCTTGTTAATGGTAACTTCCGAACCCTAGCTTCTCTTGAGCTGAAATTTTGACAGTGTTCTTAGATAGTTATTACTAGAATAATATCAACAATTCAGGCGAAAATACCTTTGGGAAGTAGGATAAGTTCTAGGGAACTTTTAGAGAGGAAAAATGTGTTTTAAGACTCCTTGAGTGATTTCGATGGGATTTTGTTGAGTTTGGTGTGTTATTCTACCTATATTAACTCATAATAATTGATTATAGGTGGTGGGAACTCGTGGTTAGACATAAAAATGCTAGGTCAAGGTGGGAGGGCTTAAATGGTGTTTAAGCCTTGAGACTTAGTTAAATAGGTTCCCGAATTCATCTTGCCTTAAAATTTTGAGGGTAGTCTTTAATAGTGAAATATGGTTATGGTCAAAAAATGAAGTCGAATGGATATATTTAAGTCGGTTATACATGGCAAGGGAAAATAATGAGCTTTAAGCTTTAGGAGTTGTTTAGATGAGTTTCTGACATGGTTTGGAGCTGAAATTTTGAGGGTATTCTTATATTTCAAATTTAGAGCTATGGTCAAGATTCAGGTCGAAAATCCTTTGTGATGTCATTCGAATTACTAGGAAGTGATTTGGGATAAAGGTGTGCTTTAAGCTTGTATAAGTGTAATTGTGTGTTGGTTATTGGATTTAATGGTTTCTCTGGTCATTATGGTCCTAATATGACTTGTGGTTGAGGTTGTAAGAGGTGTTGAAGTGTAAAATGTATAAGGGAGCCCTGTAAGGTTATATGTGTGTTAAAACTTGGAAATAAGGAAAATTGTGTTTAAGTGTGGTTTTGGGGTGTTTTGTTGCTTGGCTTAGCCTTGAAAGGCTCTGGAATGATTTTTGGTGACTACTCTTGGTGTGGAATGCTTGTTGATCTGTGATTGCTAAGTGAAAGCTTGATTTTGATTGAGTGGATATTCAGGGGAACAAAGTTAGACAAAGTCTAACCTTATACAGGTTTTAATTCTAAAGGTGGGTTGTTTGTACTTTAATATGTGATAATCTTGTTTATTGCTATCCTTTGGTTGGTGGTTATTTTGAGCAATTTTATATGATTGTGGATGATATTTATATGTTGGAAAGGTTGATATTACTTGTGGTGGTGGAAGTGTGAATTTGGAAATATATACTTCGAAACTGTTGAGCTATGGTTAGCTCCTTCAAACTGTCGAGCCATGGTTGGCCATTCACTGAATTTTGCTCCTACCAATGTATTGGAGCTAAGCCATCATGATCTACTCTATGGGCTGATGATTCATAGGGGGTGTGCACACTTAAGGACATGGGTGATGTGGTGGAATTAATTGTCCAAGGGCCGAGAGCCTAGTAGCTCTTTGTCGAAAGACCGGTGTGCCCGAGGATTGGTGGAATGTTAATAATTGAGATACAAACTGGTGGAAATTGTTATGTGGTCCCAAATACAAATGGCCTTGTTTTGTGGTGAATTTCCTGTGGTTATATGAGTTATGATCTGGTGGATTAGAGATGTATATGGTTGCGAAAAGTGTTATGTGGTTTCCAAAATATCATTGGATTTATGTCTCTGGTGAGATTACTGTGATTGAGATATCATTATGAACAGGTGGTTTGTGTTAAGGTAAAATGTCTCAAGGAAGGTGAGTGTGTTGTAAACTTGTGTTTGTGGTTGATAACATGGTTGTTTGTGTTGATGTGTGCCTTTATGCTACTAAAAAGGTTTTTCAAAGAGAGTGAATTTTACAGGGTGTGATATTTGTTACTCAGCTTTGCTGACGTTTTCTGGTTTGTGCCTGTGGCCCCTTGTGTGATTGTTTGCTGGCCACAGGTTTGTTGCAGGTGAAGTTGATTCTTTGCGTGATATTGCTCTTGAGCTTGGGACAGGGGAACGCGCCGACATAGCTAGGAATTTTATTTATTTGTAAGTGGTAAACTCCTTGGAGCATGTTCGGGAGTTAGTGGTAGGTGGATTAGCCTTAGCATCCACACTAGTTGGTGTGGGTGTGGCGGTAGCGCTCCGGTTTGACTTAGGTGTTATTTAGTCTTCCGTTGTAAAATATTGTAGTAAGTTGTTCAAGTAATAAGAAAATTTAGTGTGTAAAAACCGGGGTGTTGCAGAGTGGTATCAGAGCAGGTTTGGTCTTTAGGGAGCTTTGGTTGAGTTAAGATTAAATCTAGGCTAAAATTTGACAAGCCGTGGGGATGGGAATTGTGTTTGTTGCTTGTTACCTGTTTGTTTGATTGTTTGGAATTAGTTGTGATCGCTAGATAATTGGGGCTATACTAGGATTAAACTAAAACTTGTTAATTGTGCAAATTGCTTGAATCTGACGTGGAAGGTTGACCTTGATCCTGGTCAGATCAAGGGAAACTTAACACAAATTGAGGTGGAAGGATAGTTCAACACTGGCACTGACCATGGCAGGGTTGGAGGATTCCTGAAGCTTCCCCTGCAAGTGATCACGAAAAATTAGATCAGAGTAGCGCAGGGAAGCGTGGTTGGTGTAAGATGTGTGTAATAGGGATGAGTGATGAAATAATTGACATGGTTAGTGTGTTAATATGCTTTATGTCATGAGGTATTGTGTGTTGGTTCATGTTTTAATGAAGGGATTACATAAGGAGAACATAAAGTTCGGGATTTTGTGGTTGGATACTTTGAAAATAAATAGTTTGACACCATGTATGAGGTGTTGATATATAATTATGATATGATTAATATGATGTTACTCAGTATTTGGAAATTGACTTGGGTGCTTATGTGCTTGTGTGCTATGATTATGTGACATATTTTATGGTTGTTTAATGCTTGGTGGTATTACCTTGTCGTCAAAATTTGTATAAGTGTTTGGGTATTTGGTGATGATGGTAAACTTTGTGGTAAGCTAAGCTTCGGGACGAAGCTTTGTTTAACGGGGGAGAATGTAATACCCCGAATTTTTGTAGCCCTAATGGAAACCATAGTTCCTTAGGAATTATTAGAGAGCATTAGGAAGCCTTGGTGGTGGGAATCAACCAAGAAACCCTGGAGAAACCCTAATTCAGAAAGTCCCGGAAAAGACTGAAATTTCGGTAAGTTATTTGGAGTTCAAGAAGCCCCGGTCAACTGTGGTCAAACCCTGGTCAACCTTGGTCTAACCTCGGTCAAACATTGGACATTGGTCAAACCTTGATCAATGGTCAACTTTGACCATGATGATGCAGTGATGATGCAGTGATGATGCAGTGATGACGCAGTGATGATGCAGTGATGATGTCGGCATGACATAATGATGATGTAAGCGTTGAGGTGTCAAAATATGATTGGTTACACATGGTCTAATCAAGAGAAGACATGTGTCACCTTCATTAATGAGGGGAGGTCACACATGGATGGTGGAGATCAATCCAAGCAAAATATCTTCGATCCGACGGCTGAAAATGAAGACATCATTCTATTTTGTCTTATACTCTTTATTACCCATGCCACTTGTCTCCTTCATCATTATGGCCGGTCACACATGGAGGGCTGAGATTTAATCTAGACAATTGTCACTAATCTAATGGCTTAGGAAGAGATAAGGTTATCTTAGTAATCATTACACTTAATTAATGAAGTAAAATTGGAATTCACTCACGCCATCCTTAAGAATGAGATGGGAACCGATTTCCCTGCCTTCCTCACTCACTCTCACGCCATTAGAACACCATAGAAGCTCATAGAACTCAACACCCACCATTGGAGAAGGAGATTCAAGCTAGAAATCAAGGAAAAACAAGATTTCAAGGAGGGAGAAGGAGCTGGTGACCTTGGACGAATTGGTTGGTGGAAGAATTGATTCATGATTCAATTAGCTAAGGGACTTATAAGGTCGTGGCTAAAATGTCAAGGAGAGTCCAGGTAACACTTATGCTCACCATTTCTTTCTTTAAACCCTGATTTTGAGCTTTAACTCTTGTAATGGTAACTTCCGAACCCTAGCTTCTCTTGAGCTGAAATTTTGACAGTCTTCGTAGATAGTTATTACTAGAATAATATCAACAATTCAGGCGAAAATACCTTTGGGAAGTAGGATAAGTTCTAGGGAACTTTTAGAGAGGAAAAATGTGTTTTAAGACTCCTTGAGTGATTTCGATGGGATTTTGTTGAGTTTGGTGTGTTATTCTACCTATATTAACTCATAATAATTGATTATAGGTGGTGGGAACTCGTGGTTAGACATAAAAATGCTAGGTCAAGGTGGGAGGGCTTAAATGGTGTTTTAAGCCTTGAGACTTAGTTAAATAGGTTCCCGAATTCATCTTGCCTTAAAATTTTGAGGGTAGTCTTTAATAGTGAACATATGGTTATGGTCAAAAAATGAAGTCGAATGGAGATATTTAAGTCGGTTATACATGGCAAGGGAAAATAATGAGCTTTAAGCTTTAGGAGTTGTTTAGATGAGTTTCCGACATGGGTTGGAGCTGAAATTTTGAGGGTATTCTTATATTTCAAATTTAGAGCTATGGTCAAGAATTCAGGTCTAAAATCCTTTGTGATGTCATTCGAATTACTAGGAAGTGATTTGGGATAAAGGTGTGCTTTAAGCTTGTATAAGTGTAATTGTGTGTTGGTTATTGGATTTAATGGTTTCTCTGGTCATTATGGTCCTAATATGACTTGTGGTTGAGGTTTGTAAGAGGTGTTGAAGTGTAAAATGTATAAGGGAGCCCTGTAAGGTTATATATGTGTGTTAAAACTTGGAAATAAGGAAAATTGTGTTTAAGTGTGGTTTTGGGGTGTTTTGTTGCTTGGCTTAGCCTTGAAAGGCTCTGGAATGATTTTTGGTGACTACTCTTGGTGTGGAATGCTTGTTGATCTGTGATTGCTAAGTGAAAGCTTGATTGATTTTGATTGAGTGGATATTCAGGTGGAACAAAGTTAGACAAAGTCTAACCTTATACAAGGTTTTAATTCTAAAGGTGGGTTGTTTGTACTTTAATATGTGATTAATCTTGTTTATTGCTATCCTTTGGTTGGTGGTTATTTTGAGCAATTTTATATGATTGTGGATGATATTTATATGTTGGAAAGGTTGATATTACTTGTGGTGGTGGAAGTGTGAATTTGGAAATATATACTTCGAAACTGTTGAGCTATGGTTAGCTCCTTCAAACTGTCGAGCCATGGTTGGCCATTCACTGAATTTTTGCTCCTACCAATGTATTGGAGCTAAGCCATCATGATCTACTCTATGGGCTGATGATTCATAGGGGGTGTGCACACTTAAGGACATGGGGTGAGGTGGTGGAATTAATTGTCCAAGGGGCCGAGAGCCTAGTAGCTCTTTGTCGAAAGACCGGTGTGCCCGAGGATTGGTGGAATGTTAATAATTGAGATACAAACTGGTGGAAATTGTTATGTGGTTCCCAAAATACAAATGGCCTTGTTTTGTGGTGAATTTCCTGTGGTTATATGAGTTATGATCTGGTGGATTAGAGATGTATATGGTTGCGAAAAGTGTTATGTGGTTTCCAAAATATCATTGGATTTATGTCTCTGGTGAGATTACTGTGATTGAGATATCATTATGAACAGGTGGTTTGTGTTAAGGTAAAATGTCTCAAGGAAGGTGAGTGTGTTGTAAACTTGTGTTTGTGGTTGATAACATGGTTGTTTGTGTTGATGTGTGCCTTTATGCTACTAAAAAGGTTTTTCAAAGAGAGTGAATTTTACAGGGTGTGATATTTGTTACTCAGCTTTGCTGACGTTTTCTGGTTTGTGCCTGTGGCCCTTTGTGTGATTGTTTGCTGGCCACAGGTTTGTTGCAGGTGAAGTTGATTCTTTGCGTGATATTGCTCTTGAGCTTGGGACAGGGGAACGCGCCGACATAGCTAGGAATTTTATTTATTTGTAAGTGGTAAACTCCTTGGAGCATGTCCGGGAGTTAGGTGGTAGGTGGATTAGCCTTAGCATCCACACTAGTTGGTGTGGGTGTGGCGGTAGCGCTCCGGTTTGACTTAGGTGTTATTTAGTCTCCGCTGTAAAATATTGTAGTAAGTGTTCAAGTAATAAGAAAATTTTAGTGTGTAAAAACCGGGGTGTTGCAGAAAGTCCCCCCAATATACTTCACAAAGGAAGATGATGATGGAGTATTATACCCCACAAAGACCCACTCGTCATCAGGGCGCAGGTTAACAATAGAATGATGGTAAGTATTTTTAGTCAACAGTGGAGCTGGGACAAACGTCATCTCCTTGGAAGTAGTCAAAAAGCTCGAGATTCTTGAAAGCAAAATCACACCCTACTCCGCCGTCCTAGGAGGCTTTCTGGGAGGAATCTCTGCAAAATCCTCGGGGAGTGCCAATATCAACATGACCTTAGGGACTGGGGATGAAAGAAAGACAAAAAAGCTAATGGCCTTCATTATGCCCGAGCTCTCTGGATACAATATGTGCCTAGACCGGCCAGGAGTCAATGCTTTCCGAGCCACATGCAACACTCACCGCCTAAAAATGAAGTACTTAACCAGTTCAAGAAGACTGGTGACAGTTAGGGGAAGCCAAAAGATAGCATGGGTATGTGAGGTTCGGATCATGGAAAGCCTACATGAGGACGGAATGGTAAAGACAGTTGGTTCAGACAAAGAATTCAAAGAAAAATAACTCCTTTCCCCAGGACTGGACGGTAGGATAAAGGATTATGGGGCGCCCAGTGACTCACCAAGTGAGGTACACCTAAAATCGATCCTTCTAAATTCTTTAAAATTGGATATGCCTTTGACGAGGAGAACAAACTCACTTAATAAGATTCTTGAAGAAAAGAAGGTCAACATTCACCTGGAGCACAAAAGAAATGACCGGGATAGACCCAAGCGTTATCCAACATAACTATTCGAACCCTAGGTTTTGCTTATAATGACAACAAAGTAATTCTGGGTGACAGAAGAAGTCTGACTGTGTAAAGAATCGATGCGACATAAGATTCTCTTGGAAAGTTCTAGAAGCTAGGAGGTGAAACTCTACTGTTAAAACATGGAGAAATACAAGGAAATAACTGCTACACACGTTCATATATGATCAGCTCCGAAAATCAAGACGATCAAGGTTAAAAAGAGCAGTACGAGTCCAACTACAGAGCAGTTGAGATAATTCTCGTCCAATGCTTAGTGAGAGGTCGTGAAAACATCAGTTTACACATCATGGGGGTAGTTACTTCGGGTATTATTAGTATTTAAGCAGTTAAGTCATTTGCAATAGTTGAGGCTTTTCACTTCCACATTTCTAGAGAGGGAGAGTCATACTGAGAGTTTTTTCTTTGAGAGATTATTTCGATATTATGTTTGTTTTATGCTCATATAGATTTATCTAGCTTATAGATCTATTGCACCTAAACACTCCACACGTTGTATTGATCTATATTTAGAGTGTTTGAGTGTAGGTGTTTGAAATACCCCAAATATTCATTACCTTAATTAAGGAGGATTAATTTAAATCATGAGAAAAAATTACTATAGATATTATTGTATAAATATATAATCCAAAATGGACACTAAACCATACATTAAATCTTTAATTAAAGAGAGAACATTATTAAGGAGAATCAACTACTAAAATTAATACCACATGTAACATATTAGCACATGTATTAATTATCACAAATAAAATCACTCATTAAACTATATAAAATATTTTATATAGTCAAAACAAATTATAAATGCAATAGACACACATATATATACATTAAAACAAGAAACACCATAAGTCACAATCTAACACACAACTATAGTTACATGTGTACAACTTACATGTTACAATATTAACTAATGAAATTTCAATTCCCCCCCTTCCATCTCTTCTTGGCCGGCTGATTAAGTGGACATGGGAACCAAAAGGAGAGATTAGACTATTATAAAACAATTAAAGTACAATAAAGGACAATCTAGACTTACCACTCCTAAGACCATCTTTTTTTATCTCTCTCATGCTTCTCTCAGTTCCCTCCAGCCTAGAACAACATCACCACCTTCATTCCATCACTTCCTACAACAGCTACAACTTACTTTCTTCCCTCTTGTCATGCGACAGCACTCGCCATCATCTTCTTATATTTTTTATGTTCTCTTCTGTTCCTACAGTTGCTACAACGACAGCAACAACTCCATCCACCCTCTTCTCACTCCTGGCAGTAACAGCAAGGAAAGAACCCATCCAGCCTAGCACCACTCTTGTTCCAGCAAGGTAAGTTTCATTCCCGTTCTTCCTCCTTCTTCTTTTACGGTTCTACAACCACATCTCCACCAGTTTTTCTTTCATCCTCAAGGTATAAAACCCACGCATGAAGACTCCAAAACCAGCTAGAGATATCCAAGGTGCTAGGAGACTCATTTGAACATATAAAGGTGAGAAAAACATGCTCCAAAAATCTACATCTTCTCCCCTCATGCTTGAGTCCGAAAATAAACTCTCACTTACACCTTCTTGTACCTCCCTATATGCATGAATGAAGGGTGTTTCCAGCCCTCCCATCAAGCCAAACCCACTCCAAGAAACACTCATTAAAAGGGTTTCAAACCATGGTAAGAGCCGTGACTCCTTATGGATGTTTAAGCCTTGTTTTCCCTTGCTTTCTTACTAAAAAACTGTGGCTATTTTTTGTTCTAGATGTCCGAAAACACCACCTAAACCTCTCCAAAGTACCAATGTAACAGCCCAGTCTTAACCCACTGTGAGATATTGTCCGCTTTGGGCCGCAGCCCGCACGGTTTTGTCTGAGGGTGATGTACTCACACCACTCAAAAGGCCTCCCACAAGGGGAGAGTATCCCCACACCTATAAGGGTGGTTCGTGCGCTCTCCCGTCGATGTGGGAGGTGACCCCACACTGGTTATCACACTCTACCCCCTTGGGAGCCCAGCGTCCTCGCTGGCACACCGACCTGGGCCTGGCTCTGATACCATATGTAACAGCCCAGTCTTAACCCACATGTGATATTGTCCGCTTTCGCAGCCCGCACGGTTTTGTTTCTGAGGGTGATGTACTCACACCACTCAAAAGGCCTCCCACAAAGAGTATCCCCACGCTATAAGGTGTGGTCGTGCGCTCTCCCGGTCGATGTGGGAGGTGACCCCTACACTGTATCACAACCAAGGTAAAGACTCCTTTTTAAGTTCAAAAATTATGCCTTTAAAACCTCCTTAAACTAGCTACTTAATGTGGTGATTAACTTATCTTTTTCTCTTGCAAAAATGATAACCGATTTGGACTGGTTCCACCCCCAAACTGCCGTGAACTTAGAGACTTATTCCAAGGAGGAAAAACATCAAGTTATGAGAGTAACTTACTAAAACATGTCTTAATGACTATGTTGGTGTTTAAGGGAAATTTCATGAACAAAATCTAACTTAAAGTAAAAATATAGCTGTTGCCGAGAGGGTACAAGAGTTGGAATGATTTTCCTTGTGATCATACTGAGGTAATTATACTTAGTACCTTGTTATGCTTTAAAGTACATTATTTTGTAACATGACAAGTAACCTAAAATAAACACTTATATGTATACTGTGTAAAATCTAAAAATGTGTAGAAATTAATAGTTAAGTGTTAGGTTGGTAAAACTAGGTGTTAAAGTTTTATTAAGGTCAATGTTACATGTTAAAATAAAAAAATGACTTAAAGAAATTAATATAAAATCTGTAACAGAACCGGGAACATGGGTGAAGGAGTATGCTATTAGATCCTAAATATGTGTAGAAAATTAAGGGTAAAGTACTTAATTAGTGATACTAAGTGCTAATGGCCTATTAAAGTCTATTTTATAAGCTAATAATGAGAGAAAAATGATTTAAAGAAGGTGGATATAAATACTGCTACAAGCTACGAGTGATAAGGTTATTTGGAGACATTTTAATGTCATTTAATAGTTAATGATATGTTATGATTAAAGGCCATGTGTTTAGGCCATGTTATTATGTTCATTCTAACCTTTAAATAATTATTATTAAGTTTTTGGGGTGATTTAAATAACTATATAAATTTCTAGTGTAATAATGTGATTTTAGTGAACAAAATCATTTAGACACATTTTAGGTGAATATTGGTAAATTTAGGTGTTACCTAAATTAATGTAATGTTATAATGTGATTGATTTAAATAATATAAACCTTATAAGTATTTAAATAAAAAAAGAATTATTTATGGGGTCAAAAACATAATTAAATGAAATATAGAGCACCAAGTGTAATTAAAACCGAGAGGAAGTATTTTTAGGAATTTTAGGAACATAAGATACGAATTCGATAAAATTAAGGTGTTCAATGTAAAACTAGAAAAGAGTTTGGGGTCTTTTCGTAAATATGGAGAAATCTGGTCAAAAGGATAATTTAGGTGGTCAACCTTGACCACATGTGAGATTTGACCAAATTAAATAATGAAAATAATTATTTTGGGTAGTTAAAGAAATATTAAGTCAAAAATAACAATTATAAAAGATATGGGGTAATTATGTAATAACCGAGAATTAGAGGTTGAAAGGTGAATAATAGGACCTTAGGGGTCTGCTTGGAAATTTAGAGAAGTTTTAGGATTATTTTAATGATTTAATTAATTAAGGAATATAATATATAGTTTACTTATTAAAATGTAACAATTACAAAACTTGTGGGGCTATATTGTAATTACTGGAAAGTTTTGGGTTGAGAAACAGAATTTAGGGAAGTTAAGGGTCTGTTCGTGAATTAGGTAAAGTTTGGGTTAATTTTGGTGATTTAATAAATTAAGGGTTACAATATATAGTTTAAGTAGTAAGAGTGTAACAATTATAAAATTTATGAGTATATAATATAGTTACCAAAACATTGGAGTACAAGACAGAATTTATGAACTTTACGGGCTGTTTGTAATTTTGGAAAACATTGGGGTTAAAATGATGATTTAAGTAATTAAGGTGTATAATATAAAGTTTTAAGTATTAGAATAAAAGTTTACAAAATAAGGGGTTATAGAGTAATTAAAAGAAATATATGGGTAGATAAATAAATCTAGAGAATAGGAGGTGCTGTTCGCTAGTGTAATATATATATATATATAAGCACATGTATATTATAAGGTTTGAATATCTTAGGTTATAAGTTAATAAGGTTAGTAATGTAACAAATATAACATATGGGTTAGTTTTGTAAATAAACAAAAATGAGTAAGGAAGGGTGGAAATTCCCGAAAAACAGCGTGTGCTGTTCGGTAATATATACATATATATATATATATATATATATGTGAGTATAATAATGTTTGAAAACCTTGGATTATAAATCAATAAGATTAGAAATGTAGCAGATATAATATGTGGGTTGATTTTATAAATAATCAAAATGAATGGGTAAGAAATGAAATTACTGAAAATTACATGGCTATTTTGAGAATTTTAAAATATGGGAAGAATATAATATAAGGTTGGAGTGGTATAATTTGACATTATATTAAAGTATAAGAGAGTATAGTATAATGGAATTATTATGAAATAACTATAACTTATAAGCATTTACATAAAATAAGTGAACTTCAAGTAAATGATGGATCAATTTATTGTGGGGAAAAACTTATAATTCATTATCATATGAATTCACAATGAGGAATAAAGATATAATATGGTTAATAAGTCACATAAGGAATTATACAGTTACAAGTAGAAACGTGACGATAAAAACAACTATGCTATACGCATGCACAAGTATATAGTAATTATACGTGCATGCAGAAAAAAGGTACATAAACAGTAATGTATATTAGCAACTATAATATTTGCGTGCATAAGTATATATAAATGTCCATGCGCGCTCGTAAATATGATCACGTGAATTATCCCGTATATAGAAAGGGTTTAGATTCCATGCATGCAAGTACGTAAGTGTTATTCTAGCACACATGCACTACATGAACAGTTTAAGAACATAATTTCTACGTAATAAATGTTACTACCATAGTGACTAGTATATACTCGCTGAACTATAACAAGTAACTAAATCTAAATCCCGAGAAGCAACGAACCCAAGTGAACGAGAAACCAACTAAGGGGTTAGTTATGGGATAGAGATTGGAGTTTGGTCTAGGGTGATCAAGTTAAGTTCGGAGTTATAGACACTGATATTAGAACATTGTATATTCCAGAGATACGGGTTGATAGGCACGAGCTTCGCGAGTACTAGAGGATACGCGTGGTTGGCACGCTAGCATTTTGTCGGTGAATGGTATGTGGACGGTGTGGTCTGAATTGTCCTGAGGGCTTCCTTGGGTACAAACATTATTGTGTGTTTAAGAATGTTATGTGTGTGCTTATGTGCATGTTTGTGTGAATTAAAAATGTATACATGATTGTTTATCTCGCACCGTTATTACTATGCGCGAACGTCCCTTCGGACTAATACTACGTCGATTATAGATCGACTTATATAAACATACATATGCGAGTAAGGAAATGAATTTGTTGTTACCCAATATAATACGTATAGTATTATAATTATAAATTAACCTAAGTAAAATACTTAGGTGCAAGACACGACTATGTCGGTCTCTAGAGCTTGGATCTCGAACATGAACGTGACCTAGACCACTTCTAGGTAAGTGCGTAAGACCCCGTGGGCTGCCATATTAAATATGAACTCCCCATAACCTAAGAATACACTTTAGATAATTCATTAACTAATTAATCACATATTAGAGATTTGGTGTATGAGGGAAACCTAGTGTAGTCTCGTACTGTTGGAGACTTAAAGTTTTGCAGATGATTGCCTCCTCAGTCAAAGTAGCGATGATGCAGAAAGAAGACTTGGCTTCGCAACTCATCAGTTCGGGTATCTCTGCAGAAGCACCTGTTGACTTATCCCTATTTGCCGAGAGGTGCGACACTACTGAGTGGCTGCGGAAATTTCGGATGCATGGGAACGTGCGCAATATGAGAACGTGAAGCACAAATAGCTCCACAACTCCGATACTTGCGGAAACAAATCAAAGAGCCGCTAGATGAGGACTCCACCGAAGATTTAGGAAGCAGTTAAAACAAGTATATAAGCATATGATTGTAATTAGTTTATGCGTGCATTCTAGATTTTTTAGAGAGAGAGAAACACCGCTTTGAGAGAGAAAGTATTTTTGAGAGATCTTAGTGAGATAGTGTCAATCAGCTTAGGTATTTATTACCTAGAGAGCACACATAGAACACTCCCCTTTACTCCTTGTGACGCATTGATCAAAGCCTAGAGTAGAGCGAGTGTTGGATGAGACAGAGTACCTCTGTCGAATCCCAAGATAGGAAGCTAGGTTGTAATTCAATTGAATTTCAATACAAGCAGAATCCTATCTTGTTAAGTTTAAACAAAAGCTTCCGCGTTATTATTTTCTGCACACATTTATTTATCAAGCAGAGTTGGTCTGAGACTAACACCTCAGACCTACTCGGTCAGCACCCCGATCCCATTAAGTGGTATCAGAGCTTGCGTTGGCTGACAAATCTCTCAAAATGGCAGAAATCTCAAATACCAACAACAACAACAGAATGCAAGTGGAGAACCCAAAGCTAACTTCCACAAACTACAACATGTGGAAAAACGAGATGAAGTCACACCTCCAGTCACTCAATCAACAACTCTGGACGGTAGTGACGAAAGGTAATTTCCCAGTACCTGAAGGGAAAGATCCAAGCTCCTATACTGCTGAGGAGGCAGATGTGTTGAGCTAAATGCCCAAGCCGTACGAGTCATCTACACTAGTCTCTTTCCACCTGAAAGAAGAAGAGTGTATCACATCAAGGTAGCGAAAGACATCTGGGATCACCTTCGAGCTGTTTCAAGAAGGAATACTAAGCTTCGAAAGTCAAAGATACAAGAACTGAAGATGGACTACGAAAACTTCATGGGAAAGCCTGGAGAATCCCTCAACGACATGCTTGCACGATTCACTGAACTCACTGCTACTATGGAAGAGCTACAGATTGGAGAGTTAAATGAAAATATCAACAACAAATTTCTGGATAGTCTGGGCAAAGAATGGACCGAGAGTGTTATCTCTACGAAGGCTTCCAAAGTCTAGAAAAATGGACTTTGACTGACTTGGGATCCTATCTTCAGTCCATCAACAAATACAAGATGAATATCAAAAACAGAGGTAACGCTTCTCACTCAAACCATATTGTCTCTTTGTAACACCCCCAAACACTGGCCTAGGAGTTAGGGGTATTACACACCGCGTATTATTACATAATAACGTAAGGCTCTAATAAACGAACTTAAACAGATAATCAAACAAGGCTCAAAACGAATACTTGAATTAAGTATTATCAAAACGATGTCGTAACATCCCAAAATTTATTACAGAACCCACCAAAACGAATATCGAAAGCGGAAGCTAACAGAAGAGGCCCAAAGGCTCAGAGTCAAATACAGATGTCTCAAAGAATTCAAAAAACGAACACTAAACTCCAGAGCTGCGCAAAGTGACCTTCGCTGATCAATCTGCAATGTTAGATAGAGTAGGGGAATGAGCAAACAACTATGCCCAGTAGATGACCAACTTCATCAACCAGCATGCTCAAAACATTTTAAGAATATTAACAAAACAAAAGGAGTCGCAAGGAGTCCATAGTCATATCAGAAAATAGAAGCAGAAGTCCACACAAATAAGGACCAAACAGAGTCAGAAACAGACGGAATCGGAAAACAGAGCGGGACACTAGTTGATCACGACATACAGACAGAATGAGCAACAACTCGCTCGTGAACAGAACGAGGAAACCTCACTCGTAAACAGAACAAATGAAACACCTGTGAACAGAACGGGGAACATCACCCGTGAACAGAAGGATCCTACATAGCGCGCTATGAGACAGCGAGACCAGCCATCCAAAGGTTCAGACACAGAGATAACTAGGTCCCAAAACAGAAGCTTAAAACAATTAAGAATATGTGCACCAAAGGCACCAGAAAGCACATAATTAGCTTGGAAACCAGAAGGTGAAACCAACCCCGCAAACGGAAGTCAAAACGGAGCTCAAACGAGCAAGTTATGGTCAAAACAGAAGCCCGTCCGAACTTGGGTCCGGACATCAATGTTTGGACACAAGTCGAACCTTAAAACAGAGGCAGAGACAGAGGTGTCCGAACATCAAAGCTCAGACTGATGTTCGGACGCGCTTTTCAGAAAACCAATACGTGTAGAGTCCGAGCTTGTGTCCGGACATCAATGTTCGGACACAAGTCGAAGCAAAATCAGAAGAATAAGAACAGTGTGTCCGAACTTCTGTCCGGACTTACAAGTTCGGACACCATTCGAGACTTGTAAGTCGGACTCGTCCTCGCACCCCGTCCGAACATCAAAGCTCGGACGGAAGTTCGGACACGTCAAAAAGTTCAGAAATTCGAAGCGACGAAGGGCGTGTCCGAACTTCCTAGGTCGGACGGAAGTTCGGACGCGCCGAAGAACTCAGAAAACAGAGGCGATTTTTACACAAACAGAGGCACCAAAACAATGTCAAAACATTATGAGTTTGCAGAAAACAACCTTGGGGGTTTGTAGTTAACAAAACAACGCAAACAGACTGATTCACAAACACAACGCAGAGACAATTCACACATTGAAACTAAAATTTGAAACGCCCCAAGGCTGAACACACTAATCGAATCCATCAGCCACCTACCTCAATTACAGCAGAGACGAAACCCAAACCGAGTAGTAGAGTCCAGACCAACGCAGACCAACAATGCAGACCCGATCACTGAACAACCACAAACGCAGAAAACCAATTCAGAAACGCAACCCTAACCCTGAACTGAAACTGCAATCCGAAACGGAAATACCACCCTTACCTGATCTTTCTGCCAACGGAAACGCAGAGAGACTAACGCAGAAGAAATAGAATGGCATAGGAGCCAACGCTGAATCACAATCAGATTGTAGAAACCTAAATCAGAATGAGAGCAGACTTCCCAATTGCAGAATTGCACAAGAACAAACTGACGCCCTTACCTTAATCTGAACCGGAGTGCAACAGAGAGAGGATCCACAGCAGAACTCGAATTGCAAGAACACCACAGCAGGACTTGGGCACTTGATTAAGCGTACCTTTGGAAGAGAGAGAACAGAGAAGAGAGGAGCGTATTGACGGTATTTCAAAACTGACAGAGTGAGGGGAAAGAATGATCGTCGTGAGAACGTGATTAGAAGAGAGAATAATTAATGAGGAAATAAATAAATAAGGGTATTATCCTCACCAGGGATTATACTGATGGAAAAACAAATGACCTCCTCGTCCCCAACTTATTTAAGAAGAACTTCCTTGTCCTAAGTAAAGTAAGTTAACTTAGGATAACGCGGAACGGAATAAAAAGAATGTAACGAACTTTGGGTTATAACATCACCTCCCCCTTAAAAGAATTTCGTCCTCGAAATTAAAACGTACCTACTGCTCGAAAAGGGCGGGAAACTTAGAACGCACTTCGCTTTCGACCTCCCAGGTCACCTCTTCCTCTGACTGACCCGACCACTGCACCTTCACCAAGGGCATGGTCTTACTCCTGAGTTTACGGACATCTCGAGCTAAAATCCTCGTAGGAACTGCCTCAAAGGTGAAGTCCCCCCTCAACTGAAGCAGACTGAAGTCAATCACATGCGACGGGTCCGGAATATACTTCCTCAGCATAGACACATGGAAAACACTGTGAACTCCAGCCAACAACGGTGGCAAAGCTAAACGATAGGCAACCGGTCCGATCCTCTCCAAGATCTCAAAAGGACCCACAAAGCGAGGGCTAAGCTTGCCTCTCTTCCTAAACCGAACAACTCCTCGAACTAGAGAAACCTTCAGATACACATGGTCGCCCACCTCAAACTCTAGAGGTCGTCTCCTCTGATCGGCGTAGCTCTTTTGACGACTCTGAGCCACAAGCAAGCGCTCTCTGATAGACTGAATCTTGCCCACAGCATCCTGAACCAAGTCTGGACCAATCACGGCTCTCTCCTTCAGATCATCCCAACAGATGGGTGACCTGCATCTCCTGCCATACAAGGCCTCAAACGGAGCCATCCCGATACTGGTCTGGAAGCTATTATTGTACGCAAACTCTATTAAGGCAACGTGCTGATCCCAACTGCCCCCGAAGTCCAACACACATGCTCTGAGCATGTCTTCAAGGACCTGATTCGTCTTCTCTGTCTGACCATATGACTGAGGATGGTACGCTGAGCTGAACGACAACCTCGTCCCCAAAGCCTGATGCAAACTCTGCCAGAATCTGGATACAAAGCGCGGGTCTCTGTCAGACACTATAGAAGCTGGAACTCCATTCAGACGCACTATCTCATCCATGTACAGCTGAGCCAAGCGATGCAAACTGAAAGTCTTCCTGACAGGCAAGAAATGAGCACTCTTCGTGAGTCTGTCCACTATCACCCAAACTGCATCAAAACCCCTCGGAGTCTTAGGCAGTCCCATAACAAAGTCCATACCGACGCTCTCCCACTTCCACTCCGGAACGGGAAGAGGCTGAAGCAAACCAGCTGGTCTCTGATGCTCAGCTTTGACCTGCTGACAGGTCCGACATCTGGATACAAAGTCAAAAATATTTCTCTTCATGTTACTCCACCAGAACGTCTCCCGAAGGTCCCGGTACATCTTCACACCACCTGGGTGTACCAAGTACGGGCCCCATGAGCCTCCTGCATGATCTCACGTCTCAAAGCGTCGTCTGCCGGCACACAAACACGGTCTCTGAACCTCAAGCAGCCATCCTCTGAAACTCTGAACTCAGACTCCTGACCAGCAGCAATCTCATCTCTGATCTTACACAAACTGACATCGAGCTCCTGACTGGCCTTGATCCGGTCGATCAAGGTAGGCTGAATCTGCAACGCTGCTAACACCCCAGACCTCTCTGGACGGACGACCCAGACACCCATACGCTGCAACTCGAGAGCAGACCTCGGCACCCCAGATAAAGCACAAACGGCTCCAAACGGACCCCTCCTACTGAGCGCATCAGCAACCACATTCGCCCTACCCGGATGGTAGAGGATCTCCAAATCATAATCGTGTAGTAACTCTAGCCACCTCCTCTGCCTCAAGTTCAACTCCTTCTGAGTGAACAGATACTTGAGGCTCTTGTGGTCTGTATACACCTTGCACGCCGCTCCATACAGGTAGTGCCTCCAAATCTTCAACGCAAAGACCACAACAGCTAACTCCAGGTCGTCGGTCGGATAGTTCTTCTCATATGGCTTCAACTGACGAGAGCCATATGCTACTACCTTCCCATGCTGCATCAGAACACACCCAAGTCCCTTATGGGATGCATCACAGAAAACCTCCAGTCCGTCATTACCCTCTGGAAGGGTCAGAATCGGCGCAGACGTCAACCTCCTCTGCACCTCCTGAAAACACAGCTCACATGCCTCACTCCACTCGAACTTCACATCCTTCTGCAGTAGACGAGTCAAAGGGATCACTAGCTTGGAGAAGCCCTCCACAAACTTACGATAGTAGCCCGCTAATCCAAGGAAGCTACGAATCTCTCCAACATTAGTAGGCCTGACCCACTCAGTAATAGCTCTAGTCTTCTCCGGATCCACGGAGATACCATCCTTGGAGACAACATGTCCCAAGAACACCACCTGATCCAACCAGAACTCACACTTCTTCAGCTTCGCGTACAACTCCTTCTCCCTCAGAGTCTGGAGAACAGTCCTCAAATGCCCCTCGTGCTCCTCAGCACTCTTGGAATACACCAAGATATCATCTATAAACACCACGACGAACTGGTCTAGAAAGGGCTTGAACACCCGATTCATCATGTCCATAAACACAGAAGGCGCATTGTCAGACCGAATGGCATCACTAGGAACTCGTAATGTCCATAACGAGTCCTGAAGGCGGACTTAGGCATGTCGTCTGCCTTAATCCTCAGCTGATGATAACCAGACCTCAGATCGATCTTCGAAAACACCTTAGCTCCTGCTAACTGGTCGAACAAATCATCTATGCACGGGAGAGGGTACCTATTCTTAATGGTAACCTTGTTGAGCTCCCTGTAGTCAATGCACAAACGCATACTACCGTCCTTCTTCTTAACAAATAACACCGGCGCACCCCAAGGCGACACACTAGGGCGAATGAAGCCCTTGTCCAACAATTCCTGCAATTGAACCTTCAACTCCTTGAGCTCAGCAGGCGCCATGCGGTATGGGGCCTTAGAAATAGGCTGAGTCTCAGGTGCGAGCTCGATCGAGAACTCCACCTCTCTGACAGGGGGAAGCCCAGGTACGTCATCCTAGAACACATATGGGAAGTCTCTGACCACTGGAATCTCCTCCAACTTCGCATCCTTGCGAACCTCAGGGATGTAACACAGATATCCCTGGCATCCCTTCCTCAGAAAACGAAACGCCTGCATAGCTGATATAACTGGCGGCGAGCACGGGAGTCCATTCCCTGCTACAAATAGGCGGGGCTGACCCGGCTCCTCAAAAGTGACTCTCGAAGCCGCACAATCAATGTGGGCATGGTGCGCAGCAAGCCAATCCATGCCCAGAATCACATCAAAAGTTGTCATCTCCATCGGGATGAGGTCAGCACACAGAATCCTATCCTTGACTAACACAGGACTATCTTTACAAACAGAATTCAAAAGCATAGAAGAGTCCCTAACCAATGGACTATGCACACATAACTCAACACCTAGAGGCACAACAGGTGTAACACCCCATCCAACAACAAACACATAACAACAATCTGCAGCGGAAAATATACTTCATCACCTTACTTAACTCGTTGGTGTTACACGCCGTTAACCACCCACGTGGCTAACAAGGCTATTACATATACATTGTACCGGTCTGATGGACTAGATTCCCGAGCGACTACACATTACTGACCCTTCCATTAGCAATAGAAACAACATACACCTTTCAACTGTACCGAGTATTCACAAACTAATGCCGATAACAATTTCGGTCTTACTACACCTACTGTATATATACAACTTAAATGATTACCCATGTACAACGACTACCCCGTCCTACTCTCGAACGGCTTCCAGCTGCTTGTACCTGAAACAGGAAAAGAAGAGAAAGGGTGACCCCCAAGGGGCTCAGCACCTTTGCTGGTATGGTAATCCCGCAGCCCACATGCTACCGGGCCACGCACAACTAATTGTCGTCTTAGCATGCGGTTGATTATATTTAAATCATGCATGCAACTGTAAACACACAACACATAACATTTCGCCTCAATGGGCTCAACAAACGGATAATACATCCTTATTTGATAAGTCACTCATGGTACCCATTATCCCTAGAGTGTTCCTCCTCTAATGGAGCTACTACCTTAATAGACGACACTTACCCATAGGTCGGGTTATCCTTAAACGCCTCTTATCACAAACTAGGATTCATATCCATGATCCACATACTCCACAATTTACAATGTATAACATACATCACATAACAACACATAACAACACTTTTCACGTTACAACGTGCACATAATAACATCGCAATAGAAATTGCATTACAACAACAACACATAACATAACGGGAGCGGCTCTCTTAGGAACTGACCCAAACATTGATAATTCACTGGTGAGCCTAGAGAATGATGTCACCCTCATGATAAACTCGTTATACAACACTCATTATCGTCCTAATAGTCGGACGAGTAACTTAAGTTAAGATGGTTCGGGTTTTGTGGCCCGAACACACCACAAAAACACATGTTCCCCCTAAACCGATCATAATTCAGAATAGCTAAGCTTTGGAATAAGCTAATGGGAGATCATAACCCGTGAGGGAAACAACCATAACAGAGAGAAGGGTAAGGCTAAGAAGGATACCCACTCCCAAACAACGCGCGACCGGCCAAACCGGATTCCTCACCATTGTTAGTACATACTTACTTTAAGATATTAGTTAGAACCCCACTATGGAGTCTATCACATCTACACACCATACAGTATCACAACTGGGTTAAACACACAAGGGAGATCCCTACATTCACATACACATATCACACAATTAACACACGCATAGCCGTGGTTAGAACGTCCCATGGTTCGGGTCGTTTAATCCGAATACCGAACTCTCATGTGATCCTAGACTCAGTTAACTAAGGTTAACACTGCCGAGGTTAAATGGTATCAGAATTAAACACGTCACATATATGAATTACTGTAAACTCATTACATGTATTATCTTACAATGTGGCAAACATACAGAAAAACACATTGGCATACAAGCCGGTGTAATCCGGTAGGACACAGGTTGCAAGAAAACCATACCTGTCACCGGAGTCCACTTTATCGTGTCCACTTATGTTCCTCGAGCAATTCTCGAACAACTGTTAACATTACATGTATTTTTATTAACATCGGGGTATCATGATTGTTTAAAGTCTAATGCTCATAACTTTTCCCCATTAACTTAGTTACATAACTTCACTTTTTAACTTGTTTTACTTTTACATTTTAATACATCTTTTCCCCTACTAAATTGTCATTATAACTCACTTAACATGTCCTTAACAATCTTATAACATCACTACTTAATAATCCCCATCATCCTATAACCTTAAGCCATGTTTTTAGTCCGACCGATCTTACCGACCGACCTTACACAAGGTCGGTCCATTCCAGAACACTTTACCGTCAAAATTTCTACTCCGACTGACCTTGTAAGTTCGGTCGTATGTTCGGTCCATTTCCGAGAGTTTCTTCCCTTTGAAAATTCAGGCCCGACCGAACTTGCCAAGTCCGGTCCCATGTTCGGTCGATTCCAGAAACTTAATTCGTACACAAAATACAAGCCCGACCGACCCTACAAGCCCGGTCCCCAAGGTCGGTCCATTCCAGAAACCAATTCTCGCAGGGTAAACTGGGCTCGACCGACCTTGGCAAGTTCGGTCGCAAGGTCGGTCTGCTCCAGACCCTTATTTTCCATTGCCCATTTAACTCCAAACTTCTCCTAAGGCCTCCTAATGTTTTCTAACATCATTTGGTACACTTATATCCTCATAACAACATCCATGAAACCTCATTATCTATCATCCTTAAACACTTACTCATTTCATACCGAAATTCCTAACACTTATGTTATTCCTCCTTAGTTTTCCAAGTGGTGTTTCATGCCTATGATAACCACTATGCCAATAATTTTCCTCACCACTACAACATCATCTCTCAAACTTCTTTTCTTACTAACTAACTCTCCTTTTCACATCTTACCTAAACATCATTTCTTCCTTGTACATCAACATTCTCAAAACACACATTGAATTCCTAGAACTTCCAAGATAATACCTAAATCCTTGTTCACTCTACATCACCTTAGTACATGTTTTCTTCCCTAGTAAAACATTTGTTCACCTTTAACACTTCCTAGTTCACCAAAACTTATTTAAAACACTTAGAACTTCTTACACATTTTTTCCAAATTTTGCCATAGCTTCACTTGTATATTCTCACACCCAAACACTTAGGTTTTTACCTTATTTCACTCAAGAACACCTAAGATCCATCAATAACTTCCTCACACACAAAACTTCACCAAATTTTACACTACATCACAATATAGTGCATAAACTTAAATTGCTTGGCACTTAGGCCCTTAAATAACATGACTCTTAGGCCCTTAAATAACATTAAACTTAAACACTGAATTTCCCACATAATATATTGCCTTTAACCTGCAAATACACTCAACATCACATATGCCCTAATAAACTCCTTTAGAGCATTTCACTAGCTCATCCACCATTGGCTCCTTAGGTATTTTATGAAGCAAATCAAGCTCATTTTCCTAAGGCATTTAAACTACATTGAGATAGTTTGTTTACCTCTTTTTCTTCAAGATTTTTACTTGAACACTCTTGTTCTTCCTTTTGGAAATCGGCAAGAGGACTTGGTTACTTGTCAATGTTCTAATCAATATACAAGTAACACCAATGAGCATTCAAGCTTCATGCTTAAACTCATTTACAAACCCTAGGTTATATATATTGTCTTAACACATTAAGGTAGTTGTTTTACCTTGGAATTGGAAGAGAGCTTGTATAAGTATCAAGAGAGAATCCTCCTAGCCCTTGAAAGATTCAAATGAAGCTAAAACAACAAGCAAGGTGAAAACACCATTGTGAGGTGAATTTTCGGACAACACAAAACATGAAGGAAACATCATTTTTCTTTGAGTTTCCTTACCTTGAAGCAAAGGAGAACAATAATATGTGAAAAGGTGAGATCAAGCTCCTCTCATGGTGATTCCTCTTGGCACCGAAATGGAGCTCTTGGGATTTTGAAAGGATAGGAATGAAGAGCTTGATGTAACTAAGACAAGGTAGTCTTAAAATTGATTTTGGAGCATGGAATCATAAGTTACAAGTGAAAGAAGATGAAGAATGAGATGGGGCTGTAGCAAACCGAGAATGGAGCTTGGGAGAGATGAAGAACCGTGTGAAATGAGAACGAAGAAGAGAATGAGAAGGTAAGTTTGCTTTTGGAAGATATTATGTAATAAAGCAAATAGTAACTTGCTTTATCATTAGTTATTTATTTTGTTAACTTACAAGGTGATGACTCACCTCATAAAACCGGCCCCCATTAGTAGTCTAGGGGTATAATAGTCTTTGTTGACCAATTTAATTACTTATAACAACATATGTTACAAACTAGCTTATTTTAGTTACTATTCACTAAAACAATGCACATAGATGTGAAATTTTTGATTTCCCCTTGATATAGACTTCCAAATGTGATACTATATAGTACACATGTTAATTAAAGAGTAATGATGGACATCTAGCCATTCAAAACTCATTTACAAGACAATTTTTCAAAAACGTGCTTTAAGACTCCTTAAAGCACTTTTTGTGTCTTTACTTGTTTTCAAGCTTGGTTTTCTTTAGTAATTGATTTAATATGTTCATTAACATATTCATAAGGTATAGGTATGACCATTAGGTCTTTTACAAATTTATCCCAAGCTTATAGCACATTTTTGCTCTTACTGACTTTAAGGTATATTCTTGTGTTTTATTTGGTTTAACTGTCTACCAAAGTTTCCTAAGGCCTTAATTAGCCTTACTAAATCATAATTGAATATTATTAAGTCTTGGTAGGCTCTTTGGGTCCTAACCAAGTTCACTCCTAGCTTAGAGCATGTTTTTGCTCAAACTGTATCTTAGTGCTTTATTGCATTTACTATGGTTTAAATTGTTCAATGATGTCTCTAAGGCACTTTTTAGCCTTTATATACCATAGTTTAATATTTAAACCACATATCAAGGTTTGGGGTATTTCAACAGGCAAACCGAGCTCACCCACTAACTCAGCAGAAACAAAAGAGTGCGTGGCTCCAGAGTCAAACAAATAGAAAACAGAACGAGAAGACAGCTGGAGAATACCTGACAACTCTGTCAGTAGATCGGTCTCTCTCTCCAGCCATTGCGTACACTCTGGCCTGGCCCTAGGGCTTCTTCTGCTCAGCCTGTCTCGATCTCTAGACCCAGATGCAGATCCTCCAGCTCCACCTCCAGAGCTACCCCTACTCCTCTTAGCCCGAGGGCAGTCAGCTATCCTATGCTCCAAGGACCCACACTTGAAGCAGGCTCCGGACTTCCTGTAGCAGTCCTGGCCTCGGTGAAACTTGCCACAGACCTGGCACTTCGGAGCGGGAGCTGACGAAGACGAACCAACTCTATCTCTCAAACGGTCCCCAGAGCGGTCTCCAGCCCGGTCTCCAGTCGACTGCTTCTTCTGAGAAGCAGGCTGATCCCTCCTATCACTCTCGTCGGACCTCTGCTTCCTCTTCTGGTCCTTCCCGCCAGACTGGCGGCCCCTTATATCAGCCTCTACCAACAGGGCGACATCAGCAACGTGCCTGAAGGTCTTGTGACGCAGCGGCGTCACAGCAGAGCGAATGTCTGGCCTCAGACTGCTCTCAAACTTCCTGGCCTTCCTATGCTCGTCCGGCTCAGGTGCAAACTTCGACAGACTGATAAACTTCCTGACATACTCCTCCACACTCATATCGCGCCCCTGGCAAAGCCTATTATACTCCAAGATGCGCTGGTCCTTATACGTCGGGGTAGAACTGCTTGTTGAACTCCCCGGTAAACTGGTCCCACGTCCAAGGCTGTGGGAACTTCCCCATCACAGACCTCCACCACTCCTTGGCTTCGGCCTTGAAAAGAAAGGTGGCGAAGTCCACCTTCTGCTCCTCCTCAGAGCCAATAACATGCAGCAAGTCCTCCACCTCTGACAGCCAATGACTGGCCTCCTGGGGATCTCCTGCCCCGTCGAACGATGGCGGCTTCAGCTTCATGAACTCCTGAAGCGCCTTCACATTCTGGCCTCCAGCATCCGCCTCAGCTGGGCCTGCTCCGCCAGCTGGTCCTCCTCCAGCTGGTCCACCCCCTGCAGCCATGGTCTGCATGAGCTGCGTCATAAACTGCTGAACAGCATCAACAACATTTCGTGAGCCCTTCTTGGCGGCATTCTGAAAGTCCAACAGGAAGCAGTTAGACTCAGATACTAGCACTGACGTTTCTGACTGACTGGCTAACCTAAAATCCCAGCAGATTAGAACCCAGAGCTCTGATACCACTAAATGTAACACCCCCAAACACTGGCCTAGGAGTTAGGGGTATTACACGCCGCGTATTATTACATAATAACGCAAGGCTCTAATAAACGAACTTAAACATATAATCAAACAAGGCCCAAAATGAATACATAAAAGTATTATCAAAACGATGTCCTAACATCCCAAAAGTTATTACAGAACCCACCAAAACGAATATCAAAGCGGAAGCTAACAGAAGAGGCCCAAAGGCTCAGAGTCAAATACAGATGTCTCAAAAGAATTCAAATAACGAACACTAAACTCCAGAGCTGCGCAGTGAACTTCGCTGATCAATCTGCAATGTTAGATAGAGTAGGGGAATGAGCAAACAACTATGCCCAGTAGATGACCAACTTCATCAACCAGCATGCTCAAAACATTTTAAGAATATTAACAAAACAGAAGGAGTCGCAAGGAGTCCATAGTCATATCAGAAAATAGAAGCAGAAGTCCACACAAATAAGGACCAAACAGAGTCAGAAACAGACGGAATCGGAAAACAGAACGGGACACTAGTTGATCACGGCATACAGACAGAACGAGCAACCAGCTCGTGAACAGAACGAGGAAACCTCACTCGTAAACAGAACAGATGAAACACCTGTGAACAGAACGGGGAACATCACCCGTGAACAGAAGGATCCTACATAGCGTGCTACGAGACAGCGAGACCAGCCATCCAAAGGTTCAGACACAGAGATAACTAGGTCCCAAAACAGAAGCTTAAAACAATTAAGCATATGTGCACCAAAGGCACCAGAAAGCACATAATTAGCTTGGAAATCAAAAGGGGAAACCAACCCCGAAACGGAAGTCAAACGGAGCTCAAACGAGCAAGTTATGGTCAAAACAGAAGCCCGTCCGAACTTGGGTCCGGACATCAATGTTCGGACACAAGTCGAACCTTAAAACAGAGGCAGAGACAGAGGTGTCCGAACATCAAAGCTCGGACTGATGTTCAGACGCTTTTCGGAAACCAATACGTGTAGAGTCCGAGCTGGTGTCCGGACATCAATGTTCAGACACAAGTCGAAGCAAAATCAGAAGAATAAGAACAGTGTGTCCGAACTTCTGTCCGGACTTACAAGTTCGGACACCATTCGAGACTTGTAAGTCAGACTCGTCCTCGCACCCCGTCCGAACATCGAAGCTTGGACGGAAGTTCGGACAAGTCAAAAAGTTCAGAAATTCGAAGCGCCGAAGGGCGTGTCCGAACTTCCAAGGTCGGACGGAAGTTTGGACGCGCCGAAGAACTCAGAAAAGAGGCGATTTTTACACAAACAGAGGCACCAAAACAATGTCAAAACATTATGAGTTTGCAGAAAACAACCTTGGGGGTTTGTAGTTAACAAAACAACGCAAACGGACTGATTCGCAAACACAACGCAGAGACAATTCACACATTGAAACTAAAATTTGAAACGCCCCAAGGCTGAACACACTAATCGAATCCATCAGCCACCTACCTCAATTACAGCAGAGACGAAACCCAAACCGAGTAGCAGAGTCCAGACCAACGCAGACCAACAATGCAGACCCGATCACTGAACAACCACAAACGCAGAAAACCAATTTAGAAACGCAACCCTAACCCTGAACTGAAACTGCAATCCGAAACTGAAATACCACCCTTACCTGATTCTGCCAACGGAATCGCAGAGAGACCAACCGCAGAAGAAATAGAACGGCACATGAGCCAACGCTGAATCACAATCAGATTGTAGAAACCTAAATCAGAATGAGAGCAGACTTCCCAATTGCAGAATTGCACAAGAACAAACTGACGCCCTTACCTTAATCTGAACCGGAGTGCAACAGAGAGAAGGATCCACAACAGAACCCGAATTGCAAGAACACCACAGTAGGACTTGGGCACTTGATTAAGCATACCTTGGAAGAGAGAGAATAGAGAAGAGAGGAGCGTATTGACGGTATTTCAAAACTGACAGAGTGAGGGGAAAGAATGAACGTCGTGAGAACGTGATTAGAAGAGAGAATAATTAATGAGGAAATAAATAAATTAAGGGTATTATCCTCACGAGGGATTATACTGATGGAAAAACAAATGACCTCCTCATCCCAACTTATTTAAGAAGGACTTCCTTGTCCTAAGTAAAGTAAGTTAACTTAGGATAACGCGGAATGAAATAAAAAGAACGTAACGAACTTTGGGTTATAACACTCTTATTCCAACGTGAATCAAACTTTGCAGGTAAAGACTACACCCAGTCAGACATCAGCCCACCAGAACGAGTCATTCCATTATGAGACTACCTCTCCAAATCAGGATTTAATTCAGCAGCTTCGGGACACTCTGATTGACGGCATAATAGAGGAAGGATCAGACGAACACCTTCGAAGATATGGCCATGCTGGTCAAGAACTTTAAGAAATTCATGCGAGATCGATCAGAAAGGAATAGTCCAAACAGGTTCAGCCAAAACCAAAACCGACAATATCAATCCTACAACCGTAATCAGCAAGGCAATACTGGAACTGGAGACCGAGTATGCTTCAAATGCCTGAAGCCGGGGTACTATGCCAACAACTGTCCACTCAAGAAAAAAGATGATCATGAGCAATCATCACTGATGGCAAATTCAGCATGGGGAGACTCTGACTCAAAAGAACCTGAGATTGGAACATCAAGCTTAATATGCCTTATGGCTCATAAAAGTCAGGTATGCAAGAGTCCCTCTTCAGAGGTAACTGAATATTTCTCAGACTCATGTGCTATTCCTTCTTTAGATTTATCTACTTACTACATAGACCCCAATCATCCGGAATTTGAATTAACCGAAGAACAAGAAATGATAGCTTCTCTTTACGAAGAAATTCATGTGCTAAAGGGTCATGTCAACAACGATCGGCTTAAGTTGCAAAAGTCTGAAGAAATGGACGAAAAACTTGAAAGTGAGTTAAGAGATGCTCACAGTCTCATCAGCTCTTTAAAAACCCAAGTTTTGTCTCTACAAAAAAATCGTTCCAAAATCCCTCAAAAATTCTTCAAACCAATTACCTTTGTTCGTGAGGTTGTTGCAATGCAAAAACCAAAATTCTTTGAAAACAAACTCCGTGAGTCAAAAGAAAGACAAGTTCAACTCGAGAAAGAGGTCGATTCCCTGAATATCGCTCTTAAAAAGGATCAGATGGAATCAGTCTCATCATCGAGTCCCCCTCACTGGCTGAAAAACAAAGGCAAAGTTAATCTACCAAAAATGGCCTCAAAACCCAACGATCTTCAAAGAAGAAAATTCTAAAAAGAAAAATTTGAAAACAAATTTCGTTGGCAAAAGAAGTATGTTCATCTACCTTCTTTATTAATTTGTGGCTACTGTGGCTACGACGGGCACATTCACTCATCATGCCATAAGCTTGGCAAAGATTTATCCTTCTATATGCAACATTTACATACTCTGTCTAAAGCACGACATCTTCACAACTCTTTTGTTTCAAAGAGGGAACCCAAGTTCGCCTGGGTTCCCAAGTCTGACCTCTGATTGTCTTGTAGGGAGAGGCCGTGGACAATGACTCTTGGTTTCTAGATAGTGGATGCTCATGACATATGACAGGAGACCCTGACAAGTTCACGACTCTCTCTCAACACCATGGGGGAAAGGTCACTTTCGGCGACAATGCTCATGGCGAAATCATTGGTATTGGAACCGTCGGTAACCCCTCTCTCTTTAAGATAGAAAATGTTAATTTAGTATATGGACTTGGACAAAACCTTCTAAGTATCTCTCAAATATGTGATCTCTCTAATGTTGTTCTTTTTTCGGCCTCTGACTGCAAAATCTTTGATGAGCAAACAGGTCTTCTAAAAGCCACTGGTGTAAGGGTGAACAATCTTTACAAGTTATCTCTTGAAAACCCTAACCTAGATGGCCCTCTCTGTCTCAGTGCACAGGACAAAAATATCTCCTTATGGCACTTCGTTTAGGTCATGTGATGAGTGTCCAAATGAGCATGTTTTATAGGTATTTCATATATAATATTAGCACTTTTCTTGCTCATTTCTCCACTTCGGTTGGTTTTCCTCTAGTTTATGTTTTATTGTTTATCTCACAAAATTATTGGTTTAACATGAGGAAAACCAAGCCGGGAGTGAAGTAGACGGAGAGACGAACACGTAGACGCAAACGGCTCAGAAAACAGAGTCCAAACGAAGAATCTAGAGCCGGTCAAAGTTTGAAGGAATAGGCCACGTCAAGGGCTGCAACCGCCTACTAAGTGGCGGATGAGACTGGGTGCAACCGCCTACTAAGTGGCGGACGAGACTGGGTGCAACCGCCTACTAAGTGGCGGACGAGACTGGGCTACAACCGCCCCGTAACTGGCGGACATCACACACAACCGCGAGGCGGAACCACGGGCGGACAACAACAAAAACCGCCTATTAAGAGGCGGTCAAGACTAAAATCAACGCGCCCGACTAGTTTTCTTCCTCGCGCAGTCGTCTTCTCCAACTTGCTGCGCCTTATCTATCTACTCCGACCACCGCCTACCTTAAATCCCTCACGCATTTTGCCTCTGTCCCCTGCAATAAATGAAGCAATCAATGCTTCAATCAAAAGCACTCAAGTGGGCAATCAACTGCAAATATCTACGGAAGACTACCTCTTTATTTCTTCTATAAATACCCATTCCCTACAGCCTTGTACGAGTGCACGGAGAAAACCAGAAAATCACTCACACTCACCTCATTTCATTCTCTTCCAGTAAATCACTCCCATATATCATTTCACTCCATTAACTCTCTAATTCACCCACTTCACTTACAATAACTTACGTACATGTACCACTCTTCTTTCTCCTCATTTCTCCATTCACTAATCACGTCTCCGTGCTATTATTACGTCCAACCTCTGTCTGACTTATTACCAGTTAATATGTCTGGCTAAGGAGGATTTGCTCCGGGCAAGGGTCTTAATTATGGTTTGTTAGCTGTGTAACATATTTCTACCACCGGTTAAAATAAATTCAGTTTGTTACGATTAAAGTTTTGTTTCTCTCCCTTTTTAATAAATTTCATCGGTTTATTAAAAAGCCTTACTAAGTCTGTTTTTAATTTCATCGGTTAGAAACAGACGGGTTAATTAAGCCGTAAAACTGTAAGAACTTATTTTCATCGTTTAAGTTAATACATGTTGCAAGAATAAAGCCTCATACTCCTCTGCCGTTTACAGGCTTTTGCTCGAGTTTTCATCGGACCATGCATTACAGGTAAACGAGTTCTTAAGAGTTTTCATCGGACCTTAAGAAAATTACAGGAATCTTGCCAAACTATTTAATAAAACCGGTAGAGATAGCACAATTAATTAAATCATATTAACCTGAACCCGGAGTTCCATTTAATTCGTCTGCACTCAGTTTTCTAATCTGCTTAATATTTTCTCTAAAACAAGTCAATTAACTCCCCCCTTTTGTGACAAGCTTAGGAACTATTTTATCTCGCTATAAGTCCCACGGTTTGACCCCGGCCGCTTCTGTCTTCTATACTACTGCGACCGGGTTTTAATTTGCAGCCCGACGGATATTTTGAGTATTAATTTCTTTCTTTTATTAACTACCTCTCTTCTAATCACTCACGATAAATCCATTCTGCAAAATGGCGCCGTTGCCGGGGACTTGATTTAATCTAGTCCCTAAGCCTCGGTTAATTCACCTGTTTTAATTACAATAATCTGTTAATCTACTAAAAAAAATAATAAAAAAAAACTGTTAATCCAATTTCGAACATATAACCTCGGACATCTGACTTGGACATTGGACATCTAACTTGTGATCTGACTTGGACATCTGACTACTAACTTGTTAATATTATTGTTATTTATTTCTGTCATTTCGTTCCATTGTCATTTCATTCCATTGTCATTTCTTTCCATTGTCTCTAACTACTAACTTATAATTTCTGTCATTTCGTTCCATTGTCATTTCGTTCCATTGTCATTTCGTTCCATTGTCATTGTTCCATTGTCCAACTACTAACTTTAAATTTCTGTCTCTACTAATTCCTAACATTTATTCTAACTATACGTATAACAGTTCTTTTCTCTGTTTTGAGTGGTGAATGCCTATTACCAGGTCAAACAGCTACCCAGAAAATATCAATAATCACACGGTTGGTTACATCCCAGAAATCGAGAGAACCTTTCTGCGCAATCTCAGGCAGAGACGAGCTCAACAAAATACCACCATAGTGATAGATTCTGACCCGGAAGCTAACATGGCAGCTACACCAGCAACAGTTCGAAAATATTAACAGGCCGTCTAACCAAGGACAGCAGCCTGCTATCATCCTTCCTCACCTCAGCCCATCCGAATACGATGAGTGGCAGAAGCTGAAGCCATATCATCAGATTCGATGTGTGAAGGAGTTGGGCATGTTTGATGGCACCAGTCCAGACGAAGCCCTGTTACATGTTACAAAGTTCTTGCAACATGCCAATAGTCTTACTGCAACCGACGCAGTACTTCAATATGCAAGATTGTCGTTATTCCCACACAGCCTGACGGGAAACGCGAGCAAGTGGTATCATAGCCTAACCCCGAGTACCATTGGTACCTGGGACGACATGGCCACCAAGTTCTACGACAAATTCCTACCTCCGAGCCGAACTTTGGAGATGATTGCTGAAATCTATAATTTCAAGCAACCAGGGTCGGAGAATATTTGTGAAACTTGGGACCGTTTCAAAGGTCTACTACTCACTTGTCCTCACCACGGTCTGACGAAGGAACAAGTATCACAATTGTTTTACAAGGGCTTGATCGGTCCGTGCAGAACAATGGTGTTATCTTCGTTAGGGGCTGACATTTTGAAGAAGCCGGGAGCACAATTTCTGAACAGCATGGAGTCTCTCTGTGAGGAAATTAGAGACTGGGCCTCCGGTGGATCAAGGAGCGGTACTCCAGGATTATATCATGTTGGGGAAAGTGATAACAAGTTCGACCAATTAATGAGAAGCCATGAGCAACTCATGGAAAGCAATGCTCAGTAGGCAACAAAAGTCAGTACTCTACAAAAAGTGGTTGAGCAGATGGCTATGAATTCCTTCCCTCAGCAAGCTAAGTCGATGATTTCTCGACCACCTACTACCCCTCCAGGCTATGCTCCTCAATCTCAACCATCACCAACAAATTCTTGTACGCAATGTGGCGGGCTTCATGACTATGAACAATGCCCCCAACTACAGGAATTAAAAGCAGCGGAGGAGGCAAACTACATCACCAACAATTCAGGATACAGACACCAACCATGGCAACGTAACATTGCAATCCAAATCTAGCTACTCAAACACCGGAAATATCCGCAAAACCAACACCATACAAACATCCCAAAATTACAGACCAGCCCAATTCCAGGAGGCCCAAGGCATATCAACAACAGCTTATGGCAATGAAGCTTCATCGAGCCGACCAGCTCCACCTCCTTCGAATCCTGGGTCTGATATGTCTCAGATGCAAGAGATGTTTAAAGCTATGATGGGTAAGTCCAGAGATACGCAAGAAGAGGTCGCAGCTCTGCGCAAAGACCAAAAAGCCTTGCAATCTCAAATCCAACAGTTACTTACTCAACAAAGACCACCTGGTCAATTCCCTTCACAGACTAATCCCAATCCAAAGGAACAAGCAAATTCAGTCCTTATAGACAATGGCACATGTCAATCAACAAACTTGTGTGCAGTCTCTTTAAGGAGTGGAAGGGAACTTGCCCCAGCAAAGGAAAAGAAAAAGAAAATCTTGAAGATTCCTATATCAATGTTGATGAAACCACCAAACCAATTTACCTCCCTCATAAATCCAATTCCTACTCCTGTTACTCCACCTCCACCTCGAGTGCAATCGACATCCCAACTTCCACTCATAAAAACAGTGAACTCCCGTTCCCAAACAGAATGAAAAAGAAAACATATGATGAGCAATTCTCCAAGTTTTTGAGTATTTCAAGAAGCTGACCCTCGACATAACTTTGATCGATGCCTTACAAGAGATGCCTAACTACACAAAAATTTTAAAGGATCTCTTGACAAAAAAGAAAAAGAAACTGGAAAAGAGACAGTGCACCTGACAGAGGAGTGCTCTGCAGCCCTTCTTCGAGCACTTCCCCCCAAACAAACAGATCCGGGAAATCCCGTGATCCCGTGTTTTATAGGCGGGGTGGATTGTGGAAGTGGTCTATGTGACTAGGAGCCAGCATTAATATCATGCCATACGCCACCTTCTTGAAGGTTAAAGGAGGAGAATGCAACCGGTTCCTTTTAAACTCCAACTAGTAGACAGATCAGAGATCAAGCCCATGGGCATAGTCCGGGATCTGGTAGTTGGAGTGTCTCGCTTCATCTTTCCAGCTGATTTCGTCATTCTAGAAATGGATGACGATGTCGAGGTTCCCCTGATTCTAGGTCGACCATTTCTGAGTACCGCCAAAGCCATCATTGACGTCCATGATGGAAAAATCACTCTTCGGTACGAAGTTGAGACGATTGAATTCGACATGCAGAAAATGATGAAGAAAAGCTTAAACTTTTCTCCTCATGCTAAGACGGTGGGATTCACAGATGACGAGGAGGAGGAAAGGCGATTTTGCTACAGAGGAGGGACACGTATTTTCCATCTTCCATCCAGGAAGCTGAAACTGAACCCCTAGAGCAAGTATTATTTACTTCTCTAGAAGAAGAAAGTGGAGGATCTGGAAGTTAACGCCATGCTGGCGTACGTAGAGAAAGGAAGGGCTGGTTATCAAGCGTTCCGACCACCAATCGAAGAACTCGACAGAAAACCTCAAAAATCAATTCCTCAGTGGAACAAACCACCTGAACTCGAGCTTAAAGAAATACCCCTAACCTCAAGTATGCTTTCCTAGCTGAAAATGACCATTTGCCTGTCATTATTTCCTCTTCTCTGAATTCCGGGGAGGAAACGAGGTTACTCGAGGTACTAAAGAAGCACAAGACAGCAATCGGTGGACTATCGCTGATATCAAAGGAATTGATCCCTCCTATTGCACGCACCATATTTACATGGAGGAAAACTTCAAACCTATCAGGCAACCTCAGCGCCGGCTAAACCCTAACCTCAAGGAGGTAGTTCGAAAGGAGGTTCTGAAACTCCTAGACGCGGACATCATTTATCCAATTCTGACAGTCCATGGGTCAGTCCTGTTCAAGTTGTCCCTAAGAAGGGGGGCATCGAAGCTGTTATTAATGAAAAGGGGAGAGACTATCCCTCAAAGAAAGATCACAGGATGGCGCATGTGTATTGACTATCGGCGTTTGAACTTGGCAACCAGGAAGGATCATTTCCCTCTCCCCTTTATCGACCAGATGTTGGAACGACTAGCAGGGCAAGAGTACTACTGTTTTCTAGATGGGTTCTCGGGTTATTTTCAAATACCAATCGCACCTGAGGACCAGGACAAGACAACTTCACTTGTCCTTATGGTACCTTTGCATACGACGGATGCCCTTCGGTCTATGCAACGCCCCTGCTACCTTCCAGAGATGTATGCAAGCAATATTTGCTGACTTCATCGAGCAGAGCATCGAAGTCTTCATGGACGACTTCTCAGTCTATGGCTCTAGTTTCGACAAATGCTTGGCACAACTTGATTAATCCTCAGACGGTGTGAGGATACGAATCTCGTTTTAAACTGGGAGAAGTGTCATTTTATGGTCAAGGACGGGATCGTCCTTGGACATAAAATATCAGCTAAAGGAATAGAGGTGGATAAAGCCAAGGTAGAGGTTATCGAGAAGTTACCAGCACCAACTACAGTTCGAGATATACGAGCGTTCTAGGGCATGCAGGATTTTATCGGCGGTTTATTCAGGACTTCTCCAAAATCAGCAAACCATTGACCGACCTGCTACAGAAAGATGCCCGTTTCATTTTGATGAAAGGTGTTCAGCTGCTTTCCAAACTATAACACAAAAATTGGTGTCAGCACCTGTGGTCATACCACCTGATTGGTCTCTTCCTTTTGAGATCATGTGTGACGCAAGTGACTACGCCGTGGGGGCAGCTCTATGCCAGAAAAAAGAGAGAAAATCTTGAGGGTGATCGCTTATGCCAGCAGAACACTAAACGATGCCCAGAAAAACTATACGACCACCGAAAAAAAACTTCTGGCTATAGTTTTCTCCCTCGATAAGTTCAGATCGTACTTGTGGGGAAGCAAAGTCATCGTACATACAGACCACTCCGCTCTCAAATACTTATTTACAAAACAAGAAGCCAAGCCTCGCTTATTGCGCTGGATTCTTCTACTTCAAGAGTTCGACATCGAAGTCAAAGATAAGAGCGGAAAACTGAATGTTGTCGCTGACCATCTCTCCAGATTGGTAAACTCCTACGGATAGTGTGCCTATCAACGAATTCTTCCCCGATGAGACTATCTTCTCCATCACCAAATTACAGGAGCCATGGTACGCGGACCTGGCCAATTATTTAGTCTCTGGAACAGTACCCTATGATCTATCCTACTCCCAGAAGAAGAAATTTCTTTCTGACTCAAGGCATTATTTCTGGGAGGACCCGTACTTGTTCCGAGTTAGTGCTGATGGGTTGATTCGACGATGTCTCCCGGAAGAAGAGGTTCGAGTGTCATACATTTTTGTCACTCACGGGAAGCCGGAGGTCACCATGGACCCACAAGGACCGCAGCTAAGATCCTGGCCTCAGGTTTTATTGGCCGACCCTTCATAAAGATGTGTATCAATTCTGCAAACAATGTGATAATTGTCAGAAAATGGGTAACACATCCAGGAAACATGAGATGCCACAACAGGGGATACTAGAAGTGGAGCTCTTTGATTGTTGGGGCATTGATTTTATGGGACCGTTCCCTTCCTCGCAGGGCCACCAATATGTTCTAGTGGCAATTGATTACGTTTTGAAGTGGGTAGAAGCTATACCTTGTCATCATGCCGATGCAAAGACAGTAACCAGGTTCCTCAAAAAAGCACATCTTTACCCGTTTCGGCGTGCCAAGAGTTATTATCAGTGATGGTGGATCTCACTTCTGCAACCGTTTATTCGAAGCACTTATGGTTAAGTACGGGGTACGTCACAAGGTAGCTCTACCTTATCACCCCCAGACAAACGGCCAAGCAGAAGTTTCGAACCGTGAGTTAAAATGGATTCTCCAGAAGACGGTTAACTCATCACGAAAGGATTGGGCACTTAAGCTAGATGATGCACTTTGGGCTTACCGTACTGCATTCAAGACTCCCATCGGGATGTCTCCTTTTAAGCTTGTTTATGGGAAATCATGTCACCTGCCTGTCGAGCTGGAGCATAAGGCGTATGGGCACTCAAGGCCCTAAACTTCGATTTAGAAGCCGCAGGAGAAAAGCGGAAGTTTCAACTCTCTGAACTCGAGGAGTTAAGAGATCAGGCATACCGAAGTGCGACGATATACAAGGACCGCACCAAGAAACTTCATGACCAGATGATCCCAAACGCGACTTTCAGGTTGGCGACGGAGTGCTGCTTTATAATTCCAGATTGAGACTATTTCCTGGAAAACTCAAGTCTCACTGGACTGGCCCATTCCAAGTTGTTGGAACCACTCCTTTTGGTGTTTACGAACTCCAGAATCAAAAAAGGAGAAAACTTCAAGGTCAATGGATCACGTTTAAAAAGGTATGTCGGAATTCTTGAAAAATATGGTGCTATGTTCGAAATTTCTTTCATACAGGAATACGAGGAAGCTTCCACCCCAAAGGAACAACAGACAACACCTCTACATCATAAGTTACAAAAATGTACAAACTTCCTAACGCCAGCAGTTCAGATACCACGCCCTCAAACTCTTCTCCAACCTAAAGCTTGGTCAAATACGTCTAGCTAGAGACGTTAAACCCGGGCAGCTTGGTGGGAGGCAACCCACTATCTATCTTTTATCTTTCCTTTAATTTAAATGTTGTTTTCTTTTTTGTACTATATTTCCCTTTTATTTGTTATAATAAAATGCAGGCTTTACTTGAGTTCTTCTCGCTGTGTAGAATATTCTTTACAGGTTCAATTTATGACATTCCACAGCAACACTCAAGTGTGGGGGAGCTCTACACACTCTACGAAATCTGGGGAGTACACTCTTCCTTTACTAATTGCATGCCTTCGTAATTTTAGTTCATCTACGCAATGAGGGCATTGCTTAAGCTAAGTGTGGGGGAAGAGCCTTTTCAGGACATTTATGCTTAAATTGTTAAGTCTCTCGCTTATCTTCTGCTTACCTCGCATTTGTTCAAAAATTGAATTATGTACCCTGCTAATGTAGTTGTGCTCTTTAAAAACAAATACTATTAGAATTGTGGGATAAAGGGTACAAATTTTTAAAATTTACATTTGATTACTTTTGAGCAGCATTTTTATATGCGGTGTGACCAAATAATCTGCAAATGGTTGGATTTATGCTCAGGGTTCTTTCTGTCTGCTCTCAGGGTATTCTTTTCTTCGGGGTTCTTGTTTAAGGGTAAGGGTTCGTGTTGGACAACTAAAAAAGAAGAAAAAAAAGAAAAAAATAAGGGACTTTCGAGACACCATTGATAACCAACAAAAGAGAGTTCAGTGTTCTTAAATACAAAGGCGTGATGCCTATATTTTCTCATCTCTTATGCAAAAGTGAAACAAATGCATAAATCTATTTTTCCTTTTGTTTTCTTCTCAATGCCCATTCTTGAGAGAAGTTGGCCATGGTAAAAGTTCTCAGAGTCACACAAAAGAAACATTGAAGTACCTTAGATCATACCCCGAAACTCTATATTTTGTTTTCACCTTGAGCACACCTATGCCACCAGCAGATAATTTTTCACACTCCTCAATAAGTTATAAAGATCATGAACTATTGACTTTTTTATCCTACCCTTCATAATAATATTTGTTAGTATTAAGCATTTCCTACTTGCTTAGGTACATGATTTTACTTGAGGACAAGCAAAAAGATAAGTGTGGGGGTGTGATGAGTGTCCAAATGAGCATGTTTTATAGGTGTATTTCATAAATAATATTAGCACTTTTCTTGCTCATTTCTCCACTTCGGTTGGTTTTCCTCTAGTTTATGTTTTATTGTTTATCTCACAAAATTATTGGTTTAACATGAGGAAAACCAAGCCGGGAGTGAAGTAGACGGAGAGACGAACACGTAGACGCAAACGGCTCAGAAAACAGAGTCCAAAAAGAATCTAGAACCGGTCAAAGTTTGAAGGAATAGGCCACGTCAAGGGCTGCAACCGCCTACTAAGTGGCGGACGAGACTGGGTGCAACCGCCTACTAAGTGGCGGACGAGACTGGGTGCAACCGCCTACTAAGTGGCGGACGAGACTGGGCTGCAACCGCCCCGTAACTGGCGGACATCACACACAACCGCGAGGCGGAACCACGGGCGGACAACAACAAGAAACCGCCTATTAAGAGGCGGTCAAGACTAAAATCAACGCGCCCGACTAGTTTTCTTCCTCGCCGCAGTCGTCTTCTCCAACTTGCTGCGCCTTATCTATCTACTCCGACCACCGCCTACCTTAAATCCCTCACGCATTTTGCCTCTGTCCCCTGCAATAAATGAAGCAATCAATGCTTCAATCAAAAGCACTCAAGTGGGCAATCAACTGCAAATATCTACGGAAGACTACCTCTTTATTTCTTCTATAAATACCCATTCCCTACAGCCTTACGAGTGCACGGAGAAAACCAGAAAATCACTCACACTCACCTCATTTCATTCTCTTCCAGTAAATCACTCCCATATATCATTTCACTCCATTAACCCTCTAATTCACCCACTTCACTTACAATAACTTACGTACATGTACCACTCTTCTTTCTCCTCATTTCTCCATTCACTAATCACGTCTCCGTGCTATTATTACGTCCAACCTCTGTCTGACTTATTACCAGTTAATATGTCTGGCTAAGGAGGATTTGCTCCGGGCAAGGGTCTTAATTATGGTTTGTTAGCTGTGTAACATATTTCTACCGGTTAAAATAAATTCAGTTTGTTACGATTAAAGTTTTGTTTCTCTCCCTTTTTAATAAATTTCATCGGTTTATTAAAAAGCCTTACTAAGTCTGTTTTTAATTTCATCGGTTAGAAACAGACGGGTTAATTAAGCCGTAAAAACGTAAGAACTTATTTTCATCGTTTAAGTTAATACATGTTGCAAGAATAAAGCCTCATACTCCTCTGCCGTTTACAGGCTTTTGCTTGAGTTTTCATCGGACCTTGCATTACAGGTAAACGAGTTCTTAAGAGTTTTCATCGGACCTTAAGAAAATTACAGGAATCTTGCCAAACTATTTAATAAAACCGGTAGAGATAGCACAATTAATTAAATCATATTAACCTGAACCCGGAGTTCCATTTAATTCGTCTGCACTCAGTTTTCTAATCTGCTTAATATTTTCTCTAAAACAAGTCAATTAACTTCCCCCCTTTTGTGACAAGCTTAGGAACTATTTTATCTCGCTATAAGTCCCACGGTTTGACCCCGGCCGCTTCTGTCTTCTATACTACTGCGACCGGGTTTTAATTTGCAGCCCGACGGATATTTTGAGTATTAATCTCTTTCTTTTAATAACTACACCTACTTCTAATCACTCACGATAAATCCATTCTGCATCATGCACACGGTGAACTCCTAAACAAAATCAAAAACGAAAATCTTGTAGTAGGACTTCCTCAGACAAACTACTTCAGACCAACACCCTCTGTCCTGCGTGCGTACAAGGGAAACATTCGAGAGCAAGTTTTCCAGGTAAAACAGAAATGTCTACATCATCTCCGCTGGACATGCTGCACATGGATCTATGTGGACCAATGCGTGTTCAAAGCAAGAGTGGTAAGAAGTACGCTCTAGTCATCGTCGATGACTATTCGCCCTGGACATGGGTACTCATTCTTAAGAACAAGTCGGAGACATTTTCTGAATTTGAAACTCTATTCAAAATGATTACTAACAAACTGTCCACTACTGTCAAGACAATTCGTTCTGACAACGGTACAGAATTTTGCAGGACAAAGGGAATCATGCATCAAACATCAGCTGCTCGTACTCCACAACAAAATGGAGTAGTAGAACGAAAAGAATCGCACCTTGGTAGAAATGGCAACAATGCTCATTGACAGTATCCTCCCAGCTTCATACTGGGCAGAAGCTATCAACACTGCAGCATACATCTTGAATCGAGCGTCAATTCATCCCTTCATCGGCAAAACCCCATATGAAATTATCAAAGGTTGCCCTCCGTCAGTAACTCATCTACGGCGCTTTGGATGCAAATGTTTCATACACAATAATGGAAAAGATAATCTCGGCAAGTTTGCTTCTAAAAGTGATGAAGGAATCTTTCTTGGATACTCATCCCATAGTCGAGTTTATAGAGTACTCAATAAACGCACATCATGTCTTGAAGAAAGTCCTCATATCCGTTTGAAGAACTTTAACTCTAGCGACTACGAGCACAATCCAAATGAACCCCATGAGGATGCCTCAGATACTACCTTCATTGAAATACCAGTAGCTACCATCCCTGCACCACAAATACCTCTTACGACAGACTCATCCTCCGATAGCGACGATGACCCTGATGACTCATTCAAGGATGCCTCACCTACCCCCACACATGATCCACCACCTCCTCCACAAACCACAACCACACCTAACAATCACCAAACACCAGATCCCTCCACCAGTCTTTCATCAACCCCGCAAGAAAATTTCAACAAGCCTCCGCTCACCCAATTACTCAAATCCTAAGTGATCCCTCTAAAGGCTTTCAAACACGCAGTGAGATCCATCCGAATCTCTGTGCCTTCAATGCCTTCCTATCCACAATCGAACCTAAGAATGTCCAACAAGGTCTACAGGATCATGACTGGATACTCGCCATGCAAGAAGAAGTACATTCTCTGCAAAGACATTCCGTCTGGTGACTTGTTCCCTGTCCAACCAACCATAAACCAATTGGTACCAAATGGGTGTTTCGCAACAAGTTAGATGATCAAGGGAATATCTCTCACAACAAAGCAAGACTAGTAGTTCAGGGATACGCTCAAGCTGAAGGAATTGATTACGATGAGACTTATGCTCCAGTAGCTCGAATCGAGGCAATTCGAATACTTGTGGCCTACGCAGCTCATCGAGGTATGAAGCTATACCAAATGGATGTAAAAACTGCATTTCTACATGGATACATCGACAGAGATGTTTATGTTGCTCCACCGGGTTTCAAAGATCCACACCACCCGGAGTATGTCTACAAGTTAGATAAAGCGTTATATGGCCTGAAGTAGGCACCACGGGCATGGTATGAGCGTCTTTCATCTTACTTATTATCCCATGGATTCATTCGAGGTAAAGTTGACAAAACTCTTTTCACTCTCACCAAAGGTGAAGACATACTCATTGTGCAAATCTACGTGGACGATATAATTTATGGTTCCACTATTCCTGAATTATGTCCATTCTTTTCTGATCTCATGAGTAAAGAGTTTGAAATGAGTGCTCTTGGAGAATTAAAATTCTTTTTAGGTCTTCAAATCATTCAACAAGAAAACGGGACTCAAATTCATCAACAGAAATACATTCACGAGCTCGTACTCAAATACAAGATGCAGGATTTGAAAGCCACACCTACTCCAATGTCCGCAACAGAGAAACTACATCTGGATGAAAAAGGAATTGCCGCTGATGCTACACTATACAGAGGTATGATAGGTTCTCTCTTTTATTTAACAGCAAGTAGGCCTGATATTCTCTATGTTGTATGTCTCTGTGCAAGATTTCAGGCAAACCCAAAAGAATCACACCTACAAAGCGTAAAGCGAATCTTTCGCTATTTGAAAACACCCAGGACATGTACCTCTGGTACCCAAGTACTCCTGATTTTACTCTAATGGGTTATAGTGATTCTGATTTTGCAAGCTCCTTATTAGACAGAAAAAGCACGTCTGGTACTGCACAATTTTTGGGACTTTGTCTTGTTGCCTGGAGTTCAAAGAAGCAAAACACAGTAGCATTGTCATCCGCCGAGGCCGAATATGTCTCCGCAGCTACTTGCTGTGCACAGATACTCTGGATATAACAACAATTACAGGATTATCTCATTCCTCCTACTTGTACTACAATTTTCTGTGACAATAATAGTGCTATTGATTTATCTAAAAACCCTGTTCATCATTCCAGGACAAAGCACATTGAAATTCATCACCATTTCTTAAGGGATTGCATTGAAAAAGGGCAGATACAACTAGAATAGAATATGTTCCTACTTCAGATCAAACTGCAGACATATTCACCAAACCGTTGCAACGAGGTCCCTTTGAAGCTCTACATTCACAACTAGGTATGACCCGTATGACTTAGCTAAGGTTGTATCTCCTTCTCTAGTTTTTTCAATATCTGGGTGAAACGCATGAATATGTCTGATGACCTAGTCTGTCTGTCAATAAACACAACACCGGCGTAAAAACAAGAGTTTTTGTTATCTGAAAAACCACCCGCGAAATTTTCACCAAGTAATCCGCAACAACCCAGCTCAACCAATCAGCCAACACCTACCCTGACACAACATGTCTACCTATATTCCGACGTCAATATCTTTCACTCCCCACGTTCAATCCTACCCATCCCGATTTCATTGCCTCTCTTTGCCTTCTCCACCCTTTGCCCACTACAATCAACTCCAATTGCCATGGCTTCAAACTCTAACCCTAAACACACCCTGCATGTTTTCCGACGTTGAATTACCAAATGACCCACAACTTCTCCAAGCTCTCATCAACAAACTCACCATTCTCTAAGCCAAACAAACACCCACCTCCACCTCCGACTCCACCGCTGTAGCCCCCGCCCCCGCCATGTCCATTGACGCCCAACACATCACCCCAGCTTTACCCGCCGTCTCCACTGACCCCACCCTTATCGTCAACATCCCGACATCCCAACGATCGGAAAACACACACCCTTCTCCCACCAAAGAAACGTCACCACCTACAACCCCGATCATCCCTACCCCAGACACAATAACAAAATCCCCGACTAAACTCCAGTTTGGCTCCCTTCCACCCACGGATCAAGAAAATCAAAACCCACAACCCAACTCCCCTGCTAAAGAACCTACAGAGTTACATGACCTCGAAATCCACCTGCTGCTGCCCCTGAAAACTCACCTCCTCCAAAGAAAACCCGCCGTGCTAAATCTAATGTCCCAGACCTCTAGCCACAAGAACCCTACGATCTAGGGCTAAGTCATCTTCGAAACCCATTTCTGAAGCTCCTGTTCCTACATCATCCCCTGTAGTCACGACAAGCCGCGCAGCACCGCCAACTCTTCAACCCAGGCGGACTCCGACACAACAACCACTTCTACTCGAAAGCGACTCCGTCCCCGCTCTGAGTCTGTCCCACCGTCTCCTGCTCCAAGGCTAGGACTGATCGACACTCACTCTGCCGTCTATTCCCTTCCACCCGACGACTCCGCCGAGTCCCACAACTTGGTGAAAGGAAAACTACTCGACCTGGACTGGCTCCACTCGATGGACTTCGACATGTTCAGGGAAATGTTTCGCTTTCAAAATTGGATTCACCTCTTCCACGGCATTCAGACCTACCATGAAGTAGAGGCCTATCAGTTCTACCAGAATTGCGTCATCCGCAAGGGCAAAATAATCACAGAGGTACATGACAAAGCTATCATCCTTGACTCAAACTCCATTGCAACTCATCTAGCAATTCCAACTAGCGGACTAGAATTCTATGATAGAGCTGGTTTTCCTAATCTAGGGTTCATAAGTGCAAAAGAGGTTTATGACTTCTTCTTACCGAACATCAGAGTTGGTCACTCTTTAGACCGACCAGCTCTGTCATATACACACCAAATGCTTCATACTTTGGTGATCAAAAACTTAGTTCCTAGAAAGGAAGGAAACCAGTTTGTCCGCCCGCTAGATCTCGCAATCATGTACTGTCTGATCCATCAATAAAAGATAAACCTCCAAAACTCATCCTCAACCACATAGCCTCAACCATCTCCTCACCCCGACACTCCTTGGGGTATATCTTCTAGCTCCCAAAAATCCCCACCCACTAGGACGTTGTCCTTGATCCCTCCAAAGCTAGTCACATCACTGACACTAACATCCTTGGTCAGATACTATGCAACAAAACCCCATCATTCCAGATCAAGTCGGTGTCCAACCCAAATCCCCCCTCCAAAATGCAAGCCCCTCCAAAAAACGCATCACCTCCTGACACAACATCTCTGTCTGAAAGGGTAGCAGCGATCGAGAACAACCTCGCCACTCTATCCACGAAGATTGACATGCTCATCGACGTCCTCAACAAAAACCACAAACAGACGATGAACATCTTTGCAGGAGGAGTCCAGAAGCTGGCGGAGGAGTTCAGGGAAACTTTTGCTGAAACCCTGGAAGCGGCTAAGGCAATGGATGGCGCTGGGACTTCGGGGGAAGATGGAGCACGGGATGAGGACACAGGAATGGATCGAGGAGATGACTAACCCTTTACCCCACCCCTTTTAACCCTTAGGAAGAACTGACTTTTGAATACTCTTGATTTACGTTGGTGGTTAATTTGTTTTAATGACTTTTCTGGATTATATGTTTTTGGATATTTTGTGTGTTTCCCCTGATGTTGGCAAACGGGGGAAGCGGTGTATCCCGCGCGGCTGGTTTATGCGGGTAACTATGTGTGGATATTGAGTGCCTCTGAAGGCCTCATCTGTTTCGGATTGGTTTTTATTCCTGCTACGTAGCATTTGAAGTAGTTTCATACTATGGTTTTTATCTACTCTTATCAATTGCATTAGCTTAAGGGGGAATATGTGTTTAAGGGGGAACAAACAGTGAGTTGTTCTCCCGAGATAGTTGCTCTGTCTTGTTGTCTACTCCTTTTTGCAGGTACATTCATTAAAACCGCAAAGTCTACGCTGGATACACTGATTTTGCCATCATCAGCAAAAATGGGGAATTTTTTTGGAGACTTAAAGTTTTGCAGATGATTGCCTCCTCAGTCAAAGTAGCGATGCAGAAAGACTTGGCGTCGCAACTCATCAGTTCGAGTATCTCTGTAGAAGCACCTGTTGACTTATCCCTATTTGCCGAGAGACACGACACTACTGAGTGGCTGCGGAAATTTTGGATGCATGGGAGCGTGCGCAACGTGAGAACGTGAAGCACAAACATCTCCACAACTCCGATACTTGCGGAAACAAATCAAAGAGCCGCTAGATGAAGACTCCACCGAAGATTTAGGAAGCAGTTAAAACAAGTATATAAGCATATGATTGTAATTAGTTTATGCGTGCATTCTAGATTTTTTAGAAAGAGAAAAGACCACTGTGAGAGAGAAAGTATTTTTGAGAGATCTTAGTGAGATAGTGTCAATCGGCTTAGGTATTTATTACCTAGAGAGCACACATAGAACACTCCTCTTTACTCATTGTGACGCATTGATCAAAGCCGAGAGTAGAGCGAGTGTTGGATGAGACAGATTACCTCTATCGAATCCCAAGATAGGAAGCTAGGTTGTAATTCACACTAAATTTCAATACAAGCAATCCTATCTTGTTAAGTTTAAACAAAAGCTTCCGCGTTATTATTTTCTGCACACATTTATTCTTCAAGCAGAGTTGGTCTGAGACTAACACCTCAGACCTACTCGGTCAGCACCCCAATCCCATTACGTACTAAGTGGTTACGCATAGTGATCACAATAGAGTGGATGACTGGTACAGGTCTACTCACATGGTATTCCATTTGATCGCACAGATCATTGGAAGGAGTTCCCACGTAAAGGGAATGGCTACGGCCGTTGGTGTCCCACCATATAATAGGTGACATAAGGAAGATTCAGAGTTCCCACGTTACGGGAATGGCTACTACCGTTGGTGTCCCGCCATATAATAGATGACAACAAGTGTATATGTGGAGGACAAGTCGTCTATTAACAAGACCTCTGTTAATGGATAAGGGTAATCAAGTGTACTAATTGATAAATGTAACCTAAACAATATTATGAGATTTAGATCATCCTCGTATGTGCGAATAACATAAAGCGGCCTTAAAGGCCAAGTGACAAGTGTCATTCGTTGTTAGCGATTTTCACATTGCTTTCGTGGTTACGCATTTATTGTATTTATTGGTGTAAATAATTACTTGTGGAATGTAGTGAATGTGATGGTTGAGTTATCCAGTGTTTACCCATGATTCTTTACAGTATTTATTATAATTGTAAACCAGACAAAGCATGAAATCAATCTAATACTAAGATGGCTAATACGACTTAAGTGACCGATAGGGTCTAATAGCACACCTAGCATACTCAACGTTTTTCACTGAGCCTCCACGGCGTTTGTCAGGTTGATGATCGAGCGGTGAAGTCGGAGTGCGGGACTTCTGGGTAGACGACGCCGCTTTTCTATTTATTGCACTTTTCGGAATTAGATGTATCTAGCATGTTGTAAATATTAGGAATAATTTAGATGCTCACTTGTCATATGTATCGGTTGTAATTGGGGGGACGTAGTAAACATCTCGTTCATCACTACGGTTTATTATTGTGTTTGTTGTTATTATTTAGTTTCTACTTCTTTACTCGCATGGGCGAGTAATGGCATGTGACACCCAAGTGAGGATTATGATCGTTTAGACTTCCGCTGTAAGACATTTTAATTATGCTACGAGAGATATTATCACGGGTTTAACGAGAGGGGTGTTACAGTGTTAGAAAGAGCTACTATGTCTAACCCCAAGCGTAGAGAACTAGGTTGTAAATTCATCATTAATTTTTTAATACAAGTTTTCTCTACTTGTAAAATTCAACAAAAGCTTCTGCATCTATATTTCAGGCATAGTCGAGTTGGTTTGAGACTAACACCTTAGACCTACTCCGTCAGCGACCTGATCCTATCAAGTGGTATCAGAGCCTGCGTTGGCTGACAAATCTCTCAAGATGGTAGAAAATTCCAACTCATATGAGGCTGGGTCAGGCACCGCTAGTTTGATGTGCTTGATGGCTCACAAAGGTGAGAAAATCACTCATAATCAGGTAAGTACGACTCCCTTTACATCTGTTTTATCAAATTTTACTGCTAGTGCAAATTCTGTACCCTTTTTAGATCTTTCCACATACTTTATAGATCCAAATCATCGCAAGTTTGATCTAACCGAGGAAGAAGAAAGATTTGCCTTACTTTATGAAGATACACGTTCTAAAAGGGCATGTCACCAAAGATCGAATCAAACTTCATGAATGTGATAGCACAATTCATAAACTTTAGCAAGAGTTGTGTGATGCTAGAAGTCTCATCATTATCTTAGATACACAGGCAGTCACTTAGATCAAAAGCCTAAAAAGAAAAAATCCAAGCCGCTTTCCAAAGCTCTCTTTAAGCCACTTAATTTTGTTCGAGAAATCACTGCTGTTGAAAAACCAAAGTGGTGTGAGGAAAAGCTTGTTGAGTCGAAATCCACTCAAACAAAACTTGAAAAGGAAGTTGAATCTCTCACTTATGCCCTTAAAAGGGTGCAGAGTGACTCTATCAAATCAATGGCTGCCCCATCATGGTTGAAAAGTAAAAACAGAGTGAATCTTGCTGAAATGGCATCAAGGCCGAATAATCTTTCTCGTCGTAAGCTTCAACGTGAGAAATTTGCAAATAAGTTTAGGTGGCAAAAGAAGTACGTTAGACTCCCTCTGATGAAAATTATGGATCTTATGGTTTTGATAGTCGTACGGACTCTTCCTGTAATAACTTTGTCATGATTTGTCATTCAATAAATCTCGTGTGTCTACAATTATCAAAGCTCGTGATCTTTACTATAATAGTTCTTCATCATTGTCTAAGAGGGGACCCAAGTACATCTGGGTTCCCAAAACTAACCAGTAGCTTTTTGCAGACAGAGTGGCTCGGAAACAATGACTCTAGTTTCTAGACAGTGGTTGTTCAAGATATATGACAGGAAACCAAGATAAGTTTACGACTTTCTCTGGCCATCAAGGGGAAATGTTACTTTTAGAGACAACATGCATGGTGAAATCATAATAATTGGCTCCATTGACTCCGTCTGAGAATCTTGTGCAAGAAGACTTCGTTTACGAATCATGTGCAAGCAGATGTCCGCGAATCTTGTGTAGTAAGCAAGCAGACTCGTGCCAACATCAAGCACTTTGAAGACTATGGTATTTTTTTATCAAAATGTTACCATTATGTATGATAATACTAGCTAAGGTCATAAAATTCAATAAATTTCATGCTCGCACTAAATTTATATACTTGAGTTCTCATTTTTTTGAAATTGAGTGGATATGCACCTAATCTGATTAAACTATGTTTCCACATACTCCACCTTGATGATATCATCACCAAGGCATCACCCATGGTTGCATTGGAGCTCTTTCGCACACACCTTAGCATGACTCGCTCTGACTGAGGGTGGTTGTATCTCCTCTCCCTCTTGGATGCACAGTCTGGGTACTCAGGTATGGTCTCTCTAGCACCAGACTCTCCTTGGTTAACTAGTTCAACTGAACTTTGTCTACAAATGTTTATTGATCCGAGGGCAGAAGCAAAACCTTTCATCTTATCTTTCGAATGAGCCCGAAGAAGCCATAATCGCTGGAAGTGCAAGTTCAAAGAACGCGAAGACACTAGAAAGAAGGAAGATAACTATAGTAGGGGCTGGAAGACGGAAGTGGCAATGATAGTTGTAAAGAAAGTGCGGAAATCACCTTTTTTCCAGAGTAAAGTGGGGACTCTACACATTCCTCCTCGCTAGAAAATAAGCACACACACACAACCGAAACTTAGATGAGCACAAGCTTGGCACTGACATATTAAAAACTAAGAAATAATCCTAGAAATCAACAATCAATAGACCGTCGGGTTGCAAAAATCCCGGTCGAAATAGTATAGCTTTTAAGGAGCGACCAGGTGTCAATCCACGGGACTTGCGAAAGTAAGTCTAGCCTAAGACAATCGTTAATTCAAAAGGGGGTTTGTTTTGGTTTTGGGATCAATAATAGACAAGAAAATAAATAATAGATAAATTAAAGTGATAAGTAGGGAGTGTGAACGGTACTCTAGGTTCAGGGAGTTATTTTACTAGCTAGGTTCTGCATATTCTACTGCTTAAATGGAGACTTGGATTGACTTGTAATTCTCAATTATCTATTATGTATTAAGTCCTAATTCCAGATAGCTCATCTAGACAGGACACGTAGTTCTAATCTAGACTTAGCAAGTATATCTAGATGGTTTTATTGCACAAAATTACTAGTCTGGTTTGGTCTGGACTAAGCTCCTAGTGGCTAATGTAATCTATCCGATTGCAATTATCACAGGTAACAGGTTAATAGGACCATCAATGCTAATCACCTTATCTGATCATAACATGATTCGAGGGCATATAATAAATTCATGATGTTTATTAAAAGCACTTAAAAGCATTAACTTGAACAATCCAAATAATCTCAATAAAGCAGTAAAATAATGCAGAGTTTAACTAATTACAACATCCCTTCCCCTAGAGTATATCCTCTTAGCTAGACAGTAATTAAAAGCATAAATAGGAGAGAGTTAGAAGAAATCATTTGTTAAGAAGATCCTCCCACTTGCTCCGCCCTTTGTCCTTGAGCTATGCTGGCTGAGAGGTTGGATTTGGTGACAATGAAGTGAACTTGGTGAAATGGGGTGAAAGTGGAAATTTTGGGCGAGTTTGTGAGGTGTCCGGATCAGTTGGGCCGGACGGAGATCCGGACGTGAGATGTCCGGGTCTGTCTGGATCGGACGGAGATCCGGACGCAATGTTTTGGGTGAGTCCGGATCTGGACGGAAATCCTGACGCAGCTAAATGTTGTGTGTGAAGGCGGGCTGTGTGTGTAAATGAACGATGAAGATTATGGAGGAAGACTGATGAATGGAGATGGAATGAGTCGTGAATGAGAGGATTAGTAGAGAGGGAGAGTAGAGGGGTTAAACTATCAAGTCAGGTACGAATTGAAATGGAAGGAGAATGAGAGTTTAAATAGGCTTAGAAATAAACATAGGTTAGTGGTAAGGTTGGTGAGTTGGTAATTAATTGAGTATGGGTGCGTGTTAATAAATGCTGAGATATGGGCATTACCGCCGCGTCGGCTGATAATTGCGCCGAAAGCCCGATTATCAGCGCATGCGTTTTTATTTTTTGTTTCTGTGTGACATCCGGATCTGTGTCCGGATCCGGATGTGAGATAAAAGTTAAGATCTGGATCTCGCCTCACGTCCGGATTTGTGTCCGGATCCGGACGTGAGATAGAAGTTTGGATCTGCGTCTTGTGTCACGTCCGGACTTACGTCCGAATCCGGACGTGTGTTGTTCTCTGTGAGGTGTCCGGATCAGTTGGGCCGGACGGAGATCCGGACGTGAGATGTCCGGGTCTGGCTGGGTCGGACAGAGATCCGGACGTGTGTATTTTGTTTTGGTTTTCTTTGCAAACTTTGACAGGCTCCAGATTCTTCATTGAGCTCCGTTTTTCGATCCGTTTGCGGCGTTGGAAAGCTCTTGAGGAGAACTATGCATTTCTACCATCATTTCCTGATTTTATCATATAAATTGGCATCATTTCTTGCCCAAGGTAAGAATCATGAAAAACATAGGATAAGTGTGAGAAAACACCTGAAAACTAGCGTAAAATAGGAGTTTAGAGCATATAAAACTATATCAATTTCACACTTATCAGGCACGAGCAAAAATAAGTTCTTTTTCCATGGCTAAGAAAAGAAAAAGAACTTGTGGGACTAAGAGAGGATGAAATAAAAGAAGAACGACGTAAAGCAAAACTCGTGGGAATTCAAAGGAAGTAAAGCCAAACTCGTGGGACTTCAAAGGACGTAAAGCCAAACTCGTGGGACTTCAAAGCCAGCAAAAAAAATTCTGAACAGCAGCAACAATTACTAGAAGTTCTACTTTTTGAAGGTCGAGGAAAAAGTAGAACTTGTGGGACTGATGAAGAGGGGAAAACAAGGCCTACCAAAAGAAAAGCCAAGGAATCATTACTTATATCTAGGACATGTAAATAGCAACCGGTCGCTTGACTAGTAAAGAGATATATAGACAATGACCGGGCACCTACGCCCGGTCGACTAGTAAGGAGATATGAGAAACAGCAACCGGGTGCCTATGCTTGGGCGCATCTATAAGAAATCCTGGTGTTCATGCCTAGGCTCACCTATATTAGTGACCAAGCGGGTGTGCCCGGGCGCAGGACAAAACTAGGATTGGACATTAGTTTACTTAGGTAGCTTTGCAACAATAGAATGACAGCCTAGCGATAACAAATTGACAGCTGGTAATACTATTAGTAAACTATAAGGAAACACTATAAATAGGAGTTCACCCCAAGGCAATAAACACACTATCAACACTTGGTAGATCTACAACTCAAATTCTCTCTATTCTAAACTCCATATTTCCAGCAAAACTCTCTCTAGTCCAATGAACCATGTAACTTGCGGAAGATCTTGTCAATGGAATCAAAAGAAGAGATAGGACAGATAAGTATCGATCTGGCTAGATAGTTAGGGAAGATAATTAATCTTTCAAGTCGGCCAGCAGCTATGGCTGGGAAAGCCACCCAACGGTTGTGCCTTCTGTAGCTTGCTATCCTGTTTTGCACGACTCGATGTTTTAACTATCCTAGGGTGGATTTTAGGGTGTGTGGTTTATAGGGTAATCATTTTTTGTCCCGTTCTATAATTTATAATGTCGCCACTAACTCAGCAGATTATTAGGTTTCATCATTACAAACCCTAAATAAGTCTTCCATGTTTTAACTCTCCTAGGATAGTTTTTAGGTCGTGTGGTATAGGGTAATATTTTTTTAACTCGTTCTATAGTTTATAATATCACACTAACTCGGTAGATTTATGGGGTTTGTAGCCCTAAACTCTTCACTACAAATCCTAAAATTAATAATCCTTCAACATTTTAACTCTTATATGGTGGTTTTTAGGGTGTGTGGTAAAGGGTAATCTTTTTTAAACTCTATATCACAATGTCGCCACTGGCAGAGTAGATTTTTAGGGTTTGTGGTTTAGGGTTGGATCATTAGACCCTAAACCTCCACTACAACCCTAAAATAAGCCTATGATGTTTTAAGTCATCTATGGTTTTTAGGGTAATTATTTAACTCGTTTTATACTTTATAATGTCACCACCTACTCAGCAGATTTTTAGGGTGACCCTAAACCCCTCCACTATAACCCTAAAATAAGCCTTTGACATTTTAAATTTTTATGGTGGTTTTTAGGGTGTGTGGTTTTTAGGGTAATCTTTTTTTAACTCGTTCTATAGTTTATAATGTCACCACGACCCTAAACCCTCTACCACAAACCCTAAAATAAGCCTTCGACGTTTTAACTCTCCTATGGTGGTTTTTAGGGTGTGTGTTATAGGGTAATCTCTTATTAACTCGTTCTATACTTTCACACATTTTAAGGTTTGTGGTTTAGGGTCATTAGTGATGTAGTCGGAAAAGAAAAGTAATGTTAGATAACATTAAAATAATTCCAAATATGGTGCCACCTAGTTGGTGCGGGTGACTTCGTTTTTGTTTTTTTTAATGTTTTCCGTTTTGACAAACTTTGCATTTTCACAGATAAATGGTTACAAATTATAAGGTAGTTAAAAGTTTACAGTTATTTTATGAAAAAGTGACTACATTATGTAATTTGGTTAGTGACACTTCTCTTAACTTTTATTGGAGAACAATAGAAAGCATACTGTTAGAAATATGAAGGGGATCATTGATACGTACTAAAATTTAGTTTAAAAAAAATATAATTATTCAAAGTTTCCAATAATAACTATTATTTTCAATAGATATTTGTTATTAGCAGTTGTATCAGATCCAGTTATGAAAAGTGTTCATAAAAGTTGTATCAAGTTCAGTTTTTTAAGTGATCACAACTTTTGGCAACTGTATAAACTGATAAATACAACAAAAAATGCATATGAAAACTATTAAAAATGTAATGCAATTTTATTTACAGTTATATCAACTCCCATTTTCTTAGTTGGTCATGGCTTTAGACAACTGTTATTGAAACCTAATCCATCAATATGACTACTGTCGATATCATGTACCATAACTATTTTAAAAAATAGTTGTCAGGCTGAGCCAGAAAAATGTTATAAACAATTGTCGTGATCATATTCAATATTTCTTATCATATTCTATACAAGGTTTTATACTTTTCAACAACTATCTTTCAGCTGTAGTATTTTGTCAAATTTTATAAATAGTTATTATACTAGATATAATGCACACATATAAACCGAGACACTTGAATTATAAAAAGGACACTTGTATTATATGTATTTGCAACTTTTAGATACGTGGACACATATAACACACTGTAACACCCCTACTCTTAATCACATATTACTATAGAGCTCGCAACTTAATTAAGACGGCTTGCAACGGAAAATAAATCTAAATCTTAAACCGGGTGTCACATGCCATTACTCACCCATGTGAGTAAAGAAGCAAACATATATTAAACAAGTGAATCGATAACCGCTATGATGATCCGAGATATTTACTATTAACTCAAAACTTGCAAATTCCATAAATCGAATACAATGACTAATGAGCATCTAAAGTATTCCCAATGTTTACAACATACTGAATGCAAACTAGTTCTAAAAGGCGCAGTAAATGAAAAGGCGATGTCGACTACCCGAAGTCCCGCACTCCGGCTTCATACCTCGATCATTAACCAGACAAATGCCGTGGAGGCTCAACGAAAAACGCTGAGTATGCTAGGTATGTATTTTGGACCCTAGTGGTCACATAAGTCGTCTTAGCATTAGATTCATTACATGCTGTACCGGTTTACAGTTTATATTAAGTACTGTAAATGACATGATCGAATAACAATTTAGTGCAAACAACACAGTCACTACAATTCACAAATAACGCATTGTACAACAATAATCATTGATAGAAAGGCGATAACACGCAAAGTCGTTTACATGAACGAACTTGTAATCATTTATCACAACCAACTTCTAAGGTCCTTATTAGATTACAATCTCATCGTATGTGGGTGTCAAGTTAGGACAACCCGAAATAACTCACATGGACGGTCATCCCACGCTCACACAAAGGTGCTCATAATGCCAAGGATCAGGAGATTCCGGGACTTTCACTTAGTCTTTTTAAAGGCATCCTTAAATGGCCGGAGCCTGGTACCAACAGTAGTACACTTTGTCTGACGATCTATGTAGGTTCGTCAGGATTTAACAAGAGTAGACCCGATCCGGGTGTTAACTCTAGTGATCACTTTGTGCAACCAGTAGCCAATGACTAACTGGGTTTTCCTATCAACACACTCACCAACTCTCCATCATTTGATTAATTTTAATCAATTACCTAAAGTATAGTCTTAGGTCTGAAGAATTCATTCATTACATAGCTGCCCCAAGGGTCTTACGCATACCTAGAAGTAATCTAGGTCATATTCATGTTCAAGATCCATGCTCTAGAGACAGACATAGTCGTGTCTCGTACCTAAGTATTTTACTTGGGTTAATATAGTAATAATACTAAATGTATTATATTAGGTAACAACCATTTCACTCTCTTACTCATATATGTATGTTTATATAGTCGATCTATAGTCGACGTAATATTAGTCCAGAGGACGTTCGCGCATAATAGAAAACGATGCGATACAAACAATCATGTATACATTTCAATTCACACATACATGCATATAAGCACACACATATTACTCTTAAACACAACAATAATGTCTGAACCCGAGGAAGCCCTTAGGACAATTCAGACCACACTGTCCACATACCGTACACCAAGACCTAGGATGTGCAAAAACCTATGCTCGTCCGGCGCCCTTGTCAGACGTACGATCTGGAATTATTACATTACTACTAGTCAATCCTCATGACTAACAAAATCCGGTATTTTCTGAATAGCATTAAAAACCCCGACCGTTCATCCCCGGATTTCAACAGTTAATTTGGTTCGGGTTTAATTAAATTAGTCGGCCGTACTACGTAAACTTGTAGCTTGTTACATCCTCAACTATTGGATTTAATCCATTGTAACCTGCAATATTTATTTACGTTTTAGTATCTTATTAATACTCATACCAGACGATTGTATCTCACAGTCATACATATATATTCATGTTTATAGCCACTTGTATAATATGATGTGTATATATATATATATATAGTATAGCATATGATTGTATATTCATATGTTATTGTTTGTCATGTATAACAATATTACTCCTTAAACTCTCATTATATATATGAGTTGGTCAACTTGACTTCTTTGGTCAAACTAGTTGACTTGGTCAAGCATGTTGACTTGACTAATCATATTGACTTGATTAATTCATTTATATGCATTAGTTACAACATTCATTATAATATATTGTATTATATAATTCATTCATCTTTGTAACAAGTTACATTTGAACTTAAAACTTCATAACTCATTGTTTATTATATTCATTTCATAACATTTACCATTTAATATTATATGGTTCCCAACCATATAATATACACATCCTATATATATAGTTCACTCCAACATATATGTTGGTATAAATGAATTATAAAATTCTTTTATGAAATGTTACTTTTCGTCATTTTATGTAAGATGATTATACTTACTAGTTTGTATTATTATACAACTTATATTAAGATTCTTATCTTAATATTATGTAACATTTATTTAATACCATAACAACTAAAGTTTATTTAATATACACTTTAGTTTAAAATCCCATTATTAATTATTTGTCACATTATTTCATGTGAACATCCTTACTTATATACTAGTTCATTAAATCACATTAATACTGCAATAATCCATGTAACACTTATAACAATCTATCATTTGTCTTATATGATTATTTAATCACATTATATCACTTCCCTTTTTATTTCATATAGTTACATAATCTGTATGAATTATAAGGTTTATTTATAAACTTGGTATACTTTATAATATACTCAATTCTTCCTTAATGAATATTAATACATTATAATTGTTATAACATTTTATAGCATCTTAGACTATAGTCTAAAAATCATTTATAACTTCCTGTATTTTTGGTACAACCCACTACTTTTATAATTTTACATCTTTAACCACATAACATTATGTAATGTTACAATTATATGCCTATATCATATAATATGATATTTTTACCCCAATAATAATTATAACCTATAGTTTTATACTTTCTTAATTAATTGCTGAGAAGGCACCATGTTTTAAATCTAATTCCATCAATTTCTCACACTTTTCCTTTATTTACTATTTTACCACATCAGTATACAATGTTATATATCATATATTATAACATTTTATACCTTATAATAAGTATAACCTATAGTTTTATAGGTTTTAAATTGCCGAACAGACCCAAGGGTCTGTTCTAATTTATTTCCCAACCTATAAACTCTTCTTATTTACACATTGACCCCATTTATAACATATACTTTATAATGTTATTATAAACTATATATTATACACTTTTCTTATTTAAACCTCTTATATTATTCCAAAAATCACCAAACTTTACCAAAGTGTTATAATTACTATTCCTACCCAGAATATTTCTGTAATTATACTTATACCCCTAAAACTTATAATTTTTACATTTTACTTATAAACTTACTATAAAGTCATATTTTAATTGTTTATGACATTTTATTTGGTCAAAGTTCCCCACATGGTCAATGTTGACCCATACACTTCCGCCTTGACCATATTTTACATAATTTATGGTTTTGACCCAACTTTTATAGAAATTACATTTTTACCTCAAATTTTATAAAAACTTATAAATTCATTTAAAAAGCTTTTTAAGCCTAGTTTTCGGCCATAATTGTATTTAGCCACCTTATTTCATCCTAATTACAGTTTGACCCATATATGTTTTCAGTAGTATTAATATACCCTTAAATATAATTTAAACTTAATGTAACTTAAATTAAAATGGCCTAAAGTACATGGCCTTATTACAAACATTAAATTATAAAATAAATTACACATAAATGTCTAAAAATGCACTAAACTCTCGGCCTTACACACCATTTTTCCAGATTTACCAATTTTCTACATAATGTCCTAAATTTGACAATTATGTTACTTAATCACCTAAATAATTTACTACCTTTTCCTTGTCAACTTAAGGTCAAATTTGACCATTTAGCCTAGTTCACTCACAAAAATTTAATGAACATAAGCTTAAACACATTTTAATATAGCAAAGATGAGTTTAAGGTGTTTTATACCTTGATTTAGCAAGGTGAAGGCTTTGTTTGGCCACGACAGTTTAGAGGTAATTTCTACAACTTCTTGGACATTTTTAAATCAGTAAAGTAAGGACATGGTTAGGTTCAAAACATGAACTAACCATAAGAATCACTATAAGTCATTAAACATGAACACCTTAGAATCTCAAGGTTGATTAGGGGAGTTCTCGGCCCTAATTTTCTGAAGCAAGAAGAGTATCAAAACATCTTCTAATCTAAGCATAAATCCGTAGGTAATCAAGCTAGAAGATGGCTAGGTTTTACCTTGATGAAAATGTCAAAAATGAAGTTTTGGCATGGCTTTGGCTACCACTTGAAGCTCTTGATATACCAACTGAACAAGCATGTATAAGAGGAAAAATAAGCTAAGGAAATGAAGGAAAGCAACCGGAATGGAATAGAGAAAGATTTGTGTGCTTAAAACACATTTTTACCTTATAATGAACTAGCTTTGGTCTTCCCTCCTTCTTCTTTGATTTTAGCCGAGAATATACCCTCCTTTTAAACACCAACTCCCACTACATGCATGGATGGAAATGCTTGAAGTATGACATCAAGAACGTAACACCTTAACATGTGGGTACATTATAAACTATTACTTTATGCATTTCACCTCTTTCATTTAACTTAATTTTATTGTCCATATCCTAATATAATAAATGTATGTTTATGATACTAATTGTGTAGTGTGTATCAAAGTGTTATAATGATGGAACGCGGGGTAAGGTTGAAAGGTGCCATTCCGTGGACTTCAGTGAAGGTACATACATCATCACTTACACATTGCTTATCATTGATAAGTAGTCATCACTTACATACATCTTATGTAAGTGTTTGTTTGTTTGTTTGTCTTTTCTGTGTTTAAGTGTCCACGCCAACCCGGAGTTCAGAGTGTGGGTATTATGTCATGAGGTATATGCATGACATAATCACCCTATTTGGTCAGATAGAGGATCCGTTAGAACAGGTATGTCAAAGTTATATGTATTTTTCAACTACTAATGTAATTATTTAATGTTTAACTAATTTTGTCTTGTTTTATTCTTCAAAGGTTTTCTCTAGTGTAGGAGGATATACCAGAGAAACCATCAATGGTATGCTAGAGGATTGGGCGGAGTTCCTCTACATGAATTTGGTTTGATGTTTCACTTTGTATTTTTGAATTGTTTATTTAGATCTTTTGTAGACTTTTATGGCTAGATAGGTTGTGAAAGATGACCATTTTGAGTACCATAGTGACCATTTGGATAGTTGTGTATGTATATGGCCATTGTGACCATTTGAAGTGTGTTATATGGTCAGTGGGATCATTTGCAGTGTATATATGGCATTGTGACCATTTGATCATTATTTTGTTTTGTTGGTAATTTTGCTACAAAGAGGAATAACATTCTCTAACATGTGATGTAGACAGATGTGTGGGTATATCTGGATGTATATTTTATAGGGTTTATGACAAATGTGGGAGTATAAACAAAAACGAGAAAAAAAAAAAAAAAATCGTCGGCGGTTTCTACTAGAACCGCCAAAATAAGGACAAACCCTTTTTCAGCAGCGATTTCATTTTCTGCGGTTTAAAAAAAACACCGAAATACCTAAAACCTCCAAATGTCCTTTTTTTGTTACTATTATGGTTTTGTCTCATGTGTTTAATGATTATATGGGTGTTTGTTGAACATTTGCGGTAAGGCTGGGTTGTTTTTTTAAGTTAGAAGTGCAGTTATTGATTGTTGTATTTATCAAATTTGAAGAGCTAAATATGGCAAAGTTTTCAAGGGTGTAAATATCAGTGTGCAAGATTGCTTGGTTAACATTAAAAACGAAATTAAATGAAGAGTTAGTAGATTTATAAAGGAAAATATTAGAGTGAAGAAGTATATAGAAAGGATAGTGGAGATGAGATTGTATGTGTTAGTTTTGACTTTTTTATGGTTCTAGCTTAATAAAAAATACTTGTCTTTTTCGGAAGAAAAAAAAAACATTATTTGACTTGAAGACATCTTGAATCTCCCAATTCGAGGGTGCAAGTCGAGAGAATATGAGTTGACACCCAATCTCGTGCTGAAAGATAATTCCTAATGACAATGGATAATAAAAACAATGTAAAATACAATAAGAAATGAATATACTAGGTAAAATATCAATTGAAATGGCATAGAAAAAACTTATACCAGAAGAATGACATTTTAGAAGGATTATTTATTGCAAAATTAACAATTCTATGATTTCATCACATTACTAAAGATAGACAAGTTCCTGTCTATGTGCCCAAGAAGTTGAGTTTCCCTATATAATATGCCATATGTCCATAAGTATCAACATATAATAGTTTGTAACAACCCCATAAAGGCTTTGGATTCGCTCCTGGCCTTGTTAGCTTTCTCCTGGAGCATCCTGGACTAAATTATAGTCATTGGATTAATGGACATTTGAATGGAGGGTGTAGATTATATTGAATTATTTTTAAAAAGAAAACTGTTAGTAGTGATGGTTACTGATTTTGTGGGTTTTACTATTTTTTAAAGATAACAAATAACCAACTGCAAATTCTCTATTATTTTGTAACTTCCCATTCAAGTTTTAAAATTCATATCAATGGACACTAATTAATGGAAAAAACTCTACTACTTTTACTCATTTTTATTACTAATATTCTTAAATTACATCATGAATATTTCAAAAAAACTCAGGTATTTAGTGATAGTTGTTGACAATGCATTGGCATTCGTATGACATTGCATTGGTATACACTGGTATTTATACAACGGTACACTGGTATGGATTGATACAACCATACACTGGTATCGTCTACAACGGTACTAGTATTTATACAACCGCACACTGGTATTTATACAACCGCACACTGGTATTTATATAACCAGACACTGGTATTTATACACCGTACACTGGTATTTATACATCTGCACACTGGTATTTATACAACAGTACACTGGTATTTATACAGCAGTACACTGGTATTTATACAACGTACACTCGTATTTATACAACAGTACACTCGTATTTATAAAATAGCACACTGGTATTTATAAAATAGCACACTGGTATTTATACAACATCACACTAGTATAGTATTTATACAACAGTACACTGGTATAGTATTTATACAATGAGTACACTAGTATAGTATTTATACAACAATACATTGGTATAGTATTTATACAACAATACACTGGTATTTATACAACAATACACTGATATTTATAAAATAGCACACTGGTATTTATACAACAACACACTGGTATAGTATTTATACAACAGTACACTGGTATAATATACACTGGTATTTATACAAAGCAACCGGAATGGAGTAGAGAAAGATTTGTGTGCTTAAAACATTTTTACCTTATAATGAACTAGCTTTGGTCTTCCCTCCTTCTTCTTTGATTTTAGCCGAGAATATACCTCCTCTTTAAACACCAACTCCCACTACATGCATGGATGGAAATGCTTGAAGTATGACATCAAGAACGTAACACCTTAACATGTGGGTACATTATAAACTATTACTTTATGCATTTCACCTCTTTCATTTAACTTAATTTTATTGTCCATATCCTAATATAATAAATGTATGTTTATGATACTAATTGTGTAGTGTGTATCAAAGTGTTATAATGATGGAACGCGGGGTAAGGTTGAAAGGTGCCATTCCGTGGACTTCAGTGAAGGTACATACATCATCACTTACACATTGCTTATCATTGATAAGTAGTCATCACTTACATACATCTTATGTAAGTGTTTGTTTGTTTGTTTGTCTTTTCTGTGTTTAAGTGTCCACGCCAACCCGGGAGTTCAGAGTGTGGGTATTATGTCATGAGGTATATGCATGACATAATCACCCTATTTGGTCAGATAGAGGATCCGTTAGAACAGGTATGTCAAAGTTATATGTATTTTTCAACTACTAATGTAATTATTTAATGTTTAACTAATTTTGTCTTGTTTTATTCTTCAAAGGTTTTCTCTAGTGTAGGAGGATATACCAGAGAAACCATCAATGGTATGCTAGAGGATTGGGCGGAGTTCCTCTACATGAATTTGGTTTGATGTTTCACTTTGTATTTTTGAATTGTTTATTTAGATCTTTGTGTAGACTTTTATGGCTAGATAGGTTGTGAAAGATGACCATTTTGAGTACCATAGTGACCATTTGGATAGTTGTGTATGTATATGGCCATTGTGACCATTTGAAGTGTGTTATATGGTCAGTGGGATCATTTGCAGTGTATATATGGCATTGTGACCATTTGATCATTATTTTGTTTTGTTGGTAATTTTGCTACAAAGAGGAATAACATTCTCTAACATGTGATGTAGACAGATGTGTGGGTATATCTGGATGTATATTTTATAGGGTTTATGACAAATGTGGGAGTATAAACAAAAACGAGAAAAAAAAACAAAAATCGGCGGTTTCTACATAGAACCGCCGAAAATAAGGACAAACCCTTTTTCAGCGATTTCATTTTCTGCGGTTTAAAACCACCGAAAAATACCTAAAACCTCCAAAAATGTCCTGTTTTGTACTAGTGATGGTTTTGTCTCATGTGTTTAATGATTATATGGGGTGTTTGTTGAACATTAGCGGTAAGGCTGGGTTGTTTTTTTAAGTTAGAAGTGCAGTTATTGATTGTTGTATTTATCAAATTTGAAGAGCTAAATATGGCAAAGTTTTCAAGGGTGTAAATATCAGTGTGCAAGATTGCTTGGTTAACATTAAAAACGAAATTAAATGAAGAGTTAGTAGATTTATAAAGGAAAATACTAGAGTGAAGAAGTATATAGAAAGGATAGTGGAGATGAGATTGTATGTGTTAGTTTTGACTTTTTATGGTTCTAGCTTAATAAAAAATACTTGTCTTTTTCGGAAGAAAAAAAAACATTATTTGACTTGAAGACATCTTGAATCTCCCAATTCGAGGGTGCAAGTCGAGAGAATATGAGTTGACACCCAATCTCGTGCTGAAAGATAATTCCTAATGACAATGGATAATAAAAACAATGTAAAATACAATAAGAAAATGAATATACTAGGTAAAATATCAATTGAAATGGCATAGAAAAACTTATACCAGAAGAATGACATTTTAGAAGGATTATTTATTGCAAAATTAACAATTCTATGATTTCATCACATTACTAAAGATAGACAAGTTCCTGTCTATGTGCCCAAGAAGTTGAGTTTCCCTATATAATATGCCATATGTCCATAAGTATCAACATATAATAGTTTGTAACAACCCCATAAAGGCTTTGGATTCGCTCCTGGCCTTGTTAGCTTTCCCTGGAGCATCCTGGACTAAATTATAGTCATTGGATTAATGGACATTTGAATGGAGGGTGTAGATTATATTGAATTATTTTTAAAAAGAAAACTGTTAGTAGTGATGGTTACTGATTTTGTGGGTTTTACTATTTTTTAAAGATAACAAATAACCAACTGCAAATTCTCTATTATTTTGTAACTTCCCATTCAAGTTTTAAAATTCATATCAATGGACACTAATTAATGGAAAAAACTCTACTACTTTTACTCATTTTTATTACTAATATTCTTAAATTACATCATGAATATTTCAAAAAAACTCAGGTATTTAGTGATAGTTGTTGACAATGCATTGGCATTCGTATGACATTGCATTGGTATACACTGGTATTTATACAACGGTACACTGGTATGGATTGATACAACCATACACTGGTATCGTCTACAACGGTACTAGTATTTATACAACCGCACACTGGTATTTATACAACCGCACACTGGTATTTATATAACCAGACACTGGTATTTATACTACCGTACACTGGTATTTATACAACTGCACACTGGTATTTATACAACAGTACACTGGTATTTATACAGCAGTACACTCGTATTTATACAACGTACACTCGTATTTATACAACAGTACACTCGTATTTATAAAATAGCACACTGGTATTTATAAAATAGCACACTGGTATTTATACAACATCACACTAGTATAGTATTTATACAACAGTACACTGGTATAGTATTTATACAATGAGTACACTAGTATAGTATTTATACAACAATACATTGGTATAGTATTTATACAACAATACACTGGTATTTATACAACAATACACTGATATTTATAAAATAGCACACTGGTATTTATACAACAACACACTGGTATAGTATTTATACAACAGTACACTGGTATAATATACACTGGTATTTATACAACTGCAAACTGGTATTTATACCACCGCAAACTGGTATTCATACAACCGCAAACTGGTATTTATACAACCACAAACTGGTATTTATACAACCGCACACTGGTATTTATACAACCGCACACTGGTATTTATACAGATTTATTTGGGTACACGTGAAAAGAAGAAGACCCCAGCTTGAACGAAAGGGAACATCATCACCACTCTAAAAAGTTTTATTTTTTTTTATGTCGTGGTGGCCATACACCGAAAGTGCAACGTTTTCAACAAGCTTATCGAAGAAATCAGGGGTATTTAGCTTTTTCCTCTTCCGAGAACATCTGGTTGTCACCATCATTTACATCCTTCTTCTTATTTCTAATGCCAGTATCTCTCCTCCCATCAGCAATCTGCACAAAAGTGATAAAGGCAAGACGGTACGACGAATCTCACTCCCAATGCTTTCAGACCTTTCACCCCTTCTTGCACTGTAGAATTATCATTACGTTGAGAAGAAGAGTCCCTACGGACCTCATATCTCTCTCCTGGTGATGTCAAGGCCATGATATCAGGGATTACAACCAACAAACCCGTAAAAATGGTCGTGCCCCAGCCTGGCTTATGGATTTCAAAAACATAGGGACTAAAAATAAGTAGGAGTATATTACCAGTTCCGGGATAAATTGTTTTCAGACCCGGTTCAATCTGGTGCACGATGCAGTTCGAATGATTTTTCTTTACGGAGGCGGAGCCGTTTCAATCTGGTGCGCGATACAGTTGAATGATTTTTTTTTGCGGAGGCGGAGACACAAGAAGAGAATGAAAGGGACTAATTCAGAATATAGTCGGATTGCAAATTTACCGTGAATCGTGAATGAAGAGAGGCGGAGACCACCGAGAATTTGTTGTTCCGAAAGAAGGGAGCGCTGGGAAGAGGAAGCAATTAAGAATCCAAATTTATTGGTATTTAAAACTGTAATCCTACAAAAATATCTACTAGACTTATTTTTATTTTCTAAAAATCATAAAATTAGTATCAATTTTAATCTGTACCTTTCATTAATAGTTTCTCTGATCCTATGGTTGTAATTTAATCCAAAATGTTCAGGGACTTTTAATAGTAAATAACAATATCTATATTCAGTTACCAACCTACACTGAGGTCATCGAGTTATTACCGATGATGCATTGACGACAATCCGACCAAAATATCATCACTGTGTGAGGAAAATAAATCCGGACTTGTAACACCCCAACCCGAAACTCCACAACCTGTACGATGATAGCTCTCAAAGATAACTAGAAATGCAGCGGAACAAATACATAAAACGGGTGGTGCTACAACGCCGTTAGTCACCCATGTGACTAACAAGGCTAACTCCAATACAACTTACAAAAGATACAGTCTGAGCGCTGAATACAAACCGCTAAAAATAACAAAAGCTAATAGAAAAAGTACAGTACTATAAAATGATACAGACAGTAATAATCCCATGTCTTAATTCTACCCCACCTACACTCGGTCGGGTATTCTCTTTTTCCTTCAGGTACCTGTGAATGGTTAGCCATGAAACGGCTCAGCAAAATAAATTGCTGGTATGAACCCGTGCAGCCCATAAGCTAGCGGGCCACGCACGACTACTTTGTCATAAGCATGCAGTTCATTTTTATCAAACACTGAAAACATGCATCATATATAAATCACACAAGTAACCGTACAAGGTCAACAGCATCACAAAGAGAAACATGACAGCAGAGGTCAAGTTAATTATTTAATTTTGGAACGGGTATGATAAACCCTTCAAACGAGATAAGACTCTCGCGATAATGGTCGGGTATTAACTCCCGCAGGAGAGAACGTAGTCAACTCCTGTACTTAAATATAGATGTGGGTATCGTACCCTCGAGAGAATGAAATCTTTCTCTCAACTTGAAAATCATATGTGGGTATTGTACCCTCGAGAGAATGCAGTCTTTCTCCCAGCTTAAATGTTCCGGTACTAACCTGGTGAGTGGACAAAGTCTACACCCAAAACCACTGTCATGACGTATACTGTATTTGAGGACGACCTGCGACAGGTACAACCTCCATATTTGCATGCATGGCCAGAAACAACTGGGCTCCTCGCTTCTCGTAGCATCAAATATGTTCGACGACAAACAAGGACGTTAAACAAACATACTGTTGTATATTGTCAGCTGTCACGTTTATGGACAACGACGTTGTTTATAAAGGAAGTTAGTGAGGAACTTGAGTACAAGTCCTCGGTATATTAACACGTAGGTCTTTAATCCACTGGTAATGTAGTGTTGTATACGTGGCACATACACATTATAGTTAGAAACGTTCACGCACATAAAATAACACAACATCGCATATCGTTCGCGCACATTAAGTAACACAACAGTGCTTATCATTCACGCACATAAAATAACACAGTAGTGCATAGAATAATCACAACGATACACAAACACAGGTGCAATATATTACATGCAATTATCTTGATCGTTATTTCATATAACAGATAACACACAAGCCGGTGTAATCCGTTAGCAAACAGGTTGCAAGGATCCATACCGTTCACCGTAGATTGTACTTGTTTAGTTCCTGGTCAACGTCTGGTCAAACAACATCCTAGAATAGGATTAACAGAGAGTGTTAATTTATGTAACTCACGTATAAGATTTTTATCGTAACGTAAAGTGATTACGTATTCCCTCATCATTTTATGTGAGGTCGGTTTACCATATTATTATTTCTTTCACTTTTTAATTGTACTTATCATTAAGAAATTATTATATACCTTAAATCTTATAGTCTTTATTTACAAGACTATTATTGCATGGTAGTATACTTTATTTATTCCCATGATTTTATGTATGTCACATTGACCATTCTCCTTGGTTTATTTAATTCCCTTGTATATATTTTATATACATATATTTATACATGTATGCACACAAGTATTGTTTATATGACATATTGTTTTTGTCCAAACGTCATAACAATGTACAATTTCATCGATGACATTTATTAGTCACATGTTAATTGATTCTCCTCTTAACTTTATATTTAATATACTGTAATTCCCAATATTATTTGGTATTCACACGTTAAATTCCTCATATTCATTTCCTTTTGATTTACTTGAAAATCTTAAATATATATTTTTATACACATGTATTATTTATGATACATGATTTTAATTATCAAAATGACATAGCAACTTTATGAATTCTCAAATTGTATTTACATGTCACACATGGGCATATTTTTCCCATATCTTTTATTAAGTGCAAACTAACCCCAAATAATATTATTTCTTTACAAGTAAATTACTTATACCTTTATAACATATAGTTTTAATTTCATACATCCTTAAATCATAATTTCCTTTTCTAAATCTTTTAAATATCCATATTGGACCTATAAATATTTTTAATCCCATAAATACACTATACTTTTCAGTTATTATATTATAACCTCATTTATTTCATAAATTTTTCGTTATACTCCAAAACACATTATATTACATGGTTTCATTTTCTTAATTAATTAATTCTCAAACTTAGCCTTATAAAATCGGTAATTATTATTTGAACACCTTAACTTTTATAAATCACCAGTTAGCCACATTAATTTTTTAGCTTGTCATTCTTTTTCTTATAATTATATCTTAACCCCGAAAACTTTATATAAGTTACATATCCACTTATAAACTATAGTTTTTATATTTAATTTCCTTAAATTCCAAATTGACCCTTATACTTTTACAAATTATGATTTCGCCCCTTATCAAAATCGGTTTTGCGTTTAAACTTCCATAAATTACATAATCACTCCAAAACTTTTATAATGTAACACCCTAACTACGCACTTAGCAACCATATGAAATCGCAGCGGAATTAAATAACTAACCAAACACTAAACGGGTCGGTGTTACACGCCGTTAGCCACCCACGTGGCAAACAAGGCAGAATACGTACACATTGTACCGGTCTGATGATCAGACTCCCGAGCATAGAACTAAACCATAAATACATCATATACAATACCGAGTATTTAATTACATTCCATCACTGTAACCGACAATATACCGTAACTGTAGTAACAACGGAACCAAAACTTAACGCCACGAGAGCACAGACGCATCCCGGGCCTATCATCCAAAATAACCAAAAGTATGACATGACCTAGATCTACAGCCACTCTGCTTCTTCGATCCTCATCCTGCAATATAAACAGAGCCCCTAAAAGGGGTCAGCAACCTTTTGCTGGTATGGTTAACGCGCAGCCCATCGGCTACCGGGATACGTGCAACTAATTGTCATGATAACATGGCATTGATTTTACACAAACAACATATATAGCATAGCAAGGAATATTGCTTACAACAACAACACATACATAGTGAGAACACTTCACTAAGTAAACAAACCAAGAAGGTTAGTCAACATCATAAGCCTAGAGAATGGTTCACCCTCATGTTAAGCTTGTTACGTAAACTCATTACCGTTCCGTTAGTCGAACGAGTAACTTAACTCACAGATGGATCGGATATTGTGACCCGAACACACCACACAAACACATGTTCCCCCTAGACCGATCATAAGTCAGAATAGGTAAACTTTGGATGAAGCTAACGGGAGATCGAACACCAAATAAATGAGAACAACCTTAACATTAGAAGAGTCGAATCTGATACAGATATCTACTCCTATACATACACGCGTGACCGGACAACCGGATTCCTCACTCCCCAGTTAGCACTCGTTAGAAGTTCAATGTTGGAACTTAATAAAAAATCACAACAAGTGGTTAAGTCTTATTAGACACACACAAGGGATATGAGTCACACCTTAACATCACAACATATAAACAACTGTAAACTCGTTACATGACTTAAGTCTTACAAGGTCATAAACATACAGAAAAACAAACAACACACAAGCCGGTGTAAACCGGTAGGCAACAGACTTCAAGAAAACCATACCTTGGTCCTTGCTTCGATTGGTTTCCACCGTAGGCAACTCCTATACATAATTAACAATGTCGGTTAATTAGCTTACTCGACTCATAATTTACTAAGTGTTTACATGTTTTCATGACATGTTTTATCCTTAATCTTACACTTTTTTATCTTTATTATTCATACTAGGGCCTACTACATAACTCTTATTCTCTTTCATAAATTTAAAGAATTTTTTTTTGTTTAAGTTTCTGGTCCGGACCGCCCCTCTGGGGCGGTCCACAATAGAACTTGATTTTCAAGGTGCTTTTCTTGTAACGACCCCAAAACCGGCCTAGGAGTTAGGGCCGTTACACGCCGCGAGTCTACTACCTAACATCGCAAGGCTCTAAGCAAACGAATCCCAAAACCGAATAAGAAACTTGTATAAATACCCAAGAGTTTACAAGATCCAAATACTTATAAGTCAAATACAAAGAGAGAGGCCCGAAGGCTACACAAAGTACTAAAGCGTCCAAAGCGCAAGCAAACAAAGTCTAAAGACATATAAAATAATGAAGCTCCAGAAGGGGACGAGAAGAGAAGATCCCACGAGCTCAATCTGCAACAAAGTAAAGGGGTGAGCTAAACAGCCCAGCAAGCAGAAGACTTCCTCAAGGAAGCCCACTCAAAATAGAAGCAGAAGAATACTTATAAACAGGGAGGATAGCGGAGTCAATATAAATAGACAGAATGAAACCACAAAACAGAGGCAGAGCAGAACGGAATATCACTTCAAAACACAGTCGGACTTTCAGATCAGAACGGAAGAGTGGGACACTAGTAACAAGCTAACACAACAGAAGGACTCACATAAGGTCCTATGGGTCCGAGGATCCCACAACAGAAGCCGTAGAGACAGCTAACAGACCCGTCGGTCAAATAACGTCCTAAGGGAGACCTTAAGGAGTATAAACAGAAGGAATTCCTGCGCAGCATGCTACAGGACAGCCCGACCCGACTATCCAAGGCTCAGAAGCAAAGTAACTAGGTCCCAAAACCAAAAGCTCACAAAACAGATCTTAAGTGCATAAAAATGCATATAACCAGCATAAGAAGCTTGTACACAGGTAGGGGAATCTAACCCCGCAAACGGAACTCAAAACGGAGCTAAAACAGAGAAGTTTTGCTCAAAACAGTGGCATGTCCGAACTTGCGTCCGACCTTGCAAGTTCGGACAGAGGCCGAGAGTCAGAAGTCGCGGAGATACAAATGTCCGAACTTACGTCCGAACGTCAAAGTTCGGACGTAAGTCGAGAGTTAAAAGCCAGAACCATCTTCGTGTCCGAACTTGCGTCCGACCTTGCAAGTTCGGACACCAGTCGAAACTTGTACCAAGAATTCGTCCTCGCGTTCGGTCCGAACATCGAAGTTCGGACCGATGTTCGGACACTTCAAAACCTTCAAAAACAAAACGCGCCCGAGGACCTGTCCGAACTTACAAGTTCGGACAGACGTTCGGACAGAGCGAAACTGTTGAAATTCAGAACGAACAAACGCGCAGAAATCCAACCAAAATCAATACCAAACTCACCCAAATCCACGGAATGGTAAATCAGTACCCTCGGGGGTTTAGCCAAACGATCAACAACACAAAACCGATGAGAAAACGCACAAGCAACACACGAAATCAGATACGAAACAGATATTAAAATCAATCCCCGAGGGTGAGCAAACTACCCCGATTCCATCTCCCACTTACTTCGAATTGCAGAGAAGGTTGCACCAATCTGAAGCAGAGCGAAGACCCGACACACTGCAGCCCCGAACAGCGCAATCAGCCGCTGAATTTGCAGAGAACAGCCCCCAAAAACAGAATGTAAAATCAGAAACTGCTTCTCCAAAACAGCAAAGACTACCGAATTCACCAACGAACCTACCTGATTTGCAGAGGGGAAGAATCTGAACAGAAGTAGCAGCAGAACCGATGACAAACGCAGCAAAGATCCACATGAACTCAGAAGTACAGCAATGGAGAAGAAGAGAGGGAGAGCGCAGAAACTGTCGCGAGGAAGAAAGCACGATTTGAAAATTGATCGTGGATTGAGAATGTAAAAATAAAATAATGACTCATCCCTCTAAATAAGTCTTACCAAATAAAAGGGAGGGGAATGACCTCCTTGCCCCCGCCTTTTAACTTAAAGACTCTGGCGTCCTCTCTACTAAACAAAGCACACATAACATAACTTAAATTAATAACATTGTTATGTCATGAAATCTGAAAACGTAAAATACGGAGTATTACATCACTCCCCCCTTAAAAGGAATTTCGTCCTCGAAATTCAACATACCTTACTGCTCGAAGAGGGAAGGGAACTTGGCACGCAACTCCTCCTCGAGTTCCCACGTCGCCTCACGCTCGGACTGATCAGACCACTGCACCTTAACCATAGGCAATGTCTTGCTACGTAGCCGACGAACATCCCGTGCCAAAATACGAACCGGAACTGCCTCATAAGTGAAATCATCTCTGAGTCGAAGCTGACCATAGTCAATCACATGCGAAGGATCATGTAGATACTTCCTGAGCATCGACACATGGAACACGTCGTGCACCCCTGCTAGAGCTGGTGGCAATGCCAATCTGTAAGCCACCGGTCCAACCTTCCCAAGCACCTCAAAAGGCCCTACAAACCGAGGACTCAGCTTGCCTCACTTCCCAAAACGAACTGCACCCCGAACTGGAGAGATCTTCAGATACACGTGGTCTCCCACCTGAAACTCAAGCGGACGACGTCTCTGATCTGCATAACTCTTCTGCCGGCTCTGGGCAACCAACAAACGCTCCCTGATAGTCTTGACTTTGTCCACAGCTCCCTGCACCAACTCAGGACCTACTATCGCCCTCTCTCGCAGGTCATCCCAACAAATAGGAGATCTACAGCGCCTACCATACAACGCCTCATACGGAGCCATCCCAATGCTCGATTGAAAACTATTATTGTAGGCGAACTCAATCAAGGTCACATGCTGATCCCAGCTGCCCCCGAAGTCGAGCACACAAGCCCTCAACATGTCCTCCAAAATCTAATTCGTCCTCTCTGTCTGCCCATCGGTCTGAGGATGATAAGCCGAACTGAAAGCCAAATTCGTCCCTAACGCCTTATGCAGGCTCCGCCAAAAGCGAGATACAAATCTCGGATCTCTGTCCGAAACGATCGTCGCCGGCACACACACCGTGCAACCTCACAATCTCATCATAACAGCCGAGCCAGGCGCTCAAGGTTGAAGGTCTTCCTCACAGGCAAGAAATGAGCTGACTTCGTCAACCGGTCCACAATCACCCATAGCGCATCGTACCCAGAAGATGTCCTAGGCAACCCCACAATGAAATCTATGCCAACGTTCTCCCATTTCCACTCAGGAACGGGAAGAGGCTGCAGAAGACCCGCAGGTCGCTGATGCTCAGCCTTCCACCTGCTGACAGGTTTGGCAACGAGCCACAAAATCAGAAATCTCCCTCTTCATATTCGCCCACCAAAAGGACTCTCGGAGGTCCCGGTACATCTTCACCCCTCCTGGGTGCACAGAATAAGGAGCTCCATGAGCCTCCTACATAATCTCCCGCCTAAGGTCGCCTCCAATAGGCACACAAACTCTGCCCCTGAAGCGTAGACAATCATCGCTGGACACAGAAAACTCTGACTCCTGCTCATCTGCCAACTTCTCTCTGATCTTACACAACTCAGCATCAGCCTTCTGACCCTCTCTGATCCGCTCAATCAAAGTAGACTGGACCTGAATCGAAGCAATCATCCCACGGTCGACCGAACAACCCAAATGCCCATACGCTGAAGCTCAATAGCAGACCTCTGAACCCCTGACAACGAACAAGCAAGACCAGGAGCACCCCTACGGCTCAAGGCATCAGCCACCACATTCGCTCTACCCGGATGGTAGAGGATCTCCAGGTCGTAGTCATGTAACAGCTCCAACCAGCGCCGCTGTCTCAAATTCAATTCCTTCTGCGTGAACAGATATTTGAGACTCTTGTGATCCGTGTAGACCTTACACGTCACCCCATACAAATAGTGCCGCCAGATCTTCAAGGCGAAGACCACAGCAGCTAGCTCCAAGTCATAGGTAGGATAATTCTTCTCATACGGCTTCAACTGTCGTGACCCATATGCTACCACCTTTCCCTGCTGCATCAAACACACACCCAGCCCTCTATGGGAAGCGTCACAGAACACCTCAAAGCCCTCTGTCCCAGAAGGCAACGTCAAAATCGGGCCGAAGTCAACCTCTTCTTCATCCTCTGGAAGCTCTCCTGGCATGCCTCACTCCAATCAAACTTGACATCCTTCCTAAGAAGACGAGTCAAGGGAGATACGATCTTAGAAAAGCCCTCCACGAACTTCCTATAATACCCAGCCAATCCCAGAAAACTGCGCACCTCAGACACACTAGTGGGCTTCGCCCACTCCATAACCGCCTTAATCTTCTCCGGGTCCACAGAAATACCATCCTTCGAAACCACGTGGCCAAGAACACCACTCTATCCAACCAGAACTCGCACTTCTTCAATTTAGCATACAACTCCTTCTCCTTCAACGTCTGTAGAACCATCCTCAGATGCTCCTCATGCTCCTCAGCACTCTTGGAGTACACCAAGATGTCGTCAATAAACACAACTACAAAAGAATCCAAGAAAGGTTTGAAGACTCTGTTCATCATATCCATGAAGAACGACGGGGCATTGGTCAAACCAAAAGGCATGACCAAGAACTCATAATGCCCATACGGGTCCTAAATGCAGACTTAGACACATCCTCGGCCTTAATCTTCAGCTGATGATATCCAGAACGCAAGTCGATCTTCGAGAAGACTGTCGCCCCTGCTAACTGGTCGAAGAGATCATCAATGCGGGGAAGAGGATACCGGTTCTTGATGGTAACCTTATTCAATTCCCTATAGTCAATGCACAACTGAAGGAGCCATCCTTCTTCTTCACAAACAACACAGGTGCTCCCCATGGAGACACACTAGGGCGAATGAAGCCCTTATCCAGAAGATCCTGCAGCTGCACCTTCAGCTCCTTAAGCTCTGCCGGACTCATGCGATAGGGAGCCTTAGAGATAGGCTGAGTCCCTGGCGCTAACTCAATAGAAAACTCCACCTCACGATCAGGTGGTAGTCCTGGCACATCGTCCTGGAACACCTCAGGAAACTCACACACAATGGGTATATCCTCCAACCGGGATCCCTCCTTAACCTCAGGTACAAAGCAGAGAAAACCCTGGCAGCCCTTCCTCAAGGAACGGACTGCCTGCATAGCAGACACCAACACAGGAGCACAAGGAATGGAGTTCCCCACAAAGGCAAAACGGGCCTCACCCGGTCTATCAAACACAACTCTCCTAGCTGCACAATCTATATGGGCATGGTGCTCTGCTAGCCAGTCCATGCCCAAAATCACATCGAAGCAAGACATACGCATAGGGATCAAATCAGCAGACAAGTTCCTATCCATAATCACTACCGGAACCGACTTACACACAGAATCAAGTACACAAGCAGGTACGCCACTCAGCGGGCTAGAAATACACAAATCCACATCACAGGGACAGCAGACAACCCGAGACTACCCACTAAATCAGCAGACACAAAGGAGTGGGTAGCTCCTGAATCAAACAAGCAGAAAACTGGCTGAGAAGAGATCTGAAGAATACCTGACACTACTCGGCCTGAGTCACGGTCTCGCTCACCAGCTAGAGCGTACACACGAGCCTGGGTCTGGGGCTTCTTCTGATCAGTCTTCTGCCCGGACCCTGAACCAGCTCCTCGGCCCTCAGAACCGCCACTGCTACCTCCACCTCTAGCCTGTGGACACTGGGCAATGCGATGGTCTAGCGAACCACACTTGAAGCACGCCCCGGACTTCCTGTAGCACTCCCGCCCAGGATGGAAACGGTCACACTCCGCACACTTCTCCACAGCAGGGGATGCTGATGAAGAAGAACCCCGGTCTCCTCTATACTTCTTCTTCTGAGAAGAAGTCTGCTCACGCCTCTCGGGCTCCTCCACACCCCTTCCTCTTCTGGTCCTTGCCCTTATCGGGCCTCTGGTCCCTCTTCTCAACCGCTGCCTAGCCTGCAGCTCAGACTCCACCACCAACGCCACATCGGCCACATCCCTGAAGGTCTTGTGGCGAAAAGGTGCCACAGCAGCTCGAATGTCACCCCTCAACCCAGCCTCAAACTTCCTAGCCTTCCGGTTATCATCCGGCTCAGGCACAAACTTCGAAAGGGAAATAAACTTCCTCACATAGTCGTCCACTGACATCTCCTTCGTCTGGGAAGCCTCCCATACTCTACAATCTTCTGATCACGAAAGACGTCGGGATAGAACTGCTGATTGAAGCAGCCCCTGAACTGCTCCCATGTCCATGGGTGGGGGTACTTCCCTTCGACCGACTTCCACCACTCCTTCGCCTCACTCTGAAACATGAAGGTAGCGAATCCGACTTTCTGATCCTCCTCACATCCCATGACCCGCAGAGGTCCTCAATGGCAGTGATCCAGTGGCTCGCCTCCTGTGGGTCGCCACTAGCATCAAAAGAAGGTGGCTTCAGCTTCAGAACTCCTGAAGCGCCTTCACGTTGTTGCCCCCCGCGTTACCGGCTCCTGCCGCCTGACCAGCAGTGGCCCCTACAGTCTGCAGCACCTGGGTCACCACCTGCTGCACAATCTCTGCAATGTCCCCCTGGGGAGCATCGCCTGCAGCTGCACCACGTCCTGAACGTCGGGGAGGCATACTGAAGATACAACACAAAATTTATCAGAAACCAAGCAGCACAGCAGACCTTTCAGACACCCACACATGCAGACAAACCCCACAACACCAAAGAACGAGCAACCTGGCTCTGATACCACTAAATGTAACGACCCCAAAACCGGCCTAGGAGTTAGGGCCGTTACACGCCGCGAGTCTACTACCTAACGTCGCAAGGCTCTAAGCAAACGAATCCCAAAACCGAATAAGAAACTTGTATAAATACCAAAGTTTACAAGATCCAAATCTTATAAGTCAAATACAAAGAGAGAGGCCCGAAGGCTACACAAAGTACTAAAGCGTCCAAAGCGCAAGCAAACAAAGTCTAAAGACATATAAATAACGAAGCTCCAGAAGGGGACGAGAAGAGAAGATCCCACGAGCTCAATCTGCAACAAAGTAAAGGGGTGAGCTAAACAGCCCAGCAAGCAGAAGACTTCCTCAAGGAAGCCCACTCAAAACAGAAGCAGAAGAATACTTATAAACAGAGAGGATAGCGGAGTCATATAAATAGACAGAATGAAACCACAAAACAGAGGCAGAGCAGAACGGAATATCACTTCAAAACAAGTCGGACTTTCAGATCAGAAGAAGAGTGGGACACTAGTAACAAGCTAACACAACAGAAGGACTCACATAAGGTCCTATGGATCCGAGGATCCCACAACAGAAGCCGTAGAGACAGCTAACAGACCCGTCGGTCAAATAACTCCTAAGGGAGACCCTAAGGAGTATAAACAGAAGGAATTCCTGCGCAGCATGCTACGGGACAGCCCGACCCGACTATCCAAGGCTCAGAAGCAAAGTAACTAGGTCCCAAAACCAAAAGCTCACAAAACAGATCTTAAGTGCATAAAATGCATATAAACAGCATAAGAAGCTTGTACACAGATAGGGGAATCCAACCCCGCAAACGGAACTCAAAACGGAGCTAAAAAGAGAAGTTATGCTCAAAACAGTGGCATGTCCGAACTTGCGTCCGACCTTGCAAGTTCGGACAGAGGCCGAGAGTCAGAAGTCGCGGAGATACAATGTCCGAACTTACGTCCGAACGTCGAAGTTCGGACGTAAGTCGAGAGTTAAAAGCCAGAAATCTTCGTGTCCGAACTTGCGTCCGACCTTGCAAGTTCGGACACCAGTCGAAACTTGTACCAAGAATTCGTCATCGCGTTCGGTCCGAACATCGAAGTTCGGACCGATGTTCGGACACTTCAAAACCTTCAAAAACAAAACGCGCCCGATGACCTGTCCGAACTTACAAGTTCGGACAGACGTTCGGACAGAGCGAAACTGTCGAAATTCAGAACGAACAAACGCGCAGAAATCCAACCAAAATCAAACTCAAACTCACCCAAATCCACTGAATGGTAAATCAGTACCCTCGGGGGTTTAGCCAAACGATCAACAACACAAAACCGATGAGAAAACGCACAAGCAACACACGAAATCAGATACGAAAAGATATTAAAATCAATCCCCGAGGGTGAGCAAACTACCCCGATTCCATCCCCCACTTACTTCGAATTGCAGAGAAGGTTGCACCAATCTGAAGCAGAGCGAAGACCCGACACACTGCAGCCCCGAACAGCGCAATCAGCCGCTGAATTTGCAGAGAACAGCCCCCAAAAACAGAATGTAAAATCAGAAAACTGCTTCTCCAAAACAGCAAAGAGACTACCGAATTCACCAACGCACCTACCTGATTTGCAGAGGGGAAGAATCTGAACAGAAGTAGCAGCAGAACCGATGACAAACGCAGCAAAGATCCACACGAACTTAGAAGCACAGAAATGGAGAAGAAGAGAGGGAGAGCGCAGAAACTGTCGCGAGGAAGAACGCACGATTTGAAAAATGATCGTGGATTGAGAATGTAAAAATAAAATAATGACTCATCCCTCTAAATAAGTCTTACCAAATAAAAGGGAGGGGAATGACCTCCTTGCCCCCGCCTTTTAACTTAAAGACTCCGGCGTCCTCTCTACTAAACAAAGCACACATAACATAACTTAAATTAATAACATTGTTATGTCATGAAATCTGAAAACGTAAAATACGGAGTATTACATTTCTCCTCCTTTTGAACTCCAAATTCAACCCAATTTTTTCCTAAACATTCCTCATGTTTTCCCACATGTTTTAACATCTTTTGGGCATCCTAAAACCCTCTCTAATCATCCCCAAAACACCTTAGACTTTTACTCACTTTTACTAAATCCTTAACACCTAGAACATTTTTTTTGCCTTACACTTGTAACTTGTATTCTTGCATAAAACCTCCATGAACAATGCCCAAGTCATTCTCATACTTATCAACACCTAAATTCCCTTTCTTTCACCAAATCAACCCTTAACCATTCCTAGTGAAACCTAGGTCACCAAACATCATTAAAACTGTAACACCCCATCCAACATTAACACACTTAACAACTATCTGCAGCGGAAAACATACTTCATCACATTACTTAACTCGTTGGTGTTACACGCCGTTAACCACCCACGTGGCTAACAAGGCTATTACATATACATTGTATCGGTCTGATGGACTAGATTCCCGAGCGACCACTCATTACTATCCCTTTCCATTAACAACTACTGATAGAAATACATACACATTCCAACTGTACAGATTTTACCAACTAATGCCGATAACAATTTCGGTCTTACTACACCTACAATACATATACAATTGAAATGGCTATTCGTGTATAAACAACTACCCCGTCCTACTCTCGAACGGCTTCCAGCACCTTGTACCTGAAATAGGAAAGAGAAGAAAGGGTGGCCCCCCAGGGGCCCAGCACCTTTGTTGGTATGGTAATCCCGCAGCCCGCATGCTACCGGGCCACGCACAACTAATTGTCGTCTTAGCATGCGGTTGATTATATTTGAATCATGCATGTAAACTATAAACACACAACACATAACATTCCACCACAATGGGCTCAACAAACAGATAACACATCCTTACTTGATAAGTCACTCATTGTGTTCATTAACCCTAGAGGGTTCTCCTCTAGTGGAGCTACTTCCTTAATAGATGACACTTACCCAATAATCGGGTTATCCATAAACGTCTCTTTTATAAACTGGGATTCATATCCATGATCCACATACACCACATAACAACACTTTTCACGTTTCAACGTGCACATAACATAACATCGCAATGGGAATTGCAGTACAACAAAAACACATAACATAACGGGAACAGTTCTCTTAGGAACCGACCCAAACATAGTTAATTCACTTGTGAGCCTAGAGAATGATGCCACCCTCATGATAAACTCGTTATACAACACTCATTACCGTCCTAATAGTCGGACGAGTAACTTAAGTTAAGATGGTTCGGATATAGTGACCCGAACACACCACAGAAACACATGTTCCCCCTAAACCGATCATAAGTCAGAATAGCTAAGCTTTGGAGTAAGCTAGTGGGATATTGTAATCCAAGAAGGAAACAACCATAACAGAGAGGAGGGTAAAGCTAAGAAGGATACCCACTCCCAAACAACGCGTGACCGGAACAACCGGATTCCTCACCCCCCCATAATATATATATATAAACATAGTTAAGGGCTCCACTGTGGAACCTGTCACATCCATACACCATACAGTATTACAACTGGATTAAACACACAAGGGAGGTCCATACATTCACACACAAACATCACACAATTAACTCACGCATAGCCGTGGTTAGAACATTCCCATGGTTTGGGTCGTTAAATCCGGACACCGTTCTCTTATGTGATCCTAGATTTGGTTAGCTAAGGTATAACACTTTCGAGGTTAAACGGTATCGGAATTGAACACGCCACATAAATGAATTACTATAAACTCATTACATATTTTATCTTACAACGTGGCAAACATACAGAAAAACACATTGGCATACAAGCCGGTGTAATCCGGTAGGACACAGGTTGCAAGAAAACCATACCTGTCACCAAGGTCCACTCTAATGTGTCCTCCTATGTTCCTCGAACAATCCTTGAACAACTGGTAACAATACAATTACTTTCATTAACATTGGGGTAATATGTTGTTTAACGTCTATTGCGCCCATAGTTAACCCCATCATCCCATTACACTTAATTTTACTCTTGTGATCTTAAGTTCACAACTCTCACACCAAACCTAACACTTGTTTACCCACTTTAAGGCCTTTACTTGTCACCAAACAAGGCCTAAACATCATCTAAAACCATTACCATTCAATCCCCCATCATTAGCAGCCTTAAACAAATTTTTTTCTTCATCTCTGGTCTTGACCGCCCCTCTGGGGCGGTCCATAACAGAAGCTATACGTTTTTTTTTCACTTCTCTGCACTGGACCTCCCCACAAGGGCGGTCCCTAGGGGCGGTCCAGAATAGACCCCATAATAAAAACCGTTTTTCTCCTCATTTTGAACTCCAAATTCACCCCAATCTTTTCCCATGCATTACACATGTTTTCCCACATGTTTTAACATCTTTTTGGCATACTAAAACCCTCTCTAAACATCCAAAAAAACTCCTTAAACTTTTACTCAAGCTTTTACTACATCCTTAACATTTAGAACATTTTACTTACACTTGTAACTTGTAATTTTGCTTAAAGCTTCCACTAACCAAAGTGTTCTTCACCACAAGATAACCACTCCTAAAGCATCATTTTACATCACACTCACCCCCTTTACACACACTCCTCAAGCCTTTCCCACAAGTTCCTAATTAAACCTTCACAAGGCATTACACTTCCATTGTTCACCAAACTATGCACAAGACTTTACCACACCTCCACCATCATCTTGGTGTATCTAGAATCATCCATTAGTTCTCTAAATCTCCAAGACTATGCCCAAGGCATCTTAACATTTAAGAACACCTTAATTCACTTTCTTTCACCATCTTAACACTTAACAATTCCTAGTATAATCTAGGTCACCAAATCTCATTAGAATACATAAACTCCTTTGTTTATCAACTAAATTTTGCCATAGCTTCTCTTGTATCACATTACACCAAAACACATAGTTTTTCCACCATTATACAATCCAAGAACACTAAATCTCTTAATACACATTCCTTACACACAAACATATTGTTTTTCATCCTTTAACCATCAAAGACATTCACCTTAACAAGAGATGTTCTTTACACACAACTAAACCTTTAAACTACACTACATCACAATATAGTGCATAAACTTAAATTGCTTGGCACTTAGGTCCTTAAATAACATGGCTCTTAGGCCCTTAAATTGCATTAAACTTAAACACTCAATTTCCACATTTACATGCCTTCAACTTGCGAATACACACAACAATGCTCCCATGTCCTTTTAGTCCACCTTGTGGATAGTTTTCTAGCTCATTTCCCATTGGATCTTTAGGTTATATTAAGCAAATATAGCTCAATTCCCTAGTACTCTAAGCCACCTTAAGAGAGGTCATTTACCTCTTTATTTTCCAAGCTTTCTCACTTGTTTTCTCTTGTTTTTCTTGATTGAAAATCGGCAAGGAGCTTTTATCACTTGTCAACCTTCTAACCAATACACATATAAGGGTAATGAGCATTAAGTTTAATACTCAAACTCATAATTAAACCGTAGGTTTACATAAGTGTCTTAAAACACTAAAATTTGATGATTACCTTTGGAATTTGAAAGAGAGCTTGGTTAAGTGGCAAGATAGGACTCCTCCTAGTCCCTTGAAGATTGAATTAAGCTAAGAAAATAGCAAGACAAGGCACCATTGTAAGGTGAATTTTCGGCTATACAAAGATAATGATGGGAACTTGGATTTTCTTTGATTTTCCTTACCTTGAAACAAAGGAGAATGAGAAGGCATGGAAATATGAGCTCAAGCTCCTTCAATGGTGAATCTCCATGGCACCAAAATTGAGTTCTTGAAGATTTGAAAAGAGGGAAATGAAGAGCTCACTCTAACTAAGACAAAGGTAGTCTTGAAATTGATTTTGGAGCATGGAGTCATAAGTTACAAGCATTCAAAGATGGAGAATGGCTACTTGCTGTAGCAAAACGAGAATGGAGAAGGGAGGATGAGGTTGGAGACGGTGGGAATCAAAAAGAAGAGAAGAGAAAGTGAGGAGAGAGGTAAGTTTTGGAGATATTTAAGTTATAAAGCAAAAGTAACCCTTTTACATACTTTTCTTTCTTTCTTTTAATTGGCTATCCAAGTGTGATGACTCACACCACTAAAACCGTGGCCCCTTACATATTAGAGATATATATGGTCTTTGTTGACCATCTAAACAACTTATGTTGACTTATGACTTAAACTAGCACTATTTGAGCACTATTCACAAATTAAGGCACATATTTGTGAATTTTTTGATTTCCCATTGATCTAGACTTCCTAATGTGATACTAAGTAGTACACATGTTTATTAAAGAGTAATGATGGACATTTAGCCACTCAAAGCTCATTTACAAGACAATTTTTCAGAAATGTGCTTTAAGGCTCCTTAAAGCACATTTTGTGTTTTAGCTTGTTTTCAAGCTTGGTTTTCTTTAGTAATTGATTTAATATGTTCATTAACATATAAATAAGGTCTTGGTAAGCTTATTAGGTCTAAACGAAACTTATCCCAAGCTTAGAGCACATTTTCGCCCATATTGGCTTTAAGGTATTTATTTCTGTTTTGTTTGGTTTAATTGTCTACCAAAGTTTCCTAAGGACTTAATTAGCCTTATTAAGTCATAATTGAATGTTATAAAGTCTTGGTAGGCTCTTTGGGTCCTAACCAAGTTCACTCCAAGCTTAGAGCATGTTTTTGCTTCAACTGTGTCTTAGTGCTTTTTGTGTTTACTATGGTTTAAATTGTTCACTAAAGTTTCTAAGGCACTTTCTAGCCTTTAAATATCATAGTTTAACATTTAAACAATATATCAAGGTTTGGGGTATTTCAATCTACCCCCCTTAAAAGAACTTCATCCTTGAAGTTCACATTTCCCATGCATCATTAGACTAGAATACGGGAATTACTTGCAAAATAAAACTTCCATAACTAACATACTTTAAATCACAACCTCGGACTTAACGGTCCGGGCAACATATCCACATCCATACATAACATAACATAACATAACATGCTTACATGATAACCTCGGACTCAACCGTCCGGGTATCTTAACAACATTTACACTTACATAACAACCCTCAGACTCTTAGGTCTGGGTAACATAACAACATTTAGACTCATAGGTCTAGGTAACATAACAATTTTCGTAACTCAACCACATTAGGACTCAAGGTCAGAAATAATATTTATTACACATACCACGCAACATGTCTTAGCATGTATATCAACCAAAAATACCTTTTTATATACACTGTGATCCCGCAGAACCCGGTCGCGATGGACACCTTCTGGTCCCCGTTCCTTTGGGAGATAAAAACAATCACTTAATTTTTAACATATATACTTCTCATGTCACCGGTCCAAAGACAAAGGCTCATACGTCCTCGGCTCGTGAGCAAGTACTACAAAAATATTCTTTACTAGGTTAAGTATAAGAGAATCCTTTATTCAAAATATTAATCGGCTGTTTTGGAAATACCAATTGAAAATCCTTTTGAAAATGCAACACAACTCCAAGTCCAATTTATACTCTTTGCATCTTTCTTAGAGTGGTTATTTGTGACCACTTACAGGGAGCTTCAAGAATCATCCTGTAACACCCCTACTCTAATCGGCTCCTAATCATCTTACTTAACAATATAATCGCAGCGGTAATCTCAACAATTCAACTACTGGTGTCACCGTTCTTACTCGCCCATACGAGTAATAACGTGCCTCCTGATATATTCTTACATACGAAACTTTTTCTCGCAGTGACAACAAGAGATAGATCTAACTTTCCAAAACCATTATAAAATACATTCACAGTGAGCATTCTAAGTATCCCAATCCTATACACGTTTCTAGGTACGTATTAAATGCAACAGTGCATATTTAATCAATTGTAATTAAACTACCCAGCGCGTCCCTCTCTTTGCTGACACCGGAAGCTGCATACCTGCAAAAATGGTTGTTGTGGTATGGAATCAGCCCCTGCTGAGTATGTTACTACATGACCGTCATGCCCCCTCGGACCCTCAGTTATTTGGTCGAGAGCATGCAATTCTTTTTCATGCAAGTAGTTTATTGATAAACTGTAAAGCAACAATATATATAGTGCAGTAAACTCAAATAACAAACAAGCCCCCGGCTTCACACATCGCATCGTACTAATCACTGAAAGCGTTACACGCCTATATGAGTACAGAGACTCCATTCCAACAAACACTTAATAGTTCATAATTGAGTACATCGACTCACTTGACCAAACATTCCACCATAAACCACACGTGAGTACAGCGACTCGCCACAACCAGTTCACAACACACAATATGAGCACAATGGCTCGTTCAAACAAATCCACCAACATACCACACATAACCACAAAGCACAACCAATGAACAACAAGGCGAAACAATGAGAATCATGAACGAGTATAAACTCTCGTCTTTGGCATACAAGCCCAAACAATGTTCGCCTAATGTACGAGCTAACACAGTCGTTCGTATTGTCCAGTTATGTCTAATGACCACGTCTCGTTAGAAGGACGTGTCTTTAAATTACCCATCACCTATGGCGGGTCACCCACGGCAGTAGCCACTCCAGCGGTAGAGTCTCCGACCGACGGACCATCTGTAGTCCGTTGGAAATTTATCCAGATACTTTCGGTTACCACAGGGTATCCTAGTATCGTTAATGGATTACAATTCACAGCAAGAACCACATCCTCTTGATAACCTTATTTATACCATCGCATCGCTTTACCATATATTTTTCCTAGCACAGCAGACTAAGGTCACAGTCTAATCCTGAGTATGTCGACTCGGGATCCAGTGCTAGATACGAGAGCGGCGTTAAAGAGGCCAGTGCTCCGTATGCAAGTCTCAGACATTATATATATCTTATTATCTTAATGCTGCAACGTTTTATTTACGTTCCTTATAATACACACATAAGATAGCATCATTGCCGCTAGTTCGTTTTATAATATGTTCATATATACGAACGGTACTGTTATCGTACAACAGTAATAATAATAAAGCAGCATTAATACACAACCCAGGCATATTGATTCACACAAGCAGACATTCAATCTTATCACAGATTTTCACACAATGTCTGAACTGAGGAAATCCTCAGAGACAATCAAGCCACATAAATAACATACCGTTCACCCTGGAAGTATTACGGTGGAGTATGAATCAGCTAGTTCTCTGGAGGTCCTCGAGACGCCTCTAACAATCTATCAATATGCATCACACTATGCATCAGCATCTCATATTAACAATACCCTACGGCACCCCGTACCGTTATTAATCTCTCCCTGTTAATCCCCCGTATATTAACTGTCAATGTTTGACGGGTTTTCAGTTTAACTCAGGATTAGGAAAGGCGTTACATTACATGCGTAGTTTCCTCTCGTATATTAATATACTTAACGTTTGAACTTGTTATCGCATGTAACTTAATATACCTTGTATATTGTATAGTTTGTTTCTATATTGCATGTATAATTCTTTACCATGTATTATACATCTCACCTTAGTATTTATTTTTCTAAGGTTTGTTTTTCCAAGTTTAAAGGAGTATAATTCGTATATAAAATACCATGAACTATATAAATTCTTATTATTTCATGTATACTCCTAACACTAGAATTCCATATCTAATGTTTACAATTCTTTTCCCTTTATCTCATATCATTTTAATTGTGGTAATATATAGCTATTGAACTATATTATATTTTCCACAAAATAACATATATTTATTTATATATATGCATTATAGGACTATTTATTATATGGTAAGTCATTATAACATATATTCATTCTTTTTAATGAATACCTTTTATTTTATAAATGTTATAATTCTTATAACATTAAAAACCATATTATAAATTTCATTCAAAAATATTAATATTTTCGAACAGCACCTATAATTCTCAAATATTTACAAAATCCACCACATAATTTATATAATGTTATATTATAGTTATATAACAATTATTATGACATTTAAGTCATTAAAACAATTATAACCTATAGTTATATATTGTTATAAAATACCAAATAGCCCTTAAGACTTTCGGTATTAACTATTCTCCACTATATTTCCATAATTTATAAATCAACCCCAAAATATAATCCATTGTTACACTTATATATATACCTTATATTAAATCCTTATTCCTTAATATAATTATAACCTATGGTTATATTTTCTCCAAAATACCGAACAGACCCCATGGTCTATTTGAATTTAATTTCCACCACTTAACTTTCTATATTCACCAATTTACCCCATCTTATAACTTATAGTTTCTAATATCACCAAAACCATATATTATACATATATCTTCACAAAACCTATATATAATTCCAAAAATTACCAAACCATACCAAAAGGTTATAAATATCATTATTAACCTTATACTTTCTCTAAATCTCGGTTTTACCACATATGTTACCCATGTGTAACAATGTTATGAAATATCTTATAATATACCTAGATAGTTCATATAAACTCCAAATTTACCCAAATCAACTTCTAAAAATTCCTAATAACTTAAGGACTTTACTAAACTCCATTTAGCACCCTTAATTCTCGGTAATTACATTACCACCCCAAATCTTATAAATCTTTAACAATTTAATAAGTATCTTATTATAAGGTAGTATTTTAATTTCTTAAATTTTCTAAACTTGGTCAAAGTCTCCTACATAGTCAACTTGACTCCTAATACCAAATGGGAACCAACTTTTCGGTAATTACAAATAATAGCCTATACTTTTCTATTTTTACAATATTGACCCAAAACTTTATAAAATGTTATAATTTTATTAAATTCATTTAAAAACCCTAAATTGTTCTAAATTAAGCCCACGGCTTTTTATTTCTTAGTAATTACAAATTGGCCCCAATTTTAATTATAAGCATAAATAAAACTAAATAAGCTTATAAACTTAAATTAAAATGGCCTAATGACATGGCCTTATTACAACCTTGAACTTGCAAAATAAATTACACAATAAATGTCTCAAAATATAGCATATATATTCGGCCTCTCCATGGTTTAATTATTTTTCCACATAATGTCATAATTTGACCATTATGTTAATTAAATCCCTTAAATGACTAGCTTAATTTATCTTAGCCATTTTTTTCCATTTTTAGGTCAATATGACCTATATATATATATTCACTCTCGGCCTTAAATATATATATGCTTAAAAATTACAAAAATCATAAGTTTAAGGTGTTTATACCTTGATTAATCCTTGTATGGGCTCGGTCACTAGTAGGAAAATTCACCACTTGATTTAGACATGTTTAATACACAAAAACAAGATATGGTTACACTCCAAGCTTGAGCTTAACCATAAGGAATAATTAATGTAAGATTTAAGGCAAAAATCACCTTAAAAATGCAAGGGAAGTTCTAGGTATTTTCGACCTGAACCAAGCACACCACAAGGTGTTAGATCTACTATATTAACATAGGAAATAGTTAGATCTCGAAATCCTACCTTGTTATTAGATTTTACCTTGGAAAAATGCCTTAAAAGAGAGTATTTCTCTTGGATCTCGGTCACCCTTGCTCCAAATGGCTAACCAACAGATCCCACATGAAAAGGGGAAGAAGATGAGTCTATGACCAAAATTTCACAGCCAAACTCGAAGGGAATCAAAAGTTATGAGCTTAAAGCACATTTTTACCTTAAAATGTAGATTTGGACAACCTTGGTCCCTCTACTGGTCTCAACCGAGTTTAGCTCTTGTTCTAACCTTAGAACACTGAGAATAAGCCATAGGAATAGATGAGCCACGAATTTTAGGTGTTGGTGGTGAAGAGATGAAGAAAAAGAGCTAAAAATGACATTAAATCACTTACATTAATGACTTAGGAGCTAGGTTTGCCTTCCATGTTCAAGAGCAAGCTTAGAGAGCTTGAGAGGAAGGAGGAGCTCGGCTGGGATGAGAGAAATCGGACAAGGAAGGGAGGAGGAGGTGGGAATGATTGATAAAATTTGAAATAATGTAAAAGTAACATTATTTTTGGAAAAGTCTTGCATTAGGTAGCATTATTGTCAATCAAGGAATTATGCAGCCTCCTCTCCTGTAGCCAGCTGGCTTCCATGGTCCAAGTGGGTCAATTTATTGACCATTGACCATGCTTGGTCAATATTGACTCATGCGGGCCCCACTTTAGGGTTTTATTAATATTTTAATATTAAATTTGTAAAAATTCTTAAATTTCTGGAATTAAATTCCTAATATGATATAATATGATTATATATCATATTTAAGGATAATTATAATTTTTAAGCCCATTAAAAATTAATTTAAAAGGCAATCTCACAAAAACGTGCTTTAAGGTGTTTTAGCGCACATTTTTGTGTCACAGGGTGTTCCTGTGCTTAGTTCTCCTTGAGAATGGTTTTATTGTGTTCCTTGATTCATTATAATACTTAGGAATCCACTTTGGATCCTATTTGAGGTCACACAATCTTTATGGTGTTTTAAAGCACATTTTTGGCTTTACCGATCTTAAGGCGCGTTTTGCCTTGTTGAGATCTTTTAGATTGTTCCCCAATAATATTTAGATGTTTAATAACCATCTCAGATCATTAATAGATCATTTAATTATATTTTAAAGGTTAGGGGTATTTCACATCCAACCCTGATGTGATCAGCACCAGTGTTGAACTATCCTTCCACCCCAATTTGTGTTCGGCTTCCCTTGATCTCATGATAATCAAGTTTCACCTCCCACTTCAATTTCAAGCATCAAGTAAATCACTCATTTCCAATTTTCTATCTTTTTAATCATTCTAATCATGATCATAACATCTCCAAGGGATAGAACTTCGTCTATCAGTTATTTCCATTCACTTTTAATCAAGTTACCTAGGGAATTTAATTCTTACTAGGTTCTATATAGGTTTCATACCCCTTCATAACTCACAATACTATATATTTACGTACTTTTATCAAAATACAATACATGGTATTACATTTAGTATTATACGAACACATACTGTTGGGGTTTTAGTTCCCCGGGAGTTTCTCTGCTCCCTAACACCCGTACTCTCACACAACAGTTAACAAAATAAACACACTTATCACAATGGTATTCGCATCTCCTGTGCGCAATTACCACAATTAAACCATGAATGAATGCGTATGTTTATATAACGCACGCACCATCATCCAAACAAATTATTTTATGCTATGCACAACATAGTTCATGTACACTTGTACGGTAAAACACACTAAGCGGTTTTACGCTCTACCCCCCTTAAAAGGGATTACGCCCACGTAATCAATCACTGAACATCGGTTTAAAATGTTCTACTGTCGTGAAGTGTTTTAACTTCCACGCGGTCTGTTATACAATGTGTTCTGGTTAGAGGATCTTAACCATATTGGCGGTTTAGTCCCTAGACCAAGAATTCTCATTAGAGTTTATTTAACTCATAACTGGTTTCGGTTTTGGCATGTTAGGCTTCTAGGCATTCATAATTAGCTTTTTTTTCGTATTCACTATGCACAATGGTATCTGAAGCATGGGTTCACTGGCCTCTGCTGCGCAACTCTGTTAACTTTAGAGCTTAGTTTGCCCCGTTCGTTATTCTTACTGTATTGTACATCTCCCATTTACCACCTTTATCTTGGTAATAATGGTTTCTCAACCGATGCGTGGTATTTCTTACCATGCACGAATTCGGTGAGTTACAAACTTTCTATCCACTTCCATAATAATTTACTGTGTATACTGCTATGTGTTTTACAATGATTGTTTTGATTCCTTCCGACTTACTGTCGGTTGAGGTTGAGCCACTACCTAATGTGTAGTGCTCTCTCGGCTATTCCCTGCACTTGAGGTATATTCCGTACGGTTATTTGGTATTCCGTGCTATTGCAGTCATTTAATACATGTCTCCACATCTGGATTTGTACATGTATCCTTTCATTGGTACAACCTTGCATTTCCTATGCCTTGGTCCTTATAGCGTTATAAACCTCTTTCTACTTCCACCAGCATTAACATTTCCCATGTCCTAGCTATCCCACTCGATCATTACTGCGCAAATGCAATACCAAAACACTCAGTCATACAGAGTGCAGAGGCGTAAACTCTTGACAGTAAATCTCTTATGCGATTGCAATAGGAATTTACACTGTGTTTCACTGAGACTCTTATCTTATAGTACTAGCTACCGGCTTACTGCCCGGTTTGTTTGGTATCACTTACTGTTGTATCTCTATTGGGTTTAACTCGTAACTGTGCTTAGTTGCCATATTATCGTTTAACAATACATATACAACGGTCGCTTACTGCGCACCGTGCTCCTTGTATAACACTAACTTACATGGTATTCACTGTCACATTAGCTTCCACACATATACTTACATCATTCGTATTATGGTTCGTCATTCATTTGGATGACTACTGAATGCTCCTTGAGCGTAGCTCACTCGAGTTACAAGCCGCCGTTATTCAGCCCGATGCTTCATATGCTACTAAACTAACTGTTTTCTCGCAATATCAACATGATCAATCCTTAACATATTTCTTGAACTCGGTTCACATAACTACCGCTCCCGCGGTTTCACAATATCGAGAGGTATCCCCACTCTTAAAGCAGTGGTTCATTCCCCGCTCTATTTACTTGTATAACATAAAGTCCTGCAATCAATCAAATTTACATAACACATTTTGTTTGTGGCTTATAAGCCTTATTGCCTCGAGCTCTGCTCATTGTAAGCTGTCCACACATTTACTTCTTTATACAACATTACACGGTTTAGAGGTAGTATTGGGCTCCATGACAAGGTCGTTGCATCACGCTTCCTTTCATGGGATGCCCCTTCAAGGATGTCAGGCTTCCTCCTGACGACTTATGTTTAAACTGAGTGTTAGTTTCAACCTTTGCATTTCTGTCACATTGTTTTAATCAACAATTGTTGATTCAAAAACCCCTCAAGGATTGCTCCTGGGTGTTGCCAAAGTATGCCATTATATCCGGTTTGCAATTATGGGTACATCTAGCTGGGTTTACTATCCTTTTCTGTGAAGGTCGATACTCCCCGGTAGTCTAGGTGATCATTCCGGGAGTTTCATCCCGTTTATTGCACATTAACGTGCCCAAATTAGGCATCTGCCTTGCCACATACAGGCTGGGTCACCGTTCTAGCTATCATGTTTATCCCTGAGGATCCTTAAGACATATGCGATGTCTTTACGTAACAGTCAGCGCACTTCGCACTTCCTGACTCTTAAACATTTCCTTGAAATGAATTCACTAATTCCTCTAGTCTCTTTAACTTAGCTGGGTTCCTTTACTTTAACCATTCTTGGTAATCCTTAGCTCTTGATTGACTTATACTGTTGACCGTAGTACGGAGTCGACTACCTCCCGTGTTCCGGACTCTACTTGTATACATATGTGGGGTACCATACTGATACATTACTACTTACCCGATTAACCCATAAGTAGGTCTGCCAGGCCCACATGCTCCTATCGGAGTGCGGTTGTCCCACATTTCAGTTGGTACACTCGTAGTGCCCGTCACACGCCTAGGTGAAGTATTCTATTGTCAACTCCCTTATATTGTCCTATGACAATATGCATTCCCTGCTTCCCGAACTTAATCAAGGGAAGGTTTATCCACTATTGTATCACTATGAACTCCATCCATTCCCTCGGGTCGCTACCCTTGGGTTTACCGGTTTGGTTTAAAAGAAGGTTAGAAATAAATATTGGTTTAAAAGAAAATTCGGTTTGAAAAAGAGTTTGAAACAAATCTGACTTGAAAGAAAAATCCCCATGGTATTACAATGCCTTCTGGCCTTATCCAAGTCTAGCTTCTTGCTGACAGGTTTATTCCCACATACATTGGTTAGGCTGTTAAGCCCTTCCACGGTTATGATGATCTCCTTTAACTTCATGTTACTTCACTAAGTACTTTGTATTTGCTAAAAATTTTCCCGAACAGCCCTGTTGTAGCAGCACTTGCCATGGCAAGTGCGCCATGCTAACTGGCCATCGGTTCAATACATACCGGTTGTGGTATTGTTTTACCCGCACTGTCATCAGTGGCCTTGTTGGCCCTCACTTGATCTTACAGTTTTGACAATTAACCCTCTGGGCGACTTCTCACTGTATTCACATGATAATCATTAACTGGGGTGTTTCCCATTCTTGGAGACCCCTTTTTACTTAGTACCGTATCTTCTTCGTAGCCCGTTCCACGCATTTGTCGTGGTCACTGAGACTTGTCTCTTGTTTGGGTACTACGTTGTAGTTCCTCAGCCGATTGGTATACCGTTGGCGACATTATTTAATAATCATGGTCCCGTAGACACTCGTCTTGGGTTTCATTACTTCACTTCTTGCCTGTTGCACGGTTGGTGCGTTGCAAGCTGGTTGTTCTCGACTGCTCGGCATGTCGACCCAGGTTGCCGGAAATTCCATTCTTCTATACACAAGATTCTTCATTCTTCGCTATTAAATGCGGTTAACATTGTTCAGAGGGAACCGTCTCTGAGATTCCCACTTTTCGGGATCTACCGTATGACAGGTTCTCCGTACTCACAGTGGTACTTAATAACAGCCAGATCGGGTATTCCCGAGTAAGAGAGGACTTCCATCTCTCTGGCATTCTTTCCCAAGTTATAAAACAGGGATTGTGGAGGGTGGGTTGGACACTGTAGGTTTCCAGTACACACTGGTTACTCCTAACTAGCGTATCTCTCACGCTATCACTCAACCCTTAACCCAAAGTACTAAAATCCTAACTCGGTACTCCCTAAGCTCGGTAATTCAGTCATCAAAGCGATACTTCGCTCTGATACCACTTTTTGTAACACCTCATCTAACATTAACACACTTAACAACCAACTGCAAGCGGACAACATACTTCATCATATTACTTAACTCATTGGTGTTACACGCCGTGTGAGCCTCGATTTTAAACCCTATCCTATGTTGATTAAAGTTGATTAGGATCTAACCGGGTTTTAGGTCCACTTATAGCCTAAGATTAATAACTATGTCATATAACAATAATTATTAAAACCTAAGCTAGCTCACTGGAACCTATTATGAGTCGCCACCTAATTTTAACCTAGATCAAATTAGGAAAGGAGATTTCGGGTTCGGGGGCTCGATATTTGACTCAATTAGGGTTCAATTACTTTCATTACCCCTCCTAGGTCGTTTTTCCTCTACTTGGTTTAATTACGGCTTTCTACAAAGTTGCTTTTTAACCTAGGTGCGCGCTTCTGTTTGTTGTGTTTTTTAGCATTTTTTGACAGAAAATTAAAGTGGAAATTAAAATACCTAAACTAGGGTTTCAGAGGCAGAATTAGGTCAAATTTTATTTCCGTCCGTAGCCACGGACCTAATGTCCGAAGCCACGGACCCCAGTTAACCTACATAACAATAAAAGTCGAATTAAACAGAAAACAGAAAATTGTAAAGTCCGGGGCCTCGGACAGACTGTCCGTGGGCCCGGACACTATTAAAAAACCTAATTTTTAAATTTTAAAAATCCCGCCGTCCGTGGGTGTCCGAGCTTACGGACAGGGAGTCCGGGACCCCGGACATGACGTCCGTGGTGCGGACAGCCCTCGGACGGCGGCTTTGAGGCTGTTCCCGAAGGTGTTTTCGGCTCAAATTTTATGGGTGCGTAGCCTGAAAGATGTACAATACGTTAGTGGTCGAAAGTTCTCAATTTGAATTCGAATTATGCACGAAACTTGGTAAACAAGTTATTGGACAGAAGCTTGAATAAACAGCAATACAGAAGCGTACGAAGGTTAGTTTGAGCCCAAATTTTGAGGCAAGACAGATAATACCGTGGTGAATTGGGGAAGTGGAGTTTCTACCTGTTTTACCTTCGGATTCACAACGTTTCTTCACACTGGGATTCGTCGAGTGCTCCGTTGATGGCAGACCCGAGAGGATTTCGACCCAAGCTTCTGGTTGTTGGTTGTTCTTGCTGTTCTTCACGTTTTGGAGGTGTTTTTGTGGGGTTTTGATGATTATTGGTGCTTTGGGAATTGGAAAACGTGTTTAGATGGTGATTTCGGGGGATTTTCGGTATGATTTGGGTGGCCGGGTGTTGGAAAAGTGAGAGAGAGAGAGAGACTGTGTATTCTGACTCTCTAGGGTTCTTGAGCATATGAGGTTCTGATTTTATCCAAAAACCTATCCCCTTATATAGACTTTCTTAAACATAAAGAAAATCTAGTAAAAGTAAGATTTTTTGATATTTTAATTAAGTGACTTCCCAAATGAATTTTGCTGTGAAATTTTAACCACATGTCAAGGATGGATATTACGAATTTTCTGAGGTGGAACCGAATTTTTTTAATGTTGGAATATTTTTAAATTGAATTTCTCGTCAGATTCAGTCAGAAATTGCTAGAAAATTATTGGAAATTCGAAAAATCAAAATTCCAACGCCATTATGCTTAGAATGTCATCCTCTATCATGGGTTAAAATATCAAAGCATTTCAAGTTGATTTGGGCATCCTTTGGAGGAGAGAGAAAGCTCATATGTGGTCTTAGGAGCCTTTAAAGATTACCAAAACGCCCCCTGAAAGTGACGAAGCTGCTCCCCATGCCATGAAACGCGCCGATCGAGCCGGGATTCCTCACTGCTTGATTAAAATGCCTCTCACAACACCAGTACCTCGTAGACCCTAGCCAGGGGGGTCAAAATTTTGGGTATAACAGATTGCCCCCCGTCAACTAGACTTTGTAATGAAAGTGAGAAGGCTAGTTGATGCTTGAGTGATACCCCAAAATTTCAAATGTTTCCAAGACCCTGCATGTTATCGAAAACTGATAAATTGTGTCGAGCTATTCTAAGGCGCTGACTACCTATAATGATGATATGATGTCAAACTATTCTAAGATGTTGACTGCCTGCAAGTAAAGTGAAATGAAGCAATGTCAAGCGGTTCTAAGGCGTTGACAACCTAAAATGTGGAAATGAGATAATGTCAAGCGATTCTAAGGCGTTGACAACCTAAAATGTGGAAATGAGATAATGTCAAGCGATTCTAAGGCGTTGACAACCTAAAATGTGGAAATGAGATAATGTCCAGCGATTCTAAGGCGTTGACAACCTAAAATGTGGAAATGAGATAATGTCAAGCGATTCTAAGGCGTTGACCACCGAAAATGTGGAAATGATGTCAAGCTATTCTAAGGCGTTGACTACCTATAATGAATGAAATGATGTCAAGCTATTCTAAGGCGTTGACTACCTATAATGAATGAAATGATGTCAGGCTATTCTAAGGCGTTGACTACCTATAATGAATGAAATGAATGCAATGTGTTTAATGGAAGCAGGTAAGCTAAGGAGTGGTGTTAGGTCTTACTACGAGCCTAAAGGGATGACTCCAGGTCTTATGACGAACCTAAGGATGGTGCTAGGTCTTATGACGAGCCTAAAGTGAATGAATAAGGGAGGTCTTATGGGTGCCTGTAGGGTAGGCCTTATGGGTGCCTGAAAGGATTTGAATGTAGGGTAGGTCTTACATGTGCCTAAAAGGATTGAATGTAGGGTAGGTCTTATGTGTGCCTAAAAGGATTGAATGTAGGGTAGGTCTTATGTGTGCCTAAAAGGATTGAATGTAGGGTAGGTCTTATGTGTGCCTAAGGTTTAGGGATGAGACTCATCTTAACTCAGTTGCTTATGGAGACTGAGATCCATCCTACTCGGTTGCTTACGGAGACCGAGACCCACTCTACTCGGTTGCTTATGGAGACCGAGACCCATCTAACTCAGTTGCTTATGGAGACTGAGACCCAATCTACTCGGTTGCTTATGGAGACTGAGATCCATTCTACTCGGTTGCTTATGGAGACCGAGACCCAATCTACTCGGTTGCTTATGGAGACTGAGATCCATTCTACTCGGTTGCTTATGGAGACCGAGACCCAATCTACTCGGTTGCTTATGGAGACCGAGATCCATCTAACTCAGTTGCTTATGGAGACTGAGATCCATTCTACTCGGTTGCTTATGGAGACCGAGATCCATCTAACTCAGTTGCTTATGGAGACTGAGATCCATTCTACTCGGTTGCTTATGGAGACCGAGACCCAATCTACTCGGTTGCTTATGGAGACCGAGATCCATCTAAACTTGACCAGGCAAATGCAGTATGCTTGATGATGTGAGGATGCAAAACACGTTTTATGCAAATGATTGTCATTGTGATCAAATTGTTAAGGTTCCAAACATGGAGATGACAAGGTTTACCCGAGTATTGCAAAGTGAAATTGAAGTGCTTGCGAAAACCGAAAATTTGCACAAAGCAAGAAATAGCTGAAAATGTGCCAAACATGGCAATGCTTGAGAAAAACACTGTTAAGAAAGGAAAGCGAAATAATCATTTCCTGACTAAGAGTTCCAGACCTGCAATTTTTTCTCAGAGGATGAACACGATACTAATGGAAATGTGTGGTGTTCATTGTGGTGCTGAAAGCTTTTGCTGGTGTTCAGGATTTATGACAAGCCTGGGGTTGGGGTGTGATTTTGGATGGTGATTTGGATTAAGATGAGCTGATGTTTTGTGGAGGTAAGACCAGTGACGGGCCTGAGAGTGTTTGTGTGGAGGTTAAGGCTTATGTGGGCATGTGTGGTATGATGTGAGGGTAAGGGCTTATGTGGGCCTACGTGGTAAGGGCTTATGTGGGCCTGCGTGGTGGTGTTTGTGGTGCCCACGCTTTGGGTTTCCGTTGGTGTTGTCATGGCAATTGTTGGAACCAACAATTGCCCCCAGTATTGTTCCTTAAGGCAATCTGAGCTAGAGTTCATGGCAATCGATCGGAACGATCGATTGCCCCCAGTATTTTCTTTGATTAAACATGCGAACAAGTCTTATCCTCACATGGTCAAGGATTGTGTCTTGATGTGGTGCTTTACACTCAAAGTGTTTGATTCTTGCACTCGTTTCTCACCTACGGTCACAACTTCTTGACCATTGAATTTGATATTTGATGAATTTACGCATTCGATCTGTTACTTTCACGTGATTGGACACACAACTATCAAGTCGGAAGTCTTTAAGGCTTATAACGTGGCCATAGGGTGTGATGAAAGACAACGGGACCATGGAGGGATATTTGAGGTATGTGGAGCTTAAAAGGGGTGACCAAAGCTGCACCTTGCATCTTCTCTTGGATTCATCTCCCTTGTCTTGAAGTCGTCTAGCTGCTTCATGTTGACGTTGCTTTCGAGCTTCTGGACCTGGACTTTTGAAGTTGTCCTTTACACCTTTTCTCTTTTTGTCATTTGGATTTCTTCGAGGCACTTCGGGTTTGCCTTTTGTTTTAATCTTTCTTGGCTTTGCCTTCGGGGTTCTTGTGTTTCCCGGTTTTGGGCTTCGAGAGCTGTTTTGATGTGAGCTCTGTTGATCCTGTGTCACTTTGGGACCATTTGCGGATCACTTTGTCATGCTGATAGCGGCATTGCTTCTTTGGAATGATGGGAATGTTATCTGAGAGTCGGGCTCCTCGCTTCCTTTGGTCACCGGGTCGGTCATTCATCATTGGCCGGGTTATTTTGTGGAGTTCATAATGTCAAAAAGGGATATACGAAAGGCTCAGCGGGGGTACCTAGGGTTTAATGTCAGGGTTCACAAGCTTTTGGCTATGTGGTGCTGTACCTAGGCGCTTCGTCATTCCTGATAGTTGTGTATCCGCTCTTTGTTACTTTTCACAGGTCTAAGAGTAAATTCACAAATTGTCTCCTTCGGTCGGAGTTATGCCGTTTACCTCACCTTTGAATGTGGTCTTTCCGAAGTCGTGTAAAAATGACACGCTCGTTCGCTCATGGTTTTTCCGCTCGAGACACTCTCATGAGTTTCACTCAGAGACTAGCTCACACGCTTAAACGAAATATTAAAGACGACGGACCTGAGCTCAAATTGCCCCTAGTATTGATTTGGGGTTTATGACAACACTTAAACAGATGTAGAATTTGGACCGCTTTGTGGATTGTTTTAGATGTTCTGTGACGGTGTTTGGACGGACATGTTCACCCATTTGAAAAAAAACGAATCGTCTTGTTCTATTGCCAGAAGATGATTGTTTCACGTGCCTTTATCAAAACACGCATTCAAACCCTTTTTTTGTTAGAGAAAAAAGCATTTATTTACGAAAAATTTGTACATGATTTTCTTAAAGATGTGAAGGATGCAAAAGCTTTATTAGTGGCAAATAAATTGAACAACACTAAGTACAAACATCGAAAAGTTACTCAAAGTATTCTAAAAAGGAAAACTGAATGGGAACGAAATATTCTAAAGTCTAAACTAAGAACTGTGAATTTAAAGTGATTTCTAACAAAAGCATTCTCCTAGATATCGTCGCATCGAAACCCCTGGTCAAAGAGGTCCTGGATCGTGTGCCTCAAAGCCTTGCAATCTTCAGTGTCGTGGCCAGGTAATTGGTGGTACCGGCAGAACTGACTTAGATTCCTTCCTTTCTGAGGGACCCCAGGCCGGGGGGTGAGAGGTTGTAGTATGCTTCGCTCTTGGAGCCTTTTAAAAGCCTGGCTCAACGGTCGGCCGATGTCTGTGAACTCTCTCTGACGGAGTTTCTTTCTAGGTGGCTCTGATGCTCCAATAGCCCAGCCTGATTCTCTTAGCCGTCGAACGGTGTTTACCTCATGCTGCCTGGTTCTCTTTTGGATGCCTCTTTGGACGCAAGCTGCTGTCCTTGAACCATTTCCGGTGTCTTCTGAGTCCCCAAGCTTTAATTCTCCCTTATGGATCAACTCCTCTAGGACACCAACTTGTCCCATCAGCAAGTCAAAACTAGGAAAGTATGTGAGTTTCAGCTTCTCATTGTATTGCTTTCGCATATTCTCGATTACCATTCGGATTTGCTCCTGTTCGTCCATATTTGTGAGCATAGCGGCTGCCTTCATCCTCCAACGCTTGACGAAGTCGGTCATTGATTCACCTTCTGTTTGTCGTGTGCTTGCAAGATCAGCCCTGGTGACTCCAAAACTTCTAGCGTACTCAAAATGATGCAGAAAGGCTTCACAGACCTCCTCGTATGTCTTGGTATTCATCCTTCGAGTTATGTACCAACGCTGAGGAGTCTCATCAAGATAGCGAGCAAATACCTTGGCCTTTTGCATATCGTTCAGCAAAAGGATAGACATTTCTCTATCGAACATTGCCAAATGAAGCTGTGGGTCGGAGGAACCCTTGTACAGAGGAAGTGTTGGCAGTTTCAACTTTGGAGGGAGATCGATCTCGGGATACAATCCAGTGGAAAAGTAATCAAAACCGGCCGGCTTGTTGGCCTTCTCCATGCGCTCAATCTTTTTCAGCATCTCATCGAATTCTATGGCTAACCGAGCATCCGTGCTGATTGGAATTCCTCCTTCTGCCATTCTCGGGATATAGGCCTACCTGTTTCCAAGGTGTCCATTATTAGCTGGCAAAAGGAAGTGGGCCGAATGATACTAGGGCGAAAATGACGTTTCACAAGGTAGATCGAAAACCAAAACAGGCTTATACTGAAAGGAAGTGGGCCAGGATGCCCAGAAAATGAGGTGTTTGGGATGGAGTACTTTTAGACTGGAATTTGGACTGAAATCTAAACGGATGGCTTTGATTGTGCCTAAGAGGTGACACCTGGATCTATGATTTTGGCATAGGGCCATGACAAGAAGTCTACCTAGATTGGAATGAGCCCTTGGGCCGGAATGTGTTTGGGCCTGAAGTAAAGCACATGAGCTGGAATGGTCCCTAAATCACGAATGGGTCTAACTTTCTTTGGGTCAGAGAAGGTGGTTTCTAAAAAAGATTTTATTTCAAGGACTTGTGAGTTATTTCAAGTTCAGGTGAATTTCTTTTTTATGGGCCTAGAACTAATTGGATAATTCAAATTGGGCCAGAAGAGAAATTACCTAAATCTAAACTTTTGGGCCGAGACCCAAACGACTCACATGTTAAACCAAACAGGGCCTCCGGGCCGCAAACAAATAGAGCTGTCAATTCGTGTTGGGCTAGGTTGATGTAGGAGAAATTCCTATCAATCTCTAGGCTGGGTAGTGGGCCGACCACACAAGCAAGCAAGGCCCACACAAATTCAACATGTCCTCACTAGATGTTTAAATTGAACCGGGTATGGATCGATCCGGAGAGGTGCTTGGGGCGTGGGCCCAGGTCACCACAAAGGAATAGGGCTTGCACGCTATTCTCTTTGGGCTTCCCCACTCTTTTCACATCACCTGAAGGTATGCGTCTACGGTCGGGTCTTTGACTGACCAAACAAAGGGCTAGGTAAGGGCACTGCCAGGAAAACGCTTGGGGCTAAGGCCCAGGTATTAAGGGGGTGTGGTTAGACGACACCCTCCTCTTTTCCCCCGCTTATTCACATCACCTAAAAGGTGTGAGTCCCTGACAGGGGACCCTCAAACGGGTCCCGGGGTAAAACTGGTTTGCGTGGACCCTCGTACTCATATGATGCAAAGGTGCAGGAATTAAAGTGCGCACAAAGGTAAACAAACAATGTAATAAAGCCACAAATAAACATTTTTCGAGTTAAGCCCTCTTTCTTAAAATCAAGCAAGTTAAAATTAAGAAGTTTGTCCCCAGCAGAGTCGCCAGTCTGTGAGCCTCGATTTTAAACCCTATCCTATGTTGATTAAAGTTGATTAGGATCTAACCGGGTTTTAGGTCCACTTATAGCCTAAGATTAATAACTATGTCATATAACAATAATTATTAAAACCTAAGCTAGCTGAAATACCCCGTAATTAAATACAGTGATTAATTAGGCTAATTACATTTTTAAAGGCTTAATTACATTTAAATAAATACGAGGGAACAAATCCCGAAGAAAACGGACCCTTAAAATGGGTTAAAAGCATAAACGAACCTTAAAGCGCGTTTTTCGAGGGAACCGGGAAAACGTGACTTTAAGCGGGTCAAATAGACTCGTAATAATATGGTCAACTAAATAGTCACTAATAAATATTAGTGAAGCTTTAGAACCAATAAAATTAATTAAACGAGGAAATTCCGGAAACGGGTACCGGTTAGTAAAAACTGTAACAACCGGTAAGTTGAGGGGTGAAAATGCAAATAAAGAAACTTAGTGTGTCCACTTTTGTAAATAAAAGTTGAAAAATCTGTAGATGGGAGTGAGTGGGCCGATCAAATAAGCTCCTCCCCCTCTCTTTATTGTTCCTAATTCACTAGAGGATAAAAGGAATAAGTAAAGAAAAAGCAATTTGACACTCTCTCTCCTCACACCCATTCCCCCTTGCTCTCTCACGTAGCCCCTCTCTCTCTGTGCTCTCTTCTTCTTCCTTCAGCCCCTCCATGGCGATTTGAAGAGTAAGTGCAGCCCTCCTCTTCTCTTCCATTTTTGAGTGACCAAACCACCTCCAAATGCAATAAAAATCACACCACTAGAACCCCCTTAGCAAGGAGGGCACTTCCATCTTTCCAAAAATCGAAAAAGACCATTTTCGTTTTTGAGGGTTTTCACCATTTGGAGATTTGAAGCCACCATTAGAAGCACCTTCACCTCCTCTTCATCTTAAGGTAAAAAGAAGTTCGAAAATCCATTGTTTCTAGCTCTCATTGGCATTTTAAGAATTTCCATGTTTTGAACTCTTGGCCTTCTTTGTTCCAGCCGATTTTGGCTCTTTTGTTGGGCTAGAAATCTTGCTCTTTCACTAGTCAAGAACTTCATCTACTCTTTGGAAGGTAACACTCCTTTCTAAACCCTAAAACTTAAATTCTAGGGTTAGTGTAAAATGGATGCTAAATTGGTATTGTGTATTGGTATGTGCTGTAGCACTTGTGTGTGTGTGAATCTCATTGGGACCGAGAACAAAGGAGAAGAAAGGAAGAGGAAGGAAAAGAAAGAAAGAAAAACTAACAAGTCAAGGTAATGCCCTTACCTTGGGTTAGTTTGTGTATGTGTATTGTAACAGTTTTTAAGTAAGTAAAATGATTAATGAATTGAGTAATGAGTAGTAGTGATGTAGTGGAGTATAGGAGAGAAGAATGTAACAGTTTTTGAAGTATTTAAATGAGTTTTTAAAGCTTGGGAAAACATGGGGTATTGAATGGGTATGTGCAGGATTTTATGAATGTTGTAGTGGTATTGAAATGTGCATAATGATTATTGTGTAACAGGTTGTGAGAACATGAATTTGTGAGCTGAAATAGTGTGTGGAGAATGTTAGAAACATAGGGGAAACCATGTCAAATTTTGGGTAGAAATGAGAGGACTTAGCTTGTGTAAAAAGAGGAAGTAGTTAGAGAGTTTTAATGTAGTGCTTTAGTAGTTGTAACAGGTTGGAAAGGAGTTTGTAAATGGAAGGAAACTAGAGTGAAAGATAATGCATTTTGGATGCTAGGTGTAGCATTAGTTGAAGGGGTATTGAAGTGTAAGGGTTAAGGTAAAAATCTGTAGCATAGAAAGAAGAAACAAAATCTGTAGCATAAGTGTGAGGAAACTAGTATAAGTGTTGAAAATGTAATGAGGAAAATGTGTAAGTAAATGTAAGGATTGAGTGGTAAGTTTGGTGGATGAATTAAGGTGATTTAGAGTGTTTAATTAGTGCTAAATCATGTGGGGAAGTATTGGTAAGGATTAGGGAAGCAATAAGTGAAATTGGGGAAAGAAAAATAAATCTGTAGCAATGTTCTGGAACCGTCCGACCCAGCGTCTGGATCGGACATGGGTCGGACATGGCTTAAAGAACGAGAATCAAACCTTCTGGAACCGTCCGACCCAGAGCCGTGAGTCGGACGTGGGTCGGACGGGCCTTAAAAATCGACAGGAAATCTTTCTGGAATGGTCCGACCCAGGGCCGTGAGTCGGACGTGGGTCGGACGGGTAAAATTTTTCTTCTTCGAAGTTTCTGACTTCGTCCGACCCAGAGGTTGGGTCGGACGTGGGTCGGACATGACCTGGATGACTGTAACACCCCATCCAACATCAACATACTTACAACAACTGCAGCGGAAGGACAACCTCATCACATTACTTAACTTGTTGGTGTTACACGCCGTTAGCCACCCACGTGGCTAACAAGGCTAATACATACACAATGTATCGGTCTGATGGGCTAAATTCCCGAGCGCCTATACATTGTTACTCCTTTACATTAACAACAACAATAGCGACATACACCTTGTTAACTATACCGAGTATTATAAACTGGTGCCGACAACAATATCGGTCTTACTACACCTATAATATACACTTAAAAGTTTACCCATGTACAATGACTACCCGTCCTACTCGAACGGCTTCCAGCACTCCGTACCTGAAATAGGAAAAGAAGAGAAAGGGGTGGCCCCAAGGGGCTCAGCACCTTTGCTGGTATGGTAATCCCGCAGCCCACATGCTACCGGGCCACGCACAACTAATTGTCGTCTTAACATGCGGTTGATTATATTTAAATCATGCATGTAACAATAAACACACATCGCTTAACTTTTGCCTCAATGGGCTCAACAACGGATAATATATCCTTACTTAGTAAGTCACTCTTGGTATTCATTATCCCTAGAGTGTTCCTCCTCTAATGGAGCTACTTCCTTAATAGACGACACATACCCTTAAATCGGGTTATCCTTAGACGCCTCTTATCACACACTGGGAGTCATATCCATGATCCACACACTCCACATTATACAACACATCCACATTATACAACCTACAACATACACTACATACAACACTTAACAACACTTAACAACACTTTGCACGTTCTACGTACACAACACAATACCGCAATGAATACTGCACACAACAAAACACATAACACAACGGGAATGGTTCGCTTAGGAACCGACCCAAACACTGTTACACACTGGTGAGCCTAGGAATGTTGCCAGTCTCATGATAAGCTCGTTATACAATACCACCAACACTCATTACCGTCCTAATATGGACGAGTAACTTAAGTTAAGGCGGTTCGGGTTTGGAGGCCCGAACACACCACACAAACACATGTTCCCCCTAAACCGATCATAAGTCAGAATAGCCAAGCTTTGGAGTAAGCTAATGGGAGATCATATCCCGTGAGGGAAACAACCATAACAAAGAGAAGGGTAAGGCTAGGAAGGATACCCTCTCCCAAACAACGCGGCGACCGGCCAAACCGGATTCCTCACTACTGTTAGTACACTTACTTCGACAATACTTAGAACCCCACTATGGAGCCTGTCACATAACAACTCAAACAGTATTACAACTGGGTTAAACATACAAGGGAGATCCCTACATTCACAACACATAACACACAATTAACACAGCATAGCCGTGGTTAGTACGTCCCATGGTTCGGGTCGTTCTCCGAATACCGAACTCTCATGTGATCCTAGACTCAGTTAACTAAGGTTAACACTTCGAGGTTAAATGGTATCGGAGTTGTACACGCCACATAAATGAATTACTGTAAATCATACATGTTTAATCTTACAACGTGGCAAACATACAGAAAAACACATTGGCATACAAGCCGGTGTAATCCGGTAGGACACAGGTTGCAAGAAAACCATACCTGTCACCGGAGTCCACTTATCCTGTCCTTATATGTTCCTCGAGCAATTCTCGAACAACTGTTAACATCACACGTGTTTTCATTAACATCGGGGTTTGCTTGATCATTAATGTCAATGCCTAATTTTTCCCGTTAACTTAGTTACATAACTTAACATTTTTAACTTGTTTTACTCTCACATTTAATACAACTTTTAACCCACTTAATTGTCATTAAAATTCACCTAACATGTCCTTAACATCCTTATAACATCATTACCTACCAATCCCCATCATCTCATATCATTTCCAACCTCAAACCATGTTTTTGGTCCGACTGACCCACCGACCGACCCACAGCTGGGTCGGGTCCATTACAGGACCCTTTTACTTCCTTACAAACATGCCCGTCCGACCACGTCCGACCCACCCTTCTGGGTCGGTCCATGTGCGAACATTTTTCCTTCCTTGAAAACTGACCGACCGACCCATGTCGACCCACCTTTGGTCGGACCATTACCGAACACATTTCTAACATTTACAGAGGCTCGACCGACCCACAAACTGGGTCGGCCCCTGGGTCGGTCGCCTTCCAAACTTACCCAAACTTTGCCAAATCTTCACCAAACTTTTCCTAAGGCCTCTTAATGTGTTTAAAATCATTTGGCACTTCAAACACACCCTTAAGATATTCTTTAAACACTCACAAAACTATTTTCCTAATTCCTTAAACCTTTACTTATATCTCCACAAAAATTCCTAACACTTACAATGTTTTCTCCTTATGATTTCTAGGTGGCATTTCACCTTAATGACCACAATACCAAGGTGTTTCTCTACACCTTGTCATCACCTCTCAACTTCTTTTCTTACTAACAACTCTCCTTTTTCACATCTACTAAAACATCACTTGTTCCTTGAATATCAAATTACCTAAACCTTAAACAAAACTCCTCCAAGACTTAAAAACATCACTAAAACACACTTGAATTCCTAGAACTTCCAAGACAACACCTAAATCCTTGCATCACTCCAAATCACTTAATACATGTTTTCTTCTCAAGTAACATTGATTCACCTTTAACACTTTCTAGTTCACCAAAACTCCACAACACTTAGAACTTCTTACACATTTTTCCCAAATTGGCCATAGTTTCTCTTGTATATACTCCATCCAACCACTTAGGTTTTTACCTTATTTCACTCAAAACACCTAAAATCCATCAAACACATCTTTATACACAAACTTCACACATTAAGCACTACATCACAATATAGTGCATAACTTAATTGCTTGGCACTTAGGCCCTTAAATAACATGGCTCTTAGGCCCTTAAATTGCATAACCTTAAACATGAATTTCCCACATAAATAATGCTTTGACCGGCAAATACATACACCAAAATATGTTCTTTTACTAGTCTCCTTGAGGACACTTACTAGGTCACTCACCATTGGCTCCTTAGGTATTTTATCAAGCAAATTAAGCTCATTTTCCTAAGGCATTTAAACTACATTGAGATAGTTTGTTACCTCTTTTCCTCACAAATTCCTTCTTGTTCCTTACAAACCGGTGGGGTACTTGATTCCTTGTCAAGTTCTATACATTGTACAAACAACATAATGAGTATTCAAGCTTTAAGCTTCATCTCATTGTAAACCCTAGTTACATATATTGTCTTAAGGTATTAACATGATTGTTTTACCTTGGAATGGAAAGAGAGCTTGAATATATATCAAGAGAGGACTCCTCCTAGCCCTTGGAAGATTCAAATGAAGCTAAACAAACAAGGTAAAGACACCATGGTGAGGTTAATTTTCGGCCATGTACTAAAAAGAGAGGAAATGGAGTTTTCTTTGGTTTTTCCTTACCTTGAAGCAAAGGTGATCAACAAGGCATAAAAACATTAGCTCAAGCCCCTTCCATGGAAGTTCTCCTTGGCACCAAAATGGTGGTTTTGAGGATTTGAAAGGACAAGGTTGTAGAGCTTGCTCCAACTAAGAGAACGGTAGTCTCGGAATTAAATCGGAGCATGGAGTCATAAGTTACAAGTGAGAAGGGTGAAGAATGTCATGGTTCTGTTTGGAAATCGTTGGAGAGAGGAGGAAGAAGATGGCCAACGTAGGAAATGAGAGGAAAGAAGAGAATGAAGAGATAAGTGTGCTTTTGTTAAGATATTTATCCTATAAAGCAAATAGATACTAATTAGTCATTCTTTCTTTTCTTAAAAACTAACAAGGGTGGTGAGTCACACCTTAGAAACCGGCCCAAACTAGTACCTAGGGGTACTTTAGACTTTATTAGTCAATTGTCTCACTTATAACATTATATGTTACAAATAGTTATAAAAATCACTATTCACAAGTAACAAGGCACATAGAAGTGAAATTTTGATTTCCCACTAATATGGCCACCAAATGTGATACATATAGTACACATGTAATTAAAGAGTAATGATGGACATTTAGCCATTCAAAACTCATTACAAGACAATTTTCAAAACGTGCTTTAAGACTCCTTAAAGCAAATTTTGCATTTTAACTTGTTTTCAAGCTTGGTTTTCTTTAGTAATTGATTTAATATGTTCATTAACATATTTACAAAGTATAGGTATGACATTAGGTCTTATACACATTCTCCCAAGCTTAGGCACATTTTTGCTCATATTGACTTTAAGGTATACCTTGTGTTTTGTTTGGTTTCATTGTCTACCAAAGTTTCTTAAGGACTCATTTAGCCTTATGAAATCATAATTAAATGTTATCAAGTCTTGGTAGGCTCTTTGGGTCCTAACCAAGTTCATCATAGCTTAGAGCATGTTTTTGCTCAAACTGTGTCTTAATGCTTTATTGCATTTATTATGGTTTAAATTGTCCACTGACGTTTCTAAGGCACTTTCAGCCTTACATACCATAATTTGATATTAAAACCACATATCAAGGTTTGGGGTATTTCAATCTACCCCCCTTTAAAAGAACTTCGTCCTCGAAGTTCCACTTCACATATCATTAGATTAGAACACAGTAATCACTTGGAAATAAGCTTCCTTAACCATACACACTTACATCACAACCTCGGATTGATGGTCCGGGCAACACATTCACATCCACACATAACATAACATATCCAAATGATAACCTCGGACTCTATGGTCCGGGTATCTTAACAACACTTACACATACATAACAACCCTTTGACTCACTGGTCTCGGGTAATATCACAACATTTGGACACATAGGTCCTGGTAACAAACAGTCTTTAGAACATAGGTCTATGTAACACCACACATTAGACATAGGCCTTGATAGTATACACTTTTAGGAAATCCAAGTCAAAACAACATTCATTACACATACCACACAATGTCAGAGCATGTATAGCAATCAAAAATATCCTTGATATACACTGTGATCCGCAGAACACGTCGCGATGGAACCTTCCGTCCCCGTGCCTTTAGGAGATTAAAACAATCACATAAGTTTAAAATTTCCTTGTGAGGTTAAGTAAGAGAACTTTAATTATGTAAAGTATCCATCAACATTTTATAAATACCAATTTATAATCCTTTTGAAAACACACACAACTCCAAGTCCAACTTAAGCTCTTTGCTTCTTTATTAGCGTGGTTATTCGTGACCACTTATAGGGAGTTTCAAGAGTCATCCAACCCTGATGTGATCAGCATCAGTGTTGAACTATCCTTCACTCCAATTTGTGTTCGGTTTCCCTTGATCACATGCAAATCAAGTTCCACCTCCCACTTCATTTTCAAGCATCAATTAAATCACTCATTTCCAATTTCTATCTTTTGAATCATTCTAGTCATGATCACAAACTCTCCAAGGGATAGAACTCCGTCTATCAGTTACCTCCATTCACTTTAATCCTGTTGCATAGGGAATCTTATCTCACTAGGTTCTATGCGGTATCATGCCCTTCATGAATCACTGCATAATATAGATATATACACATATATTTATCAAAATACAACCCATGGTTTACATTTATACACTGTCGGGGCTTTTGTTCCCCCGGGAGTTTATCTACCCCAACTTGTACAATCACACACAACTGTTAACAAACACACACACACTTATCACAATGGTATTCGCATCTTCTGTGCGCAATTACCACAATAAACCATGAATGAATGTGTATGTTTACGTAACACACACACAATCATCAAAACAAACAAAATTTTGTGCTATGCACAATAGGAGTCAAATACACTACGTACATTGGACGGTAATATACACCAAGTGGTTTGCGCTCTACCCCCCTTTAAAAGGGATTACGACCCACGTAATCAATCACTAACATTACTTAAAATGTTTGCCGTCGTGAAGTATCTTAACTTCCACGCGGTCTATTACACAAGGATTCTGATTAGAGGATCTTAACATATTAGCGGTTTAGTCCCTAAACCAAGAATTCGCATTGGAGTTATAACTCATAACCGGTTTCGTCCTGGCCTGAAGAGGCTTTAGGCATTAAAATTAGCATTCACTCTGTTCCCATGTACATTCAACACTTGAATCACTGGCTCACTAGTTTCTGCTGGCGAAACTCAAACTGTAGAGCTTAATTGCTCCATTTGTTATTCTTACTGTATCGTACATCCCCAATTATCACCTTTATCTTGGTGACAATGGTTTCTCACCGACGCGTGGTATCTTTTACCGTTAGCGAATTCGGTTGAGTTTCACAATTTTCCATCCACTTCCATGATATTTACTGTGTATACAGTTATGTATTTCACAATGATTGACTTGTTCCCTTCCGACTTACTGTCGGTTGAGATTGAGCTATACCTAGTGTGTAGTGCTCTCTCAGCTATTTCCAATATTTGGGGTAATTCCATACCGATATTTGGTAGTTAGTGCTACTGTAGTCACTTACTGTTAATCATATTTCCACGTTTGGTTTGTACAAGTACTTTTATTGGTGCGGCCTTGCATTTCCTATGCATCGGCCATTACAACATTATTCACATTAACATGTTTCCAATTCCTAGCTATCTCATTCGATCATTACTGCGCAAGAGCAATACCAAAACACTCAGTCATACAGAGTGCAGAGGCGTAAACTCTCGACAGTAAATCCCTTATGCGATTCGCCATGGAATTCACACTGAGTTCCTCATCACACAATACCTACCACTGGCTTATTGCTCAGTTTGTTTAACATCACTCATCTTGCATCTCCATTACGTTATCGTTTAACAACATTTATACAACGGTCGCTTGTTGCGCACCGTGCTCTTACTCCCTGTATAACATCAACTTATATCGTATCTACTGTCACCTCAACTTCCACACATAAATTTACATTATTCATATTATGGTTCATCCCTCATTTGGATGACCACTGAATGCTCCTTGAGCATCGATCATTCGAGTCACAAGCCGGTATTATTCAGCTCGTGTTTCACTTTATACACACGTACTACTAAGCTAATTTCTCTTTCATTAATAACATCGTCCATCCTTAACATATTTCTTGAACTTGATTCACATAACTACTACTCCTGCGGTGTCACAATGTCGAGAGGTATCCCCACTCTTAATGCAGTGGTTCGTTTACCACTCTATTCGCTTATACAACCTAAACTTCTACCATCAATTGAATTTATATAACATATCTTACTTATGGCTTATAAGCCTTATTTGCCTTGAGCTAAGCTCATTATAGGCTGTCCACATACATGTACTTCTCTGTACAATATTACAAGGTTTGGATATTATATTGAGCTCCATGACAAGGTCGTTGCATTCCGTTTCCTTTCATGGGATGCCCCTTAGGTTTGTCAGTCCGTCTCTTGACAACTTATGTCTAAACTGGGTGTTAGTTTCAACCCTTGTGCTTCTGTCATGCATCTCGTTCAACAATTGTTGATGCGAACACCCTTCAAGGATTGCTCCTGGGTGTTGTTAAGTTATGCCATTACATTTGGCTCACACTTATTGGTACACTCCGTTAGCTACGCCTTTCGCGTTCTTTACTGGTTATTATCTTCTTTTGTGAAGATTAACATTTCCTGGTAATGTAGGTACTTATTCTGGGAATTTCATCCCGTTCATTGCACATTAATGTGTCCACATTAGGCATCTGCTTGCCATGTACAGGCTGGGTCACCATTCCAGCTATAATGTTTATCCCTAAGGATCCTTAAGACATATGTGGTGTCTTTACATAACAATTTGTGCCCTTCGCACTTCCTAACTCTTAAACATTTCCTTGAAAGGAGTTTACTAATTCCTTTAGTCTTGTTAATTTAACTGAGTTCCTTAACTTCAACTATTCCTTGTAATCCTTAGCTCTCGTTTGATTTATACTGCTGACCGTAGACGGAGTCGACCACTTCCCGTGTTTCGGACTCTACTCGTATACATATATGGGGTATCGTACTGATACATTACTACTTACCCAACTAACCCATAAGTAGGTCTGTCAGGCCCACATGCTCCTATCGGAGTGCGGTCGTCCCACAACACAGTTGGTACACTTGTAGTGTCCGTCACACGCCTAGGTGAAGTATTCTGTTGTCAACTCCCTTATATTGTCCCGTGACAATATTCATTCCTTACTTCCCGAACTTAATCGAGGGAAAGTTTATCCATTGTTGTATCCTTGTCAACTGTCCTTGGTTTTACTGGTTTGGTTTAAAAGAAGGTTGGAAAGAAGTGTTGGTTTGAAGGAAAATCTGGTTTGAAAAGAGTAGGGTTTGTAAAAATCTGGGTTTAAAGAAAAATTCTCATGGTTCCACAACATCTTCTTACCTTAACCAAGTCTAGCTTCTTGCTGACTGGTGTACTTACAATTACAGAGGTTAGGCTAACAGGCCCTTCCACTGTTATGACAATCACATTTAACTTTATTGTACTTTTCCAAGTACTTCGTAGTGGTTATAAATTTCCCGAACAGCCCTGTTATAGCAGCACTTGCTATTGGCAAGTGCGCCATGCTAACTGGCTATCGGTTTAACACATACCGGTTGTGGTATTGTTTTTACCCGCACTGTCATCAGTGGCCTTGTTGGCCCTCACTGATCTTACTGTCTTGATAATAACTTGTCTAGGTGACTTCTCACTGTATTCACATAATAATCATTAACTAGGGTATTTCCCATTCTGGGAGACCCCCTTTTTTTTTGTCGCATTCTCCTTATAGCCCGTTCCACGCACTTGTCGTGGTTACTGAGACTTGTCTCTTGTTTGGGCACTACGTTGTAGTTCCTTTGTCGGTTGGTATACCGTTGGTGTTTTATTTATCAACTGTGGTCCCGTAGACACTCGTCTCGGGTTTCACTAATCCACTTCTTGCCTGTTGCACGGTAGGTGCGTTGCAAGCTGGTTATTCTCGACTGCTCTGCATGTCGACCCATGTTGCCGGAAATTCTATTCTCCAATATACAAGATCCTTCATTCATTGCTATGAAATGCGGTTAACATTGTTTAGATGGAGACCGTCTCCGGGATTCCCAGTTTCCGGGATCTACCGTATGACAGGTTCTCCGTACCCTAAAGGTATATAATAACAGCCAGATCGGGTATTCCCGAGTATGAGAGTGGACTTCCATCTCTCTGGCGTTGTTTCCCAAGTTATCAAACAGGGATTGCGGAGGGTGGGATGGATATTGTAGGTTTCCAGTAGTCACTGGTAGTTCCTAACTAGCGTATCTCTCACGCTATCACTCAACCCTTAACCCAAAGTACTTAAATCCTAACTCGGTACTTCCTAAGCTCGGTAACTCAGTCATCAGAGCGATACTTCGCTCTGATACCACTTTTTGTAACACCCCATCCAACATCAACATACTTACAACAACTGCAGCGGAAGGACAACCTCATCACATTACTTAACTTGTTGGTGTTACACGCCGTTAGCCACCCACGTGGCTAACAAGGCTAATACATACACAATGTATCGGTCTGATGGGCTAAATTCCCGAGCGCCTATACATTGTTAATCCTTTACATTAACAACAACAATAGCGACATACACCTTGTTAACTATACCGAGTATTATAAACTGGTGCCGACAACAATATCGGTCTTACTACACCTACTGTATACATACACTTAAAAGTTTACCCATGTACAATGACTACCCGTCCTACTCTCGAACGGCTTCCAGCACTCCGTACCTGAAATAGGAAAAGAAGAGAAAGGGGTGGCCCCAAGGGGCTCAGCACCTTTGCTGGTATGGTAATCCCGCAGCCCACATGCTACCGGGCCACGCACAACTAATTGTCGTCTTAACATGCGGTTGATTATATTTAAATCATGCATGTAACAATAAACACACATCGCTTAACATTTTGCCTCAATGGGCTCAACAACGGATAAATATCCTTACTTAATAAGTCACTCTTGGTATTCATTATCCCTAGAGTGTTCCTCCTCATAGATGGAGCTACTTCCTTAATAGACGACACATACCCTTAAATCGGGTTATCCTTACGCCTCTTATCAACACTGGGATCATATCCATGATCCACACACTCCACATTATACAACACACTCCACATTATACAACCTACAACTACACTACATACACACTTAACAACACTTACAACACTTTGCACGTTCTACGTACACAACACAATACCGCAATGAATACTGCATCACAACAAAACACATAACACAACGGGAATGGTTCGCTTAGGAACCGACCCAAACACTGTTTACACACTGGTGAGCCTAGAGAATGTTGCCAGTCTCATGATAAGCTCGTTATACAATAACACCAACACTCATTACCGTCCTAATAGTTGGACGAGTAACTTAAGTTAAGGCGGTTCGGGTTTGGAGGCCCGAACACACCACACAAACACATGTTCCCCCTAAACCGATCATAAGTCAGAATAGCCAAGCTTTGGAGTAAGCTAATGGGAGATCATATCCCGTGAGGGAAACAACCATAACAAAGAGAAGGGTAAGGCTAGGAAGGATACCCTCTCCCAAACAACGCGCGACCGGCCAAACCGGATTCCTCACTACTGTTAGTACATACTTACTTAGACAATACTTAGAACCCCACTATGGAGCCTGTCACATAACAACTCAAACAGTATTACAACTGGGTTAAACATACAAGGGAGATCCCTACATTCACAACACATAACACACAATTAACACACGCATAGCCGTGGTTAGTACGTCCCATGGTTCGGGTCGTTCACTCCGAATACCGAACTCTCATGTGATCCTAGACTCAGTTAACTAAGGTTAACACTTTCGAGGTTAAATGGTATCGGAGTTGTACACGCCACATAAATGAATTACTGTAAACTCATTACATGTTTAATCTTACAACGTGGCAAACATACAGAAAAACACATTGGCATACAAGCCGGTGTAATCCGGTAGGACACAGGTTGCAAGAAAACCATACCTGTCACCGGAGTCCACTTATCCTGTCCTTATATGTTCCTCGAGCAATTCTCGAACAACTGTTAACATCACACGTGTTTTCATTAACATCGGGGTTTGCTTGATCATTTAATGTCAATGCCTAATTTTTCCCCGTTAACTTAGTTACATAACTTAACATTTTTAACTTGTTTTACTCTCACATTTTAATACAACTTTTAACCCACTTAATTGTCATTAAAATTCACCTAACATGTCCTTAACATCCTTATAACATCATTACCTACCAATCCCCATCATCTCATATCATTTCACAACCTCAAACCATGTTTTTGGTCCGACCGACCCACCGACCGACCCACAGCTGGGTCGGTCCATTACAGGACCCTTTTACTTCCTTACAAACATGCCCGTCCGACCCACGTCCGACCCACCCTTCTGGGTCGGTCCATGTGCGAACATTTTTCCTTCCTTTGAAAACTGACCGACCGACCCATGTCCGACCCACCCTTTTGGGTCGGACCATTACCGAACACATTTCTAACATTTACAGAGGCTCGACCGACCCACAAACTGGGTCGGCCCCTGGGTCGGTCGCCTTCTAAACTTACCCAAACTTTGCCAAATCTTCACCAAACTTTTCCTAAGGCCTCTTAATGTGTTCTAACATCATTTGGCACTTCAAACACACCCTTAAGATATTCTTTAAACACTCACAAAACTATTTTCCTAATTCCTTAAACCTTTACTTATATCTCCACAAAAATTCCTAACACTTACAATGTTTTCTCCTTATGATTTCTAGGTGGCATTTCACCTATAATGACCACAATACCAAGGTGTTTCCTCTACACCTTGTCATCACCTCTCAACTTCTTTTCTTACTAACTAACTCTCCTTTTTCACATCATACCTAAACATCACTTGTTCCTTGAATATCAACATTACCTAAACCTTAAACAAACTCCTCCAAGACTTAAACACATGCACTAAACACACATTGAATTCCTAGAACTTCCAAGACAACACCTAAATCCTTGCATCACTCCAAATCACTTTAATACATGTTTTCTTCTCAAGTAACATTGATTCACCTTTAACACTTTCTAGTTCACCAAAACTCACTTACAACACTTAGAACTTCTTACACATTTTTCCCAAATTTGGCCATAGTTTCTCTTGTATATACTCACATCCAACCACTTAGGTTTTTACCTTATTTCACTCAAAACACCTAAAATCCATCAAACACATCTTTATACACAAACTTCACACATTAAGCACTACATCACAATATAGTGCATAACTTAAATTGCTTGGCACTTAGGCCCTTAAATAACATGGCTCTTAGGCCCTTAAATTGCATAACCTTAAACACTGAATTTCCCACATAAATAATGCCTTTGACCTGCAAATACATACACCAAAACATATGTTCTTTTACTAGTCTCCTTGAGGACACTTTACTAGGTCACTCACCATTGGCTCCTTAGGTATTTTATCAAGCAAATTAAGCTCATTTTCCTAAGGCATTTAAACTACATTGAGATAGTTTGTTTACCTCTTTTTCCTCACAAATTTCCTTCTTGTTTCCTTACAAACCGGTGGGGTACTTGATTCCTTGTCAAGTTCTATACATTGTACAAACAACATAATGAGTATTCAAGCTTTAAGCTTCATCTCATTGTAAACCCTAGTTATATATTGTCTTAAGGTATTAACATGATTGTTTTACCTTGGAATGGAAAGAGAGCTTGAATATATATCAAGAGAGGACTCCTCCTAGCCCTTGGAAGATTCAAATGAAGCTAAAAAACAAGGTAAAGACACCATGGTGAGGTTAATTTTCGGCCATGTACTAAAAAGAGAGGAAATGGAGTTTTCTTTGGTTTTTCCTTACCTTGAAGCAAAGGTGATCAACAAGGCATAAAAACATTAGCTCAAGCCCCTTCCATGGAAGTTCTCCTTGGCACCAAAATGGTGGTTTTGAGGATTTGAAAGGACAAGGTTGTAGAGCTTGCTCCAACTAAGAGAACGGTAGTCTCGGAATTAAATTCGGAGCATGGAGTCATAAGTTACAAGTGAAGAAGGGTGAAGAATGTCATGGTTCTGTTTGGAATCGTTGGAGAGAGGAGGAAGAAGATGGCCAACGTAGGAAATGAGAGGAAAGAAGAGAATGAAGAGATAAGTGTGCTTTTGTTAAGATATTTATCCTTATAAAGCAAATAGTATACTAATTAGTCATTCTTTCTTTTCTTAGCAAACTAACAAGGGTGGTGAGTCACACACCTTAGAAACCGGCCCCAAATAGTACCTAGGGGTACTTTAGACTTTATTAGTCAATTGTCTCACTTATAACATTATATGTTACAAACTAGTTATAAAAATCACTATTCACAAGTAACAAGGCACATAGAAGTGAAATTTTTGATTTCCCACTAATATGGCCACCCAAATGTGATACTATATAGTACACATGTTAATTAAAGAGTAATGATGGACATTTAGCCATTCAAAACTCATTTACAAGACAATTTTTCAAAAACGTGCTTTAAGACTCCTTAAAGCACATTTTGCATTTTAACTTGTTTTCAAGCTTGGTTTTCTTTAGTAATTGATTTAATATGTTCATTAACATATTTACAAAGTATAGGTATGACCATTAGGTCTTATACACATTCCTCCCAAGCTTAGAGCACATTTTTGCTCATATTGACTTTAAGGTATTACCTTGTGTTTTGTTTGGTTTCATTGTCTACCAAAGTTTCTTAAGGACTCATTTAGCCTTATTAAATCATAATTAAATGTTATCAAGTCTTGGTAGGCTCTTTGGGTCCTAACCAAGTTCACTCATAGCTTAGAGCATGTTTTTGCTCAAACTGTGTCTTAATGCTTTATTGCATTTATTATGGTTTAAATTGTCCACTGACGTTTCTAAGGCACTTTTCAGCCTTTACATACCATAATTTGATATTTAAACCACATATCAAGGTTTGGGGTATTTCACAGTCGGTTACTTTAAGTATATGTCCTTTACTCTAATACTTAACATATAGTCAGTCGTTTACTTAAGTAATCCATACAATGTAGATATGATAGCAAGAATCAGGAAAAATACTATATCATGCGTAAATGATGGTGAAGTGGAATAAGGAAGAAGAAGCTAACTAGTATTAAGTAATTTTGGTATGCTATGTGAGAAACATATATACATATATATATAATGTTTATTATTGTTTTGACTATTCATCTATCAATTCCTCAGTTCAGTTTATGTCCAGTGGTAAATGAAGAATACGATCTTTGTTATACGTATACTATAAAAAGCCATACTCGAATACTAGTCCGTGTTAAATTCATTTACTGGATACTACTTTTCGTTTCAAATACTAAGTGAGTTCTACTTAATTACCATTTACACTTATAATCATATAACAGATATGAGAAGTATTAAACTACCCCCATAATTATTACTCTACAACATGAAAACGTGAAAAGATGTAAATATATTAAAAAATTATAACAAAAAATACATTTTTAGTTTTTCAAAACATACACACTCTCAATACTAAATCAGTAGTATATGAAACTTATAAATATATTCAATTACTAATGCCTCTACGCTCATATACCAGATATCACTTGACTATTAAGCTACCACATCATTATTACTTCTGCGACATTGGAAAAATGTGAAAAATTGAAATATATAAAAAATTATGTCAGAATTGCCTTTTTAGTTTTTCGAAACATATACACTAAAATACTAAATTAGTACTAGTTCAAATACACATAACAATACCTTTAAACACTAACATGTTCTACACTCATATACTAGATATCGGGTGACTGTTAAGCTACCACATAATGATTTCTTCTGCGATATTGGAAAACATGAAAAATTTTAATATAATAATTTTTAATGTCAAAATAACTTTTTAGTATCCCAAAACGTATACACTGGAGTACTAAATCATTAATATATCAATTACAAATAACAATATATTGAATTACTACCTTCTTTTACAATCATATACCAAATATCCCGTGACTATTAAACTACTTTATAATTATTACTTCTATACTATTGAAAAACGTGAAGAGATGAAGAGATTAAATATAGTTAAAAATTTATGACAGAAATACCTTTTTGGTTTTCAATACACCAATAATTACCAAATAATTAAAACAACTAATTATTTATATAATAAAAAAAAGACATTCCACCAATGAGAATACATCCAGAAAAATTTGGATTGCTTGTGAGACCAGGTCTCAAGCCAAACCCTGTAGAAGAAGGGGAACAGAGAGGAATATGGCTTTGGGTCTGGATACTTGACCTCCCTGATTTTTTTGGATTGAATTTAGTCCTTTAGATCTACGCGGGAAAAGTAATCTAATGTTTAAGATATGTAGTTATTTTTCTGACATTTTAATATGGATGGAGTTTTGTAAGAGAAGCACAGAAAAGGATATGATAAGAGAGTACAGTAGTAGTAACTAGTACTAGTAGTAGTGGCCTGGTGTCATGACTCATGAGTGGATTTGAGTGCACGCTTCCTTGCTTCCTGGATAGTCTGATCTCCCTTTCTCTCCAGTGTAATGCAGGAGTAGGATAACTCTATCTAAGCTTTGCGTGTGAAAACAGACTAGCTCATCATCTCAATCCTCATTCAATTCATACCCAGCGCGCAAGCTGCTGCTCTGCTGCTGCAATTTGCAGCGAAATGTCATATCAAAATTCCACAACTATAATCATGTTATTCTCTCACTCTTATCAGCTTTGCCGATTCCATATAATCCAATCAAGTATTTTTAATTCATAGTCTTTTTGTTTTATGCTTGTTTTTCTATTTTAATTATTAAGTATATAAAATAAATAATTTTATAAAATTAGATTTTATGATATATAATTTATCATGTTAAGAATTATAGGAAAAGTTTTAAAATTTAAATTATTTATTTTATATATCAAATATTAAAATCAAATGATATATCTAAATAATAAACATAATTGTCAAAATTCAGAAAGAAAGAGTAGTATAAATAACTGGTTATAATAACATGATGACATAATAAATAATGATTCCCAGCTAGACCTCTACAGCCACCATAATTAACAATCGACAAACCAAAGACCACAAATAGAGCCATTATTAGGGTTTTTTTTATCGTTGCATAACTACATTTTAATATAGTAGTAGGACGCCATAAAAAAAAATACTACTAGTAGGTAGGAAGAATTAGCGAGATGCTTTGAATCTTTTGCAACACGAATTTCTTGAGTCTTTTTTCTAAAAAGAAAATTCTATGGGCGTGCTACTGGATCCCATATACTCCAAAGTAGTTCTTGGGCCCATTTAATAGTCATTTCAATTTCAACTTTATTCTGACCCTGAGAAAGCATATATGTTATGTACATGTAAAACAGCCCAAACTACTCGGCCCATATTCAAACCAGGCTTCCCTAACACCTTGGACTAGAACTAAAATCTTTTGTTCATCGTCTAATCCGCGGACTCCAACGAACCGATAGATCGTATATGTCGTGTGATCCCTATCCATTTACCCAGTCTCTGACTGATATATGTCCCTTTTTTTTCTGTGTCAATTACATTAATGTGGGTTTAGTCAGTGAATTTCTATGAATTTGCAAGTGTTCAAACAAAAGAAGGAAAAAGTAGAAGAAAGAATTATCCGCAGCGTCGTGATGAGAGTCCCTTCCGGCTTCTCCCTCTCTGAAATCTACTTTCCACCGCCGGTAATTGGTGGCCACACCTCGCGGCCGCCGCCCCCCCCTCTCCTCTCCTCCCCCTCTCTAATTCTCTATACTGCTCTTTTTCTAATAGAGCCTGCCGATCCTTCGGTTCAAATAGCTAAGAAATTTTAAAGTTCAGAGAGACGAATATGAATCCTGACAACCCATCGACATAACATAGTGCGTTGGTCCAGATTAACCAAGATAATCAAAGGTCTTTCAAGAAAGTCATGACTGATGCGGATGCCTCATAGATTACCAACGATGGCTCAGCGATGCATCGGATGACAACGATGATGGGATGGATGAGGAAGATCCAAAATGTCCAACCGTACATTTATCACAGGAACAAAAACTTCGTTTTAGGAGACCGTGGAAGAACGCCATCATAGTTAAACTGCTAGGGAAGAATCTTCCGATGGGAGTCCTATTTGACCGACTCAAACGAAGATGGATTCTGCAAGGAGATTTTACGATGGACGATTTGACGAAAAGTTTCTTCCTGGTGTCTTTTTCCAACGCCAACAACCTTGAATTTGTCCTCTCTGAGGGTCCATGGCCCATCATGGACCACTACTTGACTATTCGACAGTGGCGTCCAAATTTCAACCCAATCACAGAAGCCCTTTCGAATCTGGAGGTTCTGGGCGTTTTCCTAATCTCCCTGGTGAATACTATAAGGAAGAGTTCTTGAACATCTTGGGTTCTAAAGTTGGGAAAGTCAAGTGAGTAGATCTAACTACAGTAAATTTTGGTAAAACCCGGTTGGCCAGAGTCACTATAGAAGTCGATTTAACAAAGCCTCTCCTGGCCATGTATAGGTTTAGACGAAGGACGATAAAAATCAAATATGAAGGTCTATTTCTTGTCTGTTTTGGATGAGGTTGCTATGGGCATAAGGATTTAGTTTGCCCATTCCAGAAATCAGAACAATCGATCCATCAGAGCGAAGGGGTTAGGCTGGTCCCGGATTCTACCAGTGTTGCTCTTGAACATATTACCTGTGACTATGGTGATTGGATGGTACCTAAAAGGAGGAGTTTGGCTAAAGCCTCCCAAAACACAGAATGAGAAGCACGACAAAGAGGATTTTGGTTCTAGGTACCAAGTCTTAGTTGGTAACGATTCCGAGGCTAAAGATGATGAAGCTATCCCTCAAGTACACCCTGAGGAGACGACTCAGCAGATTAGTAAACAGGGTAATACTGCTCATAGTAAATCAAAGGCCAGTAGGCCTAATGCAAAGTCAATAAGCACCAGTCAAACTTCTTACCAAAGGTCAACTGTCCTAGTCAAGGAAGCTAAAGGGTTGGGTTTTACAACCCCCCCGTCGGTCTCCCCATGAGGGACTTCCAATCCAGATCTTCCGGTGTTGGGGGTCACTTAAGGTTGTTCTATCCATTGTGTCTAATTTATAGTACATAAAATACTCTTTTGGAATGTTCGGGGCGCTCTAAAAACCAGTTTCCACCACGCGTTCAGAAATCTAATGAGAACTAAGCGGCTATCAATTGTAGTAATTATGGAACACCGAGTGAGTGGCCTGACTGCTCAATCCATATGTGGTAAGTTAAATTTTGATAATGTCTATCGAAAGGAAGCTCAAGGTTTTAGTGGAGGCATTTGGCTCCTCAGGAATAACCCTATCAACGTACAGATTATCTCGTCACACAGGCAATTTATACATTGTAACATCAGTGGCTTCGATACATCTTTCTTTTTTAATACAGTCTATGCTCACTCGAACCCTAGTATGAGGAATTAAATCTGGCAGGCTATCTCCCAAGTTTGTCCCACCCCTGAAGAGCCATGGATCATTGGAGGGGACTTTAATGCCACCCTGAAGCCTTTGAGCAAAAACCATTCTACAGAAAGGAACTTCGGAATTGACCAAGCCTTTGTAGACTGGGTGCACTTCTATGGTCTGATAGATTTAAAAGCCTTCGGTAACCTATACACTTGGTCCAATGGTACTCATAGTGCCGGGCTTAACAGAGTCTTGGCATCCGTCTGTTGGAGTAATATGTTTCCTGATGATAGTATTGAAGTACTTCCGCGATACGCATCAGATCATAGCCCAATCTCCCTTTCCTTATCCCCTAAGTTCAGTGATCATAGACCTAGACCATTCAAGTTCCTTGTGGCCTGGCTTTTTCATCAGGATTTCAGGAATATTATCCTACAAAATTGGAAACACTACCCTGAGTTGGACAATTCTCTGGAGGATCAGCACGTTCCTCAAAGTTTGGAATAAGAAGGTTTTCAGGCACATCATTGGAAACAAAAATTGTATCATGGCTAGATTGAAAGGGATACAAAAGGCAATTGACGAGGGTAGAGGAGATCAACTAGTGGGGCTAGAGAAAGTCTTAACGTGTGATCTGGGACATGTGGCTCCAAAGGGAAGAAGCTTTGTGGCACCAAAAGTCCCGCGACCAATGGATCAAGTTGGGTGACAGGAACTCACCCTATTTTCACACTGAGGTCACACTTAGGAGACGTAGGAACAGGATTACAAAACTGATGGGTGATGACGGAGTTTGGGTCACAGATGACAAGGACTTATGCGGGATGGTTACTCAACATTTTTCGAAACTATTTAGCAAGGAGGTTTCCCGCTTTCAACCCCTTGAGGGACAAGATTTTATTACTCCAGACCAGTTAATGTTGGATCAGCTGTCTGCTCCTGTACAATGAAGGAAGTAACTAAGGCCCTCAGTAATGTGCAAGCGTACAAAGCCCCTGGTATTGATGGTGTTCCTGCTGGATTCTTCCAACAGTTCTGGCATTTAATCGGCCATGAAATGTCCGAGTTTATCAGGAAATGTTTTGCTGAAGGAAAGATTAACAGCAAAATTAACCGCACAATTTTGGTTCTCATTCCGAAGGTTGAGCAGCCGACTAAGGTTACTCAATTCAAGCCTATATCATTGTGCCAAGTACAATATAAACTTTTAACTAAGGTAATCGCCAATAGGCTTAGACCTTATATGAACTCTTGGGTTACAGAGAACCAGTCGAGCTTCATCCCCGGAAGAAGTATATTTGACAATATTCTTCTAGTCCAAGAAACACTACACTTCCTGCACACAACTAAGGCTAAGGCAGGATACCTAGCCATGAAGATTGATCTTGCCAAAGCATGTGATAAATTATCCTGGGATTTCATTGATGATACTCTGAAATGCTTGAATCTCCCTCTTTTTTTTGAAGGTTGATAATGGATTGCATCCCATAAACTACATTCCAAGTAAGCTGGAATGGGGGTCTGTCCGATCGCTTTTCTGCAGCTAGGGGTGTAAGACAAGGGGATCCATTGTCTCCCTACATCTTTGTGTTGTGCCTTGAGCATCTATCTCAGCTTTTTAATCGATCAGTGATTAATAAGGATTGGAAGCCGCTGTTCATGGGGCACAAAGGTACCTCGGTATCCCACAATTTCTTTGCCGATGACCTGGTCTTCTTTGGTGCTGCTACCCCGAGACAAATACGAATAATGAAAGCAATCCTGAACGAATTTTGTGCCGCTTCTGGGCAGACAATTAGTTTTGAGAAATCTGTTTTGATCCTCTCCAGAAATTTGAGCCAGGAAAGAGCCCGAATTATTGGTATGGAGGCAGGCATACCTGTTGCCCGTGAATTTGGCAAATACCTCGGGCTTTCCCTTCAGCAAGGCAAATATAATAAACAATCTCATAACCTTCTAATTTCCAAGAGATTTGAAGCAGGTTATCAGGTTAGAAATTGAAGTCCCTTTCTTTAGCGGATCGTGTTTGCCTTGCTAAAAGCTGCATAGCCTCTATGCCCATCCATACAATGCAGTGTCAGATGTTACCGAGAGGAGTTTGTGACAAAATTGATAAACTCTGTCGTAATTTCATATGGGGGCAAGATAGTGCCAGCCGCAGGTTGCATCCTGTATCTTGGGACCAAGTCTACAAACCTAAAGACCAAGGTGGTTTGGGCTTCCGAAAATCTAGGGCTATGAATGTTGCCTGTTTTGGCAAGCTGGTCTGGAACCTCATCACTAAACCTAAGAACCTAAGCCACAATGTTATCTGAAATACCCCAAATATTTATTACCTTAATTAATAAGGATTAATTTAAATCTTGAGCTATAATTAATATAAATATCATTGTATAAATATATAGTCCAAAACGGACACTAAACCATATGTTAAATCTCTAATCAAAGAGAGAATATTATTAAGGAGAAATCAACTCCTAAATTTAATATCACATGTAACATATTAGTACATGTATTAAATATCACAAATACCACTCATTAAACTATATAAAATATTTTATATAGTCAAAACAAATTGTAAGGGCTATATACACTTATATATAGAAACAAGAAATAAAACATGTTACCACAATATATATTTAAGTCAATTATACACATTAATGTACAACAATAAAAAATATAATAATATTCCCCCATTCATATAAATATTTGGCACACACCAAACCTAGGGAGGAAGAAAAGTTGAAAAGTAAAACATGGGGAAAGTAAATAAGTACAACATAAAACAATGAGACTAATTGTACCTACCTTGCTACTTTTATCATCTCTCTCCTTCTTTTCCCTTTGTTAGTTTTGGATGACTAGTACCCTTGCCAACCTTGCATCCGAATTTTGCAAACAAAAGAAGAGGGAAGTAGCATAAATTATTATAAGCTAGACAAACAAGTACAACCTACAACAAAGAAAAATAAAATAAAGTGTACTTACCTACTACTAGCAATCATACCTCATCTTCACACTCTCCTATACTACCGGTTGATAAACCTCATCCCCAGCTCATTTTATTCTTGGTAGACAGAGGCTCCAACCTTGCTTCTGTTTTGGCTACTGCACAGATAAAAGAAGAAAGGAAGATTAGACAGTAATAGAGTAAATAGATACATGACTTCCTCCCATCTCTCGGCAGCTTTCCCATCATTTTCGAACATACTGCAGGAACAAGGAACAGGACCTGCTGGAAAGACAAATTGGAAAAGGAAATAAGCTAGGACTAGCCTTACCTGTGATATTTTTCCTTCAAATACATTACCCAGCACATCTTCTTTCCTTTGCCATGCCCAACTCTCTCGGCACTCTTCTTTTCCTTTCTTTCTTTCTGTCAACCGTAACTACTCAGCAAACTCACCACCATATTCATCATCCCTCTTCTCCTCTCGGTAAATTATAACACCAGCAAACTATTGGGAAAAATACGGTGCGAGATGGAGACAAGAAAGATAAACCAAAGAGACCCGAAAATTGATGGAGATGACACACGATATTTTAACGAGGAAAACCCCTTAATGTTGAAATACCCCTAAATTAATTTAAATTAATTTAGGGGATTTCTTTTATTAAACCTTTAATAATACTATTAAGTATTAAATTATTATATGGAATTATGAATATTAAATTAGTATAAGGAATTATGAATATTAAATTATTGTATGGAATTATGAGTATTAATATCATATGGAATTATGGAAATTTATTTAGGGGATTCCTCCTATTTAACTCTAAGGAATACAATTTAATATTTTAATACCCTGGATCTAAAAATCGTGATTAAATTACCCTAATATGATTATTAATGGCCTAATGATGCCTAAAGAGTATGGGTAAAGAGAATAAAACCAAAAGAAAAGAGAAACGCTTGAAAAGCGAAAAACGCTAAAATACGCGTTAAATGAATATAAGAGATATATGATCTCGAGGGTCCGAGATGGATTCCTAAGGCTTAGTTAGGCCTAATTAGTGTGCGGGAATGTTTCTCGAAGTAAACGGATCCAAATAATAGATTAAAAATACTAATGGAGTTTAAAAGCACGTTTTTCGAGAAAACCAAAAACGTGACTTTAAGTGGTCAAACAGACCCATAAAAATTATAGTTGATTAAATAAATATAATTAAGTATTAATGGAAGCTTAATAACCATTAAAAATGAAGAAACGAGAAAAATCCAAAAAACAGGCCCGGTTAGTGAATAGTGCTAAACCGGGTAAATTAACGAGCGTTTTCTGTAAAAAAAAAAATGAAAAACGCTACCAGCTTTTATTTTGTGTGGGGCCGATTTTAATTGCTACACACACACTTGTTAATTAGCTAGTTTTATTAAGTCACAAGAGGACAAAGAAATAAAGTAAGGAGGGAATAGTAAAAGTAGCATTAATACTCTCTCACCTCCTTTTCTTTCTTCTGATTCACGATTCCCTCCTCCCAAACTGAACTCCATCTTCTTCCTCCTCTGTAAAATGGCGATTTCATCAGAGAGCAACATCACCATCTTCTTTCTCTCTTTTCTTGCTCAATACAACACCAAATCACACAAAACTTGTACTGTTGGATTCCTCTTGTCAAGAGCAACATTTTCCACCCAACAAAAACTTGAAACCCTCATCTTCATCTTCATGGCCGTGGGTCATTTTGCAGCTTGGAGAGGTGATTTTGGCTTTCCCTCATCTCCTTAATAATCCAAGGTAAAAATAAGCTCAAGTCTCACACCTTTCTAGCTTATTCTTGCTAAATCAAAAAAAATTCCCACGTTGATATTTTCTCCATTTCCAGACGGTTTATGGTTTCAACAGAGGGGGTGATATTTAGCTAGCTTTGTTGTTCAAAGATGGCACTCAAGAGGGCAAGGTGAGTCCTTAGTGATAAAGCCCTAAAACTAACTCTTGAAATATTAATTTGGTGAGAAACGTGAGAACTAAACTAGCTTGTCATGTATGGCATGGGAATAAGATTGTAGATAACAATCGATACCATCTGTTTGGTGTGGAAACAAGAAGAGAAAGAGAGAACCAGAGAAGGAGGAAGAAGAGAAAAGAAAACAGAAAAACTAGCAAGGTAATGAACTAACCTTGAGTTGGTTTTGTCTCTGTAAACAGATTTTTGAATGGGAATAAATGACCTTGTTAGTGTAGCTATGATGCTACAATACTTGCTGATGAGTGGAGCTGTTTTAATGAGGTTTTATTGTGGGAAACAAGTCATGGGATTAGATTGTTACATAGGTGAAAACAAGGAGGGAATTAGTGTACTGCTGTAATGATTTTTATGCTTATATAACAGGAATGTAAACTGAGTTTTGTGAGCTATTGTAGTGTGGTGAAAATGCTAAGAATGTAGGTAAGTTATGTCAAGAGTTGTTTAGGAAACTATGGACTTGAGTGTGTTAACACGTGGGGTTGAATGGTAAGAAAGGAAGGGTTGGAAAACTGCAACAGAGAACAAGAGACTTGGAATCTGTAACAGAAGGAAATTACAGTGAAAGGGGTTTTGTAACAGATGAATGTATAAGTGGTTTAGGTTAGTTTTGAATGCCTAAACAATGTCAAAACATGTTATAATATATGTAGGAATATTGGGGAAGAGATTGGTGGAAGTTTAGAGTTGAAACAAGTTGAAAAACTTACATAAATTGCAAAACTGCAACTGGTCCGGGTTTGCAAACTAGGACACAAACCCGGACCAGCATCAAAACACGGCAGAAAGGTTTATCAAAGGAGTGGTCCGGGTTTGCAAACCAGGACCTAAACCCGGACCACCCCTAAATCATACCCGAGAGTTCTGAAACCTTGTGGTCCGGGTTTGCAAGCTAGGACACAAACCTGGACCAGTCCCAAATCTTACCCGAGAGTTTTTCTAAGTGGGGGTCCGGGTTTGCAAACTCGGACAGTAACCCGGACCACCCCAAAATTTGTACAGAAACTATTTTAAAGCTTAATTAAGGATGGGTAATGATGGGTAATGATAGTATAAGGTAATTATGACTCGATTAATGATGTTTAAAGGTCATTAAGAGTGTAAACAAGTTTGAGAAGAGAATGAGAAAGTTGAGAGTTTAAGAACACATGAGTAAAACCAAGTTAAACGGGATAATGGGGTTAAGTACGGGAGTATTAGTGTTACATACCGTAAAGCTTTGATGTTAATAAAAACATTTGAATGTTATCAGTGGAACAAGTGTGAACCGAGGAACGGGAGGTCACACGGTAAAGCTAACCCCGGTGAAAGGTATGATTTTCTCATACTCCACGTGCTAACCGAGTTATGTTGATTTGTGTGTTTGTGTGACGGCTTAATCAAGATTAAAGCATGAAAATAATCCCTTGTTTGATTATGTATGTCTTGTTGTATGTTGAATGAGCTAACATACTTGTATGCCGGTGTGGTCTAGCATAGAGTAAAGACCGACTCATAGTGAGTAACGTTTGGCTAGAGAGCCATAGATCGGGTCGATGCTTATGATAAAGAAAACGTGCAAACACATAAACTATCCGTTAAAGTATAACGATAACGCAAATATACGAACTCCCTAGAATGTGAGGAGATGTGCGGGTTGAGTAATTACCTGATAACGGTTAGTAAACCATAATGACACAACCCACGAAACTAATGAGAGTGGTAAGATAAGTGAACCTCCTTCAAGAGGATTGAGGATAGTTCTAAGATGTGAACTAGTAAAGAAGGTAAAAGAGACCTAAGGGATTAGTAGCTCCCTTGAGACATGGTCGACCTCCTATATGAGGATTTTACCCGATATAAGAAAGTAACCGAAAGTATGAGTAAGTGAAATGTATGGGTAACTCTTAAAACCTAAGACTAACCGAACTTAAGTAATGTTCCCAAAGTCATTAGAAACATCACTCTTGATGTTTCTAGATTAATATACATAATATTATTATAACTCCGAGAGAGGAGTGTATGGGAATGTAAATAATCCGAGAGTAGTCGGACCTAAGTAAGAAGAGATAGGAACTAAGAGAGAGTTCCGTGAGCTAGTTGAACTCCCACATGCTAGACCGGAGTAGGGTCGAAAACGGGGAAAGTAAGACTATGCTTGAGAGCCATGAGCTTTGGCCTAAGTATGTATTCAGAGTAGCAAGCGTGACGTAGGAGACCTGTAGTGTCTCGAGAATCTACAAGAGCTTGAGTATGAATAACCCAAGAGTGTGGGTGAGATAATGAGTATATAACCCAAGAGTGTGGGTGAGATAATGAGAATAAATAACCCAAGAGTGTGGGTGAGATAATGAGAATAAGTAACCCGAGAGTGTGGGTGAGTATAGTACGAGTAGCCCAAGAGAATGGGTGTGTATATGAATAAGTAACCCGAAAGAGCGGGTGAGGTATTGAATAAGTAAACAAGGCATAGTGAGGTATAACCCTCAAGGCCTAAGAGTAACAGATACAACTAACAACCTTGTTATGTTAGTTAGGAATTGTGTTCCGCGATTGGATGTAGATTCCTCGAGTATTACACGTACTCATTGTATTGCTATGATGCATGTTGTTTGACTAAAATGAACTCCATGTATATTCGACAAAGTGGTCGGCGTACCCCGGTTAGCGCTCGGGGTATGCGAATTTCATATGCAGCTTTAAGCTGAGCCCCTAGGGGCAACGTTTTTATTCGCAGGTACACCGAAGACGAAACCGTACGAGAGTAGGACGGGGTCGGTGATAGCATGGGTAGTTAGATTGTAATTACTTATGTATTGAACGAGGTGTAAGACCGAATATGTTATCGGCATCCATATAATGTAGACTCGGTATAGTAAGAAATGATTTGAGTAAAGTGTTTGTATTGTGTATTCGGTTGTTCCAGTCTATCAGACCGTTACTGTATGTGAAATAGGCCTGGTTAGCCATATAGGTGGCTAACGGCGTTGTTTCACCCCTCGTTGTAATTAGAGTTCCGCTGCGTGAGTAAGAGCATTTGGTGACAGTCTAAGAGGTAATGGCGAGCTTAACGGTTGGGGTGTTACAAATATTTAATTATTATATATAATTATATAGCATTATGAATTTAATAATAAGATTTATAAGTCCATAAATCTTGGGAAAATTTCTAAACACTCCAACTATATTATAAAGATTTTAGGAAGTGTTGGAACATTGTTTTGAAACATAAAAGTCAAAATAAAATTCTAGAAACCTTAAAGCTTATTAAGCCTTGCTAGAGTTGACTTTTTGAGAATGGTCATACCAGGCCATGAAACCTATACCAATAAATAGGTTATGGAAAACCATGAAGATCGATAAAAAGAACGTCAAAAACGGATCATCCTAGCCAAAGTTATGATAGATTGAAGTTAGAGCCAAAATTTTAATGGCTGCCACGTGTCAAAAACGGATCATCCGGTTTCCCTGAATTTCGATAACAGAATTCTGTGTTTAGCCCTAACTTTGGACGGCTATATCTCACTCATCTCTCAATATTTTTCCATGCCGTCTTCTTCATTCTCTTCTTCAAAACGTCCTCTTTCCAACCATTACTCACACACACCCTAATTCGTTATACATCAGCCGCAAATCCGACCTAAAGTTGACACCTTGCGAAACATGTACCCGGAATTCTAGTTTCTCACCGATTTTAGGTAACTTTCATTGATCATAACTCCTTCGTTTCTCAACCAAAATTTGATTTCTTTAGCTCGTTTTAAAGATCTCTAATCCCTCTACAATTTTCGTGTTTATGCCCAAGTCTGATTCGTAACCAGTTGGAAGATATAGATGTCTTAAGTTTCGGTCTCGTCAGCACATAAAATCATACCGAAACAGAGAGGTATAAACTCGTGACTTGTGACCTTAATTTCTTTCTTTGTGTTGCGAGTTAGGATTAGTTCGTGTTATCAATATGTAGAGGTAAGTTTGCTCTTTCGATTAAGCCATTATGCATAGCCTAACTCGATCTGTACTGCAAGTTATAGATCCTCAAAGTTGGCTTGGTGCACTGCTCGAAAACCTGAATTTTTCCAGATTTCCGAAATCGAAATCACTCAATTCGCACAACTCCGGTGAGTCTCCGATCAAATTGCTCCGATATTGCTGTTCGTAGTCATGTTACTGTCTTAATTCATGTTCCAATTTAATCAATTACGCTCTAGATTGAGGGAATTGGGGAGAATCGAATTCGGAAACCGTTTAGAACCCTAACATTCGAACTGAATTCGAATTCCATCGAATACTGCATTATAATTGGGGAAACCGGTATCATTAGAACCGAAATTTGATTTCGAAACTATAGAAACAAGAATCACTCAATTTCGTTCTGTAGATTAGGAGATAATGGGGATTTAGTACTCGGGATTGCATAAGGGCTCACTGAAGAACACCGCGTTCAGGGGCCGTCAATCTCGCTTTAAAGGATTTGGACGGCCGAGATTAGATCTGGTAATTAAAAAACTGTTATAAGTTTCTATAAAATCCAGTAAATAGCTCTAACTTGTTGATATTAGTTAATGGCCTTCCAGAAGGTATTTTGACTTGAAATTTTAACCATAGATTCCTTATTTAATCTAGTTTATTTTGATATAAATTATTATGGTTTTGGAGTTTTTAAACATAAGTTATAATTTTTGCAAGTTACTGGTTTTCTGGAATTATTTGGCTAAATTAAAAAGATATTTTTATGAAATAAAAATTTTATAATATGTCTAAAATGTTATTGTTACTGTATATTAAATTTGGGAATTTTTGGGCAATGGTAAATGGTTTTAAAAATTGTGGTTATGAGCTTTTCATAAGAATAACTTATAATATATGGTTTTTAATGTAACCAAAAATTAAAGTATGGTTTGTTAATTAACTTTTAAGCTGGGGAAAATAAGGGAAACTAAATTAAAATTTTATAATAGTAAGTTTATAAATGTTTGGGTATTAGCTTTTATGAGAAGTGAAATTATTTACATATATGTATATATACTTATATGGTAGATTTAAAAATAGGAACTTATGTAAATCAAGGAATTTAATTATTTTTACGTTTTATTTACTATATGATATGGGATTAATATTCTTAATTAAAACTAAGGAATAAATATATATATTTTTACGCATATATAAAAAGGGAATAAAGTAGTAACTTAGAGTAAAGCAAGGAACTAATAAATTAACACTTATGATAACTACATATCATAAGAGCTAGAATCCTAAGATATAGTAAAAGAAATACTTAATGAAACATACTTGGAATGCAGTTAAAGGTTTTAGTAATAAGATAGTTTAAATGTGATAAGTTACATAGGGGATGTCTTAGTTAAATTCTAATACAGGTATACTTATATATATTACATAAATAAAGGAAAACATTTTACTTATTAAACCATATGTCGGTTGTGGTATGCCTAAAAGTTATTGAACATAATTAAATACAATAGAATTTCCTAAAAATGTTATGGATAAATCTTAATACATAAAGATATATATAAACATATATGTATATAAATACATTAAAATAGATGAGGGAAATAACATTCCTTGTGATAGTTATAATAAGTAGAATATATATAAATGTTAAACCTTAGGTTTTAATCGGTGTGTAATTAAATAGTCACTATTAACTTACGGGTTTAATTACACAACATAATCGTAACACGGTCTTGGGCTAACCTACTAAGCCCAAGTCTATGAACTCCAAAAGCTCACTTAAACAATTCAAAGAGAGATTTGGCCACTCTCAGTAATAAATTCTAAATCGTTCTAAACTAAGCGAAAAGGGCCTAGTGAAGGATTTAGTTGACAAGTCAAGCCCAAATCTTTGTGAGAGGATAATGGTAAACCTGGAACTATTAATCAGTAAGAAAAGAAGGTTGTTTAGTTTATAAGTCCCGTAACTAATCGACACTTGGAATACCTTAATCATAGGTTACTATTGGGGAATCACTTATTCGAGTTATTTATTGTTCTTCACATACCAGGTATGATTTCTCGTACTCCGATATTTTTGCTGATTGACTTGTGGAATGTTTTGGAAAACGCTAACTGACTTAAAGAGGAATTTCTAAAAAGGAATTGGTTGTGTGACTAACTCAGCTTGTGTGACTAACTGAGCCTTGGATGCGAAACTCTCTTGGGTATTGGTTCATTCTATTTGGTTGTTCCATTAGACATTGACTACTTAGGGTTTACGCTTCTGCACTCTGTAGGACTGAGTGTTTTGGTATTGCTCTGGGTAGTTAGTGATCTGGTGGGAATTTGGAAAAGGTCAATCTTGGAATTCTTCTTTTGACTCTGGATATCGTTTCATCCATGGGCTGGTTCTTGAGGTTTTGACGTGCGCGCGTCTTCAATGGTAACAGTGAGGGGCTGTATATCCCCTGTCCCAACAAGGGACGTGATAGACAGTGAGGGGCTGTATATCCCCTGTCCCAACAAGGGACATGATAGACAGTGAGGGGCTGTATATCCCCTGTCCCCAAAAGGGGACGTGATAGACAGTGAGGGGCTGTATATCCCCTGTCCTGAAAGGACGTGTTTGGCGGTGGGGGCCATCTCTCCCAATTGAATTATTCCACTCTTGAGTTATTGGTTCTTGGATCTATCTTATTATTCCTAGTCCTTTGTGACTATCTGAGTCTTTCTACTCCTAACGGGAATTGGGTTTAACTAAGGCAATGGATGATCACTAACACGTGATGTGGTTCTGCTTCACTAACTTTACTTTTCTGTTATTAACCTTTATTCTTATCTTGTTATCTTGATTTGGTGAATTGTGAAATGCCTTGTACCTCTGTGTGGTTTAAGTGATTGCTTTCAAGCTGATATTTATTTAAGAGTTGTTTTATAAGTTTGTTTTTGGAGAATAGTACCAGTTCCATTCCAGGGAACTGACCCACCCCACTCGGGGTGGGCTGCTTGGTTTCATCTTGCAGGTACAAATTGATTTACAGGTGGCCACGAAGAGCATGAGTGATTGGGATGGGATTAGGTTTATGGAGAGTGAATGTATTTTATTACTGTTATGTTATGTTAAGTTTTCTCGAAGTTCAGACCGTAACTTAGTTAATTGTAATGGTTGTAATTGGTGAGGTTGGTACCGGGTGTTTGGAGCCCGATGGTCTGTAGCGCCTTTAGTTTATTTTCCGCTGTTGTTTTATTATTATAGGGGTGTTACAAATGTAAAGGGTAAAAACCTCGGGATCGAAAACACCGATCCAAACCTTCCACTATAATAATAATGGGATTACAACAGTGATCTCTTCGAATTAATATCGAAGGCTCTTGCTCTCACAAATAATTGTGGAAATACGGAGATAAGAAAACAGAGGAACTCTAACTCTCTAATCTCTCATTAGCTATATTCTTCACAACCTATAATTGTGGCTCTCTTCTATGGTTTCTCTTGGATGCTCTCTTATCATCCGATTGAATTTAAATGGCCGTGTTACTTCTGCTATTTATAGGCAGTGAAATGAGATGGAGTGGCATGTTCCCTTGTGTGAAAATGATGTCCTCATTTTCTTCATTTATTGTGTAGTTGGTAGGCTGCCCTCATTTTCTGCATTTGCTGCGTAGTTGGTAAGCTGCAGCATGCCTTCCTTCTTTTTTCTTTGTGATGGCCCCACAAAGGAGGAAATCACGCAACAGATCTCCCCCTTTGACGAGTGTGGGGCCATTACTCCAGCGCCTTGGCAACACCTCTCAAACTTAGCAACGGGAACAACTTTGGTCATCATATCTGACCAGTTATCATCGGTGTGAACCTTCTCTAGATAGACTAGTTTTTTCTCGATCACATCCCGGATCCAATGACATCGAACATCAATATGCTTTGTCCGAGAATGATAACTTGGATTCTTAGCTAGGTGAATAGCACTTTGGTTATCACATCGAAGCTCATAGCGTTCTTGCTCATGCCCAAGTTCTTGCATGAAACCCTGCATCCATAACATCTCTTTGCACGCTTCTGTAGCGGCAATATACTCTGCTTCGGTGGTTGACAAAGCAACACATTTCTGAAGTCTCGATTGCCACGAAACAGCTCCCCCTGCAAAGGTAATCAGGTAACCTGAGGTAGACTTTCGTGAGTCAACATCTCCGGCAAGATCTGCATATGTGTATCCTTCTAGCACAGGTTCTCCTCTTCCAAAGCACAAACACCTCTAGGTAGTGCCTCGAAGATATCTAAAAATCCAATTGACTGCATTCCAATGCTCTTTGACGGGATTAGATAGAAATCGACTAACAACTCTGACTGCATGAGCTAGGTCAGGACGTGTGCACACCATGGCATACATGAGACTTCCCACAGCTGATGAATAGGGCACCTTCTCCATATCATCATCTCCTACTGATGATCTCTGACTTGAACTTAACTTGAAGTGAGGAGCTAATGGTGTGCTTACTGTGGAGGGTGATTTTTCGGTATGAGGGGGGGTCTATCTAAATATGGTTCTTGACTGAAAAGCCGAGATCCTAAAATGCCATTCTGTGGAGGGTGAAAACCTGTTATTCTGGCATCCCTCAAATACCTACTAAATCGTCCGTCTTTCCCAGAAAGCATAGAGGGGAGTGCAAGTGTGCACTACACCCGCTCTCGATGGGCTCCACGCGGACTTATGCCCTAAGGGCGGAAATTGACTAGAGTCGCCACCTAGTTTGACCTAAGGAACTAGGAAGGGAAGAGAAGGGTTCTAAGAACTGTTAATTGACTCTGATGATTGTTACCTACGGATATGACTTATCTGATCATTTGTAGAGATTCTATTGTGGGTTCGCACTGGGTTACACCCCTTAGAAGTGGCAATGACCACGACTTCGGATTGGTGCCCGAGGAAATCTCGGTCTCCAATTGTCAGGATTGCCTTCTTTCAAAACCTTATTAGAGAGATTCATTTAAAAGCCAAGGATAGGATTAGGACGATATGGGAGAAAACGAGTGGATGAGGCGAGCTTTTCTGCCAAGCTAGCGCCAAGAAGAGGGATTGGTGAATTCGGATGAATATAGAATGAGGATTTGGGAAGAGTCTGAGGTTGAGTGAATAGACAAAACTTGGAGTTTGTTGATTTGAAGTTTGTGGGAGCCGAAGAAGGTTTGAGTGTTTGAGAGGTATGAGAGTAACCTAAGAGTGGGAAAAGGGTTTTTGATTGGAATGGGGTCGCACCCTAGATGGGCTGCCTACGTACTCAACTCCCTGTTGAGATCAGACCTTACGTAGTTCAGGGTTTGGGATTTTTGGGGTTTTTGAAGAGTTTTGAGGGATTCGAGCTTTTGAGGAATTTGGAGTTCGAGAAGTTTTTGGGTTTCGAATGTTAGTCTGTGAGACACTCAGGCCTGTAAGACGTTTGAAACCCTGAGATGTCAAAGTCTGTGAGACGCTCGAGTCTGTGAGACGCTCGGGTCTGTGAGATGCTCAGGTCTGAGAGACATTCGAATTATTGGAATGACAAAGTCTGTGAGACGCTCGGGTCTGTGAGACAATACAGGGTTGTTTGGAGGTGAGATGGCTGAGTGAAAAATGACATTTTGATTGATGTGGGGTCGCACCCTGTGTGGGTTGCCTACGTACTCAACTCCCTGTTGAGATCAGACCTTACGTAGTTCAGAGTTTTTAGGAGATGCTTGAATCCTCCTGGGATGTTTGAAGTATGGGATGCTTTAGTCTGTGAGACGCTCGAGTCTATGAGACATTAGGGATGTTCATGTAGTGGGAGGTGTGGGATATCAAGGTCCGTGAGACGCTCGGGTCTGTGAGACGTTTGAATCATAAAATGGTGGAGAGGTTGAGATGTTCGAGTCTGTGGGGCGCTCGGGCCTATGAGACTTTTGGGGTATTGGAATTAGGGGTGTCAAAATCGGGTTTTGGGTCGGGTTGAACTCAACCCGAACCCGACCCGAAAATAGTTTTGGTCAACCCGAACCCGACCCGAACCCGGAGCGGGTTGTACTTCTTTAACCCGAACCCGGAGCGGGTTGACCCGAACCTGACCCGTTTTTTCAAAAATTTATTTTATTTTTTTAATTTTAGATTATTTAATAAAAATATATAATACTATAATATTAATTAATTATTATGTACAATATATAATCATATGTTATCGATTAAATGTTTATTTTTGTCATAAATTAATCATTAAATACTAATTAAGTCATTAAATCTAACATATTTTCTATTTTTAATTAAATTTTTTTCGGGTTACGGGTTAGCGGGTTCAACCCGAACCCGAAGCGGGTTTCAATGACCCAACCCGAACCCGACCCGAAAATCATTTCGGGTCAAAAATCTCAACCCGAACCCAGCTTTTTACGGGTCGGTTTCGGGTCGGGTTTCGGGTTCGGGTCAAGATTGACATCCCTAATTGGAATGGTGGAAAGAATGAGATATCGAAGTCTGTGAGACGCTTGGGTCAATGAGACGTTTGAAACCTTGAGATGTCGAAGTCTGTGAGACGCTCGGTCTGTGAGACGCTCGGGTCTGTGAGACGCTCGGGTCTGTGAGACATTCGAATCATTGGGAGGACAAAGTCTGTGAGACACTCGGGTCTATGAGACAATCGAAGTGTGTGGGGAATTGGAATTTTGGAGATGATTTGAGTCCATGAGATAATTGGATTTTTGGGTATTTAAGACTTTGAGGTCTATAAAGTCCAGAAGTATTTGGGATTGAAATGAATTTTTGACTTGGGATTGAAGTGTATTTATGAATTGAATTGGGAATGGATTGAATTTGAATCTGAATAGGAATCGATTAAAAATGAATTTGAATTGAGATTGAAATTGAATTGAATTGAATAAAGTTTTGAATTGAATTGAAGTTAGAATGAATTGGATTGAATTGAATTGGGCTTTAGAAAATGAGTCAGATTGGGCCTTGAAGAATGGCCAAATTTGGTTTGGAAAAAAGGGCCAGGTTTGGGCTTTGTAAAATGGGCCGGATTGGGCCTTGGTTTGGGTTTGATTTTTGGACCAGACATGGGATAGAGATTTGGGCAAGAATGGGCCTTGTGATTAGGGTCCGATTTAAGATTTGAAATTTGGGCCGAGTTAGGCTTCAAATTGGGCCTCAGCTGGATGACTTGAAGTTGGGATTGACAATGAATTGGAATGAATTTTGAATTGTGTATGAAGAATGTTTGATGAGTGAGTGTGAGAATGATTGCTTTTGAAATGTATTTGATGTTGGAGCATAAGATCGATTTGAAGGGTGTTTGATGAATGAGCATGAGAGGGATTGATTTTGAAGAGTGTATGATGTGTGAGTATGAGAGGGATTGATTTTGAAGGGTGTTTGGTGAGTCAGATTGTTTTGAAAGAGTGTTTGATGAGTATGAGAGATTGATTTTGTTGTTTGATAAGAGAGTGTGAGAGATTGAGTTTGAAGAGTACTCGATGAGAGAAATTGATTTGAAATTGAATTTTTGGGCTGAATTTGGAAATGAATTTTGGGTTTTGAATTGAATTTTTATTGGTTGAAACGAATCATTGGTTGTGAGTTTTATTCTGACAATTATGGATGGTTTGAAAAGTTTTTTTTTTATACTAGGAGAGATATTGCCCACAAACAGGTACTACGACCCTCGGGTACTACGACCTTAATGTGGGTAATATCTATGAATAGTCCTAGGGCTTTTCTAAAGAGACCCACGAAAAATTGTAGGCCTTAAATGGACTTATTGGTCCAAAAAGTAGATGGGTAACCTAGGGTGCCTCTAGGGTTACCTGCATAGGAATGAGTCAGACTCGAGATTAAGCTGGACTTGGATCGGAATGATGGACTCAAATGGCCCGATCAATGATTCATAAGACAACATCCAGACGGTCATATCAATGAGCATACAGTAGGACCGAATAAACATATTAGACACCAAAGGATGGTCAAGCAAAACGAACAAAAATCTCATAACTAAAGTAGGTTATCACTCTTACCGCCGAAAGAAACGAATACACAATATTCACATACTCCTTTTAGATTCTAAATTAAACATAGAGCTTAATCCCACTTTTGCCTTCTTTTCCGCTCTCTTTTTTTTATTAATCTATCTTCATAGAACTTAAAGGTACAATCGAAACGTAAAAGAAAAGAGTAAGTAAAATAAAAATTAAACATTATTCACATTGTTAATCTCGTTTCTCTCTTTCGTTTAGGCAAACTCATGATTTATTCTAAGAAATGCTAGCGGCATGTAAGATGAAGGAAAACACTACAGTCTTGCAAAAATTCAGCCAACAATCTACGGTGATCACTCTTGGACAGGATTAAGAAATCACAGGCATAACACAAATATATCCCAGGTGGCATATTCCAAGATAGAAATTCAAAAGGGGCTCAGAGTTTGTGCAGATTAAGATTTGGTACCGATACGAGAAGGAAGGACGCTTTGAATCGGACCCGTGGTGAACATGGCGAGCCCGAAAATGAATACTCCCATCAGAGAGTGGAGCGAACCACTGAGTTAGAACGATAGACCAGAAATATGGATAACATCAGCTGGTCCCCTTGGTCTAGAGAAGTCCTGGACCTGCAACTAACTAAACCAAGTAGTGCGCAAGGACAGAGATCGAGGTGTAAAAACTTCAACAATATGGAAAGGCCACTCAATTTACACTCATAGGAAAGAAAGAAAACAGAACGCACTTATATAAAAAATAAAAGAGCTTCGGAACCAGGGTTGCACATCCAATTCATGTCTCTCCTGGAATCGTGTGAATCCATGGTGCGTCGGTATATTCCCAGCGCATTTATACATGAAACGAACAAGTTAGATAGATTAAAAGCATGGTAGACAAATGAAAGGAGATCACGACTGGGACAGACTGGTGCGAGATTCGGAAATGACTTCAATAAACCCATGTCTTCTCTCGTCGAACCATCACCATGGCGGTTCATTTGGTGAACAAGATGAATTGTAAAACAAAAAGGGAAAGAAATAACCCGAGAACAAAGAGGAAGGCAAAGAACGAGATGAAAACGGAAATACGGGGAAGGAGGATGTCGACACTGTAGCCCCGGATGTCCAGCGAAATCGAATCGTTCATGCCATCCTCTAAAAAAAAAAGTGTAACTTACTCCTCTACTGAGCGTAAAAAAAAAACGAAGTTAAGCATGGGAGAATAGCAGGTTTGGCGAACAGAGGTGAATGTCGGGTGGTGGGAGAAAGGGTTTCTGAGATGGAGACCGAGAACGGAAGGAGAAGGTGGTGACCGTGGTGGTTACTGTTCCCTTTATAATAGAAAACTTAGGGTTTTTTAAAAAAAGTTAGCTGATTTCATCAATGGGCTTATTAAACTGGCTCTGGACTTTATTTGGATGTGGGTTAAAAAGAAGAAAATGGGCTTGGGTTTGGGTTGCTGAGTTTGACTGAATACTAGGCTAAGCCCAAGTTTGGTCCACTAAAAAATGAGAAAGGAAAAGGACCACCACAATAGAACTTCATACAAAATTGAGGGAGAGAAAATAAAAGCTATAACTCGACATGAATAAAATCATCAGAAACATATATGCAGGGTAAGACTAAAAGGGTAGTCAATAAAAATAAAATGTTTTACTTACAAAATAGCAACATAAAAAAAAGATAAAATAATATAAGTAAAATAAAGTAAAAGAAATGCCCACGACTAAGGAAATAAAAAAATGAAAATAACCAAATAGATAAATGAATAAAAGGGTGAGTCTAAAACAAATTATTGTTTGAAAATTTCTGGAAAATTTGTTTTTTCTAAAATGCTTGAAAATTGATTTGAGGATTTTGTCATAAAATGATGATTTCGTGTTGGCATACACATTAATACATCTTGACAAGAAAGGCGACGACCCCCCTTATTTTATTCATTGTCTCGGAATTTGCTTCATGGGGTGAGAATTTTTGGTGTCTACAGATGGCTCCCCTTGATTCAATTCTGCAAGCCCTTGCATAATTGGATCAAGGTTGACGGGGCGCCAAAAATTCTCACTGCGGTTTATGAGATGCAACTACGATTGCAAAAGGATATGAGGTGCATGACCAGCCTATGACGTAAAGATTTGAATGCCAAAATATTTACAATTAGTCTAGAATACAAAGGTTTTCATGGGTGAGGGACAAGCCCTGAACACAACGGTTGGATTTGCTAAACGAATTTTGAACATGAACAACTGTTGGGTTTGGTGCATGAGGGCTTATGACGAGCCTCAACTGGACCTCTTGACATCCAGTTCTAGGACTTATGACGAGCCTAGAATGCAAATTCAGTACCATACTAGTAGCGCAATAGCTGTCTAGCAGGTGTAAAACGAAAGGCGACCGTACTAGTAGCGCAATAGCTGTCTAGCAGGTGTAAAACGAAAAGCGACCGTACTAGTAGCGCAATAGCTGTCTAGCAGGTATAAAACGAAAGGCGACCGTACTAGTAGCGCAATAGCTGTCTAGCAGGTGTAAAACGAAAAGTCGACCGCACTAGTAGCGCAATAGCTGCCTAGCGGGTGTAAAACAAAAAGTCGACCGCACTAGTAGCGCAATAGCTGCCTAGTGGGTGTAAAACAAAAGGTCGACCGCACTAGTAGCGCAATAGCTGCCTAGCGGGTGTAAAATGAAAATGTGACCGCACTAGTAGCGTAATAGCTGTCTAGCGGGTGTAAAGCGAAAAAACGACCGCACCAGTAGCGCAATAGCTGCCTGGCGGGTGTAAAACGAAAAAGCGACCGCACTAGTAGCGCAATAGCTGCCTAGCGGGTGTAAAACGAAAAGTCGACCGCACTAGTAGCGCAATAGCTGCCTAGCGGGTGTAAAACAAAAAGTCGACCGCACTAGTAGCGCAATAGCTGCCTAGTGGGTGTAAAACGAAAAGTCGACCGCACTGGTAGCGCAATAGCTGCCTAGCGGGTGTAAAACAAAAAGTCGACCGCACTAGTAGCGCAATAGCTGCCTAGTTGGTGTAAAACAAAAGGTCCACCGCACTAGTAGCGCAATAGCTGCCTAGCGGGTGTAAAATGAAAATGTGACCGCACTAGTAGCGTAATAGCTGTCTAGCGGGTGTAAAACGAAAAAGCGACCGCACTAGTAGCGCAATAGCTACCTAGCGGGTGTAAAGCGAAAAAACGACCGCACCAGTAGCGCAATAGCTGCCTGGCGGGTGTAAAACGAAAAAGCGACCGCACTAGTAGCGCAATAGCTGCCTAGCGGGTGTAAAACGAAAAGTCGACCGCACTAGTAGCGCAATAGCTGCCTAGCGGGTGTAAAACGTGACCGCACTAGTAGCGTAATAGCTGTCTAGCGGGTGTAAAACGAAAAAGCGACCGCACTAGTAGCGCAATAGCTGCCTAGCGGGTGTAAAGCGAAAAAACGACTGCACCAGTAGCGCAATAGCTGCCTGGTGGGTGTAAAACGAAAAAGCGACCGCACTAGTAGCGCAATAGCTGCCTAGCGGGTGTGTGGAGGGTGATTTTTCGGTATGAGGGGGGTCTATCTAATATGGTTCTTGACTGAAAAGCCTAGATCCTAAAATGCCATTCTGTGGAGGGTGAAAACCCGTTATTCTTGGCATCCCTCAAACACCTACTAAATCGTCCGTCTTTCCCAGAAAGCATGAAGGGGAGTGCAAGTGTGCACTACACCCGCTCTTAATGGGCTCCACGCGGACTTATGCCTCTATAAGGCGGAATTGACTAGAGTCGCCACCTAGTTTGACCTATGATAACTAGGAAGGAAGATCGGGTTCTAAGAACCGTTAATTGACTCTGATGATTTATTGCCTATGGATAGGACTTATCTGATCAAGCCAGAGTTCTATTGTAAAAGGGCGGATAATCCCGAGGGATTAGGACAGGAAGAGAGAAAGGGAGTGGATGAGGCAAGCTTTTCTGCCAAGCTAACGCCAAGAGGAAGAATTGGTGAATTCAGATGAGTATAGAATGAAGATTTGAGAAAAAAGCTTGAGGTTGAGTGAATGTACAAGACTTGGAGTATGACGGTTTGAATTTTGTGGGAGCCAAAGAAGGTTTGAGTGTTTGGGAGGTGCTCTAGTCGTGTTGTGGGGTTAAGGGGTGTTCGGGTCAATTGGTGTATTCAGGTTTCGAAGATGTTTCAGGCTCCTGAGAGTCTTCAAGAATCGGAAGTCCTATGTGACTTGGAATTAGTTCAGAGGAGGGTTTAGGGAGTGTTCGTGTGACCTGAAGCTCTAAAGGAGATGTTGGATTGGATTATTCAGAATTGTCTCTCTTAAAGTTTTAAAACCGAAAAATCATTTTTTGTTGTAAAAGGGCGGATAATCCCGAGGGATTACCCTATGTACCCCCTCGAACACGACACTTTATTAATGGAAAGTGCCGAGGCTCGAAAGATGGGGCAATGAATTTATGTCGAAGAGTAGGATTCAGGGAGAAACACCATGAATGAGATGTTCCCGGTCGAACCCTAATAACGTCTCTAACTCCCGGGTTTTAAAACATTAAAAACCGAAAACATTGAAATCGAGCGGAAGGGAGTTAGACGATTCTAAAATCCCGGCTGCAACTAGGAAGGTCGTTACTTCCCTAGCACGGCCTTGTAAAAATCTAGGCTGCAATCAGGGGAGGTTTGTCACCCTAATGCCCCGCCTAAAGAGATCCAGACTGCGACAAGGGAAGGTTATAACCCCAGTGCCCCGCCTCGGATTTTTATTTTGGGAAGGAAGACAAGTGATGTTCTAACCATAGAGGAAATGTTTTGAAGGGGTTAGACATTTCTTGCTCCCCGAAAACAATTTATTTGAATTTGAAAACTAGGTTAGAAAACTTTGAAAGTTGTTCGGAATTTTCGATGAAGAAACACTGATTTTGAGAAATGTTTTAGGAGAAAACCTTCTGTATATGTGAGAAGAACTTTCTGCATTTGAGAAGAGTTTTCTGTGATGTGAGAAGAGTTTTTCCTTTTAAAATTCCACAAAATGGTTTCTTTTTGAATAAGGTGATGGTTTGAAATTCTTTTTTTTGGTTTTTGGAGTTTGAAAGGAATTTACAAGTTGAGTGGATTGGAAGGAATCGGGTTTGAATAGGGTGTTGGAGTTGACTTGACTTGGTTTTGGTTTGTATTGGAAGACGAGTTCAACGTTCGGGTTTGACTTGATCTGATTTTCTGGTCAAGGTCAAAGCTTGGTCAAGGTCAAAGCTTTGGTCAAGGTCAAAGCTTGGTCAAGGTCAAAGCTTGGTCAAGGTCAAAGCTTGGTCAAGGTCAAAGCTTGGTCAAGGTCAAAGCTTGGTCAAGGTCAAAGCTTGGTCAAGGTCAAAGCTTTGGTCAATGGTCGACATTTGGGTCAAAGGTCAAACTTTGGTTCAAGGTTTGGTCAATGGTCAACATTCGGGTCAAAGGTCAAACTTTGGTTCAAGGTTTGGTCAATGGTCAACATTCGGGTCAAAGGTCAAACTTTGGTTCAAGGTTTGGTTCTTGTGGACTTAGGCTTGCTTGATTTTATGGACTTAGGCTCTGTGGACTTGGGCCTTATTCGAGGCATGGGTCCTTTATGATTTTGGGCTTTCTTGGTTTTGGGCCTTGAGTTTGGGCTTCGGGTTTTGGGCCTTGGCTTTGTGTTTGTGTTTTTGGGCTCGGGTCAAACTGAGTGATGGGCCGGTTTGTGTTTTTGGGCTCGGGTCAAACTGGGTGATGGGCCGGTTTGTGTTTTTGGGCTCGGGTCAAATTGGGTGATGGGCCGGTTTGTGTTTTTGGGCTCGGGTCAAACTGGGTGATGGGTCGGTTTGTGTTTTTGGGTCGGTTTGGAACTGGGCCGAAAAGTGGGCATTGGGTTTGAGGCTTTAGACTTGGGTCTTGGGCTTGGATTCGGGCCTTGGGTCATATTGGGCTTTGGGTGGTGGGCTTCTTGGGCTTCGGTTTGGGCCTTGGGCTTTCTGGGTTTTAGGCCGTGGGTATTGGGCCGGTCTTGGTGATGGGCCGGGTTCGAGGAGTAATGGGTCGGGTGTGAGGGGTAGTGGGCCGGGTTTGAGGAGTAGTGGGCCGGGTTTGAGGAGTAGTGGGCCGGGTTTGGGAAGTAGTGGGCCGGGTTTGGGAAGTAGTGGGCCGGGTTTGAGGAGTAGTGGGCCGGGTTTGAGGAGTAGTGGGCCGGGTTTGAGAAGTAGTGGGCCGGGTTTGAGGAGTGGGCCGAGGGTGTTGGGCTTGGCTTGTGGGCCGAGTGTGAGGAGTGGGCCGAGGGTGTTGGGCTTGGCTTGTGGGCCGAGTGTGTGATGGGTCAAATTTGGGCCTTGGGCCTTGGGGTTCGGGTGGTTTTCTGAGTTTGGGCCTTGGGCCGAAATCGAGTGGGCTTCAGACTGGGCTGCTAAATTAGGCCGGGCTGGTGGTTTGGGCTGGATTCACTGTTTCTTGGCTGGGGCTGTGGGCTGGACTGAGAAATGGGCCGGACAGGGAAGTGGGCTGGGCTTGATGGAATTGGGCCCAGTTTTGGAGATTTGGGCTTTGAAAAAAGATTTCTGAAAAAAAGAGTTTGAAACTAGGTTTAAGTCATGCCTGAATGAGAAAATGTTCGGATTTACAAATGGATTGGATTTTGTTGATTGTACATTTTATTCTGAAATTAGGGGATGATTCGGAAAGTTTTAAGGAAACCGGGTATTCCTCGAATGGACCGTGTCTAGGACCCGTATGCATTGAGGATACCCAAACCTAAAGCTTTTCTAAAGTGGGGTCAACCTAATGGGCTATCTAGGGCCACCTGTCCTAGCCCGGTTTGGCTAGTTATGGGCTGAATCCGAAATAAACAAGATTTTGGGCCAATGTTTATACCAGCCCAAACAGAGTCAAGCCCAAACAAATAAGCCATCGAAATATGCCAAAGTGCAAGCATGAATCTCAATAAAGCCACATAAATCATATATACATGTGCGCCTGAATTTCAGAAGCCAATCATAAATCATACATGCTCAGGACCGAATCTCAAGGGTTACCGAAGTAGCATGGATGTGAGGGTAAATCTCAGAGATAACCAAAGGACAAAACAGATTTACTTCCTCCTAGAACTTTCAAATAAAGCAATGATAAAGTGAACCCTAATGTATGGGTTGCTAATCCATTATCTCTCTCTACTTATTATCTTTCAATGGCCACACAAAGGTTAGTATACAGGAAACAATTATATACAAAACTAGAATCAACTCTGTCCAGGTTAACTAATTGAAGCGTCACTTAGCCTGGGCTAATCAGAAATGGGTAAACATGCTCACATGGACTTGGTCTAGCAAAGATAAAGATACAGTGTAACTTCTTTTCCCAAATGAGAAAACAGAGAACTATTCTAACCGGTAACAGACATGGATTTCAAAATATATATCATCACAGTTCGGTAAATTCAGTTTAGAATGAAATACCAGGACTGGAGACGTGAGCTCCCTGCAAAACAATGAATATAACATCGGAACAAAAGTGAAACAGCAACGACCGAAAGTTAGTTCACCAGCTATGAGGAGTCAGATAATATTCATAGTAAAGAAAAGGAGATGCCACGAGTAGTGAGAATTCGAACACAGCATTATAGTTTCATGGGAGTTACTAATCCAAATCGGCGAGTCGCACAAATCTATTCCACCGCAACATAGAGATAGTTAGGAAAACTTTTCTGATGGCAACAGACCCTGCAGGTTAGTTTGAGCAGGAGCAAACGGCATGCAGAGAGAAATTGATCCGAGAGAATAAAGCGACAGTTTCGAATGAGAATCTGTACATGAACACTTGAACGGGTAGACCACATACTCTTCAGGTGTAGACCGACAACGAAAAGATAGTTCCAATAAACCAAAAGGAAGTACCGATCGAGGGGAGGTATTAGACAGAAAGACAGGAATCAAACGGTAACCATAAATAACTCTCGATCTTGCTCAAGACCACGTTAACACATAAAACATTGCAAACATAACCGAAACACCTCTGGTCTTGCTACCCTTCGCGAACCATGCAAATGAAGGGAACAACAAAACAATGGAGCAAATAAACTGATATACCGTAGCTACTTAGGCAGAACCCGAGGTTTCACCCTCAAACGACTTCCAGACTTGCTTACGACTTTCACCATCCGTATCAGTTTTAGAACATATGAACATGGGGAAATCAGGGACGAAAAGGGAGTATCAACTTGTACCCGGCGCTCAACATTCTCCAGAACCCGAGCTTACGAAATGGAGATTCATAGCCTGAGTTCTGGGTTTTGACGGAGTAAACATAAAAAACGAACATCGAAGTAAAAGAAAACAGAAGAAGAGAATGGGGAAGGGACTGACTCATTCCTCGGAAACATGTCTCCGACAGAGCCGGGCGTTCGCCCTACCATCACCCAAAAGGGGTCATCTGGTCGAGAATTCCTTTTTCGGAGGAATAAGCAGCAGAAAACTTCAAAGTGAGTACCAAACCGTCGTCGGCCAGAGAAGAAAATGGATGGTACTTACTCTCCTTTGCAAGATTCGAGGTGGTGTAGTTGGGCGATAGAGAGTACGAACTTCGGTCGGGGACGGGAACTCAAAGGGCGAGGATGGGTGGTGGGCGTGGGTGGTGATTCGAAGACGGAAGGATGATTCAGAGGAGGCGAAGGGGTTTTTCTGGGTGATTCTCACTCACTGAACTCGGGAAGAGAGAAGAAACAAATGGCGATCGGGTTTCTGGGTGTTCGTCGTCTTTCGCTTCTTCGAATACAAGCAAAGCGAGGAATACCAAGAATGAGACAATCAGAATGATGGGGATCGGTGTCGGCTTAATCAAAAACGTGGGTGATACTGTAGGGTTTTAGAATGTTTTATAATGGAGGAGGAAGTGGGCAGGTGTCAAATTAAGGCTTCTCTTTGTAGACATGGGCTTACTTGTTATTCTTGATTCGGGCTAACCAAGAGGGCCGGCCAAGACTGGGTCATCCTCAGACCCAAAACCCAACGAGAGCTAAAAGGGAAAAAGAAAAATGAGTCTGCAGCTGCCCAGACTCGAACCCGAGATCACTAGACAATCCCTCCTACATCTTGACCAACCGAGCTGTGATGACATTCGGTACATAACAGGAACAACCAAAAGTAAAAGCCTCGTCGTGAGCTAATACAGAAATAAAAATAAAGGACCCTAGTCCCTCGCCAGGAGTCGAACCTGCAACCAACGGGTTGCATGACGAGCGCCTTAACCGGTTACACTAGATTGAATTTTTAGTACGCTCAGAGAAAAAAAAAAACGAGAGCTTTAAATTCGACTGGAGAACTCTTCTAAAATGCGACGACTCCAGACGGAAGTAAATGCAATAAAATAAGATGACTAATCTAATGACATGAAAGTATAGGATACACTAAAAAATAAGATCCAAAAAACGTAATGAGGTATAAAATAAAAGAATAGCATATGTACATGAAATGATGAAAATTAATTCTCATAATGAAGAGAAAACACTCAAAATAAATAGAAAATGATGGTAGTAAAAGGACACACGAAATAATAAAAATAGTGACGATAGAGCGGAGAAAAATTAAAAGAAAATAAAAAAAATGACAAAAATATAAATTGATCGAATACAAAATAATATGAGGTAAAAAACAAAACCGTGAAATGTTTTAAAACAAAAGCAACAAAATAAGTATACGAAATGAAGTCAGTTAAAACAGATTTCAACAAAGCTCGTGCTCCTTTTCCATAGGAATGTGAGGTTTAAATGTCGGTAAAAAGAAATTCCTTTAGTCGAAAACGGGGACGACCGCCTTGTTTCTGAAAGCATGTTCATTTTCGTATTTTTTGTTTCAAAAAAAATGGGTGAGAATTTTTGGTGTCTACAGGGTGTAAAACGAAAAAGTGACCGCACTAGTAGCGCAATAGCTGCCTAGGGTGTGTAAAGCGAAAAAACGACCGCACCAGTAGCGCAATAGCTGCCTGGCGGGTGTAAAATGAAAAGTGACCGCACTAGTAGCGCAGTAGCTGCCTAGCGGGTGTAAAACGAAAAAGTGACCGCACTAGTAGCGCAATAGCTGCCTAGGGGTGTAAAGCGAAAAAAAACGACCGCACCAGTAGCGCAATAGCTGCCTGGAGGTGTGTAAAATGAAAAAGTGACCGCACCAGTAGCGCAATAGCTGCCTAGCGGGTGTGAAGATGCATTAGATAGTGAACAAATTTTGTGGGTATATGCAAGTGATATGCGATGTGAGATGGTTAACAATTGTATTAATTGAATCGAACTCCCTGTTTGTGGGTGTAGGTTTTTGTGTGAACAGATGGCTCTATAGTAACATCAAAACCTCGGGATGGCTCTGGTATAGCTCTGGCATGGCTTCAAGGATCTGAGATGGCTCTAGCATGCGTTGATGGCTCTAGTATGCACTGATGGCTCTGGTAGGCACTGATGGCTCCGGTGTGACCAATGGTCTTGGGGTGGTTGGTGGGTTTGACATGGTTGGTAATTTTGTGGCAATTTGTGGGCTTTGATTTGCCTTGAGATTTTTCTTCAAGGTGGTTTTATGGCTCCGATGATGGATTTATTGTTGTTTGACGGGATTTGTTGTGGACTTTGTAGTGAGTGAATGGTTTTTCATGGGTGAACGATGAAACACAATTGCATGAGTTGGGAGTTCCCATCATGGTTCCAGGATTTCCATGGATGGCTCCGGGATGACCTTGTGCTGATTGAGCATGACGATGCTTTGGTTGGTTCACTTTAATGACACCGAGGGGAAAAGGGAAGTTTTGCCTTTGAGGTGGTCGCACCCTGGACGGGCTGCCTACTTACTCAATTCCATATTGAGATCAACCATACGTAGTTCGATCCTCTGTGAGCAAAGCCTTGGTGACGAAATGGCTCTAACAAGGATTTGAGGTGGCCCCCGTATTGTTTTCGGACTGTTGGGATGGCCTCTGTGTAGCTCTATGGATGGTTTCAATGTTTTGAGGATGACTCCCGCATGGCTCCAGATTGGCTTTAGGAAGCGGTCATGCTTGTCTCGTTCCGAAGGTGGGGTTGGTTGTCGATAGGAGATTTATGGCAGTGGATGGCTCCAGCTACGGTCCTCTCATGGCTTCGGTGTTGTATCTGCATGGCTCTCGAAGGGCTCTTGAATGATTTTGGCATGGCCTTAAGATGGCTCCAGCTTTGACTTCTTTGAATCGGGAGTTGCGCTTCAAAAAACTGCAACTGAAGTTGACTTTCAACGAGACTAGGCAAAGTTCTTACCAGTCAGATGTTAATGATGAAGTGCCTATGATGCATGCAAACACTAGGTGCAAAACATGATGCCAAATGCATATGCAGTTTTGGGAGAGAGGGTACGGTCCTATCTCTGTTAATACAAGGTTTACGAATATAAGACATCTCCGGTTCGATCTTGAGTGATTATTGAACTCGAATGCGTGAATCACTTTCCTCTCATGGAGGGATACGGGTCAATCTTTCATGAGTATGGCCGTGTGTGCAAATGTTGTGATGACACTCTTGATGCTCAGAGTAGTATTTTCCTTAGAATTCCTTTTCGAGGTTATGGACTTTCCGTTCCTCACAAATTCCTCACCTGCAATGGGGTAGGCCGATTATGATTTGGTGGTTTAGTCGAAGAGTCACTCGCACTCTAAAGACCTTGTGAGATTAGGTCACACTCATTTGCTAACGGTCCCTTTGGTATGACGGGACATGTTGATGACAAGTACGAAACTTATGATTCATGTTTCAGATCCGATACTTTCGGTTAACGCTCATCAACTAACGAGTCAGAGGTCTTTTATTGGGTTATAACGGGGCTTAGGGGTATGATGTATGTTACATGGGACTGGAGGATTTATTTGGGAATTATTGAGCTTTTGTGCAATAGAGGACGTGTTTCGCCTTTGCCATGGGTGGAATGATTGGACGGGTTTTGATAACCTTTTATTGGTTTCTATGGGACATCATTGGTCCTTCTGATTTGGATTTCTCCTTCTTGCCTCTTTTGGTGTTCGATTTGAACTTTCTTCTCATTTTGTTTTTTGAAACTGCATTTGGCTCATCAACTTTCTCAAGTGTTCTCTGCTTTGTATTTTGGCTTTCAGCTTTGGAGTTGCATTGACTCATCGATCTTCTTGAACATTTTTGGTGTTCTTTTTTGGTGTTTGGCTTTGGAGTTGCATTGACTCACTGATTTCTTCAAGCATTTCATTTGTTGTTTTTGTGAAGATGGTGGGGGAGAGGCCATGGCTCCGGCTCCTTTGAGATCCTCTATTGCAAGGGCAAGTAAGTATATGTACGTGGGTTGGCATGTTGTGGAGTTCACAGAAAAAGGTTTATCGTGAAGGGCTCAGCAGGGCTCACTAAGGGATTATGTACAGGGCAGTCAAAGCTTTTTGGTTTTGTGGGGATTTTGATCCTAAGTGCCTCGTCATTCTCATTATTCAATGATTGTTTTCTTACTCTTCTCAAATCTTTGCATGAATCACAGTTCATATCATGTTTATCGACATTGCTCTCACTATGATTTGTGCCTCTCCATGTGCTGAAGGAATGCACATGTCGCTCGTGGTTTTACCTCAATTGGAACTCTTTACCTTCCCTCATCACTCAATGGATTGTCCAAAACACTCATTTGAAATTCGAAGGAAAATACTGCTCTTTGCACACTACTCACTTTGGTTTGTGGTGCTGATTTTGATTGGACCCTTGAGTTCATTGACGGGTCAAGAGTTTAGTGATTCAAACACTATGTTCAAACAATCAATCAAGCTTTTCACCGAAGACATCGTTTCGATATGGGAGTATGCAAATGCAATTATCTACAATGGAATATGATGTGGTAATATGGAATTACTATGTATAGGATGCATGAAATGATGAGAATGAAAATGACTCATTCGAATTTTGATTCGATTTTTTTGCTTGTTTTTTGTTGTTTTTTTTTATGGATGCAATGCATGAGTGGTAAGGTTATGACTAGTCTCGCTTGAGCCGAATTCAGCTTGCGGTTCATGAAGCTCATCCCGTCATTGTAAGCCCTGAAGAAGGTCAATTTGTTGGATGTGATGTGAGAGAAGTTGTTTCAAAATGGTATTTGGTCGATGATTGGCTCCTGGGATTTTGGAATTTTAGGGAGTGAAAACTCTCGCATGGTGATCCCATGATATGACAGTGACTGTATTTTTTGGGATTTTTGAAGGTATGTTTTTTATTTTGGGATTTTTTGGATGTATGATTTTTTTGGATTTTTGGATGTATGGATTTCTTTTATTTGGGATTTTTTTTTGGGTATATGATTTTTTGGACGTATGATTTATTGGTATATGCTCTTTTGTTGGTGTTAGTCTCTATGTACATGGCATGCCGAATGGGAAGATGCTTGAATCCCTGGTATTTCTTGCCTATCGCTTTGAGGGTCATGCTTTCACTCGTGGGCAAACGCGGTTATTCACCTGCAAACACAGTCATCATAATAGAAAAAGAATATGACAAATGTGAATGTTAGCATGTTTTGAAAAAAATGGGATGAATGCTTGTGTGTGATGTGTTGGGAATGCAACATGTGATTATGCAATTTTTCTGAGATGGGCATGATTCATGCATGATTAATGAATGTGAACTGATCGAAAATGGGAAGAAGCAAGTCGTATGTGCTAAAAGAAAATAGTTTTGAAAACACGTGTTTTTCGAAATGGTGGATTTTCTCAATAGGAATTTTGACACTCGGTCATTCGCAAATAAAATAGGGAGTGAGGGAACCCTATACACAATGTTCTAAATAAATTCAAAGGGGGGTGCATAACCTATACATGCAGTATATTCAGAAATTGACAAGAGAGAAAAGAATGCTAGGGAAAACCTATACATCCATTATAAAAGTCATTAAATGGGGGATTCGAGTTAAAAACTTCTTCTGAACTCTTCGGCTTCATCTTCAAGCTTCTGACTGACTGCTCACTCATGTGCGGGCTCCTGATTGGCCGTTCGTTCGAGTTCGGGCTCTTGGTTGTTCGCTCGTCTTTGGGCTCTTGCAGCAAAGCGGTACTGTGATCGAACAACAGCGTTGGTGTTCTTTTGGCTTTCAACTGTTTGAACTCGAACAGTCGTTGCTAGTCTTCATGCCGCTTGACTTGGGTTGGTACACCTCTGATTTTTGGTTCAGACTGTAGTTGTTGATCTTCATGCGCTCCACCTGCTCTGACGAGGAAAATGATGGGCGTTTTTTGAGAAAGGAAAGGTGAATGATCAAGCACAAATTCTTTGTGAAAATCCACCACTTATGTGAAAACACGAATGACTAGTACGCTCCACGGTAATGACCGCTACTCTTGAAGGTGGGTTGAACTTCAAAAATAGCGGGTCGCAACATGGGGACAAATCATTTATTTTGAAATACGTTTATGACAATCAACTTTGAAAATTGTTTTAAAAAACAAGTTTGAGATAATATCCGTGAAAAATGTTGTTTAAAATTTGTTTAAAAAGCATGTTTTTGAAATCTGTTTTTGAAATGAAATTTATGAGAAGTATTGTTTGAAAATCATTTATAAACAGTAGATTTTTAAAATTTGTTCTTTGTAAACCGCTTGACAAAGTTTATTTTTTGGAAGACTTTGATTGAAATCAATTTTGAAAACTGTTTTGGAAATAACGATTTTGAAATCATTAGAGATGAACGACTTTGAAGATATTTCATTAGAGTGTTGGACATGATTCATTTTCTGATTTTTGCTCATTTTTGAAACGTGATCACACATAGATGTAAGTACAAAATAAAAATCGTGGCTGATTTTAATGAGGAGCTGAGTGTGAATGATTGGGATAATCACCTTCCAGGTCAATCAATGCTTCCATACCACCGGGGGAACCATCGTCCCTTCACTGTTCATCTCTCGGGATTTATCTCTGTTATGCCTTGTGGGGCACGTCATCAAGAAAGTCCGGAGTGCTTAAGTTCGAAAGGTCAGGATACCCGAAGTGATACAGTCACATGAGCCACGGCCGGTGATTATCACAACATGCTCACTTTTCGGAAAACTTGGGGAAGTACTGCATGGGGTCAGGTCTCCCGTCGTCTGCACGGTCAGGTGTGTCTAAAGTCTAAATTATTCACTGACTACGTTGTGCCATGTATGGGTATCCGGTAAATACGGGATCCTCTATGGACGTGTAGCGTGACATCAGGCTTTAGAGACACCCGTGGTGCAGAGGACACTTGGAGAACTGAGCCCATGCAATCTTCAGGGTAATGCAAAGGGTGGTCAGACAGGCGGCATACAAGGGGGTGACTACCCATAAACCCATCCTAGACACGGGACTAGGCAGCTGGACACTGAAGGCTCAGAGTTCACTATATGCTGGCTTTGACTCGAAAACGTAAGCGTTGAAGGATCATGAGTTTTCAAGGCGTAGATACTACGATCATACCGCCTCGTGTGCATAGTCCTTACTACGAAGGGCATCTGCTCATGGGGAATCAATTGTGGACCAATATTTATCCCGACCGCAAATATCAAGGGTGACACAGAGGAATGCATGTCCTAAGCTACCCTATGCACCCACCTCAGGACTATTCCTAACAGTTCAATATCACAACAAAAGCGGTAAATAAATGCACAGACAAAGAGAGGGAGAAGTTAGACCCCTAATGGGCCTACCTACCTGAAGTTCCTGTAAGTTAGTCTAGCATAATCACGCAATTATGTAGCAATCAAAGCGCAGATGGCAAGCAAAGTCAAGTATAAACTACACACTCTCATCCTAACTATCCTCACCAATCACACTCTAAGTGTGGAATAGAGTAACCCTAAAGGCTTGGAATGAATCTCTTGAAGGTTTTGAAAGAAGTGGGGAAATCCTAACAATTTTGAATGGAGTTCAGTCTTCCTTGAGTTTGAGAAAAACTTACTCAAGTTTTCCCCAGTAGGGTCGCCATTCTGTGGAGGGTGATTTTTCGGTATGAGGGGGGGTCTATCTAAATATGGTTCTTGACTGAAAAGCCGAGATCCTAAAATGCCATTCTGTGGAGGGTGAAAACCTGTTATTCTGGCATCCCTCAAATACCTACTAAATCGTCCGTCTTTCCCAGAAAGCATAGAGGGGAGTGCAAGTGTGCACTACACCCGCTCTCGATGGGCTCCACGCGGACTTATGCCCTAAGGGCGGAAATTGACTAGAGTCGCCACCTAGTTTGACCTAAGGAACTAGGAAGGGAAGAGAAGGGTTCTAAGAACCGTTAATTGACTCTGATGATTGTTACCTACGGATAGGACTTATCTGATCATTTGTAGAGATTCTATTGTGGGTTCGCACTGGGTTACACCCCTTAGAAGTGGCAATGACCACGACTTCGGATTGGTGCCCGAGGAAATCTCGGTCTCCAATTGTCAGGATTGCCTTCTTTCAAAACCTTATTAGAGAGATTCATTTAAAAGCCAAGGATAGGATTAGGACGATATAGGAGAAAACGAGTGGATGAGGCGAGCTTTTCTGCCAAGCTAGCGCTAAGAAGAGGGATTGGTGAATTCGGATGAATATAGAATGAGGATTTGGGAAGAGTCTGAGGTTGAGTGAATAGACAAAACTTGGAGTTTGTTGATTTGAAGTTTATGGGAGCCGAAGAAGGTTTGAGTGTTTGAGAGGTATGAGAGTCACCTAAGAGTGGGAAAAGGTTTTTTGATTGGAATGGGGTCGCACCCTAGATGGGATGCCTACGTACTCAACTCCCTGTTGAGATCAGACCTTACGTAGTTCAGGGTTTGGGATTTTTAGGGTTTTTGAAGAGTTTTGAGGGATTCGAGCTTTTGAGGAATTTGGAGTTCGAGAAGTTTTTGGGTTTCGAATGTTAGTCTGTGAGACACTCAGGCCTGTAAGACGTTTGAAACCCTGAGATGTCGAAGTCTGTGAGACGCTCGAGTCTGTGAGACGCTCGGGTCTGTGAGATGCTCAGGTCTGTGAGACATTCGAATTATTGGAATGACAAAGTCTGTGAGACGCTCGGGTCTGTGAGACAATACGGGGTTGTTTGGAGGTGAGATGGCTGAGTTAAAAATGACATTTTGATTGATGTGGGGTCGCACCCTGTGTGGGTTGCCTACGTACTCAACTCCCTGTTGAGATCAGACCTTACGTAGTTCAGAGTTTTTAGGAGATGCTTGAATCCTCCTGGGATGTTTGAAGTATGGGATGCTTTAGTCTGTGAGACGCTCGAGTCTATGAGACATTAGGGATGTTCATGTAGTGGGAGGTGTGGGATATCAAGGTCCGTGAGACGCTCGGGTCTGTGAGACGTTTGAATCATAAAATGGTGGAGAGGTTGAGATGTTCGAGTCTGTGGGGCGCTCGGGCCTATGAGACTTTTGGGGTATTGGAATGGTGGAAAGAATGAGATATCGAAGTCTGCGAGACGCTTGGGTCTATGAGACGTTTGAAACCTTGAGATGTCGAAGTCTGTGAGACGCTCGGTCTGTGAGACGCTCGGGTCTGTGAGACGCTCGGGTCTGTGAGACATTCGAATCATTGGGAGGACAAAGTCTGTGAGACACTCGGGTCTATGAGACAATCGAAGTGTGTGGGGAATTGGAATTTTGGAGATGATTTGAGTCCATGAGATAATTGGATTTTTGGGTATTTAAGACTTTGAGGTCTATAAAGTCCAGAAGTATTTGGGATTGAAATGAATTTTTGACTTGGGATTGAAGTGTATTTATGAATTGAATTGGGAATGGATTGAATTTGAATCTGAATAGGAATCGATTAAAAATGAATTTGAATTGAGATTGAAATTGAATTGAATTGAATAAAGTTTTGAATTGAATTGAAGTTAGAATGAATTGGATTGAATTGAATTGGGCTTTAGAAAATGAGTCAGATTGGGCCTTGAAGAATGGCCAAATTTGGTTTGGAAAAAAGGGCCAGGTTTGGGCTTTGTAAAATGGGCCGGATTGGGCCTTGGTTTGGGTTTGATTTTGGACCAGACATGGGATAGAGATTTGGGAAAGAATGGGCCTTGTGATTAGGGTCCGATTTAAGATTTGAAAATTGGGCCGAGTTAGGCTTCAAATTGGGCCTCAGCTGGATGACTTGAAGTTGGGATTGACAATGAATTGGAATGAATTTTGAATTGTGTATGAAGAATGTTTGATGAGTGAGTGTGAGAATGATTGCTTTTGAAATGTATTTGATGTCGGAGCATAAGAAAGATCGATTTGAAGGGTGTTTGATGAATGAGCATGAGAGGGATTGATTTTGAAGAGTGTATGATGTGTGAGTATGAGAGGGATTGATTTTGAAGGGTGTTTGGTGAGTCAGAAGGATTGTTTTGAAAGAGTGTTTGATGAGTATGAGAGATTTATTTTGTAGTGTGTTTGATAAGAGAGTGTGAGAGATTGAGTTTGAAGAGTACTCGATGAGAGAAATTGATTTGAAATTGAATTTTTGGGCTGAATTTGGAAATGAATTTTGGGTTTTGAATTGAATTTTTATTGGTTGAAACGAATCATTGGTTGTGAGTTTTATTCTGACAATTATGGATGGTTTGAAAAGTTTTTTTTTATACTAGGAGAGATATTGCCCACAAACAGGTACTACGACCCTCGGGTACTACGACCTTAATGTGGGTAATATCTGTGAATAGTCCTAGGGCTTTTCTAAAGAGACCCACGAAAAATTGTAGGCCTTAAATGGACTTATTGGTCCAAAAAGTAGATGGGTAACCTAGGGAGCCTCTAGGGTTACCTGCATAGGAATGAGTCGGACTCGAGATTAAGCTGGACTTGGATCGGAATGATGGACTCAAATGGGCCCGATCAACGATTCATAAGACAACATCCAGACGGTCATATCAATGAGCATACAGTAGGACCGAATAAACATATTAGACACCAAAGGATGGTCAAGCAAAAGGAACAAAAATCTCATAACTAAAGTAGGTTATCACTCTTACCGCCGAAAGAAACGAATACACAATATTCACATACTCCTTTTAGATTCTAAATTAAACATAGAGCTTAATCCCACTTTTGCCTTCTTTTCCGCTCTCTTTTTTTATTAATCAATCTTCATAGAACTTAAAGGTACAATTGAAACGTAAAAGAAAAGAGTAAGTAAAATAAAAATTAAACATTATTCACATTGTTAATCTCGTTTCTCTCTTTCGTTTAGGCAAACTCATGATTTATTCTAAGAAATGCTAGCGGCATGTAAGATGAAGGAAAACACTACAATCTTGCAAAAATTCAGCTAACAATCTACGGTGATCACTCTTGGACAGGATTAAGAAATCACAGGCATAACACAAATATATCCCAGGTGGCATATTCCAAGATAGAAATTCAAAAGGGGCTCAGAGTTTGTGCAGATTAAGATTTGGTACAGATACGAGAAGGAAGAACGCTTTGAATCGGACCCGTGGTGAACATGGCGAGCCCGAAAATGAATACTCCCATCAGAGAGTGGAGCGAACCACTGAGTTAGAACGATAGACCAGAAATATGGATAACATCAGCTGGTCCCCTTGGTCTAGAGAAGTCCTGGACCTGCAACTAACTAAACCAAGTAGTGCGCAAGGACAGAGATCGAGGTGTAAAAACTTCAACAATATGGAAAGGCCACTCAATTTACACTCATAGGAAAGAAAGAAACAGAAGACGCACTTATATACAAAATAAAAAGAGCTTCGGAACCAGGGTTGCACATCCAATTCATGTCTCTCCTGGAATCGTGTGAATCCATGGTGCGTCGGTATATTCCCAGCGCATTTATACATGAAACGAACAAGTTAGATAGATTAAAAGCATGGTAGACAAATGAAAGGAGATCACGACTGGGACAGACTGGTGCGAGATTCGGAAATGACTTCAATAAACCCATGTCTTCTCTCGTCGAACCATCACCATGGCGGTTCATTTGGTGAACAAGATGAATTGTAAAACAAAAAAGGGGAAAGAAATAACCCGAGAACAAAGAGGAAGACAAAGAACGAGATGAAAACGGAAATACGGGGAAGGAGGATGTCGACACTGTAGCCCCGGATGTCCAGCGAAATCGAATCGTTCATGCCATCCTCTCAAAAAAAATGAAGTGTAACTTACTCCTCTACTGAGCGTAAAAAAAAAACGAAGTTAAGCATGGGAGAATAGCAGGTTTGGCGAACAGAGGTGAATGTCGGGTGGTGGGAGAAAGGGTTTCTGAGATGGAGACCGAGAACGGAAGGAGAAGGTGGTGACCGTGGTGGTTACTGTTCCCTTTATAATAGAAAACTTAGGGTTTTTTAAAAAAAAGTTAGCTGATTTCATCAATGGGCTTATTAAACTGGCTCTGGACTTTATTTGGATGTGGGTTAAAAAGAAGAAAATGGGCTTGGGTTTGGGTTGCTGAGTTTGACTGAATACTAGGCTAAGCCTAAGTTTGGTCCACTAAAAAATGAGAAAGGAAAAGGACCACCACAATAGAACTTCATACAAAATTGAGGGAGAGAAATAAAAGCTATAACTCGACATGAATAAAATCATCAGAAACATATATGCAGGGTAAGACTAAAAGGGTAGTCAATAAAAATAAAATGTTTTACTTACAAAATAGCAACATAAAAAAAGATAAAATAATATAAGTAAAATAAAGTAAAAGAAATGCCCACGACTAAGGAAATAAAAAAATGAAAATAACCAAATAGATAAATGAATAAAAGGGTGAGTCTAAAACAAATTATTGTTTGAAAATTTCTGGAAAATTTGTTTTTTCTAAAATGCTTGAAATTGATTTGACGATTTTGTCATAAAATGATGATTTCGTGTTGGCATGCACATTAATACATCTTGACAAGAAAGGCGACGACCCCCCTTATTTTATTCATTGTCTCGGAATTTGCTTCATGGGGTGAGAATTTTTGGTGTCTACACTTACTGGTTTTGATTTCTCCATGTTGAATCTTTCAAGAACCTTCTCTACATACTGTTCTTGAGATAACCACAATAACTTCTTTGATCGATCTCGAGTGATTGTCATGCCTAATATCTTCTTTGCTGGTCTTAAATCTTTCATAGCAAAGGATCCACTAAGCGCCTTCTTCAGGGCTGCTATTTTGGTTGCATCCTGGCCAATCATGAGCATATCATCTACATAAAGAAGTAGAATGATGAAGTCACCAGTAGAGTACTTCTTCATGAACACACAGTGATCGGTGACTGTCTTCTTGAAATTGTGTTTGATCATGAAAGACTCAAACTTTTTGTACCACTGTCTCGGTGCTTGTTTCAAGCCATAAAGGCTCTTGTTAAGCTTGCATGCCAAATGTTCATTCCCAGGGACTTCAAAACCTTCTGGTTGATCCATGTATATCTCTTCCTCTAAATCACCATGAAGGAACGCCGCCTTCACATCCATCTGCTTAATCTCCAGGTCCAAGCAAGCAGCTAGGCCGAGTACAACTCGAATAGATGAATGTTTTACCACTGGAGAGAATATCTCCTCGAAGTCTATTCCTTTCTTCTGGCTGAATCCTTTCACAACTAGCCTGGCTTTATATCTTGGTTTTGAACCGTTATCTTCTGTCTTCAAGCGGTACACCCATCTATTTTTCAACACTCATCTGCCTTTGGGTAACTCTACCAGATCATACGTTTGATTCTCATGCAAGGATTGCATTTCCTCTTGCATGGCTTCCATCAAATTAGCATTATGCTCGTCAGCAATTCCTTCCTCAAAAGATTCCGGATCACCTTCATCTGTTAGTTTCACATACTCATCAGATGGGTATCTTGAGGTAGATCGTCTCTCTCTGGTAGATCGTCTCAACTGAGGCTCCTCATGAAGGCCGTGCTCGGTAGGTACTTCATGGGTTTGTGTTGGCTCAGTTTCATCAACATCATGTTCTACTGGTGGAGTCTCATGATCATCGTTGGCACCGACATCTCCTAGTGTACCTTGATCATGGCTATGAACTATTGGTAGAGGATCTTGGTTGGGGCTAATGATACTTGTGGCCTTGATGGGCTGCTCTCGATCCTTGGTTGTTTGATCTTCGAAGAAGACTACATCTCTACTTCTGACAATCTTCTTATCTTTAGGATCCCATAGCCGATAGCCCATCTCATCCTTTGGTGAACCAAGGTAGATACATTCCTTGGTCTTGGCATCCAACTTTGAGCGTTCATCTCTTGGAATGTGGACGAATGCTCGACACCCAAGCACCTTGAAAGTGTTGTAGTTGACCTTCTTCCCAGACCATATCTCCTCTGGAATCTCTCCGGACAATGGAACTGATGGTGAGCAGTTGATGATGTCTACTGTTGTCTTTACTGCTTCACCCCAGAAGTACTTGGGCAATTTGGCATGTGACAACATACATCGAACTCTTTCAACAATAGTTCGGTTCATACGCTCTGCTAAACCATTCAATTGTGGAGTCTTTGGTGGTGTCGCCTAATACCTAGGCTCCTACAAAAAGTGTCAAAAGGGCCACGATATTCTCCCCCGTTGTCGGCACGAACACACTTCAACTTTTTACCGGTCTCACGCTCCACTTTGGCATGAAACTCCTTGAAGGTATCAAGTACTTGGTCCTTAGATCTCAACAGGTACAACCATAATTTTCTTGAGTGGTCATCAATGAAGGTGACAAAATATAATGCACCACCCAAAGATTTCTCTGTCATAGAGCACACATCAGTGTGCACTAATTCCTGTATACTTCTTCTCCTACTTGGTCGGTAGGAAGTGTGGAAAGCAACTCTATTTTGTTTTCCAGCCAAACAGTCGGTGCATGGCTTCAGAGTTTCACCTTTAACGTTGGGAAGTAGTTGCTTGCAGGTGAGGATTTGCAATCCCTTCTCACCCATATGGCTGAGTCGTCGGTGCCATAACTCCAAATCTGCACCACTACGAGCTACATTAATCTCCCCCTTGCTCGGTTTACCATGCATTATGTAAAGAGAGCCTTGTTTTTGTACACGAGCAAATATCATATTTCCCATAGCAAGCTTCCACTTTCCACCTCTGAAGTTGCTGGTCATATCGGCATCGTCAAGTTTACCGACTGACATGAGATTTAGACGCATGTCAGGGACATGTCTAACATCCTTCAATATCAATTTGCAGCCTGTGTTTGTCATCATCTTGACATCTCCTTTGCCAATGATCTTGCTTCTTCCTTCATTTCCCATCTTCACAATTCCAAAGTCACTACTTTGGTAGTTTGAGAATAGATCTCGATTTGGGGAAACATGAAAGGATGCTCCAGAGTCAATGACCCATGAACAATCACCAAAAGCTAAATTTAGTGACTCGTCAATTTTGGTGATGAAGACCTCTCCATCATCCTTTGAAGCCACAACTGTTGTTGATCTTTGTTCGGCTTGATCTTGATTGGTACTGCCTGCTTTCTGGTCTCGAATGAACTTACGACATTCGGATTTCTTGTGGCCCAGTTTGCCACAATAATAACATGTGAATCGGCTTCTTGACTTAGTTCTCCCCCTGAATTGATCGCCCTTATGTCCGCGACCTTTATTCCGTTGCTCATTTCTTCCACGTTTTTCAGCAACATTTGCCTTAGTCTGCATTGTGGAGAAACCACGTTCTTTTCTCCTAGCCTCCTCATTAAGAAGGCTATCAGTGACCGTGTCCAAGGTAATTTTACCTTCAGGGGCTGAATTGCTGAGAGTGACCACCAAGGTATCCCAGCTCTCTGGAAGAGAACTGAGAAGTAATAATGCTTGCAGCTCTTCATCGATCGTCATTGACATCTTCGCTAACTTGTTGACGAGCCCTTTGAAGTTGTTCAAATGCTCGAACATGCTTTGGCCATCTTTGTATTCAAGCTTTACTAGTTGTCTGACCAGAAAAGCCTTATTGCGTGGCATTTTCTTTTGTATCATCGTCTTAAGTTTCTTCCATAACTCATAAGCATTAGTATAGGAAGAAACATGCTCGAATAAACTTTTGTCGACGAATTTTCTGATGAGAGCCACCGCCTTCCAGTTTAGTAGTTTCCACTCCTCATCAGTTTTGGCTCCGGTCTTCTCTTTCTTCAAGATCAGCTCATGTAGATCTTTGCAGTACAAGTGGTCCTCCATCATGGGCTTCCAATAGGAGTTTTTGTCTGCCGTTAGTTTGAACATATCTCCATCATGGGCAACAACGTTTTCTTTCTCCATCTCGTTTTGCGGAATCTCGACCAAAACTTTCTTTTCTGATGTGGAAGATCAGCTTAGCTGCAACCACAGAGCATACTAAGAGAGTCTGGCTCTGATACCAGTCTGTTGGGAAAAATATGGTGCGAGATGGAGACAAGAAAGATAAACAAAAGAGACCCAAAAATTGATGGAGATGACACACGATATTTTAACGAGGAAACCCCCTTAATGTAAAGGGTAAAAACCTCGGGATCGAAAACACCGATCCAAACCTTCCACTATAATAATAATGGGATTGCAACAGTGATCTCTTTGAATTAATATCAAAGGCTCTTGCTCTCACAAATAATTGTGGAAATACGGAGATAAGAAAACAGAGGAACTCTAACTCTCTAATCTCTCATTAGCTATATTCTTCAGAACCTATAATTGTGGCTCTCTTCTATGGTTTCTCTTGGATGCTCTCTTATCATCCGATTGAATTTAAATGGCCGTGTTACTTCTGCTATTTATAGGCAGTGAAATGAGATGGAGTGGCATGTTCCCTTGTGTGAAAATGATGTCCTCATTTTCTTCATTTGCTGCGTAGTTGGTAGGCTGCCCTCATTTTCTGCATTTGCTGCGTAGTTGGTAAGCTGCAGCATGCCTTCCTTCTTTTTCTTTGTGATGGCCCCACAAAGGAGGAAATCACGCAACACAAACAACCATGGAAGCTTAGTGTTTTTACCACTCTTCCACCACCAAACACTACTCCACTTACATAGACTAATTACTCCTCCTTTCTTTGCTTTAAAACCGAAAGAAAGAAAACAAAACCATACGCATGGGTCACCAGAAGCTGCAAAACAAGAAGAAGAGTTAGCACAAAAATAAGGTAAATCAAGGCATAAAAATTCATCCTTCCTTGTTCCATTCTTATGAGGAAATTCCAGCATCTTAACACTTTACCTTACTCTTTTCCCTGTGCTCAAGCGGAGCTACATTACAGCCCTCCTGTACCGAAAAATCCTCCATCAAGGGGCTGCAAACAGAGAGCAAAATCAGTTCAAAAACAAGGTAGGAGAATGTGTTTCTTGTGGCTGTTTAGAAATAGAAATCTTCCCTTATATTCTGCAAAAACAATCTGAGGCTTCTTTCCTTGCATAGATAACCGAACAGATCTGGAAAAAAAATCCCTCCAAGAACTACTCCAAAGCTCTATTGAAAGAGCTCCTAAAACTAAGGTAGAACTTGGTCTTTTCTTGGCTGTTTAAGCCTTTAACACCCTGTTAATTTTTCTGCATGAAAACTGAACTGAAATCCCTGTTGTGGGTGATTGACAACATTGCTGTAAACCCTCTAAACCTCACGGTGATGAACTCTTATAATGTTTCAAAAACTGCACTTAACAACCCTTATATCTGATGCCAAACACAAATGCTTTACGTGACCTTTCACCTTGATTTGCATATGACCGAAGGGAGCCACATTTCCATCCTAAAGCTGCCATAGAATTAGGAGCTTGTCACAAGTGGGAAGACAAAGGCTAAGAGGTAATTAGCTCCAGTATAATCCTAAGTGTATGGTGCATGTATTAAACTTAATTTGAACAAAAAAACTAACCTGAGATGTGTATATATATAGTGTCGTAAGTACAAGCGCTGGGCGACTTCCCTTGTGACTAAAACAAGGTAAGATTTCTAAGACTTATTTTAACATTCTAAAGTTGATTTCTTGTTGTCATAAGCTAAAACCAAAAACAGAGAAATGCTTACGAAAAAATATGTGTGTACTCGCTGGATTAATAAGCTGGGGTACAAATGGCTAGATTAAGTTGATTATGCATTGAAGTGCAGGAGAATAACCGTGAGATGATAAGTTACAAAAAAAAATCTGTACCTAACCAAAAGTTGATAAGCATGATATATCATATATGTCGTTAAACATGGCAATATGATAATCCATACATGATCGGAAGTTGTGTGTATATTATTTGTTATTAAACCATGGAAATGTATAGAAGATAATGCGTATATGTTGATTAATGACTTGTTTAAGTCAAGCTTATGAGCTAATAATGTAAGAAATGTTTTTTTTAAAAAAAATAAAAAAACTAATTACGTACAGTATATGTGGAAACCGAGAGCATGTATACAACTTTGAACCGTAACTATGTGTAGAGAGTTAATGACTTAGTTTAACTAAGTATTGATGAACTATTTGAGTAAGTTATATAAATTGATGATGAGAGGAAAATGTGTGGAAATGTTGGAAAATAAATTGTACAGTAACCGTGGGTGTAAGTGTGTGATTAGGAAATTTTAAATGTCATTTTTGATAAGTAAATTATGTTAGGCTTAAAGCCACATGGTTAGGCTATTTTTATTATTATGCTTATTTTAAGCTTTAAATATTGATTATTGAATTTTTAAGTGATAAATGAACTATATAAAAATTCTGGTGCACAAATATAATTTTAGTGGATTTAACCAACTAGAAATATTTTAGATGAATATTAGTGAATTTAGGTGTTACTTAAATTACATGTAATGTTACAATATAATCTACATAAACTTTACAAGTATATAAATAAATAAAAGAACATCTGTGGGGTCAAAATGAAATTTAGTAAAGATATGAGGTGTTGGACTAATATTAAACCAAGGAGGAATGTTTTAAGAGTTTTAGAAAATATAAAATACAATTTTTTAACATTAAATTGTTTGTAAAAGAAAAAAAAGGGGTATTTTCGTAATTATAGTGAATCTGGGTCAAAGGAGATATTTGGGGGGGTCAACATTGACCACATATGACTTTTGACCAAATTAGAAAACTAAATAAATTCATTTGGTGATTTAATGAAGTATTAAATTAAAAAAAAATGAAATTTTTAAAACTATATGGTGTTTTGATCATTTCTGAAAATTCTATGCCTAGAATGGAATTAAATTGACCACTAGGGGTCAGTTTGTATTTTGGATGAATTTTGGGTTAATTTTAGTAATATAAATGATTTAGAGCTATAATATATGGTTTAAGAATTAAAGTATAACAATTGTAAAATTTAACGGGGTTAGATTGTCATTACCGAAAATTTGGTGGACATTTGAGAATTAAATTAAGTTGAGGGTTGTACGCAATTATGAGAAAATTCTGGGTGGAAATTGTTATTTAAATAATTAATGTGTATAATATAAGGTTTTAGTATTAAATTATCAGTTATAAAAATAAAGAGGGTGTTATGTAATGAAAAGAGAGTGCGGGGGAAAAGTAAAATCTGGACAAAGTTGGGGTGCTGTTCGGAAATTTGGTATAAGTATATATATATGTATGTTACAATGTCGAAAACCTTACGTTATAAATTAAATAATGATAGGAATGTAACCAATATAATACACGGGTTGATATTGTAATTAATTAAAAGTACATGGGGGAAGGAAGTGACAATACCGAAAGTACGATGGTCAATTGAGAGTTTGTAGGCAGATTACAGTGTAAAGTTAAAAGGTTATAACGTGACGTTTTGTTAACGTATAAGAAAATATACCATTAAGGAATTAACATGGTATAAATATACTTTGTAAACAATTACATAAAATGATGAGTCTAAATTGAGAATTATGGAGAGTATATCATATAGTAGGACATTATATTGTAAGGCGCATAACAATGTATAAAAGTATATTTTATAATCGTGAAATAAAGTTTCAATGAGAAACGTAATAAATAACGACACAAATGAACCATATACACTTTACAGGGAATGGAGAAGAAATTTAGTATGAACAACTATATAATTCATACAATATGGAATCTTGATATGGGATGGAAAGTAATATGTGATGTTGTAAATATATATATACATATAGATGGTATGTAATATATGTGAGGAGGAAATATAACCAAGGACGTATATCAAATGTGGCTTGAACTATAGTGAACGCAACTACGGAAACGTATAAGTGTTACGCGTATGTGCACGCATAGACGTGCAAGAATCGGGTATAGACAATAATGTTGATCGTTAAGTAATTATCATCATGTAACACATAACAACATGAAGACGATGAGTACTACATATACGTACGTACGAGTCCTATAACATACATAATATAGATATGTATATATAAACATGTGAGTATTATACATACCCGTAAATGTAAATACATGTAAATATACGAGAACAAATAACCACCGTGTTGGATACATGATAACCGAGAATCCACCTCCCGTAGTGAATAAAATACGGTATTAGGTAATACGTATTCGTAAGTTAAACCGTACGACAAACTATAAATCCGAAGATGTGGATACTGATAGTAGTTACATTTCTCAGTAGATCAGGTTGCGGATTCGAACTTCGGGAACGTAGAGGATAGACGTGCGCTCGTTTCACTAGTTTTGCTCGTCGGTGTACGTATGTGAATGTGGTGTCTAAAACTCCGAGGGTTTCCTTGGGTTCCGGACGTAACTATGTGCTTGCATGTCAGATAATAATGTTATGCATGTGATGTAAGTGTTCACGTTTTCCCAATCGCCAAACGTTTTTAATTGTGCGCGTACGTCGTTCGGACATGTGATATTGATTACCACCCTAACTGTGTATGAACTGTCGGGAAGAACCCTGGATACTACCTTGTGAGAGTAAAAAAAACTCCTAACACACTAAGTGAGGACTTAGTTTAGAGACCCGGTATTAACCGTCTCTAGAGCGATGACCGACCTTTGAAACATCACCTAGCAGACTCTAGGTTGCGTGTAGACCCCGATAGGGCATCCAATAAAATATGTTCTCTCCAATAACGAGATTGAATCTCCAGAAGACTAATTAAAATACGCTAACTTATGAGAGTGTGATAAATAATTAATGAAACAATGTTTAATAAATCATGGCCTGCATTCGTTCCAGCAGGTTGCATAGTGATCACTAGAGTTCTAACACCCGTTTAGGGTCTACTCTTGTTTATCTAACGAGCCGGATACGATCGTTAGTCGGAGTGTGCTACCGTTGGCACCATACCATGGCTTTAGCCTAATGGACTCTACCACCGTAGATAAGTGAGTCCATCTACCCATTGTAGATGGCACCGGACTACTGTCCAAAATATTAATGTGTGAGGTTAAACGGGGAACTGTCCTTAACATGACATCCGTATGTTTTATTGAGATTGTGGGAGCGGGGCTTCATGTGATGGAAAGAAACACAGTGAGACTAATTGGACTTCGGCTAACTCTTACCTACCATCGATTTGAATTTAATTGTTCAATCATAAAGGTCGTATTAGCATGTCTTGATGTGTTACCTGTTTGAATACCTGTGTGTGGGTTTTAATTTCATATTTACAGTTATGTTATAAGCATGTAATGGTACAACATGAAACGAACCCTGTTATTCAAGATGCTAAAATGACCTAAGTGGCCTAAAGGGTCTAGGATTCACTCTAGCATACCAGCATATAGTTTGCTGAGCCCCTTTTTGGGGCCACACATTTCAGGCTGTGGATCGAGAGCGTAAAGCCGGAGTGCGGGAATATGGGTAGATGACCTCGACTTTTATTTATCTCAATGTTTAATATAATAAATCGGTTAGCACGTTGAAATTCTGGGAACTCTTTAATGCTCACTTGTCATATGTATTGGTTTGTATATAGGATAATGTAATAAATATCTCGATCATCACTGCGGTTAGTTGTTGTTTCATTGTTAGATTACGGTTATGCTTCTTTACTCGCATGGGCGAGTATGGCATGTGACACCCAGTGAGGATTAATGTAGTTTAACTCCGCTGTAAGACGTCTTTAATTCTGCTACGTGAGTGATTATTACGAGTTTATTGTGAGGGGTGTTACATTACCTCTATAGATACCCTAACCTTGACACTCAATGCTGTTCAATCAGCTGAAGAAATATAAGAAAATGCTCTAGTCTGATCGAGCAAGGTGCCCGTTGGACTGTTTGTAATGGAAAGACTATCCGTTTCTGGAGGCAAGGGATTGGAGACTCTAGTATGTGCATGTTTAGCTACAAATGATATTCCTGAGGAGTGTTTTGACAATCTAGTTGCTGCTTACTGGTTTGAAGATAGAGGATGGCTATGGGAGAAGCTTGAACACCTGCTTCCGACAAATATGAAGCATGTTTTTCAGGGGCATATGGTTTTTCCTTTGAAGGTGACGACTTTCTATCGTGGGATTGTAACAAATCTGGTAATTATAGTTTCTCATCGGCATACAAGATCCTAGAACACACCCCAGCCCAGCCTACTATGACTCAAGTCTTTTTCGAAAGATTTGGAAAGTTCCTGTCCAAGAACGAGTGAGAGTATTCATGTGCAGATCCTCATGGAAAAATTGATGACGAACTCAAGAAGTTTTTAGCTTGGTCTGACTACGGATAAAGGTTGCCATTACTGCGGTCAAGAGGAATCCTTTAGTCCACATCCTTCGAGGCTGTGCGGTGGCTAAGAAGATTTGGAATAGAATAATCCCTCATAACCTGTTACCAGATTTCTATGGTGTTTCTCTAGGGGATTGGCTGCAAAATAATTTGCTGAATCATTCAAATCAGCTATTTATAAAGTATGACTGGGACTGCCTGTTTCCTATAACACGTGCCATGCTCTTTGGAACTGGCGGAACAGCAAGGTATTGGGACACAAAACTGAATTTTCTTGCCTCTAAAAGTGATTATGCAATCCTGTTTCGTAAATAGCAAAGCCTGGCTACTGAATACGAATGTTCCAATGTCATATGTTATGGCTCTCACGTGGCTGAAGGAGGCAAACGATGGATTCCACCCCCAGATGGTATGCTTAAATTTAAAGTAGACTGTGCAGTTAGTCACGTTTCTGATTTTACTGCTATAGGTGGAGTTTGCAGAGACCACAAAGGATCATGGATCGTGGGGTTTAACGCAACAGTGGGAAAATGGATGTTCATCGAGATGAAGCCTTAGCACTCCTTCAAGCTGTCAAGATTGCTAAAGATAGAAGATTCAGTAGAATCCTCTTCTGTACTGACTCCTTGCAGTTAGCCACTTGTTTATAGACTGTCCTAATACTCACCCTAGTTGGCCAATGTCAACACTTGTAAATCCTACCTAGATTTGGACTAGTTGTTAGCTGTAAGCATAGCTCTCGTAACAGCAAAAAGGTTCTGACTTCTTGCTAAATGTAGCACACCTGGCACTATGGATGCAATATTCTTGAGGTTCCTCCTGATTATGTAACAGCTCAACTATCTGAAGAGCTAAGTATGTTAAATAAAGACTATTTGAGGCCTTGCCTCCGATCATGACAAAAAAGGAGCATGCTTGATCATATGAGTAGAACAAATCAGCCATTAAAAGAGATTGGGAATTTCGAAATGTCACCATATTTTTTTAGGGGTGTCCATTCGGTTAATTCGGTTATCGAAAACTGATTTTTTTTTAAAAAAATCGGTTTTCGGTTATACTGAAATTTAATTCAATAACGAATTTGAAATACCCCAAACTAATTAAACATGTATAAACATCTAATCACATTAATTAAGGCCTAAAACTGCCTTAAAAGTCAATTGAGAACAACGATGGTCAACACAAAGCAAGATATTGCACCCTTTGACTGTTTAGGGTAATACATACCCAAATGAACTTCTTAGGACCTAAAACTTTTTCCCAAGCATATTAACACATAACTAAACATACTAAAATCGTTGGACAACACTCCAACACAAAGAACAAGCATTTACCTACTCTTCAAGTCAAGTAGGGCAAAATGTGCTCTAAGAAACCTTAAAGTCTTATGACCTCTATTTGATATAAAATTGGATTCCTATGATCAATTATCATGTAGGAACACACAAAACTGTTCTCAAAGAAAAAAAAGCTCAAAACCCTTGTGACACAAAATGTGGCGCTAAAACTCCTTAAAGCATATTTTTGTGTGAGCTCTAAGATAATGACTTTTGTCACTTTAAAGACTAGATTACGTTCTTTATATCATTTATGTGACATGATAGACTATATTATAAAGTCTAAATCAAAGTTTAAAAATAAAATCAAATGGGTGATTTTGGATGAATAGTACCCAAAATAACTTTAATTACTTAGTTTTAACCATGGTCAAATGTCATCCATTGACCATACCATCCATTGCCGCCTTATATTAGCTGTCATATCCACCCATTAAGCAACATAAAATCTTAGCCAATCTGATGAATCATCATTACTATTTCATAAAGTAACATTAATTAACTTAAAAGGCAAAACTAGTTTTCTTTCTCATTTGCCTTGCTTCCCAGCCGACACCAAGCATACTCACCCTCTCTTTGCTGCTCCAAACCAGTAGGAACTCATCAATTTCAGAAGAGAACACCAATTGACATAGGTAATCTTATTAAGCCATTTTATGTTCATTCTCTTCACATTTCTTTCCTCTTTCCAGGAGCTAAGCATCAACCATTTCCATCCATGTTTCTAGCTTTTTTTGGAGGTTAAAAGGAGGGAAAATCTTGGCTGTAACAAGGAATGAGGTGGAGAATTCTAATCTTGTTTTTAAGGTATAAAATGTGCTTTAAGCACTTATCTCTTGATTCCTTTAATTCCGGTTGTAAAACCTGTTTCCCTTGGCTTATAATCTTCCATTTATCATGCTTGATCAGTAGCATTGCAACCACATCATTTGGTGGCTGATTTCAAGCTTAACTCCATTTTTAAGCCATTTTAATCAAGGTAAACCCTAGCTTTCTTCTACCTAGATCATTGGCTGTTATATAGCTGAGTTTAAAGAGTTGTTTTGATGCCTTCTTTCGTTGGAAATTTAGGCCGAGATCAACTTGGGAGATCCTTAATTTTCAAGGTAAAAGTTCATGTTTTTCATGACTTAAATTACTCTTATGGGTAGTTCATGTTGGGACCTAACCATATCATTATATGCTGTTAGAACTCATCTAAGAAGCTGTGGAAATTCTCCTTTAAATTTCCGTGACCAAACAAGGCCCTTATCTTGGCTAAAATAAGGTATAAATCACTTAAACTTCACTTGGTATTAATATGTGTTTAAACATATGTATATGTATTACCGTGAGTGAATGAGGTTATAAGGTCTTATTTTGACCTTAGGTGATTAAGGAATGGTTTAGTAAATTATATAAGTAATTAACTAACATACATTGTCAATTTAAGACATTATGTGGAAAATTGGAAAATATGGAAAAGTATGGAGAGGCCAAGAGTTTAAAGCATTTGGGCATTTATGTGTAATTTATTTTATAAGCTAATGTGTGTAATAAGGCCATGTACTTTAGGCCATTTTATTATGTATTTATAAGGTTTTAATTAAGTTTAGGTAATTAAATATATTACCGCAAGGATTGGGTATAAAGAGTAATTAAATTAAATTTGGTGGCTATAATAATAAAGCCGAAAATTGGAGGTTTAAATGAGTTTAAATAAAATTATAAGATTATATAAAGTTTTGGGGTTTAAATGGTGATTTCTGAAAAATAAGGGTACAAACCGTATATGGAAGTTGAGAGTCAAGGAAATATTAAGGAGGTCAACCTTGACCATATGGGTAGGTTTTGACCAAATTAGATAAGTTAAATAACTTATTTAAGGTTTTATAATAAGATAAGTTAATTGTAACAATTTTATAACATATGTGGTGAATATGTTATTACCAAAAATAAAGGTGTGAAATGGTATTATAAACACCCATGGGCTATTAGGAATTTTTAGGAATTTATTTGGTTGATTTTTGAATTAAAATAACTATTATTTATAATTATAGTTATTATGTCATTATGACACTTTGGAATAGTAGATGGGGTGGAAATGTAAATACCAAAGTATATGGTTAGTAAGGGTAATTATAACAATTGGGTAAAATTTTGGTGATTTTTAGAATTATATAAGAGTTTTAGTAAGATATATGTAAATATATAGTTTTAATGATATTATAAAACTATATATTATAAATTGGGCCAAATGGCAATTATAGAAAGTGGAAGGGTTGAAAAATAATTTAGAACACATATGGGTCTGTTCGCAAATTATAATACCATATAACCATAGGTTATATTTATATTAAGGTTTAAAATGTTATAATATATGATATATATTACATAACATTATATAAGGGGTCAAAATAAATTTGAAAAGTTAAGGGGTTGGAAATTAAATTGTAATTAGACAAGGTCTGTTCGGAAATTTTATAAACATAAAACCATAGGTTATACCATTTTATAAGTTAAAATGTTATATTATATGATTTATATTAACATGGTATAAATTATGGGGTGATTTTGTAAATAAAGGAAACTATGGATTATGAAAAGAATAAGGTATAAATGTATATGCCTATGCGGCAATATTTAATAGTTGGTATAAAAACAATAGTTATATTTAAAGGAAATAAAATATCATATTATATGATATTAGCATATGGTATAACATTACATAATGTTATGTGTCAAAATAGAATTTAAATAAATTAAAGGGCTGTACAGAATTATTAAGAGATGGAAAATAAATTTTAGACTATGGTCTACAATGTTATAAATGTTATAACAATTATATGGTATAAAGTGGGTTTAAATGGAATTAATATAAGTAAGGATAGTTCACATTAAATAATGTGACAAACTAATGAATAAATAAGATTTATAAACTAAGGTATTTATTGAATAAACCTTAGGAGTTGTAATATACAAATAAATTGTTACATAATATTAGGATAATAATCTTAATATAGGTTGTATAATATATACAACTAATGGGAATAATCATCTAATATAAGATGATAAAGTAACTATAATATAAGAGTTTTATAACTCATGAAACTTACCTATATGGTAATATATACATATACAAAATATGTTATAAGGATGGATATATATTATGGTTGGAAAACCATATAATATAATGTGGTGGTTATTATATAAAAATAGTTTATAAACATATGTTATAAGTTTTTGAATGGAAATATAGTTACTAAGATAATGGATTATAAATACAATGTATTATAAAGGATGGTGGAAAAATAATACAATATAATAGATAATGCATGCATACATGCAACTATAGGTTATATACTAAATTAATGTTGGATAAGATTAAAGAAATATAACGAATTCCTTAACAGTCGAAACATTCGACATACGAGTTTTAGTAACAAAGCCGACCGGTTTAGAGAACCCGTAACAATAACTGTAGAAATCCGGGGATGAACTGTCGGGGTTACTTGTTATTCGAAAATACCGGATTTAGTTAGTCATGGAGACTGACTTATAGTTATTACCGTTTAGATCATACTTCAGACGAAGGCTTGACGAGCTAGTGGTCTACACTGCGCATCCTTGGTCTAAAGGTTGTACGGTATGTAAAGGGGTTTGATCTGAGTTGTCCTAAGGAATTCCTTGGGCTCGGATTTGGTTGTTATCACTTGTGTGTTATGTGTTTTTGGTACGTGTATGTGATTATGTTTATGCATTAATTATTTATGCACGAGCGTCCTACGGGACTAACACTACGTCGACTATAGATCGACTTATATAAACATACATATACGTTTAATGTGATGACATGACGGTTACTGATATAATACCATAGTATTAATATTAAGTTATGGTAACCTACGTAAAACACTTAGGTATGAGTCACGACATTGTCGGTCTTTTAGAGCATGGATCTTGAACAGGAATATAACCTAGATCTCTAGGTAATGCGTGAGACCCATTGGGGCAGCTAATAATAAATTATATTCTTCATAAGACTAAGAGCATATCTTAAACATTATGAGAGAGAGAGATGGGTGAGGTTGATGTGAGGAATCCAGTGTAGTTTACGACTAACCTGGTTGTGCATTTGTGATCACTGAGGGGTTCCCGAATGGGTTCCGCTCCAGTTTATACCCAACGAGCCCTATTTGGATCGTGGGTCAGGTGGCTACGGCCTTTATATGGACGCCTTACGAGGCAAAGAGAATAGTCAGGGGGCCTCCGGACCTCTGGCAGAATGAGCACTTTGTGTGTACGGGGACTATGTCCATGGTGAGGTTATCGGGTGTCCTAACATGACGCCCACTGTATTTAATTAACATGGTTTGGATGGTGGGGCTTAAGGCCAATTTAAATTAACAAAGGGATGGTGTTCGCTACGGCGTTTATTCAGTATTATTATTCGATATGTTCGATATACAATTGTTATTTGTGATATTTTATGACTGTTTGAATTGGATGATGTCAGTGTTTATGAATTTTTGTGATGGATGATTATGTATATTTATGCATGTATATTACAGTATTGATTATAACTGTAAAATGGTAAGCATGAAACCACTCTAATATTAAGATGATTAAAATGACTAAGTGACCATTAGGGTCCAGGCCCCGGCATACTCAGCGCGTTTATCGCTGATACTACACTCATTGTGCAGGTTGTCGATTATTGTCGAAGCCGCTCGCGGGACAGGGTAGTTAGAGTTTACTTTAATTACCACACGTGGAGTTGTTTGTATAACAATATAGATGGTGGATTGTATTATGATACGGTTATGTGTATTCGGGATTGGGTAGACGCTCACTTGTCGACGTTTATGGTGTATGGATTAGTATGATGTATAGGAAGTTATCTCGTTATCACAGCGGTTAGCAGTTTGTTTTATTGTGGTATGTTGTATAGTTTGGCTTCGTTACTTCGTTACTCGCATGGGGCGAGTAATGGCCGGTGACACCCGAGTGAGTATTGTTGTTGTTATTATATCTTCCCGTGTAAGACGTTTTATTTATTGCTACGAGAGAGATTATTACGTGTTTAAGGAGAGGGGTGTTACAGAATTAACCGAAAACCGAATTAATTTCTATTTAATAACCGTAAACCAAACCGAAAACCAAATTAGTTACGGTTAACCGTAATAAATTCGGTTAACTGAAAATTTTAAAAAAAAAATTACAATTTTCATTAATATTTTTAAATCTTAATTTTATTGAACAAAATATTTTGGTGATTCGGTTAACCGAAATATTATCTTGAATAACCGAAACCGAACCGAAATAAAATTCAGTTAACCGAAAACCGAATTTAGAAAAATGGTTAAGAAAAACTGTTAAAAACCAAAAGAAATTTGGTTTTCGGTTATAACCAAAATAACCGAACCGTTTGGACAGCCCTAATATTTTTGTTTAATTTATGAAATGTCCTAAAATAAAAGAAAATCACAAAATTTTATTACATTTTAGCAAAAGTCCATAAAATGCCACTATAGTCATTTGATAAAAATCCTTTTAAAGTTCACAATATGTCCCTAATGCACAAAAATTCACAAGAAAACAAAATACCATAACAAAAATATATTGAAAATTGAAAAAATAAAAAAATCGTAAAATTGTAAAATTGAAAAAAGTAAATATTTTCTAGATTTTGTTTAAATTATTCAGACCATAAAAAATATTGTAGTCTGAATTTTTTTTAGAAATAATTACTTTGACAACTATAAATAGGTTAATATGACCTTTTTTAATTAATAATGTAATACCCCCATCCCATTGGGATATAAGTCGTAAAGTGAAAGGTTTTAAGAATACATATGATTGACTACAACAATAAGGCCTGTAACACCCCTACTCTAATCGGCTCCTAATCATCTTACTTAACAGTATAATCGCAGCGGTAATCTCAACAATTGAACTACTGGTGTCATCGTTCTTACTCGCCCATACGAGTAATAACGTGCTTCCTGATATAACCTTAAATACGAAACAATTTCTCGCAGTGACAACAAGAGATCGATCTAACCTTCCAAACCAATATAAAATACATTCACAGTGAGCATTCTAAGTATTCCAATCCTATACACGTTTCTAAGTTCGTATCAAAATGTAACAGTGCATATTAAAACGACTGTAATTAAACTACCCAGCGCGTCCCTCTCTTTGCCGACACCGGAAGCTGCATACCTGCAAAAATGGTTGTTTGTGGTATGGATCAGCCCCTGCTGAGTATGTTACTACATGACTGTCATGCCCCCTCGGACCCTCAGTATTTGGTCGAGAGCATGCAATTCATTTTCATGCAAGTAGTTTAATGTTAAAACTGTAAAGCAACCATATATATTGCAGTAAACTCAAATAACCAACAAGCCTCCGGCTTCACACATCGCATCGTAATGAACCACTGAAAGCGTTACAACGCTTATATGAGTACAGAGACTCCATTCCAACAAACACTTAATAGTTCATAATTGAGTTCAGCGACTCACCCGACGACTCCACCACAACAACCATTTCACGACAACCACACAACAATTAGCACAATGGCTCGTTCAAACAAATCCACCAACATACCACACATAACCACAAAGCACAACCAATGAACAACAATGCGAAACAACGAGAATTATAGACGAGTATAAACACTCGTCTATGGCATGCAAGCCCAAATATGTTCGCCTAATGTACGAGTAAGCATAGTCGTTCGTAATTGTTCAGTCATGTCTAATGACAAGTCTCGTTAGAACGATGTGTCTCTAAGTTACCCATCTCTTATGGCAGGTCACACCCGGCAGTAGCCACTCCAACGGTAGAGTCTCCGACCTACGAACGTTCTGTAGTTCGTTGGAATTTATCCTGATACTTACGGTTACACCCACACGGTATCCTAGTATCGTTAATGGACCACAGGTCACAGCAAGAGCCACATCCTCTTGATAAACTTATCTATACCATCGCATCGTTTTATTATTTTTCCTAACACAACGACTGAGGTCGTTAGTCCAATCCTGAGTATGTCGACTCGGGATCCAGTGTTAGATACGAGAGCGGCGTTAAAGAGGCCAATGCTCCGTATATAAGTCTCAAGTAATATATATATCTTATTATCTGATGCTACAACGTTTACTTACGTTCCTTATATTGCACATATAAGATAGCATCATTGCCGCTAGTTCGTTTATAATATGTTCATATATACGAACGGTACTGTTATTGTGAAACAGTAATATTAAAGCAGCATTAATACACAACTCAAGCATATTAATTCACACAGCAGACATTCAATCTTATCACAGATTTTCACACAATGTCTGAACTGAGGAAAACCTCAGAGGCAATCAAGCCACATAAATAACATACCGTTCACCCTGGAAGTATTACGGTGGAGTATGATTCAGCTAGATCCGATGCTCCTCGCGTCGTCACTAACAGTCTAACAATACATAACGCTACTGATTAGATTCCCGTATATCAACTTAATTCTACGGTACCCCGTACCGTCGTCGCTTACCTCCCGGTAATCCCCCGTTATTAACTGTCAATGTTTGTCGGGTTTTCGGTTTAACTCATGATTGGAAAAGTGTTATATTACATGCGTAGTCTTGTCTCGTATATTAATATACTTATTGTTGGACTTTGTTATCGCATGTAACTTAATATATGTTGTACATCATATAGTTTGTTTTTATTGCATGTATGATTCTTTGTCATGCACTATACATCTCACCTTAGTATTTATTTTCTAAGGTTTGTCTCTTTTTTTTCAAGTTCAATGTGGTATAATTCATATGTAAACAATACTTTGAATTATATAAATCCTTATTATCCCATGTATACTCTTAACATTGGAATTCCATATCTAATGTTTGTAATTCTTTTCCCTTTAGCATATGTCATTTTAATTATGAAAATACATGGTCATTAAACCATATTATATTTTTCCACCATAACATATATTTATTATATACATGTATTGTGGAAACTATTTATTATATGGTAAGTCTTAATATGTATATTCATTCTTTTTAATGAATACCTCTCATATTATAAATGTTAATTCCTATAACATTAAAACCATATTATGAATTCCATTTAGAAATGTTAATATTTCCGAACAGCACCTTTGTTCTTAAATATTCACAAAATCCACCACATAATAATATATTGTTACATTATAGTTATATAACATATATTATGACATTTATGTCATTAAACAATTATAACATATAGTTGTAAATTGTTTAAAAATACCAAACAACCCCTTATAATTTTGGCTTTCACTATAAACCACTAAACTTCTATAAATCACAAATCAACCTCAAATATATTTTCATTGTTACACTTATAACATATACCTTATATTATAATCTTTAAACCTTGATTTAATCATAACTCATTTTTTAAAGGCTATAATTTTCGAATAGCCCCTAGGACTGTTTTAATTAAATTTCCACCACCAAACTTTGTATATATTCCAAATCTTCCCAAAAGAACAGCCCCTAGGACTATAATTTTCGAACAGCCCCTAGGACTGTTTTAATTAAATTCCCACCACCAAACTTCTGAGCTTAGTTTTCTTTGATAATAGTTTTGTTGTGTTCCTTACTTCATTATAATACTTAGGAATCCACTTTGGATCTATTTGAGGTCATACAATCTTTATGGTGCTTTAAAGCACATTTTTTGGCTTTACCGATCTTAAGGCATGTTTTGCCTTGTTGAGATCTTTAGATTGTTCCCCAATAATATTTAGATGTTTATTAACCATCTTAGATCATTATAGAGATTTTAATTAAGTTTTTAAGGTTAGGGGTATTTCAGTCTACCCCCTTAAAAAGGCTTCGTCCCGAAGTCCTTAATCCTCTACAGTTCACCTAAGGAATCAAGTTCCACTAAGTAACCAAACAGTCCATCGCTAGGGAGTAACTCCCACTAGGTTCAGACCTAGTCTTTATGTATCACATTTGATACACATCCATCTCATTCCATATAGTCAATAATCATGACACATTCATTCATAAAACAGCACTAAACAAGGTGCAAAACTCATAGTACACATCACTAGGCAAGGTGCAAAACTCATGGTACACAGCACTAGACAAGGTGCAAAACTTATGGTACACAGCACTAGACAAGGTGCAAAACTCATGGTACACAACACTAGACAAGGTGCAAAACTTATGGTACACAGCACTAGACAAGGTGCAAAACTCATAAAGTACTCAAAGGTGTTTGCAAGGGATACTCCACGCATCCCTATCTACATGTTAGTATCTCGCGAGGATACTGTAACACCCTACCATTAATACAATGCTTACCGTCCAATCTCCTTACACATCAGATACACGCAGCGGATACTTACTTACATACAATGGGTGATACAATGCCGCTAACCACCCACGTGGTTAACAAGGCTACTACTACTGCTTACAGCATCGGTCTGATGGACCGGAATCCCGAGTACTACACATCTATAATACATACTCCATTCATCAATCAAATACAACAATGCTCCATTCAATACTTACTCCTCCTCATTCCATACAATACAATATACTTCACCGAGTCTACTAGGATCCTTATACATTTATAATGTCTCTTCCCAAGTTCATACATACTCTCTAAGAGTCTACATCTACCCATTTTCTCACAACTACTTACTTTCTAAGTACAGGGGTGTGCCTCCGGTCTCTTCCTTGACCATATTCGCTTCGGGTACCTGCACACTAAAAATGGTCCCCCGAAGGGGTCAGCTTTCGCCGAGCATGGTAACCGCATACCCCGCGTACTAGTGAGGGTACGCCGACCACTTGGTCGAATACATGCGGTTCGTTTTCATACAAACATACATGCATACATGCTCTTATACACAATGTTACATTACACTACGCAAGACATACACACATACATACACTTCAGTACATACACGAAGTACAACATAACCATTCAATACATACTTACCTTTTTCCGAATTACACATACACAAGATACAGTTCTTGTTAGCTTCATTGGTCCACCGGGTTAATCGGGTGGAGAATACTCTTTTACTCGTTACTTCATACATATGCATACATACTCATACATACTTACGGATCCATACTTACTTGCTCTTACTCTTACTCAAGTTAAGTCGTCGGGACCTCCGGCCCTGGGGACTACACCGTCCCACCTCCGGGATTTACTTGGCTCACCAATCCGGGATGCTACCCATTTAAGGGATTTGGGCCGCGGACCAGTTTAAGAGTCAGGAATTGCAGCCAACCTCTTGTGACTCCGCATCCTCACGCGTGGCCGAAGCTATATCGGACTTCTACTCATTCCGGTTTACTCACTTAAGTTAGGAGTTAGGTAGTTAGGAATCAGCAGAAGTCATTCATACAAGCCACATACACAATTACTATGCTCAATACCCATTTATACAAAATACAATACAATACTTAAGTACCATACAAGATTCGAATACGAGTCATCATCATTCATACATTTCAAGAATTATACAAACTATTGTTCAAGACAAATATCAAGAACAATGTAAACAAGCACAAGTAAGCACAATTTAGTCCGATTCATGCATTTATCTTATTAGGTGATCAAATAAGCACACAAATCGGGGTAACCAGATTAGGATACATGGCATGAAGAAATCATACCTTTCACCGTTGTACTTGTATCCCAACGTTCCTCCGGTGTTCACAAATCAAATCCTATTATATATACATACAGTTGAATGATTAATCTATCTATCATTAACTTAACCCGATTACTCTTACGTTTTAACCCATACTTACTAAGTCTTGCATTACAATACTTACATTTTATTTACTCACTCCTAATTACTTAACAATGGTTTACTTACCTATATATGCACATATGTATAGGTGGGTATACATATACATACATACATATACTAACCATAGTCTTATTGTTTTTTTTGTAAGTTTTGCCGACCGAACTTGCGACCGACCTTGCAAGTTCGGTCCAAGTCAGTAGGCTACATCGGGTGAAAATTCCAGGGCCGACCGACCTTGCAAGTCCGGTCCCAAGGTCGGTCCATTCCAGTGAGTTACTTAACAGAAAATTTTAGCCCGACCGACCTTGCAAGTCCGGTCGCAAGGTCGGTCCATTCCAGTAGCTTACTCGACGGAAATTTTTCTGGCCGACCGAACTTGCATGTCCGAAGTCGGTCGGGTTCGGTCGGTTCCAGTAGGTTACAGACGGGAGAATTTTCTGGTCCGACCAAACTTGCAAGTCCGGTCGCAAGTTTGGTCCATTCCAGAAACATTCCCGTCTTTGTAAATCTGGGCTCGACCGAACTTGCAAGTCCGGTCGCAAGTTCGGTCCGGTCCAGTATTTGCATTTTTACTTCTGTTTTCAGTCCCTCTTCTTACCCATTACTTCCCCATTGTTCCTACACTTAATCCCACATGTTTTACCACTAAATAAACTCTTAATACACCTTAGTTCATCCATCAATTCCTTACTCATTCCTAAATCCACATAAACAATTTCTCCCACTTTCTTTCAACATTTACAATAGTTTTCCTCCCTCTTGTGCTACAGATTTTTGTTGCAACTTCTACCATTCAATACTTTCTCTACCAATGTCACTTCTAGCATCCCAAATACATTTCCAAGGCATTACATTACCTACACCCAAGTCCAACACTCTTTTTACCGATTCTTGCACACTACCCTTTCCTAGTTCCACAACGCAACTTGATACCTCTTTGCTACAGATTTTGGTTTCCACTATCATGCTACAGATTTATCACTCAACTTCTAACCTCCATTACTTCCTCAACTAATGCTACTCCTAGCATCCAAAATGCATTACTCGCAACCTAATTCCATCCCATTTACAACCTCATATCCAAATCCGTTACAAGCTACTAAACCACTCATTTTAACTTTCCAAAATCTGTTCCAAATGTATCTAAGTCCTCAAATTCCTAGATAAAATTCGACATAGTCTCCCCTATAATTCTTACTTGCTCACACACCATTTCAGCTCACAATTTCCCATTCTCACAACCTGTTTATACAATACATCATATCCACACCTCAACATCACTACAACACAATAAAATTCCTGCACGTACTCAATCAATACCCATTGTTTTCCCAAGCTTTTAAAACTCATTTAAAAACTTCAAAACTGTTACAATCTCATTACTCATCATACTACAATATACTTAATACTCATCCCTCAATTCGTTACTCATTTTACTACTCCAAAACTGTTACGTTACTACATACGAAACAAGCTCAAGGTAAAGGTGGTTACCTTGTGTTTCTAGTTTTCTTCCTTTCCTTCTCTTCCTTTCTCTTGCCCAAATCGGCCATGTGGGGAATGGAGTTGCCAAGCTCCATTCCCATCACCCAATGAACACAAAACACTACAATTAATATATTAACCCTTAAATTAATGTCAATTCATTGAAGGGTTTGAAATGAAATTTATAGGGTTTACCTTTGGAGAGTTTTTGAAGGGGTTTTAGCCCTTGGTTCAAGAAGGGGAATCCACCACCCTTGCAAGGTTGATATTATTCCCAAAATAGAGAGAGAAAACAAGGCATTACACAAGGGTAAAAATCGGTTATGAAGGGAGATGAAGAAAACATGAGTTTCTCATGTAGATTTTTACCTTGTTGGAAAGAGGGGACCCCAAGCTACCCATTGGTGTGCTTTTCTCTTCAAATGGGGAAAAACCCATAGAGATGAAGTTGCTCATTTTCGAATTTTGAAAAGATAAGAATGTAGAGGAGAATGAGGGGAGAAAGAATATGTATTTATTTTTGCATTGGAGCTCACATGGAGGTGGAGCATGGAGAAGAAGATGAAGTTGCCATGGGAGCTATTTGGAGAGCTCAAAATCGGTTCCCACCAGAGGAGGAAGAAGAGAGGTTCAGGAGGGGGAGTCCACCGTGAGAGAGAGGAAAGGAATTGGAGAGAGAGAATGTGAGTGAGGGAGTAAGGTAATGTATTTTCTTTTTGCGTTTTAATTGTTTTGTTATTTAGTAGATAGTTGAGAGGGAAAAGAGAGAGAAGTAAGAGGCAATTAGGATATTTATTTTTTGATAATTCTATAAGATTTGGGTATTTTATTAGGTTGTTTCGGACACACCAGCACACCCATACCACCTTACTTTTCATTTTTGGACAAGTTTGGGTATTTATTTCTACCTAATTCCCGTTTTGACGTTTACTATTATGATTTATTGGTTCTAAAGCTTCACTAATATTTATTAATGACTATTTAGCTGACCAAAATTGTTACGAGTCTATTTGACACGCTTAAAGACACGTTTTCCCGGTTACCTCGAAAAACGCGCTTTAAGGTTCGTTAGTGGTTTTAATCCGTTTTAAGGATCTGTTTTCTTTGGGAGTTGTTCCCATATATCATTTAGGTCTTATTAAACCTTTAGAATCCCTATAATACTCTAACCGAGGTCTCATACCTCCTATGGTTATTTAACGCTTATTTAGCGTTTTCCGCTTTTTAAGCGTTTATTTATTCTTTTGGATTTATTTTTCCTTACCAGTATTAATTAGGTACCCTTAGGCCCTTAAATACGTATTAGATTAATTTTAATCCCTATATTAAGTTCGGGGTATTTTAGATACTCACACATCATTCCACACGTATGTGTGCACATATAGTTAACGTTGACAAACCACATGGAAGCAGTCTTAAAGACCAGGACTTGACGGTCCCCAACCCAACCAACGTCTACTACCCGTGGACACACCGGTTTAATAACGAAGGACACTGCGGTCCATGGCTCCTCGGACAGTATCACCATATTTCCTTAGTCACCCACAGACACACTGGTCTAATGACAAAGGGCTCTACGGTCCACGGCTCTCTGGGTGATGTCACTCGCAGACACCCCGGTCTAATGACGAAGGACTCCACGGTCCACGACTCTTCGAGTGATGCCCTAAATTCCAATTTCTATTCATATTTGTGTCCACTTGTAGGAAGTTTCAAGAATCATTCAACCCTGACGTGGTCAGCGTCAGTGTTGAACTATCTCTCACCTCAATTTGTGTTCGGTTCCCTTGATCGAACCAGGATCAAGTTCAACTTCCCACGTCAATTTCAATCAATCAATTGTTTATTCACTTCTAATCTTGTTTCCTCTTGATATTTGCCACCTTGTGTTCTATAGATACACAAGTCAACTAGTGTAATTAATCTAATCACCGGCATATAGGATCATGTATCCTGTAACCATGTACCAAGATCACTCGACTTTTAAATATTCATACAATTCCTAGAGGTTTTACCTCCACTAGGTTATACATCGGTCTCATGCCGACTCACTCATCGCATTCCAATAATCGGTTTCATACCGAGTCACAATCATATAGTATGGAGCTTTCTACCTCTTCTATTTCCATCTCCCACCGAAGCTACCAGGTAGACCTACTTGAACTCTCAACCGGAGTTAACAAGTTAGGCGTTTATGTGTTTAATGTTCGCAACGTTTGCATAAATAAGCGGAAGTAGAATCAGAACACTCTATCTATTCTCCCTTTCCTATTCGTCACGACAATGCGAACTAAAATATATATATATTCATACACATAATACATCACAATATTACCTCAAGTAATATAACACAGTCATGACACTTGTACTCTACGTACAATAATAGTTTGCAGTATGTGTACCATGCGCTACGTACTCCTACATACGGTATATTTTAAGCGTGCGAAATCGCTCTACCCCCCTTAAAAATGATTACGCCCACGTAATCTAATAAGTTCAAGATGTTCCATTCCAGTGGAATTATTCGTGCACTAATGTGCTACATATTTCGTTACCCCTTCTTTTTTATAGGGTCGGCTTTAGCCCCTCAGGCTATACCGTCTATCTCGGTTAGGTGTGTGTATATTCACATACGGTTTGATCGGGAGGTGTAAACACATCATTGGTTTTTCCCAAACCTATTAGGTACGTCAACTCTAATCAATATGGGCCCACTCGCTCCGCAAGCAGTATGCCCAACAACTTTATGGTTAGTTTACCCCTCTGAGGTAGTAGTTTCATGTCGGTTTCAACTCCACGTGACAGTGTTTTCTACACAGTCTTCCATAATTATAGGAATGGAGTAATTGATTTTGCTGTGTGGTCTCGTTCGTCACACACGCTTATTATTTCAACTAGCCATTATTTCTTAGTCCTATTTATTCTCACTGAATTCTATACATGCTCATGGTATATTCCCGAGAGTTCATGCCACCCTACCGAACTAACCTTGGTGTAAGGGTTATCGAGCTATGCTCTAGCACCTAGTGCTCGTAGTAGTCGTGTCTAAAATCTCAAGGCGAGTCTGATATGCGCAACTAACTGGCGCCTCATGACTCCCAATTATTTCCCTCTGGAATGAGTTCTTTGGGTACCCTGTAGGTCCGCTTTTGCTAGTGTGAACTCGTATCCCTCGTGTGTTGGTACTTTAGTATCCACATATATGGTTCATCCCTCTTCTCGATTAGGGGAATCCATTTGTTTATCTGATATTCCACTTCTGATTCTTACCAACATAATTCGGTTAACAGTTATTATAATGGTCGCTTGTTGCGCACCATGTACCAGTCGATTGGACGGTTATCCGCCATTGCGGTTTGCATGGAGTATCTAATCTCCAGCTTAGAGTATCTCTTGTAATGCTCGCTTTTGCCCTTCGTCCGTTGTAAACATACAATACGGCTGTGGGTTTTAGCTTGGTATTCATTTTCTGTTCAACCCTAATTGGTACTAACATACTAACGTTTTATGGCTTGAGCATGTGGTTATTATTATTTAATGCGACATCATCGCAGCGCCCTCAGCGCGTGGTATAACTCTCTCTGTGCCCCCTTTTTGGGTAGCATCTATTTTCACAAAGGTTTCTCTAATATAACTTCCTTATATACCACAATTCCTCTTCTCATTCATGGGTTCAACTTGCCATTACCATTAAATTGGCCTTAGTTTCCTCGTTTACTAAAATCTGTAAGACTTATGTTCTAACTCCTCCACTGTGGAGTTGCGACCTTATGTCACTTTATTATCAAGCTATCCTTGATTTTCCTAACCTTGCTAGTTTGACTGAGATCTCTCTCGTCATTACATGGTTTACCTAGTCAGGGTTCCATTCGCTGACTTAGACATAGAGTTGATTACCTCATGGGTCCCTACACTACTCGTTTACAAACATGGGGTACCATACTGATACATTACTACTTACCCAACTAACTTAATGTGAGTTTTGTCAGGCCCACAAGCTCCTAGGAGTGCGGTCGTCCCATGTCTCGTTTAGTGCACTCGTAGCGTTCGTACCCGGTGATTATCGTACTCTTAGTCTCGGTAATTTATGTTTGAGTAACTATGCTGCCAATTCTTAACCTTTAATGTCAGAATGGCCTTAATATTAGGTTCTATGGTTTCCTTTATTAATGTGTATTTCCTTTACTTTCTCTAAGATAGGTGTTTGCGACTTATCGCCCTAATTCTGGTTTCCACATGCTCGTCATCTGGTATTTGTGAGTGGGGGTCAGTAGCTACTTGTTATCTCTCCCGTTCACTCCTAGGCTGTTAACGCCTTCAGATATGAGCTTTTAGTATTCGAACTCTACCCAATCTATTGGGTTACACCCTATGGCGTTTCCGGACTCCATGATAAAGGTTGACACCTCGTGTTTCCCCTGTTATGGTAGTCCCGTTAGTCTGATATTAATCAGTACTTGTGGTTCATCACCCTTGTTCCCCTAGTTTTGGGTCACTTTGGTGGTACTAAGGTATCCCTCCGTAGGCCTATGCCATACGATATTCAGACCAAATACTTATTCTGATAGTTAAATGATTGTTAGTCTTGTTATTTAATTTATTCCTAGTTGTTTTATACCTTCTCCTGACATTACAATTGGATACCCACAACTTAGTGGTTTCCGCTAATCATTCCTCTTCATTGTGTAGTACTTACTCTTATTCAACTCATATTTCCTCCATCCTCTTTGAGGTAACGGTATCTTCCGTCATCAGGCAATTTTCACTTTTAGTTTATATCCACTGCCCCCATACGGGAGTCTAGCGGCATAATGGGTCAATAACACCTCCGGTGTGTGTGTGGTGCGGGCATTACATCGGCCCCTTTTATTGCACGTTCACATCTGTCTATTAACTATTATTATTATTTTTTTAAAGCCTGACTCGTATAGCTCACTTCTTGCCCTCTGGCAATGTTCAATGGTAGTGGTTTAACCATGAGTGTCACGCATTCTCTAAATATGGTTATGCTGGTCCTGAAGACCCGTCACTCCCCACCAGTAATGATTGACGTGTAATGTCCATACCGACACTAGGGTTAGGCTTGTAGGCACTAATTATTGTTATTCTCATTTACTCCCCTTTAATATTCTACTAAATGGTGTATTATTTTCAAGTTTAATGGTCAGACCGGCTAGGTCTTCCCGAGGTTTTATCGACCTCCAACCCAAGGGTTTCGTACCCTGCCTATAAGAAGGCTATGTCCCACTTCATTGCATTACGGACTCACGTAAAAGTTTAGTGCTTACTGATAACTGCCTGGACCACTCGGTCTTTTAGGATTAGTTTACCGTTGTTGCACTTGATGTAGCAAGTGCGCGATGTAGGTTGAAATTTTAATGCTTTGGTTAATGTGGCACTAGCAGTGGCAAGTGCACCATGCAGACTGAGCCACTGGTACGGTATGTCAGTGTAGTGCTATTCCCTAATCGGGTTCCTGTTCCAGTCAAAGGTTCTTATTCAAATTAATACAGTCTCACTCCGCACTCGTTCCCACAAGTTTACCATGGTAGTAAGGTCTTACTCCCCTCTCGAGGCGTTGCATGATGGCAACTTAGTGAGTTCTTGTTTCTACAGTTCTCATGATCTCTCCTCATGCACGTCGGGCCATCTTGAACCTTCAGTGTTGCATGGTTTTAGAGTTACTCGCTTCGGGTGAGACTTCTAAAGGTAATTCCTTCCGTCTGTTACATATCTCATAACCTAATCATTACTCGCCGTTTCTACCTCTTTCCCCCAAGCGCACCATCGGTGCTTTCCTGGATGTAAGACAGGGTCGCCTTGCTTATAGCAAGCTAGCCCCATTAGTCCTACATGAATTTTCTCCTCAAACTTGGTTTATTATTCATCTCATCCTCGTATGGTAGACATTATGTCATTACCAGGACTCCGGGTCCTAAACATTACACCAAAACACTAAGTCTTTCTCTACATTTAACGTAGTTCTCATAGCATCCACACCGGGTCTTCCGATCGGAGGGTTATCCGTGGCGCTTCTCATTTCTTGTGTTACCAGGTAGTACTCGAGGTACGGGCTGCGGCGGGTGGGGTACCATCGCAAGTTTCCCCGGGATGCTCTCCCATCAAGTGCGAGTGTTTCATACAGCTTTCGCGTACTTGGGGTAGCTGGACCCTCGCCACCTCCCGCTGCTCCGTTTTCTTCCTTAGTACTGTTACCCAGATCTCTCCCTGACATAAGTCAAGAGGACGGGTTGGACCTTTACTCGGTCTAATACTGTAGTCTCGGTCATTTATTATTGAAGTGCCTCAACGGCTATGGTGTGCAAGCTTTGAGCATTGCATCAACCCCGCAAGGTCATGTATCCTCACAACGTTTCCCGAATTCCCAAAACCTATGCTCACTGTATAAATCCTACTATCTCTTGTCATCAGAGCGATACTCCGCTCTGATACCACTTTTGTAACACCCCTACTCTAATCGGCTCCTAAATCTTACTTAACAGTATAATCGCAGCGGTAATCTCAACAATTGAACTACTGGTGTCACCGTTCTTACTCGCCCATACGAGTAATAACGTGCTCCTGATATAACCTTAAATACGAAACAATTTCTCGCAGTGACAACAAGAGATCGATCTAACCTTCCCAAACCAATATAAAATACATTCATAGTGAGCATTCTAAGTATTCCAATCCTATACACGTTTCTAAGTTCGTATCAAAATGTAACAGTGCATATTAAAAACGACTGTAATTAAACTACCCAGCGCGTCCCTCTCTTTGCCGACACCGGAAGCTGCATACCTGCAAAAATGGTTGTTTGTGGTATGGAATCAGCCCCTGCTGAGTATGTTACTACATGACTGTCATGCCCCCTCGGACCCTCAGTTATTTGGTCGAGAGCATGCAATTCATTTTCATGCAAGTAGTTAATGTTAAAACTGTAAAGCAACCATATATATTGCAGTAAACTCAAATAACCAACAAGCCTCCGGCTTCACACATCGCATCGTAATGAACCACTGAAAGCGTTACAACGCTTATATGAGTACAGAGACTCCATTCCAACAAACACTTAATAGTTCATAATTGAGTTCAGCGACTCACCCGACCAAACAATCCACCATAACCACACATGAGTTCTACGACTCGACACAACCAGTTCACAACACACAATATGAGCACAATGGCTCGTTCAAACAAATCCACCAACATACCACACATAACCACAAAGCACAACCAATGAACAACAAGGCGAAACAACGAGAATTATAGACGGGTATAAACGCTCGTCTATGGCATGCAAGCCCAAATAATGTTCGCCTAATGTACGAGTTAGCATAGTCGTTCGTAATTGTTCAGTCATGTCGAATGACAACGTATCGTTAGAACGATGTGTCTCTAAGTTACCCATCTCTTATGGCGGGTCACCCACGGCAGTAGCCACTCCAGCGGTAGAGTCTCCGACCTACGAACGTTCTGTAGTTCGTTGGAAATTTATCCTGATACTTACGGTTACCACACGGTATCCTAGTATCGTTAATGGACCACAGTTCACAGCAAGAGCCACATCCTCTTGATAAACTTACCTATACCATCGCATCATTTTATTATTTTTCCTAACACAACAGACTGAGGTCGTTAGTCCAATCCTGAGTATGTCGACTCGGGATCCAGTGTTAGATACGAGAGCGGCGTTAAAGAGGCCAATGCTCCGTATATAAGTCTCAGGTAATATATATATATATCTTATTATCCTGATGCTACATCGTTTACTTACGTTCCTTATATTGCACATATAAGATAGCATCATTGTCGCTAGTTCGTTTTATAATATGTTCATATACGAACGGTACTGTTATGTTCGTGCAACAGTAATATTAAAGCAGCATTAATACACAACTCAAGCATATTAATTCACACAAGCAGACATTCAATCTTATCACAGATTTTCACACAATGTCTGAACTGAGGAACCCTCAGAGACAATCAAGCCACATAAATAACATACCGTTCACCCTGGAAGTATTACGGTGGAGTATGATTCAGCTAGATCCGATGCTCCTCGCGTCGTCTCTAACAGTCTAACATTACATAACGCTACTGATTAGATTCCCGTATATCAACTTAATTCTACGGTACCCCGTACCGTCGCTATTACCTCCCGGTTAATCCCCCGTTATTAACTGTCAATGTTTGTCGGGTTTTCGGTTTAACTCGAGATTGGAAAAGTGTTATATTACATGCGTAGTCTTGTCTCGTATATTAATATACTTATTGTTGGACTTTGTTATCGCATGTAACTTAATATATGTTTGTACATCATATAGTTTGTTTCTTTATTGCATGTATGATTCTTTGTCATGCACTATACATCTCACCTTAGTATTTATTTTTCTAAGGTTTGTCTCTTGTTTTTCCAAGTTCAATGTGGTCTAATTCATATTTAAACAATACTTTGAATTATATAAATCCTTATTATCCCATGTATACTCTTAACATTGGAATTCCATATCTAATGTTTGTAATTCTTTTCCCTTTAGCATATGTCATTTTAATTATGAAAATACATGGTCATTAAACCATATTATATTTTTCCACCATAACATATATTTATTTATATACATGTATTGTGGAACTATTTATTATATGGTAAGTCTTAATATGTATATTCATTCTTTTTAATGAATACCTCTCATATTATAAATGTTATAATTCCTATAACATTAAAACCATATTATAAATTCCATTTAGAAATGTTAATATTTCCGAACAGCACCTTTGTTCTTAAATATTCACAAAATCCACCACATAATTAATATATGTTACATTATAGTTATATAACATATATTATGACATTTATGTCATAAAACAATTATAACATATAGTTGTAAATTGTTTAAAAATACCAAACAGCCCCTTATAATTTCGGCTTTCACGATAAACCACTAAAACTTCTATAAATCACAAATCACCTCAATTATATTTCATTGTTACACTTATAACATATACCTTATATTATAATCTTTAAACCTTGATTAATCATAACCCATAGTTTTTAAAGGCTATAATTTTCGAACAGCCCCTAGGACTGTTTTAATTAAATCCCACCACCAAACTTGTATATATTCCAAATCTTCCCAATTTAAATACATAGTTTTCTAATTCCATTAAAACTATATATTATACATAATATCTTAATAAACCTTATATATAATTCCAAAAATTACCAACCTATAACCAAAAGGTTTAAATATTATTGCTAACCTTATACTCTCCATAAATCTCGGTTTTGACCCATCTTGTAACAATGTCATGAAATATCATATATTATACTTATATAATTCATATAAACTCCAAATTTAATTTAACCAAATAAACTTCTAAAAATTCCTAATAACTTAAGGGCTGTACTAAATCCCATTTAGTACCCCAAAGTTTCGGAAAATACATTGTAGGCCCATCTCTTATAAATCTTTTACAATTTAATACTTATCTTAATATAAGGTAGTATTTTAATTTCTTAAATCCTCCAAACTTGGTCAAAGTCTCCTATATAGTCAACTTTGACTTCTAACACCAAATTGGAACCAAACTTTCGGTAATCACCAATAATACCCCATAGTTTTCTATTTTTACAATTTTGACACAAAACTTTATAAAATGTTATAATTTTTATTAAATTCATTTAAAAACCCTAAATTCCTCTAAATTAAGCCTGCGGCTTTATATTTTACCAATAATTATGGTTTGGCCCCAAACTTAATTATATAAGCATAAATCTAACTAAATAAGCTTATAAACTTAATTAAAATGGCCTAATGACATGGCCTTATTACAACCTTGAACTTGCAAAATAAATTACACTTTAAATGTCTCAAAATATAGCATAAACTCACGGCCCCTCACCATGGTTTATTTATTTTTTCCACATAATGTCATAATTTGACCATTATGTTAATTAAATCTCTTAAATGACTAGCTTAATTTATCTTAGTCTTTTTTTTTTTCCATTTTTAGGTTAATATGACCCATATTATTAACTTCCCTCTCGGCATAATTAATATATAGGTTAGGAAATCATTAAATCATAAGTTTTAAGGTGTTTATACCCTTGATTCCTCCTTGTATGTACTCGGCCACTTGAAGGAAAATTCACCACATCATTTAGACATGTTTAATACACCAAAATAAGATATGGTTATACTCCAAGCTTGAGCTTAACCATAAAACAATTAATGTAGATTTAAGGCAAAATCACCTTAAAATGCAAGGGAACTTCAAGAGGTATTCGGCTTGAATTAAACACACCAAAAGGTGTTAAAGTCATCATATAGACATAGGGAATAGCTAGACAACACCAAGCTGCCTTGGTATTAGGTTTACCTTGAAAAAATGCCTTAAAGAAGGGTATTTCCTCTAGATCTTGGCCTCCCTTGCTTCAAATGGCTAACCAACTGATTGAACATGTAAATATGAAGATTATGAGTGTAAAACTCATAAAAATCAAAGGAAGAAAATCGGATGAAGAGTAGAGAAGCTTAAGGTATGTTTTTAACCTTAAAATGAGATTTTGGGAAACCTTGGTCCTATACTTGCTTCAGCCGAAATGGTTGGTGTTCTAACCTTAAAACACTGAGAATAAGCCATAGGAAGTGATGAACCCACGAGATCTAAGTGTAGGTAGTGAAGAGATGAAGAAAAAGAGCCAAAATAAGCCTTAAAACATTACCTTAGGAGCTTAAGAGATGGATCTACCGTCCATGCTCAAGAACTTCGGAGAGAGGGTCTGGAAACTGAAGGAGCTCGGCTGGAATGGAGCTAGGAGAAAGAGAATGATTGGAAGGATCCTTAATAATTCAAAAGGCAACTTTTGATTAGTTTAAGTTTGTTAATGAGAGATGACTCATCAAGGGATAAGAATGGATGGCATCGGTTAATGGAGGGGCTGGGTAGGGCTCACATGGTTTTGGAGCTGATTGAAGCAATCATGGAGCAAATGTATATTAATTAAGTCATATATTAGAAAGGTAAAAGTAACCTCCTTAATTTAAGGAGTGGTGTTGGATACTTGTCCCTTATATGTGCAAGTGGTGAATCCAGCCTCTTCTTACTTGTGGCTGCCGATTTCATGAGGTCCAAGGGGTCAACTTTGACCTCTTGACCATTCTTAGTCAATGTTGACTTAAGCGGGCCCCCTTTTAGGGTTTTATTAATATATTTAATATTAAATTTGGTGAATTAAATTCCTAATATGATATAATGTGATAAAATATCATATTTAAAGGTAATTATAACCTTTAAGCCCATTAAAAGCCAATTTAGAAGGCAATCTCACAAAAATGTGCTTTAAGGTGTTTTAGTGCACATTTTGTGTTGCAAGGTGGCTTGAGCTTAGTTTTCTTTGATAATAGTTTTGTTGTGTTCCTTACTTCATTATAATACTTAGGAATCCACTTTGGATCCTATTTGAGGTCATACAATCTTTTGGTGCTTTAAAGCACATTTTTTGGCTTTACCGATCTTAAGGCATGTTTGCCTTGTTGAGATCTTTAGATTGTTCCCCAATAATTTTAGATGTTTATTAACCATCTTAGATCATTAATAGATCATTTAGTTAAGTTTTTAAGGTTAGGGGTATTTCAAGGCCCCCACTTTTAGACACAAGTGACGATAAAGGGCTTAAAGAGGCTAGTTTTCATGCCCAAATGACTTGGGATCTAGGTTGTGTTATACCCAAAATTTCAACCCCCCCGAAAGAGAGTCTCTACTAATAGGATAGTAGCGAGGGTTCCCGGTTCGATCAGCACATTTCAGAGTACTAGGGAGGGACAGCTTATTCATCTCCGAGGGCACTTTCGTAATTTTTTCAAGGCTCCTAAGCCCCTATAGACAGAGGATGACATTTGAAGCATAATGCGTTGGAATTTTGATTTTTCGAATTTCCAATAATTTTCTAGTAATTTCTAATTGAATCTGACGAGAAATTGAATTTAAAAATATTCCAATATCCAAAAAATTCGATTCCACTTTAGAAAATTCAGAAATATCATCTTTTTTACCATGTGTAAAATTTCATAATCAAATTCCTTTTGGAAGCCCTTGAGCTAAAACGTCGGTAAATCTCGGTTTTTTACCGGATTTTTCTATCTTTAAGGAAGCCTATATAAGGAACCTTATCCCATGATCAAATCAGAACCTCAAGAACCCTAGACTCTCAAAGAAGGCAGCCGTCTCTCTCTCTCTCCACGTTTTGAACTCCAGAGCCACAGTCAAACACCGAAATCTCACCGAAATCAACACCAAAACACATTTTTCAACTCCCACAACATCATCCATCATCAAACCCTCACCAAAACACAGCACCAAAACGTGAAGAACATCAAGAACAGCAAGGAGTCAGAAGCTCGGTTCGAAGTTCTTCCGGATCCTCCTCAACGAGGCCTCCGAAGAATCTCGACGTGAAGAAACACCACGAATATGAAGGTAAAACAGGTTGCAATTCTACTTTTCTAACTCTCCACGACCTTATTAACTCTCTGTCAAATTTTGGGTTCAAACTAACCTTTTTACGCTTCTGTATTGCTAATTACTTTTGTTTCTGCTTGTTACTTGTTCGTCAAGTTTCGTACATAATTCGACTTCAAACTGCAATCTTTCAATTACTAACAATTGTACACCTTTCAGGCTACACGTGCATAAATTTTGAGCCGAAAACACCTTCGGGAACCACCATAAAACCCCTGTCCGTGGGTTGTCCGGGATCTCGGACCTATGGTCCGGGACCACGGACGGGTTTGTCCGTGGCCTCGGACGCCCACAGACGCGGCGGGATTTTAAAAATTTTCAAATTTAGGTTTTCTAATATAATGTCCGGGCCCACGGACCCTGTCCGTGGCCCCGGACTTTCAAACTCAAACTTTTGTTTTTCCTCAAATTCGACTTTTGTATAATTAGGTTAACTAGGGTCCGTGGTCTCGACATGGTGTCCGTGGCTACGGACGTAAACGAATTTTGACCCAATTCTGCCTCTGAAACCCTAGTTTAGGTAGCTTTTAATTTAACTTTAATTTTCTGTCAAAAAATGCTAAAAAACACAAAAAACAGAAGCTTGCGCACTTAGGTTAAAACGACTCGTAATAAGCCGTAAATAAACCAAGTAGAGGAAAAACGACCTAGGAAGGTAATGAAAGTAATTTGAACCCTAAATAAGTCGAATACCAAGCCCCCGAACCCGAACTCTACCTTTCCTGATTTACTCTAGGTAAAATTAGGTGGCGACTCATAATAGGTTCCAGTGAGCTAGCTTAGGTTTTAATAATTATTGTTATATGACATAGTTATTAATCTTAGGTTATAAGTGGACCTAAAACCCGATTAGATCCTAATCAACTTAATCCACATAGGATAGGGTTTAAAATCAAGGCTCACAGACTGGCGACTCTGCTGGGGACAAACTCTTAATTTTAACTTGTTTAATTTTAAGAAAGAGGGCTTAACTCGAAAATGTTTATTTATATGGCTTTATTACTTTGTTGTTTACTTTTGTGCGCACTTTAATTTCTGCACTTTCGCATCATATGAGAGCGAGGGTCCACACAACCGGTTCTACCCCGGGACCCGTCTGAGGGTCCCCTGTCAAGGACTCACACCTTTTAGGTGATGTGAATAAGTGGGGGAAAAGAGGAGGGTGTCGTCTAACCACACCCCCTTAATACCTGGGCTTTAGCCCCAAGCATTTTCCTGGCAGTATCCTTACCTAGCCCATTGTGTGTCAGTCAAAGATCCGACCGTAGACGCACACCACCCTCAGGTGATGTGAAAAAAGTGGGGAAGCCCAAGAGAATAGCGTGCAAGCCCTATTCCTTTGTGGCGACCTGGGCCCATGCCCCAAGCACCTCTCCGGATCGATCCATACCTGGTTTGATTTTAACGTCTGGTGAGGACATGTTGAATTTGTGTGGGCCTTGTTTACCTGCATGATCAGCCCACTACCCAGCCTAGAAATTGATAGGAACTTTTCCGACATCAACTCACCCCAACCCGATATCGTGACTTTATTGCTTGCGGCCCAAAGGCCTTGCTTGATTTGAATGTGTGAGTTATTTGTTCGGGCTTCGGCCCAAAAGTTTAGATTTAGGTGATTTCTCTTCTGGCCCAATTTGAATTATCCAATTAGTTCTAGGCCCATAAAAAAGAATCCACCTGAATTTGAAATAACTCACAGGTCCTGAAAAAGTTTTCTTCAGCTTAGCAGCCATCTTCTCTGATCCAAGGAAAGTTAGGCCCATTTATGATCTAGGAACCATTCCAGCCCATGAGCTTCACTCCAGGCCCAAACACATTCCGGCCCAAGGGCTCATTCTAGACTAGGTAGACTTCTTATTCGGGCCCTAGCCCCAAACCCTAGATCTAGGTGTCACCTCTCAGGCCCAATCAAAGCCTTCTGTTTAGATTTCAGTCCAAGTTCCAGTTCATAGTCTGAAAGATACTCCATCCCAAACACCTCATTCTCTGGGTATCCTGGCCCACTTGCTTTCAGCCTAAGTCTGTTTCGATCTATCTTGTGAAGCGTCATGTTTCAGCCCACTTCCTTTTGTTAGCCAATAATGGACACCTTGAACACAGGTAGACTCAAGTCCCAAGTGCGGTCCAATCGACATGGAAGCCCAGCTCGCAATTTTGGAACAAAAGCACATGGCCACCATTGAAGCCATGAAGCAGAGGCATAGTGCTGCCATGGACGCCGTGGAATCTAACTACGTTGCTGTTATCGAAGAGTTGAAAGCAAAGGCTCTTTCCCTCGAGTCTGAACGTCAAGCTCGGGATGAGTTAGTGGACAGGCTTCTCAACACCCTTTATGACTGCATTGAAGTTGGATCCATTAGGGTCCGAGGATCGAAGAGGAATGTTAAAGAAATTGCTACAGAACTCACGAAAGTGATTAGGCAACCGGGAGCAGCAACTTGCATCCAAAGCTGCACCCGCAAGAGAACCAGGCAACATGAGGAAGACAACGATCAACAGTCAAGAGGACCTGGTTGGAGCGTTGGGACAGTAGAACCACCCCGACGGAATTCTCGACAGAGAGAGTTTACAGACATCGGTCGAACACCAAGACAAGCACTTGAAGAGCTTCGAGGAAGATATCCGATGCAACCGCTTGCCCTGAGGCCAGGAACTACTCATTTGGGGAAGGATCTTAATCAATTTTGTCACTTCCATCAGCTGCCCGGTCACGACACTGACCACTGCAGGCCCTACAACACACAAATCCAGGATCTAATTGACCAAGGGCTCCAATTCTAAGAACATGGTGGAAGAGCGCAGAGCACGCATGCCCAAGTGTCATCAGAAATATTGTTTTTTTTTAGTGTGTTTCTCATTAAATGCATTCCTTTTCTTGATTATTTGTCTTTCAACTTTTGTAGTAGTTAGTTCCCTTGATCATTTTCGGTAGTTTCCCTGAGTTTGTAATTTCCAACATTATTCTTTTTGTTGAATAAAACATAGTTCCATTTCCATATTTAATTTTTTGTACAATTAGTATTATTAATTAATTCGAAAAACGAAAAAGAAGAGCAATCACGTCTTTCAAGGATCGAAGTAAGAAGTAATCATTTTCTGACTATGCAATGGAATACAAAGACTTGCATTTTGTTTCTGAAAATTTGAACATGTCCAACCAAACACCACTACTCACCCCAAAACATCCAAGCAACCACGAAGCGGTTTTCAAGTCTACATTTGTCAAATTGTTGTTATAAACCCTGGATTAATACTGGGGGCAATCTGAGTTTAAGTTCGCATCTTTCACCTTTCATTTAAATATGCGAACAAGTCTCTGAGTGAGAGATCTCGCGAGAGTGTCTTGAGTGGTAAAACCATGAGTGAACGAGCGTATCATTCTTACACGACTCCGGTGAGACCACATTCAAAGGTGAGGTAAACGGCATAACTCCGATCCGACCGAAGGAGATAATTTGTAAATTTACCCTTAGACCTGCGGAAAAGTAACAACGAACGGATACACAACTATCAGGAATGACGAAGCACTAGGTACAACACCACATAGCTAAAAGCTTGTAAACCCTGACATTAAACCCTAGGCACCCCCGTGAGCCTTTCATATATCCCTTTTCGATGTTGCAAAGTTCCACAGAACAAGCCAGCCCATGATGAATAACCAACCCGGTGACCAAAGGAAGTAAGGAGCCAGGTTCTCGGATATGTTTTCATCAATCCAAAGAAGCAGCAACGCCGCTATCAAGATGACGAAGTAATCCACAAATGGTCCCAAAGTGACCAGGATCCAAAGAGCTCACATCAAAACAGCTCTCGAAGCCTAAAACCGAGAAACATAAGAACCCGCAAGCAAAGTCAAGAAAGGATAAAACAAAGAGGCAAACCCGAAGTGCCTCGAGGAAAATCCGAATGACAAAAAGAGGAATGGTGTAAAGGACGACTTCAAAAGTCCAAGTCCATAAGCTCGAAAGCAACGTCAACACAAAGCAGCTAGACGACTTACGAAGACAAGGAGATGATTCCGAGAAAAGAAGCAAGATGCAACTTTGGTCACCCCTTTTAACTCCACATACCTCAAATATCCCTCCATGGTCCCGTTGTCTTTCATCACACCCCATGGCCATGTTATAAGCTTTAAAGACTTCCGACTTGGAAGGGTGTATCCAATCATGTGAAAGTAACAGATCGAATGCGTAAATTCATCAAGTATCAAATTCAATGGTCTAGAATTGTGACCGTAAGTGAGAAACGAGTGAAACACCACAAACACGTCGAGTGTAGGTTAGGAAGCACCAAATCAGAACATAAGTCCTGGCCCTGTGAGGAGGACGAGACTCGTTCGCACGTTTGATCAAAGAAAATACTGGGGGCAATCGATCGGAACGATCGATTGCCATGAACTCTAGCTCATATTGTCTTAAGGGAAAAAAACTGGGGGCAATGTGTGGTTCCAACAATTGCTATGCCAACACTAATTGGAACCCAAAGCTCAAACCACCACCCTCCCACCACAGGCAAACATAAGCCCTTACCTCCACTTCAAACACCTCAGGCCCACATAAGCCCTTACCTCCACACCTCCACTACACAGGCCCACATAAGCCTTTACCTGCATATCAAACACCACAGGCCCATATAAGCCCTTACCTGCATATCAAACACCACAGGCCCACATAAGCCCTTACCTTCACATCATACACCATACCTCACCGGCGGCATGTCATCTCGTAGGAAATAAGTTATAAATCCGAAGTCTATAGTTAGAAAATGATAATTTCACTTTTCTTTTCAGTAAACAGAATTTTCTTCAAACACTTCCACGTTTGGCACCTCTTTCAAACAATTTTTTGTCTTGAACAACTTTCCTTCAAACACTTCGGTTTCATAAACCTCATCATGGCCACACTTGGCACACTTTCTAGTAATGTCGTGCTTTGGACAATTTTTGACCCTTAACATTGCCATGTTTGGCACTTTCATAATCAACTTCATCATGATCATTTGCATAAAGTTTACCTTGCATCCGTCTGTACGAAACTCCTCATAGACCAGAGATACAGATTCTCACCCGATCAGAGATACAGATTCTCAGCCGAAGAGATACAGATTCTTCAGAGATACAGATTTCTCACCCGATCAGAGATACAGATTCTCAGCCGAAGATACAGATTCTTCAGAGATACAGATTCTCACCCGATCAGACATACATATTCTCAGCCGAAGGTACAGATTCTTCAGGGATCAGATTCTCAGCCAAAGATACAGACTCTTCAGAGATGCAGATTCTCAGCCAAAGATTCAGATTCACCAGAATAGATGAACTCAACCTCTGGCTCGTCATGAACCTGATTTCCTACCATTCCACTTAGGCACCCATAGGTCCTACTTTACATTCGTCAATCTAGGCACACATCACATCAATCTCATTACGTCACTTTTCATTTTCAGGTTCCCGACACCTTATAATGCTCGACGTATTCCAGGTTCCCGACACCTTATAATGCTCGGCGTATTCCATTCAACTTCAGGTTCCCGACACCTTATAATGCTCGGCGTATTCCAGGTTCCCGACACCTTATAATGCTTGGCGTATTCCATTCAACTTCAGGTTCCCGACACCTTATAATGCTCGGCGTATTCCAGGTTCCCGACACCTTATAATGCTCGGCGTATTCCATTCAACTTCAGGTTCTCGACACCTTATAATGCTCGGCGTATTCCAGGTTCCCGACACCTTATAATGCTCGGCGTATTCCATTCAACTTCAGGTTCCCGACACCTATAATGCTTGGCGTATTTCATTCGCTTTCAGGTTCCCGACACCTTAGAATGCTCGGCGCACTTCATTCCTTTAAAGGTAGTCAACGCCTTAGAATAGCTTGACATCATATCATCCTCATAGGTAGTCAACGCCTTAGAATCGCTTGGCATCCCTTCCACTTTACTCATAGGTAGTCACCGCTTTAGAACAGCTCGACACAACTTTTCAGATTTCAATTGCATGTGGGTCTTTTAAGATCCAAAATTTTGGGGGTATCACTCAAGCATCAACTAGCCTTCTCATTTCCATTACAAAGTCTAGTTGACGGGGGGGCAATGTTAACTAACCCAAAATTTCAACCCCCCCGAAAGAGAGTCTCTACTAATAGGATAGTAGCGAGGGTTCCCGGTTCGATCGGCACATTTCAGAGTACTAGGGACAGCTTAGTCATCTCCGAGGGCACTTTCGTAAATTTTTCAAGGCATCCTAAGCCCCCTATAGGCTTTCTCTCTCCTCCAAATAAGGGTCAAATAAAAATTTAAAATGCTTAAAATTTTAACCCATGACAGAGGATGACATTTGAAGCATAATGGCGTTGGAATTTTGATTTTTCAAATTTCCAATAATTTTCTAGTAATTTCTAATTGAATCTGACAAGAAATTGAATTTAAAAATATTCCAATATCCAAAAAATTTGATTCCACTTTATAAAATTCAGAAATATCATCTTTACCCATGTGTAAAATTTCATAATCAAATTCCTTTTGGAAGCCCTTGAGCTAAAACGTCAGTAAATCTCGGTTTTTACCGGATTTTTCTATCTTTAAGGAAGCCTATATAAGGAACCTTATCCCATGATCAAATCAGAACCTCAAGAACCCTAGACTCTCAAAGAAGGCAGCCGTCTCTCTCTCTCTCCACGTTTTGAACTCCAGAGCCACAGTCAAACACCGAAATCAACACCAAAACACATTTTTCAACTCCCACAACATCATCCATCATCAAACCCTCACCAAAACAGCACCAAAACGTGAAGAACATCAAGAACAACAAGGAGTCAGAAGCTCGGTTCGAAGTTCTTCCGGATCCGCCCTCAACGAGGCCTCTGAAGAATCCCGACGTGTGAAGAAACACACGAATCTGAAGGTAAAACAGGGTTGTAATTCTACTTTTCTAACTCTCCACGACCTTATTAACTCTCTGTCAAATTTTGGGTTCAAACTAACCTTTTTACGCTTCTGTATTGCTAATTACTTTTGTTTCTGCCTTGTTATTTGTTCGTCAAGTTTCATACATAATTCGACTTCAAACTGCAATCTTTCAATTACTAACGAATTGTACACCTTTCACGCTACACGTGCATAAATTTTGAGCCGAAAACACCTTCGGGAACCACCATAAAACCCCTGTCCGTGGGGTGTCCGGGATCTCGGACCTATGGTCCGGGACCACGGACGAGTTGTCCTGGTGGGCAAGGACACCGCCCCGGACGCGGCGGCGGGATTTTAAAATTTTAAAAATTAGGTTTTCTAAAATAATGTCCGGGCCCACGGACAGCCTGTCCGTGGCCCCAGACTTTTCAAACTTTTGTTTTTCCTCAAATTTGACTTTTCTGTATAATTAGGTTAACTGGGGTCCGTGGTCTCGGACATCCGTGGTCTCGACATGGTGTCCGTGGCTACGGACGTAAACAAAATTTGACCCAATTCTGCCTCCGAAACCCTATTTAGGTAGCTTTTAATTTCACTTTAATTTTCTGTCAAAAAATGCTAAAAAACACAAAAAAAACAGAAGTTTGCGCACTTAGGTTAAAACGACTCGTAATAAGCCGTAAATAAACCAAGTAGAGGAAAAACGACCTAGGAAGGGTAATGAAAGTAATTTGAACCCTAAATAAGTCGAATACCAAGCCCCGAACCCGAACTCTACCTTCCTGATTTACTCTAGGTTAAAATTAGGTGGCGACTCATAATAGGTTCCAGTGAGCTAGCTTAGGTTTTAATAATTATTGTTATATGACATAGTTATTAATCTTAGGTTATAAGTGGACCTAAAACCCGATTAGATCCTAATCAACTTAATCCACATAGGATAGGGTTTAAAATCGAGGCTCATAGGTTGTTGGACAGTTGCCCATATGGGGGTGTTACAAATGGTATTAGAGTTTACTCGGGACTGTTTTTGGATTGACTACCTGACACCTACGACGAGGAGGTCTATGGGATTTGGATGTTAAGCTTGTGACGAGAACGTGGGAATATTAAGGGCTTAACATGGGCTTTGTTCAAGCCCAAATGGCTTGGGAGCTCGATTGTTAGACAATTATCCATATGAGGGTGCTACAAATAATTACTTTGATAACTATAAAATAGGGTGATTATGACCCTTCTTAATATCTATGCACACAAGATAAAACTTCAAATATTACGGAACATACGGGAGTACTATTTTAAAAAAAACAACTATAACTGCAAGTAACGCAAAACTATGCAAAGAAAGAAACATAAAATAGTAACAATTTAAAGAGCAAATGGGGGGCACCAATGTAGTCATAGAGAGAGAAAACGCTCTCTCTCTCTCTTCCCTCTTCCTCTCTTTTTCCTTTCTTCTCCTTTCTTCCCTTTTCTCCTTCTCTTTTGCTAGTATTTCTTAATCTATGGTCTTGTAGATATCTTTCTTTATTGTTCTACTTAGTTCTTAGTTTTCTTCTCGAGAGGAAGTTCTTTGTTTCGTCTAGCTTGTGTTTTGTGCTTTTGTGTCTAGTGAGTTTTGTTTGGTTGGGTTGGGTTCTGGATTTTCCACCGGTTATGTTCTTGCATGTGCCTCAAAGATTTATCCGAGCTCGGTCGAGCCGTTGGATCCCTTTCGGTTTTGCTAGCTGATTGTTGTTGCTAACAGGATGCGGATCAACAACATTTGAAAAGCTGCAGATGAAGTCGGTGATGGTGGTTGGTGGTGCTAGGACTGGCCATGGTGGTTGCTCACTATGATGATGAAGCTTTTCATACAAGTTTTCTACTTTTAGGACACATGTTAGTCTTTGGATGTATCCTAAAAAAAAACAAATTTAAAGAGCAAATCTCATTTTGTTATTGCTATGCTCGAAGTCGGAGATGGTAGCAATCGTCATTTTTTTTTTTTTTGAAATCAGTAGCAATCGGGAAACTTGTGCTAGTAGTAAGTTGTGAGGCCCACGGATTACCCCTTACAATATCGACCTATATTAAAGAGATTGATAGCCCAGCAAATGTGGCCTACATTGGAACCTGAGAAATTCCTTTTAGTTAATATTTTGTATGACGGACCCAAATGAGAGTCTCAAGCAGACACTCGAGCAGAATCGCTAGCTTTTGTAGTCTTGAAGATAAGAAGCTTCCTGCAGAGAAAAGCAAATGGGGAATGAAGTCTATTAGAGTACGTATTGCAGGTAGGCCTAAGCCAAGGCTCATGATTAATGTTCAGATCCCTCTATATAAAGGTTAGCTATGTAGTACGTTTACACAAGCAATTAACACAATTTCAGTCTTTTTTTTTTCCCATATTCTTAGTTAGAGGTGTCAATTTTACCCAACCCGACAACCTGACCTAAACCCAACCCGTAAATAGCGGGTATAGATTAAGATTAATGACCCATTTAATTTTTAGATCGGTATGGATTATCTATTAAATATATGAGTTGGGTATGAGTTAAGGGTCCTAACCTGAATTTAACCTGACCCGTTTACTTAAATTAATTAAAAATAAATAAATATGTATATATTGTACTTGGATATGTATTAACTCTATAACCATTAGTATCATAGCCAACAAAAATACTATCACTTCTTTAGGCCCACACAAATAATTATTTTATAAATCCAAATACATTCTCTAGACCATCTATATCCACCATTCACTCTTTGTTTGAAAATCTAAATACTATGTCAATCATTAGTCGCGCAAACTTCATTGTTCACATTATTTCATCCACACAAATAACTGAGATGGGTTAAGATTATTGACTCATTTAACAGAATGTTGACATTTGGAAAAACAGCACACAATGATTTGAAATAAATGATCGTCATGTGCATACTTTTTATGGACGACTGATCATTCTACCGAAAAAACAAGAGTATTTGTATTTAAACGGGTTGGGTCAGGATTCAATGATTTTATATGGGTTGGGTATGAGTTAAAAACTTGTAACCCGATTATTGTTGGTCAGGTATAGGTCAATATAATTTTAATCGGATTGGGTGTGAGTGAGTTTCAACCCGACCCATCAACTCGAATTGCCACCCCATTTCTTAGTAGGTATAATATAATATAACCTTCCTCTTGTTAAACGAAAAAGAATGAGCTACTGCATATTTGCTTAACCGGAAATGTCTTGAGCTTCAACAACTAGTTTTGCGGAATCACTATCCTTATTCTTTTATCAGTAGTAACATTTAGTTGATTTTTCAGCTAAAAAAATAGAGAGTAAAAATAGTTGATATGATAAATACAGATAGAAAAAACTAACCATCAAATAAACTTGTTTACAAATTAAAGATAATTTCCAATCTCATTAATTAATCTTTATTTTCATTGTTGTCTTGTATCTAGTCACTAACTAGTACGCACGCAATTCGAACACTTCTCTCTGTAATTTTATGTTGATAGTAGCTGAGTTAATGGTCGGTTTTTTAACTATTTTTGGATGATTTTTTTTTGAAATTTCGTAATATCTCTAAGGTTTACTGAAATACCCCTAATCTTGAAAACTTAATTAATGATCTATTAATGATCTAATATGGTTAATAAACATCTAAATACTATTGGGGAACAATCTAAAAGATCTCAACAAGGCAAAAAACATGCTTTAAGATCGTAAAGTAAAGCCAAAAATGTGCTTTAAGACACCATAGAGATTGTATGACCTCAAATAGGATCCAAGTGGATTCCTAAGTATTATAATGAAGTAATGAGCATTATAAAACCATTCTCAAAGGAAACCAAGCTCTAAAACATGTTCTAACACAAAATGTGCTTTAAAATTCCTTAAAGCACGTTTTTGAGAAAATTGACTTTCTGAGTGGGTTTTGAGTGGTGTTAAGCATTGGATTAGACCTTGATATACTAATGTACTATAATTTACCACATTGGAAGGTCTAAATCCAAAATTTTAATAAAAATCGAAAAAATGACATTCATTTGTGAATAGTAACCCAAATAGTGCATTTTTAAGCAAAATTGACTAAGTATGGTCAATGGTCAATTAATGACCACCCTAACCCTTTGGCTGTCGGCAGGCATGGAGGAAGGAAGACAGCACATTCTACTTTAGTGCTAAATATCTTCCTAATTTGGTGAATCACCATTTTACTATTCATTTTCTACTTTTCATTCATTAAATTACATTTCTTTTCTTTCTCTTGCTTCTTGTCCCATTCCAGCCAAGCCATAAGCTCTTCCAAACCCTCTCAAGCTGTGTTTCTTGAGTATGGAAGACAAATCAATCTCTTAAGCACCTAAGGTAATGGTTTAAGGCATATTTTAGCTCTTTTTCTTCATCTTTTCATTACCTATGCTTGGAGCTCATGATCTATCACTTTCCATGGCTCATTCTCAGTGTTTTAAACCTTGAACAATAATCAATCTCGGCTGAAGCAAGTCTAGGGACCAAGGTTTCCAAAAATTTGCATTATAAGGTAAAAAAATACCTTAAGCATCTCCTTTCTCCATCCGGATTTCTTCTTCTGATTTTTATGAGTTTATTCACTCATAATATTCATATTTACATATTATTCACTTGGTAAACAATTGGATGATGCAAGGGTGGCCGAAAATCAAAGGAAATACCAATCTTAAGGCATTTTCCAAGGTAAAACCTATTACCATAGCAGCTTGTTGTTTTCTAGCTATTTCCTATGTTTATATGGTGAATTTAACACCATGTGGTGTGTTTAATTCAGGCCGAAATCCATTGGAAACTTACATTGAATTTTTAAGGTGATTTTTGCCTTAAATCTTACATTAATTGTTCTTTATGATTAAGCTCATGCTTGGAGTATAACCATATCTTATTTTGGTGTATTAAACATGTCTAAATGATGTGGTGATTTTTCCTCCAAGCTGCCGAGTTGTTACTAAGGATAAACCAAGGTATAAAACACCTTAAACTTATGATTTTATGATTTCTTAGCATATATATATTATGTGCCGAGAGTGGAGTTAATTATATGGGTGATTTTAACCTAATAATGGAAAAAAAAATGACTAAGATAAATTAAGCTAGTCATTTAAGTGATTTAATTAACATAATGGTCAAATTATGACATTATGTGGAAAAATAAATAAACTACAAGCAAGGCCGAGAGTTTATTGTATAATTTGAGCTATTTATGTGTAATTTATGTTATAAAGCAAAGTTGTAATAAGGCCATGTCATTAGGCCATTTTAATTTAAGTTTAAAGCCTATTTAATTTAATTTATGCTTATATAATTAAGTTTGGGGTCAAATGGTAATTACTAGTAAAATATAAAGCTGTGGGCTTAATTTAGAGGAATTTAGGGTTTTTAAATGAATTTAATAAAAATTATAACATTTTATAAAGTTTTGGGGTCAAAAATTGTAAAAATAGAAAAAAAGTATAGGGTATAATTGGTAATTACCGAAAGTTTGGTTCAATTTGGTATTAGAAGTCGAAGTTGACTATATAGGAGACTTTGATCAAGTTTGGAGAATTTAAGAAATTAAAATACTACCTTATAATAAGATAGTTATTAAATTGTAAAAGATTTATAAGAGAGATGGGTTATATTGTGATTTCCGAAAACTTGGGGTTGTAAATAGAATTTAGAACAGACCTTAGGTTATTAGGAATTTTAGAAGTTTGTTGGTTAAATTTGGAGTTTATATGAATTATATAAGTATAATATATGATATTTATAACATTGTTACAAATGGGTAATATGTGTATTAAACCGAGAATTATAGAATGTATAAGGTTAGAAATGATATTTACACCTTTTGGTATAGCTTGGTAATTTTGGAGTTATATATAAGGTTTTATAAAGATATATGTATAATATAGTTGTAATGATATTAGAAAACTATGTATTATAAATTGGGATTAATTTGTAATTTATGGAAGTTTAGTGGGAAATAATAAAAAACCGAGAGTTTAATGGGTTTTTGGTAATTGTAACAATTATAACTATAGGTTATAATTGTTTTAATGACATAAATGTCATAATATATGTTATATAACTATAATATAACACTATATAAATATGTGGTGGATTTTGTAAATATTTAAGAAACTAGGTGCTGTTCGGAAATATGGGCATTTTTAAATAAAAATTTATAATATGGTTTCTAATGTTAAAGGGGTGTAACATTTATGATATAAGAAATATTCATTAAAAGAGAATCAATATATTATAAAGATTTACCGTATAATAAGAGTCCCATAATACATATATATATATATATATATATATTTATGGAGTGGAAAAAAATATAATATGGTTTAATAACCATGTATTATCATAATTAAAATGATGTAAGATAAAGAGAGAAGAATTACAAACATTGGATATGGAAATTCTAATGTTAGGAGTATACATGAAATAATAAGGATTTATATATAATCCAAAGTATTTTTACATAAGAATTATACTCCTTTGAACTTGGAAAAACAAAACCTTAGGAAAATAAATACAAAGGAAATGCATAATGTATGATAAGAATTATACATGCAATATAGAAACAAACTATAATATACAAGTGCATATTGAATTACATGCGATAACAAAGTTTAAACTTTAAGTATATTAATATACAAAGACGAGACTACGCATGTAATATAACGTTTTTCCAACCCCGAGTTAAAGTTAAAGCTGAAAACCCGACAAACGTTGATAGTTAATGACGGGGGATTAATCGGGAGGATTAGTGACGGTACGCGGGCGGGGTACCGTAGAGTTATGTTGTTATACGCGATTCTAATCAGTAGCGTTATGTATTATTAGCTGTGTTAGAGACGACACGGGGGAGCATCGGATCTAGCTGATTCATACTCCACGGTTATACATTCAGTCTTGAACGGTATGTTGTAACTTGTCTCTGATTGTCTCTGAGGGCTTCCTCGGTTCAGACTTCTGTGTGATCTGTGATAAGATTGTTTGTCTGGATGTGTGAATAAATATGCATGAACTGTATATCTATCGCTGCTTATTATTTACTGTTGCTGCGTTAACAGTATTGGTTCGTATATATGAACATATATATATATATATAAAACGAACTAGCGGCTATGGAGCTATCTTATATGCAATATAAGGATCGTCAGAAAAACGTTGTAGCACTAGGATAATAAGATATACATGTTATCCGAGACTTTAATACGGAGCACTGGCCTTTCTAAACGCCGCTCTCGTATCTAACACTGGATCGCGAGTTTATAGACTCAGATGGACTAACGACCTTAGTCTACTGTGTTAAAAAAAATTGGTAATGCGATGCGATGGTATAATTAATTAATTAAATAACAAAGCCAAGAGGATGTGGCTCTTGGTGCGCGCTGTGATCACAAAAACGATACTAGGATGTCCGCGTACGGGTCCGCAAGTATCAAGAAATTTCCCGTGAGCTAGGATGGCTCGTTGGTCGGAGACTCTACCGCTGGAGTGGCTACTGCCGTGGGTGACCCGCCATAGTATATGGGTAATTTAGAGACACGTCGTTTTTAACGAGACGTTGTCACTAGGTATAACTGAACACTTATTACAGTTGAGACTTGTACATTGGCTAACAATATTGGTTTTTATACCAAGGACGGAGTTAATACTTGTTTATTATTCTTGTTGTTTCGCCTTGTTGTTCATTGGTTATACCATGTGATTTATATTATGTGTATAGATGGTTGTGTTATTGTATGGTTATTACTGTTAAATGTTTTACAGTTTAAATATTAAAACGGTATTGCATGTAACGAATCTCATGCTCTTGACCAATTAATTGAGGGGGTTTGAGGAGGCATGACGGGGCATGTGATAACATACTCAACAGGGGATGATTCCATACCACAAACCATTTTTATTGCAGGAGACTAGCTGGTGGGGTCGACGCGAGGCGCGACAGTTGTGTTTACTTTTTGGACTTGGTACGGTTTAAGACTACTGTTGTTTTGGACTCAGGGTTTGTAAACTGAGGTGTGTATTTTGGTTAGAAGCTCACGTGTACGGTTTGTTAATAAACGGTTGTTGTTGGATATGTTTTAGATTGTTTAAGCACTACTATCTATCTCTTGTGGTCACTGCGGAATACGTTTCGTATGTTGATTATCATGTAACTAGTTATCACCCGTATGGGCGAGTGATAATAGTGACACCATTAGAGCGACAATCTGTTATTTACCGTTGTGATTTAATTATTAAGTACAACGTTTATGTTATGATTAGGAGCCAGATTAGTAGGGGTGTTACATTTACTCCTTTTTAATAAAATACTCCTAAATTTTACAATCTATGTGATATACTCGATAGACTTTATTTTACTTTACTATATACCCATCAGGTTTATTTTACCGTCTAATATACCCCCTCATATTTATTTTACTCTACAATATACCATTGTAGTGTAACATTATTTTTTCACATATACCAAGTGAAGTAAAATGAATTTTGTTTTTTACACTGATATATCTGCATAGTGTAACACCTACTTTTTCATATATACCCTGTGCACAATGTTACAGTGTAGCGGCTAATTTTCACCTTTAAATACTAGAAATAGCACATATGTGTAATGTCTTACAAACAGTGTTCAATGATATAATTTAAGATCAATGTCAAATTAGTTTTCAGTTTGATGAAGAGAAATATTATCTGTCATGTTTGACTTTGTAGAGAAAATAAGAAGATCCTCACCTCTTGTTTTAGCTAGATCTTTAGTATAAATTTGGGCCTCTTAGATTAGTGTTTAAGTATTTATATATTCTTAAATTGCACTTGCTAATCTTATTATGATCTTTTTGTATTAGAAGTTACTGCAAATTTTGGCATATGACTTCTATCGATGCCTTCAACTTAGCATAAGGGGGGTTGGGTCAGTGTCATTGTTGGTTATTGCAGTCGTTGGTTACATCTCTGACAGCCTTTTGAGAAAATATTTAGATAAGGACAAACAGATAATTACATATACAGATATTGGATAAGCTTGTTTGGCAAGTATGGTAATCTATTCTTATTTGTAAGCCAATCACTTGAACCTTTACCTAGCTCTGGGAAGCCTTTATCTTAGTCTAGTGCATCTTTTAGGGGTAATCATCACTCTCATTGTTCTACCATCATGCTACATAAAGAATCTTCATTTTGTATCTTCTTTCTTTTCACGTACAAGAACCATGGTTGTCAAAGCTACAAAAATCTACAATGTGAAATGAATAATGCAGGTGGTGGTGTGCTATGTGCAAACTTGTTGGTATTTGCACCAATTTTAGTGGCTACATCTCAATTTTACTAAAAAACTATGATATTTTCTATCTCATTGTAAATCGAAGAGAGCTTGAATAGCTTGAGTGCACAGTGGTTCTTGTATATATGAAAGAGTAAGATGGAAGAAGGGGGTGTAGGTCAAGACATTGGGGAGAGCGGTCTGGTTCTGCTAAATGAACCGACCGGTAAAACATTACAATATTAAACCTAGATACATACTAGAAAAACAAGATTACATGGTAACAAGATTACACAACAATCCTTAATCCTAGATACAGTCTAGTCTAATACCCCCCTCAAAAGTACAATGCGTACTCAGTGTGCCTTGTGCTTTTGCTCCCCTTGATAGGTTCAGCCATCTTCTCTATGTTCCTGCAAACCCAAAGAGTGAAACATACTTTGATAGTTCTTACCTGATAGTGCCTTCGTCATTACATCTGCCAGTTGGCTTTTGCTTGGTACATATTGTACATGAATCAGACCTATTTGCAGTTTCTCACGCACAAAGTGATAGTCTAGTTCGATTGTACTTTGTGCATTCGTGGGAAACCGGATTCTTTGCTATATGAACTGCAGCAAGATTATCACAGTTTAAAGGGATTGGTGTTATGTCAGTAATACTTACCTCATTGAGCAATCTGCTCAACCAACTAAGTTCGCTGGTTACTTGTCTCATTGCCCTATACTCTGCTTTAGCAGAGGATAGAGAAACTAATACCCGTTTCTTAGATTTCTGACTCATAGGACATCCGCTAAGCATAATATAATGACCTGACACTAATTTCTTATGATTGGGCATGAGGCCTAATCGGAATCACAATAGGAGACTAACTCAAAGTTATCTTTGTGATTGAAAAATAAGCCAAAACCTGAAGTTCCCTTTATATATGATAGCATGTGATAAGCATCTCTTAAGTGTTCTATTGTCGAAGTTTGTAGAAATTGACTTAGGTATTGAACTGCGTAGCTAATATCAGGTCTAGTGTTGGTTAAGAAATTTAACTTTCCTACCAAGCACCTATAGACCATGGGATTTTCAAGTTGGTGTCCAGAGTCTTGGTACAGTTTTATGTTGATAGGAAGGGGTGAAACTGTTGTTCTGGAATTTTCCATTTCAAAATCTTTGATGATCTGGTTTGAATATTTTCTTTGGGACATGATTATTCCTCCCTCTGTTTCGATGAATTCTATTCCTAGGAAATAGTTAAGTCTACCTAGGTCCTTAATTTTAAATTCCTTATCGAGCTGTTTTTCAGAAGTGTTATGCCTTTGGGGTTGTTTCCAACTACTAGAATATCATCAAAATAAATCCCTAAAATAGTTATGTTGGTTTTATTTTTCTTGATGAAAAGTGAGTAGTCATTTTGGAATGTTGGAATCCTAGTTGTTTCAAGAAATTAGCAAGCCTCTCGTACCACTGTCGGGAAGCTTGTTTGAGACCATAAATTGATTTGTGTAATTTACAAACTTTATTCTCTCCATTTACTCTTAGGCCCTCGGGTATGGTCATGTACACATCTTCATGGAGATCTCCGTGAAGAAATGCGTTATTTACGTCAAGTTGATCGAGTACCCAACCTTTCTTAATTGCAATTATCACAAGAGCTTATTATTGTGTGTTTGACTACCAGGGACAATGTTTCTTCATAATCTAAACCATGTCTTTGGGTGAATCCCCTCACCACCAGCCTAGCCTTAAATCTTTCTAAGCTGCCATTAGCTTTCATTTTTGTTTTGTACACCCATTTGCAGATGATGAGTTTTTTTTCCTTTAGGGAGATCCACTATTGACCAAGTGTTATTCTGTTTTAGAGCTTCGTATTCTTCAACCATAGCTTTCACCCACCTAGGATCTTTGGTAACACTCTTTGTAATTTGGAGGTTCTTCTAGGTTATGGAGTTTATCAAGGAAAATGTTGGCATTTTGGTGAAGAGAGCAACAGAGTATTGTCTGATTTGGTATGAAATCAGTGAGAGTTTCTATAGCAGAAGGGGTAGAATTGTTTTGATTTCCTTGGTGTAACCTAAAGGCAAGAATGGCTAAGAAAAGATCCTTGTTGTCATGGGCTGAAGAGCAAATGTACTCATCATATTTTGATGGGGCTCTATGGGTTCTATTAGATCTTCTGAGATTGGTGTTTCAGTGGACTGACTGTTTTGTTCAGGTGGTGTTTCAATTGACTGGATGTCTAGGGGTGTTTCAGTGGACTGGCTGTCTTGCTCAGGGAGAATTCTTTCTATTGTTTTTCCCCATTGTCTATTGCTTCACTGATTTCAGTTTCCCTATTGATGTGAGGATCCTCTTCTGGGCTGTGACTAATAAAGGAAGGGAAGGGCCTGTCCGTTTCTTCTTGGTTATGATGGTAGATTTCTTTCCATTCATTTTCCCTTAAAAGGTATATGTATTCAAAGAAAGTTATGTCACGACTTGTTTTAATGGTTCTCTCCTCTAAAGATAAAACTTTTGCCCCCTTCATGTTTTTACAGCTTCCTAAATAAATACATGGGAAAGATCTTGAATCTAATTTACTTCTAGATGGCTCTAAGTTTGTAATGTAGCAAAGACATCCGAAGGCTATTAGTTTGTGGTAGTCGGGTTTCATTCCAAAAAGTTTTTCATAAGGGGTTTGACCCTTCAAAATTTTGCTCAGGATTCTGTTTATTATATGGGCTGATTGTTCCACACAGTACCCCCAGTAAGTTTTCTCTAAACCAGTCTGGAACGAAAGTGCTCTGGCCACTTCCATTATGTGGCCTTACTTCCTCTCAACAACCCCATTTTGTTGGGGGGGGGGGGGGGTGTGAGGACAGCTTGTCTAGTGCACAATGCCATTGGTGGCAAAGAACTCGATTCCTTTTAAAGAGTTCCCCAACTCTTTGGCATTGTCACTCCTGACCTTTTTTATTTGTACGTTCATTTGTTTTTCTACAAGGACAATGAAATTCTTTATTTCTTGCATTGCTTCCGACTTCTATTTGAGAAGTCTAACCCAAGGTGCCCTAGTGAAACCATCTACAACGGTCAAGAAGTATTTATATCCCTCGGCTGTTTGATGTCTCATAGGGCCACATACATCTAAATGGATCATTTCAAAGGGGTTGTGTTGTTTTGATAATGATGAGGAAAACTTTTGCCTTGAACCCATTACATGGAAGAATTATGGACTGTGTTTTGGAGTGGTTTTGTGTATTTAACTCAGGTATTGAGCGCAATTTCTTTAGGTGGCATATGCCCTAACCTATGGTGCCAAAGGGATATTCTTCTAAGATCACTACTCTCAGAATCTTCCCTGTCCAAATTAGTGTACAAAACAACATTTGTATGCCTCTCAGTGATAATGGAGCACAATGCATGTAAATCAACAAAGTACAGACTAGAATCAGTTTGCCAAATTTTCAAAGTTGTTTCTTTCAAAATCCTGCACCACCACAAACATCATGAAAAAATACTGGCAGTTTTCATCATACCATCTATCAGTCTACTCATGGTAATCAGGTTAAACCTAATGATGGAGCATACATAATATTGTTCAGGCATTTAATTTTCCATTAACAAATAATCCGCAACATCATGTATAGGCTTTTCTGGCCAATCAAGCAAGGTTATCTCCCCAACCTCCAACAATTTTCTTTGGTTTGAAAGAAGATTTGCATTTCCACTTATTTGCTTAGTGGCACCCGAATCCATGATCCATAATTTTTCAGTTTTTCTAGAATTAAATCGCCATCAGACATCAAACAAGGTAAAAGATTAAAGTTTAACTTAGGGTTACTTGTGAACTCGCCAAAATTAATCTCCCTGTTGGATTTGTTCGACGATCCTCGTTGTTGAAGATAGCTCACTAGTTGTTCAAGTTGATCAGCGCTCATCCCTCGAACTGGCAAATCCAAGCTTGCTCCATTGTTTTGTGGATTTGGTCTCCTTTCTTCTTCCGTAATAGTATTCGCTCGCACATCTCTGGTTTTCTTGTTTTCGTCTCCTAGGAATCCGATTATCCACCAGCAATCACTTCTTGAATGTCCAGTTTTCCCACAATTTGAGCATTTTGGGATATTTTTCTTGCCAAACCCATTGATTTCCCCCCGGCTGTTTTCTCGTCCCAAATTTAGGGTTTCCGGGAGGAAGATTCCCCTTTTCTATTAGCACCAGAACTTGGTTGTTACCCTTCGAGAATAGAGATACAGATGTTCTTCGTCTTCCTTCAATTCGTAACTTGCTTGTTGCTGCTCTTGTTGAATTAAGAGGGAGAAGACTTCTTCTAAAGTGGGTGTCTCTTTCATGCCAAGATAAGGTGTAACACCCTGGATTTTGCCTTAAATGAGAGTATACGAAAATACAAATCTAGCGGCGCAAATGGATTCAAAACGGACTTCAAACGAATCTTGAGAAAACCCAAATGTTCGAACTTGTGTCCGGAGATAGATGTTCGGACACAAGTTGAGATTTTAGAAAACTGGAAATCGAAAACGTCTGAACTTGTGTTCGGACACTGGAAGGTCGGACACAAGTCGAGAGTGAAAATAGAAGAGGTCTGAACTTGTGTCCGAACATTGGAAGTTCGGACACAAGTCGAGAGTTAAAACCAATAGGCGTCCGAACGATGGTCTGGACTTGTAAGTTCGGACATAAGTCGAGACTTACAAGTTGGAAATGTCCTCGCATACTGTCCGAACATTGAGGTTTGGACAGATGTTCGGACACACCCATAACAATGAAATCAATATAAACTCTCGGGCCTGTCCGAGCGTCAAAATGCGAATTCAGGATCGAAATCAAAGGTAGAAAACAACATAAAATCAACTAAAATGGTTAAGAAATCCACTAAGTTGTAAATGCTTATGACAATGCAAAATATTACCATAAACACAGCGGAATTTTACCTCAAATCCAAGGTGCTACCGCCACACCTAAACCTTTGGGTGCACGCTAAAAATCAACAAACTTCATCAAAATTAAGATGTTTAAACATAGCAACTCCAAAACATTACTAAATATTGTAATCCCAAATATTGCAGTTCAAAATGATGATCAAACTAATGCAATTCATATTATTGTCTCATAAATAAATCTAGTCTTCCTAGTCTACGTGGCAGCGCATTCTCGTCCCCCAAATCAACAACCATTACATGCGATCAGAAAACAACAGACAAAACACGAAAGGATCGTGCAAATCAGAAAAATGGAGTAAATCCTACCTCATTGTGTAAAATATATTTTGAAGTTCATTTTATCCATTTACCAATCAGACAAGAGAGAGATTGAACAATTGCATCATTTTTCCAGAAACGATAATAATCAACCAAAATCAGTAGGGAGCTTTCAACAGGAACACACAATCACAATCCAACACGGAGGTCACCTATGGGACCCCCAAACAATAATACCAAGACAGTCACCTATGGGACCGTCAAACAAAATAACCAGGGCAGTCACCTATGGGACTGTCAACACCACCTCACCCTAAGTGCTTAAGTGTGCACACCCCCTATGAATCAGCAGACCATAAAGTAGATCATAGAGCTTAACTGTAGTCATTGTATGCAGCGCAAAAGATAATAATAATGAGGAGCACCGATGGACTCCAAAGACGTGGTAATTATTCCCGTGAAAGTCTCCCAAAACCCTCCATCAAATCATTCACCAAAATATTACAATTCAACATTCTCAATACACGGGGAAGAATCCCAGTTTGCAAAACCTTAATATGAAAATAAATTATCTTCCAACAACAAAATCGAAGCTCCAAAACACTTTCCTCCAATTCGTAAACCATAAAATCAGACATTCATAAGCATAAAGATTTACCTGAATAGTCAAACCACTTCTGGAGAATAATCCACAGAACTACTGGTATCGCCCGTCGTCGTAATTGGGGTTTAAATATATAATGACCAGCAATCAGAAGCTACCAAACACAATCCAATAAATCCATGGGTATATCCCATTTGAAGAGAAAGCTGGAGTTTCTTGAAGCTTGGATTCTCCCCTTTCATTCAAAGTAAGAAAAATCACAAAAATCCATCATTTCCTTCCATTCCTTGTTCAACCGATTTTGTGTTGCTTAAGGTGTCTTGTTTTCTCTTTGTTTGAGCTTTGAATCAAGCTACAACAACTTGGTGGGAACTCTTCTTCAATTCATGACAAAATTCTATCTAGAGCTTCCAAAGGTAATGCCCAATTTTAGTGCCTTAAGCCTCTCTCCTTGAATTCTAGATTAATTCATGAGCCTAGTGTTATAATGAGTTCTCATTAGCCTTGTGTGGGTGTTGGCCTAGAATTTGCAAGTGATTTGCCTTGGCCAATTTTGAGTCAAGAGAAGTGGAGAAGAGGAAGAGCGGAATTGAAAAGAGAACTTGAGGAATTCAAGGTAAAATATACCTTAATGTATATTCTTATGTATTAGGATATTGGGAAGGGTAATGAAAAGAATGAACCCAAATGAATTGTGAATTAATGACATTGAGTTAGTGAGAGCATGATTGTTTGAATTGTGGTTGAATTGTGATTTAGAGCCTAAGAGCCATGCATTTTATGCTTTATGCATTATGTTGTGTTAGGAGAATTATGGATGAGATTTTGATTGAGTTTATGTGCTGGTAGGACCCATTATGGGTATGGCTAGTGTTGAGATGATTTAGGTGATAATTGATGAATTTGGGTATGTTAGAATTGTAGGTAAGTTATGGCAAAAATTTTAGTAGAAATTAAGTGGTTTAGGTGACTTGATGAATTGGAGAAACTAGGAACACATGGAGATTGATTTGGTTAGTTAACCACCTTAGAAAGGTAGTTGGAGGATGGGAATTTAGTGAGCAACAATCTGTAGCAAATTAGTGTATTAGTGCCTTGGAGTTTTGGAGAGAAACTAGGTTGTATAACCTTGGAAATGGAGGATGGAATAGGGCATAGTTAAAGAAAATGTCTAGGAAGGATTTGGAATGGTTAAATGAGTTGAGAATATGGTAAACCATCTAGAGAAAGGTTGGTAATGCACAAGTGGGCAAAGTGCAAAATGTGGGAAAGAAAATTTCGGTGATTGATCAAGAAATGAGTAAAGAGTTGAGCAATGATTAAGAAGGTTTAGAGCATGATTTAGGGTGTTTTAAGGTGGTTAAAACATGCTAGGATACTTGGGGTAGAAGAATGGAGTTGAATCAAAGTCTAAAGGAGTAGACTGACTTCGACCGACCCAGGGACCGACCCATGACTGGGTCGGTCGAGTTAAAATTTCTTAACCCGAGTGCTTTCTGACTTCGACTGACCCAAGGGGCTGACCCAGGGTTGGGTCGGTCGAGTTGAAGTTTTCGAACCCGCGACCTACTGACTTCGATTGACCTAGAGGGTTGGGTCAGTCGGGTCAAAGTGTTGGGTCGGTCGGGTCAAATAATAATATATATATATATGGCATGTGGTAATCATTGAGTCTGATGCAGATATGCATATGGGAGTAATCATGCGAGGAGAAATAGTGCGCATGGTCGTTAGAAATCTATTACATATGTAACCACTGAAATGTAGCGGAGATACGAGAAATAACCAGAAAGCGTGTGAGATAACGACGTGTCGAGTAAGTCGAATGCGTGTACGTGTGATCTGATTGATATAGATCGAATTTATATCTATATCTGTATCTGAGTTGTAGAATAATGTTAAGACATGATGTGACTTACGGCATGATATTGTGATCGTCTGTATAATAGTGCTGAAGTTGTAATCCTGTTACTGCTCGTGTCTCTAGATATGTGAATAGTATGTAATTACAGTATGCCTATGTGTTTACGATAGAAAAGACGTGACATAATGATTATGCACTTGAATCATGCCATGTGCTAAGTGTGGTTGCGTGGTCTAACATAGTGCTGAGACTGAAACGTAAATAATTCCGTATGGTTAGTGACTCATAGAAAAGAGCCGTCCCAAATAATTACATGAATCACATGAAAACTATCTATTAGAGAATAACGTTAAGAACTGTATGAACTCACGAGAACGCGAGAGAGCAGTACGGGACTAGTAACCCGTTAACGGTTAGAGAACCGAGACGAAGTTAACCACAAAACAATGCATAGTGGAAAGGTGTAAGGAACCCTTATTAAGAGAACAAGATAGTTCAAAGATATGAACTCATGAGAAAAGTAAAAGAGATAAGGGACCAATGAACTCCCTCTAAGAGATAGTCGACCTCCTATATAAGGATCTGACCCGGTACGAGAAATTGACCCGAATGTAAAAGTATTCGAATGTTGGTGATAAGTGTCAAAATGAGCATGTTTTATAGGTGTATTTCATGTTTAATATTAGCACTTTTCTTGCTCATTTCTCCACTTCGGTTAGTTTTCCTCTAGTTTATGTTTTATTGTTTTTCTCACAAAATTATTGGTTTAACATGAGGAAAACCAAGCCGGGAGTAAAATAGACGAAGAGACGAACGCGTGGACGCAAACGGCTCAGGAAACAGAGTCCAAACGAAGAATCTAGAGCCGGTCAAAGTTTGAAGTAAAATAGGCCACGGTCAAGCTGCAACCGCCCAAGAGGAGGCGGACGTCTCACATGCAACCGCGTGGCGGACGTCTCACAGGCAACCGCCTACTAAGTGGCGGACGAGACTGGTGCAACCGCCTGGCGGACTTCACCCACGAGGCGGACCACTCTCGCACAACCGCGAGGCGGACCACTCTCGCACAACCGCGAGGCGGACCACTCACACACAACCGCCCATAATGGGGCGGACATCTCTAGGGCAACCGCGAGGCGGTCAGCACAAGAAAACCGCCTGAGGCGGTACAGACTAAAATCAACCGGGCTAGTTTCTTCTTCGCGCAGTCGTCGTCTTCAACTTGAATCGTCTTATACTATCTACTCCGACGCCTACCTTAAATCGCTCCTGCAATCTGCCTCCTGTCCCCTGCAATTAATGCTTCAATCAATGAAGCAATCAATGAAGCAAATATATCCGGAAGACTACCTCTTCATTTCTTCTATAAATACCCATCCCTACACAGCCTTCTACGAGTGCACGGAGAAAACCAGAAAATCACTCACACTCACCTCATTCATCTCTTCCAGTTAAACACTCACTCATCTCATACCCAGTTCTCTAAATTCTCAAATTCACCCCCCTTCACTTATAATAACCTACGTACATGTTTCACTCTTCGACCTCTCCATTTCTCCATTCACTAATCACGTCTCCGTACTGTTATTACGTCCAACCTCTGTCAGATTTATTACCAGTTATATGTCTGGCTAAGAGGATTTGCTCCGGCAAGGTTTTTAATTATGGTTTGTTTAATTATGTAATCAATATTTCTACCGGTTTTAATAATACAGTTTGTTACGCTTAAAGGATTTCTCTCACCATTTTAATAAATTACATGAATTTATTAAAATGCTTTCCTAAGTCTATTTTGATCAGACCAGGTGATAAATAGACAGGTTATTTAAGCCGTAAATCTGGAGAAAACTTATTATGATTTAATAAGTTAGTATTTACAGATGCAATTATAATTCCTCGAATTTAACGCCCGTTTACATAGTAGTGCTCGAACCTTGATTAGACCGAGCATTTTCTGGTAAATGAGTTCTTAAGGGTCTATGACTTAGTCCTTAGGATAATAAAAGGAATTTTGCCAAACTAATTTATTAAACCGGAAGAGATAGCATAATTAATCAGATTATATAAAATCTGAACCCGGAGTTCCATTTAATTCATCTGCACTCAGTTTTCTAATCTGCTCAATATTTTTCTCTAAACAAGTCAATTAACTTCCCCCCTTTTGTGACAAGCTTAGGAACTACTTTAGCTCGCTATAAGTCCCACGGTTTGACCCCGGCCGCTTCTGTCTTCTACACTACTACGACCGGGTTATAATTTGCAGCCCGACGGATTTTTGAGTATTAATTTCTTTCTTTTAATAACTACACCTCTTCTAATCACTCACGATAAATCCACTCTGCAAAATGGCGCCGTTGCCGGGGACTTGATTTAATCTAGTCCCTAAGCCCCGGTTAATTCACCTGTTTATTACAATAATCTGTTAATCTACTAAAATAATTAATAAAATTCAAAAAAAACTGTTAATCCAATTTCGGACATATAACCTCGGACATCTGATTTGGACATCGGACTTCTGACTTCTGATCTGACTTGGACATCTAATTTTGGACATCGGACTTCTGACATTTGTTAATATTATTGTTATTTATTTCTGTCATTTCGTTCCATTGTCATTTCGTTTCCCTTGTCATTTCGTTCCCTTGTCATTTCGTTCCATGTCTCTAATAACTACTAACTTTAAATTTCTGTCATCTAATTCCTAACATTTTTTATTCTAACGTATACCAGTTCTTTTCTCTGTTTTGAGTGGTGTATGCCTTTCACCAGGTCACAGAGCCTCCCAGAGAATATAATCACACGGTTGGTTACATCCCAGAAATCGAGAGAACCTTTCTGCGCAATCTCAGGCAGAGACGAACTCACAAAATACCACCACAGTGATAGATTCTGACCCGGAAGCTAACATGGCAGCTACACCAGCAACGGTTCGAAATATCAACAGGCCGTCTAACCAAGGACAACAGCCTGCTATCGTCCTTCCTCACCTCAGCCCATCCGAATACGAGGAGTGGCAAAAGCTGAAGCCATATCATCAGATTCGATGTGTGAAGGAGTTGGGCATGTTTGATGGCACCAGTCCAGACGAAGCCCTGTTACATGTTACAAAATTCTTACAACATGCCAATAGCCTTACTGCAACCGACGCAGTACTTCAATATGCAAGATTGTCATTATTCCCACACAGCCTGACGGGAAACGCGAGCAAGTGGTATCATAGCTTAACACCGAGTACCATTGTTACCTGGGATGACATGGCCACCAAGTTCTATGACAAATTCCTACCTCCGAGCCGAACTTTGGAGATGATTGCTGAAATTTATAATTTTAAGCAACCAGGTCGGAGAATATTTGTGAAACTTGGGACCGTTTCAAAGGTCTACTACTCACTTGTCCTCACCACGGTCTGACGAAGGAACAAGTATCACAATTGTTCTACAAGGGCTTAATCGGTCCGTGCAGAACAATGGTGTTATCTTCGTTAGGGGCTGACGTTCTGAAAAAGCCGGGAGCACAATTTCTGAACAGCATGGAATCTCTCTGTGAGGAAATCAGAGACTGGGCCTCCGTGGATCAAGGAGCGGTACTCCAGGATTATATCATGTTGGGGAGAGTGATAACAAATTCGACCAGCTCATGAGAAGCCATGAGCAACTCATGGAAAGCAATGCTCAGCAAGCAACAAAAGTGAGCACTCTACAGAAAGTGGTCGAACAGATGGCTATGAATTCCTTCCCTCAGCAAGCTAAGTCAATGATTTCCCGACCACCTACTACCCCTCCAGGCTATGCTCCTCAATCTCAACCATCACCAACAATTTCTTGTACGCAATGTTGCGGGCCTCATGACTATGAACAATGCCCCCAACTACAAGAAATGAAAGCAGCGGAGGAAGCAAACTACATCACCAACAATTCAGGATACAGACAACCATGGCAACGTAACATGCAATCCACCTTAGCTACTCAAACACCGGAAATATCCAAAACCCACATACCCTACAAACATCCCAAAATTACAGACCTCAGTCCAATTTCCAAGGAGGCCCAAGGCAATATCAACAACAGCCCTATGGCAATGAAGCTTCATCGAGTCGGTCAACTCAACCTCCTTCGAATCCTGAGTCTGATATGTCTCAGATGCAGGAGATGTTTAAGGCGATGATGGGTAAATCACGAGATACGCAAGAAGAGGTCGCAGCTCTGCGCAAAGACCAAAAAGCCTTGCAATCTCAAATCCAACAGCTACTCACTCAACAAAGACCACCTGGTCAATTCCCTTCACAGACAAATCCCAATCCGAAGGAACAAGCAAATTCAGTCCTTATAGACGATGGCACATCACAATCAACAACTTGTGTGCAGTCTCTTTAAGGAGTGGAAGGGAACTTGCCACCAGCAAAGGAAAAGAAAAAGGAAATCTTGAAGATTCCTACATCAATGTTGATGAAACCACCAAACCAACTTCACCTCCCTCAGAAATTCAAATTCCTACTCCTTTATTCCACCCTCCATCTCGAATTACCATCGACATCCCAACCTCCACTCATAAAAACAATGAACTCCCATTTCCGAACAGAATGAAAAAGAAACATCTTGATGAGCAATTCTCCAAGTTTTTGAGCATTTTCAAGAAGCTGACCCTCGACATACCTCTGATCGATGCTTTGCAAGAGATGCCTAACTACGCAAAATTCTCAAGGATCTCTTGACGAAGAAGAAAAAGAACCTGGAAAAGAGACAGTGCACCTGACAGAGGAGTGTTCTGCAGCCCTTCTTCGAGCACTCCCTCCTAAACAAACAGATCCGGGAAATCCCGTGATCCCGTGCTTTATAGGCGGGGTGGATTGTGGAAGTGGTCTATGCGACCTAGGAGCCAGCATTAATATCATGCCATACGCCCCTTCTTGAAAGTTAAAGGAGGAGAAATGCAACCGGTTCCTTTTAAACTCCAACTAGCAGACAGATCAGAGATCAAGCCCATGGGCATAGTCCGAGATTTGGTAGTTGGAGTGTCTCGCTTCATCTTTCCAGCTGATTTCGTCATTCTAGAAATGGATGACGATGTCGAGGTTCCCCTGATTCTAGGTCGACCGTTTCTAAGTACCGCCAAAGCTATCATTGACGTCCACGACGGGAAATCACTCTCTCTTCGGTACGAAGATGAGACGATTGAATTCGACATGCAAAAATGATGAAGAAAAGCTCAAACTTTTCTCCTCATGCTAAGACGGTGGGATTCACAGATGACGAGGAGGAGGAAGGCGATTTTGCTACAGAGGAGGACACGTATTTTCCATCTTCCATCCAGGAAGCTGAAACTGAACCCCTAGAGCAAGTATTACTTACTTCTCTAGAAGAAAAGATGGAGGATCCAGAAGTTAACGCCATGCTGGCGTACGTAGAAAAGGAAGGGCTGGTTATCAATCGTTCCGGCCACCAATCGAAGAACTCGACAGAAAACCTCAAAAATCAATTCCATCAGTAGAACAACCACCAGAGCTCGAGCTTAAGGAAATACCCTCTAACCTCAAGTATGCTTTCCTAGCTGAAAATGACCGCTTGCCTGTCATTATTTCCTCTTCTCTGAATTCCGGAGAGGAAACGAAGCTACTTGAGGTATTGAAGAAGCACAAGACAGCAATAGGGTGGACTATCGCTGATATCAAAGGAATTGATCCCTCCTATTGCACGCACCATATTTACATGGAGGAGAACTACAAACCTATCCGACAACCTCAACGCCGGCTAAACCCTAACCTCAAGGAGGTAGTTCGAAAGGAGGTTCTGAAACTCCTTGACGCAGACATCATCTATCCAATTTCTGACAGTCCATGGGTCAGTCCTGTTCAAGTTGTCCCTAAGAAGGGGGGCATCGAAGCTGTTATCAATGAAAAGGGAGAGACTATCCCTCAAAGAAAGATCACAGGATGGCGCATGTGTATTGATTATCGGCGTTTGAACTTGGCCACCAGGAAGGATCACTTTCCTCTCCCCTTCATCGACCAGATGTTGGAACGACTAGCAGGGCAAGAGTACTACTGTTATTTTCTAGATGGGTTCTCGGGTTATTTTCAAATACCAATCGCACCTGAGGACCAGGACAAGACAACCTTCACTTGTCCTTACGGTACCTTTGCATATCGACGAATGCCTTTCGGTCTATGCACGCCCCTGGCTACCTTCCAGAGATGTATGCAAGCAATATTTGCTGACTTCATCGAGCAGAGCATAGAAGTCTTCATGGACGATTTTCTCAGTCTATATGGCTCTAGTTTCGACAAATGCTTGGCACAGACTAGATTTGATCCTGAGACGGTGGGGTGGGAGGATGACGAACTTGTCTTAAACTGGGAGAAGTGTCCATTTTATGGTCAAGGACGCGGATCGTCCTTGGACATAAAATATCAGCAAGGGAGGATGAGGTTTAAAAAGCCAAGGTAGAGGTTATTGAGAAGTTACCAGCACCAACTACAGTTCGAGAATATACGGCATTTCTAGGGCATGCAGGATTTTATCGGCGGTTTATTCAGGACTTCTCCAAAATCAGCAAACCTTTGACCGACCTGCTATAGAAAGATGCCCCATTTCATTTTGATGAAAGATGTTCAGCTGCATTCAAGCAATAACACAGAAATTGGGTGACAGCACCTGTGGTCATACCACCTGATTGGTCTCTTCCTTTTGAGATCATGTGTGACGCAAGTGACTATTGCCGTGGGGGCAGCTCTGTGCCAAAAGAAAGAGAAAATCTTGAGAGTGATCGCCTATGCTAGCAGAACCTGAACGACGCGCAAAAAACTATACGACCACCGAAAAAGAACTTTTGGCTATAGTTTTCTCCCTCGATAGTTCAGATCTTACTTATGGGGAAGCAAAGTCATCTGCATACAGACCACTCCGCTCTCAAATACTTATTCACAAACAAAAGCCAGCCTCGCTTACTGCGCTGGATTCTTCTACTTCAAGAGTTTGACATCGAAGTCAAAGATAAGAGCGGGAAACTGATGTCGTCGCTGACCATCTCTCTAGGTTGGTGACTCCTACGGATTGGTGCCCATCAACGATTCTTCCCCGACGAGACTGTCTTCTCCCATCACCAAATTACAGGAGCCATGGTACGCAGACCTGGCCAATTATTTATCTCAGGAACAGTACCTTACGATTTTTCCTACTCCCAGAAGAAGAAATTTCTTTCTGACTCGAGGCATTATTTCTGGGAGGACCCGTACTTGTTCCGAGTTAGTGCTGATGGGTTAATTCGACGATGTCTTCCGGAAAGAAGAGGTTTCGAGCGTCATTCACTTTGTCATTCTCGGAAGCCGGAGGTCACCATGGACCCACGAGGACCGCTGCTAATCCTGGCCTCAGGTTTTTTATTGGCCAACTCTTCATAAAGATGTGTACCAATTCTGCAGACAATGTGATAATTGTCAGAAAATGGGTAACACATCCAGGAGACATGAGATGTGCCGCAACAAGGGATACTAGAAGTAGAGCTCTTTGATTGTTGGGGCATAGATTTCATGTGGGACCGTTCCCTTCCTCGCAGGGCCACGAATATGTTTCTGGTGGCAGTTGATTATGTGTCAAAGTGGGTGGAAGCTGTACCGTGTCATCATGCCGATGCAAAGACAGTAACAAGATTCCTCAAGAAGCACATTTTTACCCGTTTCGGCGTGCCCAGAAATTATTATTAGTGATGGAGGAACACACTTCTGCAACCGTTTTATTCGAAGCACTTATGGTCAAATACGGGGTACGTCACAAGGTAGCTTTACCTTATCACCCCAGACAAACGGTCAAACAGAAGTTTCCAACCGAGAGTTTAAAATGGATCCTTCAGAAGACGGTTAACTCATCACGGAAGGATTGGGCACTTAAACTGGATGATGCGCTTTGGGCTTACCGCACTGCATTCAAGACTCCCATCGGGATGTCTCCTTTTAAGCTGGTCTATGGAAAAGCATGCCACCTTCCTGTAGAGATGGAGCATAAAGCATATTGGGCAATCAAAGCCCTAACTTTGACATGGTTTCTGCAGGAGAGAGAAGAAAATTCCAACTTACCGAATTAGAAGAGCTGCGAGATCAGGCTTATCAGAATGCAAAGATCTATAAAGAGCGCACCAAAAAGTTCCACGACAGGATGATCCTCAAGAAGGAATTCGAGTTGGTGATTGGGTTCTCTTATATAACTCGCGATTAAGGATTTTCCCAGGGAAGCTCAAGTCACATTGGGCCGGCCCTTTTCAAATTGTTAGTGTGACCCCGTACGGTGCCTTTGAACTCCAGAACAAACAAGGCGAAACTTTCAAGGTCAACGGGGCACGTCTTAAAAGGTATAATTCTCATTCCAATATTTCAACTAACCTATCTGCAACTTATTTTGTCCAGAACAGCAGGACAATTCGCCCTCAGAATCTTCTCCAACTAAAACTTGGTCAAATACGTCTAGCTAGAGACGTTAAACCCGGGCAGCTCGGTGGGAGGCAACCCACTATCTATCTTTAACTTTCCTTTAATTTAATATGTTTTTCCTTTTTGTACTATATTTCCCTTTTATTTGCTATAATAAAATGCAGGCTTCACTTGAGTTCTTCTCGCTGTGTAGAAAATTCTTTACAGGTTAAAAATTATGACATTACACAGCAGCACTCAAGTGTGGGGGAGCTCTACACACCTCTACGAACTCTGAATCTGGGGAGTACACTCTTTCCTTTACTTGCTTGCCCTATTAATTTTATTCCATCTACGCAATGAGGGCATTGCTTGAGCTAAAGTGTGGGGGAAGAACCTAGGACATCTAAATGCTTAAAATTTGTTAAGTCTCTCTGCTTATCTTCTGCTTACCTCGCATTTGTTCTAATTGAATTATGTACCCTGCTAATGTAGGTTGTTCTCTTTAAAAACTAATACTATTATGAATTGTAGATAAAGGGTACAAATTTTAAAATTTTTACATTTGATTACTTTTGAGGAGCATTTTAATAGGCGGTGTGACCAAATAATCTGCAATTGGGTTGGATTTTATTGCTCAGGGTTTCTTTCTGACTTCTCTCTTAGGGATTGCTAAGGGTATTTCTCTGTTTTAAAAAAAAGAAGTACCAAAAAAATAAGGGACTTTCGAGACACCATTGGTAACCACAAAAGAGAGTTGAGTGTTCTTAATACAAAGGCGTGATGCCTATATTTTCTCATCTCTTTTGCAAAAGTGAAGCAAATGCATAAATCTTTTCTTCCTTTTATTTTCTCCTCAATGCCCATTTTGAGAGAGGTTGGCCATGGTAAAAGTTCTCGGAGTTACCAAAATAAAAGAAACATTGAAGTACCTTAGATCATACCCCGACTCTATATTTTGTTTTCACCTTGAGCACACCTATGCCCAGCAGATAATTTTTCACACTCCTCAATAAGTTTTAGAGATCATGAACTATTGACTTTTTTTTATCCTACCCTTCATAATAATATTTGTTAGTATTGAGCATTTCCTACTTGCTTAGGTACATGGTTTTACTTGAGGACAAGCAAAAAGATAAGTGTGTTGGGGTGTGATAAGTGTCAAAATGAGCATGTTTTATAGGTGTATTTCATGTTTAATATTAGCACTTTTCTTGCTCATTTCTCCACTTTGTTAGTTTTCCTCTAGTTTATGTTTTTATTGTTTTTCTCACAAATTATTGGTTTAACATGAGGAAAACCAAGCCGGGAGTAAAATAGACGAAGAGACGAACGCGTGGACGCAAACGGCTCAGGAAACAGAGTCCAACGAAGAATCTAGAGCCGGTCAAGTTTGAAGTAAAATAGGCCACGGTCAAGCTGCAACCGCCCAAGAGGAGGCGGACTTCTCACATGCAACCGCGTGGCGGACGTCTCACAGGCAACCGCCTACTAAGTGGCGGACGAGACTGGTGCAACCGCCTGGCGGACTTCACCCACGAGGCGGACCACTCTCGCACACACCGCGAGGCTGACCACTCTCGCACAAACCGCGAGGCGGACCACACACAACCGCCCATAATGGGGCGGACATCTCTAGGGCAACCGCGAGGCGGTCAGCACAAGAAAACCGCCTGAGCGGTACAGACTAAAATCAACCGGGCTAGTTTCTTCTTCTCGCGCGCAGTCGTCGTCTTCAACTTGAATCGTCTTATCTATCTACTCCGACGCCTACCTTAAATCGCTCCTGCAATCTGCCTCCTGTCCCCTGCAATTATGCTTCAATCAATGAAGCAATCAATGAAGCAAATATCTACGGAAGACTACCTCTTCATTTCTTCTATAAATACCCATTCCCTACAGCCTTATACGAGTGCACGGAGAAAACCAGAAAATCACTCACACTCACCTCATTCATTCTCTTCCAGTTAAAACTCACGTACATCTCATACCCCAGTTCTCTAAATTCTCAAATTCACCCACTTCACTTATAATAACCTACGTACATGTTTCACTCTTCGACCTCTCCATTTCTCCATTCACTAATCACGTCTCCGTACTGTTATTACGTCCAACCTCTATCAGATTTATTACCAGTTAATATGTCTGGCTAAGGAGGATTTGCTCCGGGCAAGGTTTTTAATTATGGTTTGTTTAATTATGTAATCAATATTTCTCCGGTTTTAATAAATACAGTTTGTTACGCTTAAAGGATTTCTCTCACCATTTTAATAAATTACATGAATTTATTAAAATGCTTTCCTAAGTCTATTTTGATCAGACCAGGTGATAAATAGACAGGTTATTTAAGCCGTAAATCTGGAGAAAACTTATTATGATTTAATAAGTTAGTATTTACAGATGCAATTATAATTCCTCGAATTTAACGCCCGTTTACATAGTAGTGCTCGAACCTTGATTAGACCGAGCATTTTCTGGTAAATGAGTTCTTAAGGGTCTATGACTTAGTCCTTAGGATAATAAAGGAATTTTGCCAAACTAATTTATTAAACCGGAAGAGATAGCATAATTAATCAGATTATATAAACCTGAACCCGGAGTTCCATTTAATTCATCTGCACTCAGTTTTCTAATCTGCTCAATATTTTTCTCTAAAACAAGTCAATTAACTTCCCCCCTTTTGTGACAAGCTTAGGAACTACTTTAGCTCGCTATAAGTCCCACGGTTTGACCCCGGCCGCTTCTGTCTTCTACACTACTACGACCGGGTTATAATTTGCAGCCCGACGGATATTTTGAGTATTAATTTCTTTCTTTTAATAACTACCTCTTTCTAATCACTCACGATAAATCCACTCTGCAGTTGGGGCAACCCTTAAACTCTGAGAATAAAGAATTCAAGTAAATTCCCTAATTCATTAGAAGACATCGAGAGTGATGCTCTTAGACTAATAAAATAATAATTTATAACTCCGAGAGAGGAGTATTTGGGAACGTGAGTAGTCCGAGAGAGATTCGGACCTATGTGATGAAGTAGGAACCAAGAGAGAGTTCCGGTTACTAGTTGAGCCTTCCTACCATGCTAGACCCAGAGTAGGGTAGAAACCGGGGAAGTAGAATAGGTTTAAAAGCCTGGTGGTGATTCTTGTGTATGACTCTGCCCGGAGGCCATGCGTATTGGCTAAAGAATTATTAAGAGAAGAACAAATAAGAAGTAAGAATGAGACCTGTAGCGTCTAAAGAACTAAGAGAACAAATAAGTATCCAGAGGGCGGAAAGGTAATGAACAATGAGAAACGAGTCGATAGTGAGGTAGAACCCTCATGGCCTAAGAGCGAGATTGCATAACTAACTAACTAAGGTGTTAGTCTCGCTGATTGTATTCTATGTTTGAATACTTGTATGAATGCGAGCATGATGTATGTTTATTGCATTTCATGTTTTGATTTAAATAAAATCAATCGCATGCTAAGATGAGAATTAGTTGAGTGTGGCCCGGTAGTAGCGGGTTGCACGACTTCCATACCAGCAAAGGTGCTGAGCCCTTTGGGGCCACCCATTATTTTTCAGGTGCCCGAAGATGACTACCGTTCAAGAGTAGGATGAGGAATGCTACGGCATGGGTAGTAGTAGATTTATTTACATTGTAAATGTTGTAATCATGTAAGACCGAAGCTACATCGGCATTTGGATTGTAATAGAAACTCGGTATAGTTTGTGTTGTATGACTCGGTTTAGAAATGAAAGGAGTTGAATTGTAATGTGTAGAGTACTTGGTTATTCTGGTCCATCAGACCAATGCTGTAATGAGTTAGGCCTTGTTAGCCACGTGAGCGGCTAACGACATTGTTTCACTCGCCGTTTGCATTAGATTATCCGCTGCAATGGTATTGATTATTGAGGTGTTTATATTATATGACGGGATTATCGGTAGGGGTGTTACAAGTGGTCTCTGGAGAAGAAGAAAAACGGGACAAAAGAAGGAGATGGGAGAGATAGATAGCAAAGTAAATATGTACTTTCTTCCTTTATTTCTTTTGTCTTATCTCACTAATAAAGAGTAAATAAATTTAGAGGAGGGGGAGAAAACGTGGGCTTCTACAGGGGGAGCCAGATTTTACAAAATGGAAAAAGGAGGGCATTTTGGTCTTTTAGCAATTATCACCCATAAGTCCCTGTTTGGCACTATTCATCAATCCGGGCAATTTTTCGGATTTTTTTCTTTTGTCTTTTTTAATGGTTCCTAGACCTTCATTAGTGTTTAATTATATTTACATGATTAATTATAATACACACAAGTCCATTAAACCACTTAAAGTCACATTTTCCTGGGTTTTCCCGAAAAATGTGCTTTAAGACTTCTTTTGCGTTTTTAACCCACTATATGGATTCGTTTTCTTCGGGAATTGTTACCACATGTTCTTTAGGCATCATTAGGCCTATAAATATCATATTAGCATAATTAATCACCATAATTAAGTCAGGGGTATTTCAAGGGTACTCGGTCTCGGCCACTCTTTCACTACTACCTGAATCTTTACTAGATCCATCGATATTTCCTCCTTGGTAACAATATGGCCTAGGAATGCCACCCGGTCCAACAAAATGTCACACTTGGACAAATTTACATACAACTGCTGCTCCCTCAAAGTTTGTAGAATCGGCCTCAGGTGCTCCTCATGCTCCTCTTCGTCCTTGGAGTAGATTAGAATGTCATCTATGAACACCACCACGAACCGGTCTAGATAAGGACTGAAGATCCGGTTCATGAGGTCCATAAAGACGGCTGGTGCATTTGTCAGACCAAAGCGCATCACCAGAAATTCGAAGTGCCCATATCTGGTCCTGAAAGCAGTCTTCGGGATATCTTCTCTACAACTCGAAGCTGATGGTATCCTGACGCAAATCAATCTTGGAGAAGACTCCTTCACCCTGAAGCTGATCGAAGAGGTCATCAATCCTCGGCAATGGATAGCGGTTCTTCACAGTGATCTGATTCAGCTCCCGGTAGTCTATGCATAGCCTCATGCTCCCGTCCTTCTTTTTCACGAACAGGATAGGGGCTCCCCACACGACGATACACTCGGATGAATGTACCCCTTCTCTAAGAGCTCCTCCAACTGTGCCTTCAACTCCGACGGCACCATTCGGTATAGGGCTTTAGAGATGGGTGCAGCTCCGGGCACTAGGTCGACGCTGAACTCCACAGTACAAGAGATTACCCTCCCCGAAGGTATAGATACAACTATAGGTGCAGTTTGACTAGCTTTTAATCCCGATTTCCCAACAAAATTTTCAGAAATAAAAGAATATGAAGCCCCCGTGTCAAAGAGAATACGCGCAGGAGTACAAAAAATAGTGAAGGTACCTGCTAGCACATCTGCTTTAGCCTCAGCTTCGGCCCGGCTCATAACATTGATCTTCCCAGGAGCTTTGTAGTTACCTCGGTTCTCCCCCTGGCCTCTGTTTCCTCCATTACCGCTCTCGCCATTGCCACGCGGGGGAGCGTCCCCACGTTGGTTCTGGTTCTGGTCCTGGCCTCTGGACTTAGAGTCTGCAGACTTGTAGGTACGATCTCCACCACCTCCCCTCTGCTGGTTACCTCCTTGAGGGCTCTGGAAGCACTCGAATACTCTGTGGCCCTTCTTGCCACACCGGAAGCATGTGACCAGGTTCCTCTCGCAGTTTGTCCCCGGGAGATCTTTGTTGTTCCCCCCCTACAGTGGAAGTGTCTATCTCACCTTGGCTCCCCCCTCTGGGTCTAGCCCTGGGTCGTCACCCCACCTCTGATCGTGCCTCTGGTCATGCCTTTAGTTCCCATCGAACCTCTGTCTTCCCTCAGAATTAGGCCTCCATCTTTTCTCCGGGTTCGGCCTTTAGGATCTATCATCACGACTCCGAGAGTCCTCTCCATCCTCCATCTTCCTCTTCTGGCTTGCCTAGACCTCACTCCTCTTCTGCTGCACCCTGTATAGGTTATCAGCCTTCCCGTAGGCGTCTTGGAGAGTCGGGATGGTCAGGATACTGAGGGCTTCCTAGAGACTCCAGTTGAGTCCTCCCAAGAACCTCTCAACCTTTGATGCCTCGTTCGGACCATAGTGGGTGCGAACCTTGCCTGCTCCAGAAACTTCGAGTGGTACTCCTTCACACTTTGGGATAGTTGCTAGAGCTCAGAGAATTAAAGGTACTTCTGCATTCGGACGTGCTCCGGATAGAAACACCTCCTCATAGCTTCCTTCAAAGAGTCCCACCCAAAGTTGGGCTCAGCTCACAGAACATCTCTGTTGGCGATCCACCAGATGTCTGCCTCTCCCTTGAAGTAATATACCGCCTCATTGATCCGTTTGTCTTTTGGGCAGTTGACAACGTCGAATATCTTGTCGAACTCTCGGATCCAGTCTTCAAGTAGCACTGGGTCTTCCCCTTCAGCAAAGGTAGAAGGCTTCAGGTGGGCAATCCTTTTGGTGTAGCCCTCTGGCACATTGTCACGCTGTGCCTGACGTTGGACGATCTGTCCCAAGTTCAGCGCGAGCTCCTGAAGCTGTCTCAGAGGATCGTTAGCTGCCATATTGGTCCTTCGGCTTCGACTTCTTGTGTTGTACGTGAAGTTGAGTCAGTCTGCCAGTCCTGCTTGCTTGAGCTCAAGGTGAACTCCTGATTATGAGTCACGGTCAAAGGAACTCAAATTTTATTCCCATAGCTACCCCTCAAGTTATACTAGATTCTTACCCCAATCCTCGTGTAACAGGCAGAATAGTGGTACATATATATTATGTATATAAGTAAGCAATAACATCCAATACTCATTGCACAACCTTCCAACACATCACTTAGCATATAGAGTCATCCAATGTAGTACAAGATATTCAATACACATCATAATATACAATATAATTCCCCAAATGGCTTATCCTCAAATTTTAATCCGGCTAATACCAATTCTTATCTTATTTTGAAAAACGGCTCTAATACCACCTTGTAACATCCTGGATTTTACCTTAAATGAGAGTATACAAAAATACAAATATAACGGTGCAAACGGATTCAAAAATGGACTTCAAACGAATCTTAAAACTGTAAAACAAGTATTGTCTGAACTTGTGTCCGGACGTCTGATGTTCAGACACAAGTCGAGAATAAAACACATTGAGAAAACCCAAATGTCCGAACTTGTGTTCGGACATAGAAGTTCGGACACAAGTCAAGATTTTAGAAAACTGGAAATCGAAAACGTCTGAACTTGTGTCCGGACACTGGATGGTCGGACACAAGTCGAGAGTGAAAATAGAAGAGGTCCGAACTTGTGTCTGGACATTGGAAGTTCGGACACAAGTCGAGAGTTAAAACCAATAGACGTCTGAATGTTGGTCCGGACTTGTAAGTTCGGACATAAGTCGAGACTTAAACGTCCTTGCATACTGTCCGAACATTGAGGTTCGGACAGATGTTCGGACACACCCATAACAACAAAATCAATAAAACTCTCAGGGCCTGTCCGAACATTGATGTCCGGATGAACGTTCGGACAGGTTCTGGAATACGAATTCAGGATCGAAATCAAAGGTGGAAAACAACATAAAATCAACTAAAATGGTTAAAAAATCCACTACAAAACCAATAAAATCAACTTAAAATGGTTTAATAAATAAGGTTAAGTTGTAAATACTTATAACAATGTAAAATATTACCATAAACATAGGTCGGAATTGGTACATCAAATCCAAGGTTGCTACCACCAGCACCCAACAACCATTTGGGTGCACAGGCTATCTGAACAAATCAACGACGGTCCATAAAAAATAGAAAGTATCACTTGTATAGGTTTGTTTAAACATAGCAAATCCAAAAACATTACTAAATACTGTCAAGTCCCCAAATTTGCAGTTCAAAAAATGATGATCAAACTGATTGCCAATTCATATTATTGTCTCAGAAATAAATCTAGTCTTCTTAGTCTATGTGGCAGTGACATGTCGGTCTTCAAATCAGCAACCATTACCTGCGATAAAAAAAACAATCGACAAAAAACACGAAAGGATCACACAAATCAGAAAAACGGAGTAATTCCTACCTCATTATGCAAAATATATTTTGAAGTTCATTTTATCCATTTACCAATCAGACAAGAGAGAGATTGAACAATTCCATCGTTTTTCCAGAAACAATAATAATCAACCAAAATCAGTAGGGAGTTTTCAAAAGAAACAATTACAGATCTAACACGGAGGTCTACTATGGGACCCCCAAACAATAATACTAGGACAGTCACCTATGGGACCGTCAAACAAAATAAACCAGGACAATCACCTATGGGACTGTCAAACACCACCTCACCCTAAGTGCTTAAGTGTGCACACCTCTATGAATCAGCAGTCCATAGAGTAGATCATAGAGTGAACTACAGTCATTGTATGCAGCGTAAAAGATAATACTTAATGAGGAGCACCTATGGGCTCCAAAGACGTGGTAATTCCTTCCTGTGAACGTCTCCCCAAATATCTCATACAAATCATTCACCAAAATATTCCAAATTCAAACATTCTCACAATACACAGGAAGAATCCAGTTGCAAAACTCAATCTAAAAATAAATTATCTTCCAACAAAAAAACTGAAGCCTTCAAAACACTTTCCTCTAATGTCGTAAACCACAAAATCAGACATCATGAGAATAATCCATAGAACTACTGGTAGCGCCCATCGCGTAATCGGCGGGGTTTAAATATTATAACGACCAGCAATCAGAAGTACCAAACACAATCCATTAAATAGAAATGACATACACTAACTAAGTAGTAGACTTTGCCCGTTGTAATTGTATTGGCACTAGGGAAGAGGTTTTGACAATGACTGAGAAGGAAAGAGCGTAAATTTAAGAGTTTAGGAGGAAGGAACGAGAATATTGTGTGCGTGTAGAACGTCGTGGTGAGGAAAAGAGAGTGGGGATTTCACGGTTTAAATAGACTATTAATATATTTTGAGAATGAAAGATATTCAGTAATCAGTTTGTAATTTATTTAAAAGAAAAGAAAGTAATTAGGTGAATGTTGTAAATGATCCAAAAGTATAAATAAGCCACTTAAAGAATATTCAGTTGAAGGAAATAAATAATTATTCAAATGATTAGTTGAAGTAGCTGAGAAATAAACGATTTGACGTTGTGAGTAAGGTAAGGATGAACGCAAAAATATCTAAAAAGGAATTTAATTTATTATTTTGGAATGAAAGAGAATGAAATTAGAAAAGAGTTAATAATTCAAATACAAGGAATGTCGTTACGTTAGGAAGGGTCTAGAATGATAACGTTGAGTAAATCAGGAGAAGAATGGGGGTTTACCAATATTATATTAATTTGGAAGATGTAAAATAGACTTAAGCTCTTTGAATTAAGAATAATTAATTAGGAAGAGTAAAACTGGAAATTGAACTCTTAGGATTAGAATGTAGAGATAAATATGGATAATAATATCGGTGTGAAATAAAGGAAAATATATTTAATCATAATCATTAAAATAGAATAAATAATCGTTTACTTTCCCGGGCCTACTATTAATCCTAACCTTACCATATTCATCTTAATATAATAATCATCCTACTCACGCCAACCATATATTATACTTATTCTAACTCGGAAATCTTGGTGGGTATTTCATAAGGCCTCAAAGGTGTATGTCGGATTGTAAGTCCCATAAGGAAGTGGATTAATTCTTCTTCTTCCTTGCGTTTTTTCTGGAACTCCCTCGATTTGCAGCTGGAACAGCATTCGCAAGTTTCTGCGGCAAGACGAGTTCGTATCTGCCCTTTTTTGTGAAGTCTCATAAAGTAGTCCGTAATGGACAGTTCTCCCTGCTTCAAGTTCAAGATCTGCGTCTGATGGTGTGAAGATTAGTTAGATTTTGTTTCTCGAATCGCCGACAAAGCCATTTCCAGATTTGTTGTGGGTCTTCGCAGTATGTGATGCTCCGTCAAAATTTTGAGGGAGTGAGTGAGAGAAAGATCCAGGAGAAACAAAGTTCGCTCGTTCCCAAGCCGTAAATCGAAACGAACGGCGTTTTGGTTGCTTGGACGAGTTACGGTTCCTCCACGACCCTAACTTGTTCTTTGTCCTTAACGCCCTTTGTCCCCATTTCCAAACGACGAAGCCATCTTCGGTGATTTTGTGCAGTCAGGGGTTGTCCGGGTTGTTGTTAGTTGCATGAACATAAAGAGATCGCAGGGGTCGATCAACATCGATCCACTATTCGACGGCGTCACTCCGCCGCTCGATTTCTTCCGCAATCTCACCGGTTTGTTCAGGTTCTTTATTCATCTCAGCAGAATCGCATTCGCCGATCTGATACCATCTCAATTTTACTGAAAAACTATGATATTTGTATCTCATTGTAAATCATAGAGAGCTTGAATAGCTCGAGTGTACAGTGGTTCTTGTATTTATGAAAGGGTAAGATGGAAGAACGGGGTGTAGGTCAAGACACTGGGGAGACCGGTCTGGTTCTGCTAAATGAACCGTCGGTAAACATTACAATATTAAACCTGGATACATACTAGAAAAACAAGATTACACGGTAACAAGATTACACAGTAATCCTTAATCCTAGATACAATCTAGTCTATAGTACATCGAGTAAAATCAGGTTCCATTAGATGGTCTGGTTATGAGGTAGAGTGATATTCCTTTGCGCTTGAGGGGTATATCGTAAAAAAATTCATTACTTTCATAGGGGTATATCATGAAAATGTAACTGGAATATTGTGCACAGGGGTATATCGTGAAAAAATGTTTGTTACACTCACAGGGATATATTATAAAGTAAAATAAACTTCAAGAATACATTGTAAAGTAAATAAACCTGAGTGGTATATTGTAGTTGAAACTGTATGATCTATCTCAAATATAACCCGATCTGATTTACTATCCTACGTTACCTGAGGTCGGTTACAGAATCTCTGTAAGAAGGGAGAGAGAGAAATCTTTTGTTAGAGTCAAGTGCGAGTTTGACTGCCAATGTTACGTGTCTTATTTCATGGGGGTACACCCCTATTTATAGAGTTTTGGGGGCCTGGCCTCATGTTGCCAGCCTGTGACCTGTATTTTACAGTATAAGTACGTATTTGCCCTCCCTAACATCTTTGACCGACCACAGACGGTCGGCCACACTATACTTCGCCCTGCCTAAGTCCTACTTTCGTCCGGCGGATGCCTTATGTACTCTTACTTCCATCCGGCTAGAAGCGGTCGGATGCTCCATATGTCCTGTTTGGCTTGGTACCATTTCTTCCCTTCTCATCAGTCCCACAAGTTCTATCTTTCTAAATTTGGTGAAGAAAATAGAACTTCCGTGTCTTGTGTTTTGGTAAAAAAATTTGCGACTGCGACCAATTCTGAGGTTCTTTAGTCTCTGTGCTTCGTCTTTCCTTATCCCAGTCCCATAAGTTCTTTTTCTTCATATTTGGAGAGAAAGAACTTTTTGTTGGCCATGTGCGAAGCTCGTGACCCGAACCCGTTCTGTACCGCTTTTTTGAATTTTCCGCTTGTTTTCAGTGTGGAATACGTAGGGTCCTTCTTCTGACTAAACGTCAGAATCGTCTTTAGGAAGCGTGTGGCCTTTCTTTTCCCTGCAAAAAGGTGCTTTTGTTTGCACATGCATACATATATTATTTATTTGAGCGGGAGAAAACTTTCCTTTAAAGCCTGAGTTTTTGAGCTTCTTTCTCTTTCTTCCTCTGTCCTCTCGCTTCGACTGTCTTCTTTCTCGCCACTCTATTATCGTGCTCTATCTTGCCTTTCGTTGCTGCTGTACTTCGATTTCGTGCTAGGCTCAACAACAAGTTACCTCCGCCACAAAAAAGAGTAAGCTTGCTGCGAATTTTCCGCCTGCTATTGAGGCGATTCAGGGCTCTCGCTCCCTAATGGCTTTCGCCCCACATACCTGAAATCAACGAAGCCCTTTTTGTCCAGCGCCAGCCTTTTCCTTCCTCTCTCGATTACTCCTCCCTTTTTTATTGTCTCAGGGGGTGTCGAAGCCCCACTTGGTACCCAAATTTACCTACCATCCTCCGAATCTCACCCCTATGACGACTTTGGCCTTGGGTATGTAGTTTACGCCGATTTTTTCCGCTCCGGCCTGACCATACCTCCACACCCCTATGTCCTGGCTTTTTGCTTCGTCGCTGCTGCTCCCTTGCCCATTTACACCCGAAGGCCATTTCACATCTCCATGCCTTCGTCTCTCTTTGTGAAGAAAACAAGATTCGGCGGAGGGTACGGATTTTTTCCGATTCTTCACGGTTAGGGTTGATCCTGATAGCCTAACCCTTATTGCGAAGGCCAGATACTCCTTTTTTATTACAAGAAGGTCCACGAGTGGAGTTCGCGGTGGTTTGTCATCATTCCTCCGTCCGGCCGCTGCCTGGGAATCCCATATAGTGCCGAAGTTGCCAAGGTCAGCTGATTTGCCCCCCTACTCCTCCGGCCGAGCTGCCTATTTCGAAGATTCTGAGGGCACAAAATAAGAAACCGACCACTGTTGAGGTGTTTTTCTCGAATGCACGTTTGTCTTCTCTGAAGACCTATCACAGTGAGTATTTAATTTTTAGCACAAGTTTTGCTGTCTTTGTTGGTTTTCTTATCACTTTGGTGTGGAATGTAGATTTCCAGAAGGGGGATAAGATTGGTCCTTTTCATAGCTGGACTTCGTTGTCACCTTCAAGAATGGGACGAGAAAATCAACTACTATGATACTGGATGCAGCTACCGATGCGGCTGCAGGTCCTGGAAAATGCTCCCCCTTTACAAAGCGCTCCAGGCAAGAAGCCAGAGATGACCAAGCTGGTCATTCAAAGAAAAAGAAAAGGCTGGAATCCCCTGAACGTGCCCCGCCGGGATTGTTAGGTACTTGGCACGTGATCCCCGAGTCGGGCATCGTGTTTGTATTTTCCCTCAACTGGTTCGGGTCGACCTCGGTTCTCGCCTGGGGCGGGAGTCTGGTCATCCGACCCCGATTTGCGAGCAGTTTCCTGATTTGTCGGGCTACTTTTCTTCAGATCCTGTTCAAGAAAATACTTTGGAGGCCACAGGACTCCGCACCGGTCTTCCGGCTGAACAAGGTTTAGATTGGCCCTCGTTTTTCTTGCTCTTTCCCTTTTTATAGTAACCTTCTTTTTTTGTTGCTTGTATGCACTTGAACCTTCTGGTATTGACATGATGTCTGCTTTTTACTGCAGCAGTCCCTGTTCCTGCCAAGCAAAGGCTAAAAAAGAAAACCACATCAAAGCCGAAGGCTGCACAGCCAGGGACATCAGGAGAGGGACAAACCTCTGACGACCCTGAGGCCTTAACCTCATTCTCCATTGACGTTGCTGCGGCCAAGGATGCAGCGTGGGAAAGAGTGACGGAGTATCGGCAGGTGCTGAAATCCCGAGCTCCGGAGTAAGCAAGAGAGGACATTATGGCCTCTTCTTCTTCCTCGCCTCCTCCTCCTGCTCATGAGTCCTTCACCGGCCCTCTCAAAAGGAAGGATGATTTTATCACTGCGGGCACCCCCTTCCTTTAATATCTTGCGACTCTGCCAAGTATTCCTCCGTCTGGAGGAGGCAATAAGGAGATCCGGTCATCCAGCGGGATCTTTGCTCCTCCGACAACCGTTATGCCCACTAACCAAAGGTTGCGGATAGGAGATGGGGGGCAGATATTATTGCGGTTCCCTCCCAATAAGTGATTGTTTTGACTTGATGTGGGGGGGGGCATTTTCAGGTTGCGCCTCACCTCTCAATATCTTTTTTGTGTTTCTTTCTGATTTGTTTTGCTTTTTCCTTAATTTCGTAAACTGTGGTTTTTAGGTGATTGTCCATGGCCCAAAGAGGAGCTGAAGCAGAGCGCTCTTCTCATGATCCTTATATTGACCAGATTGAGTATGAGATCGATCCCCAAGGTAAAGGAGAGGACTGCGGTGATAAAACAGGATCTACAGCTGTCTCGGCAGGAATGCGTCCGCCAGCGTGACGAATATGAGTCACAACTAAAGAAACTCCGAGAAGAAAATTTTTCTTTAAAAAGCCGGATCCGGAAGCTGACAATACTTTGATAGAGGTACAAAACCATCTTGTTTCTAAGAAAGATAAGCTGGCTCGGGCCTTTCTGACCTAGACGTTTTGCTGGATCAGGTGCGCTCTGCTCACCGGAATGAGGTAAATTCCCTTCAGGCCGACAAGGCTTTTTCTATCAAGAGAGGAACTCTTTTAAGCAGGAAGCTGAAACGCTTGAACTGGAGAAGCAAGCTCTTCAACGGGAGAATGAGGCCCTTGTAGAGGAAAAGGGAAAACTCATGCAGGAGCTTAACGGTTTGTCGGAGGAAAAGGCCACACTGGAAGAGCAGTCAAGGTCTTCCTTCGAACAAGAGAAGCAGTCTTTGCTCCGGGATTGCTCTTCTTTATAAGAGGAGAAGAAAGCCCTTCCTGCGGACAAAATTGCCTTGACAAATGAGAAAATCAGGCTGGAAGAGAGGGTGAAGGCTTGGAGGAAGCCATGTCTCGTCTCCAGGTTGAGAGTGTCGAGTCGTCGAGCCAAGGTAAACCTTTAGATCTCGATTTTTCGCTTCTTCTTTTTACTCCCTCTATTTCTTACTTTTCTTGTGTTCCGGTCAGGCTTGAGCTCTGTCAATCTTCTGAAGCATGTCAAGCAGCTGTGGTCGGGTAATTAATGCTAAAGATGAGCTGTCTCTAGCCAACGCTCAGCGTGACAAATATCGAGCCCAAGTCCTGACCCTTGAATCCCAGGTGGCCAAGCTTATGTCGTTTTCACGGCAGTCTCAAGATATACAGAAGCAAGGTACAATTAATGCTCATCTTAAGGAATCCTTCGCTTCCCAGTGCCGCAGTATAGTCGATATCTGCCAGCAGATTATTTCAAAATACTTTCTTGAGAAGGGAGAGTTACTGGACGAAGATCTGTACAACAAGCTGGAGTTTAAAGCCGTCGCCCAGAAGTCTATTTTCTTCTCGGAGCTCGAGAGATGTGGCCGCAGTCCTAGAGAGACATGCTTTGGTGCTGGCCAAGCTTCCTTTCTTCCGGCTGGAAGCAATGTCCAGCCATCAGTCGGAGGGGTGCAGCGTCTTTCTAAGAGATCCAAGTCTTCTGAAAGCGTGGCGGTAGCGGTAGCGTGATAGATTAGCTGCAGAAAAAATAGAATAGAAGTTTCTTTGTTTTTAGAGGGGTTTTTTTTTTGCATGTATCTTTGTGTTTGCCGAATCTTTTGTAATGAATACACTTTTTGTAATTGTTTTTACCCCACTCTTGGGAGGAATATAAGTTATACATTTCATCATCTTTATTCATTTGTCTGCCAGAGTACTTCTTTTCTTTTTTTAGCCAATTTGCTTATTACTGTGGCATTCTCCCCCCCCCCCCTTTTCGAATGGTGTACACATGGTCACCTTATACAAGTCATGTTAGTTAAGTGTTCGCCCTTATGACACAAGAAGCTTGCGGCCTATTAACTGAACTTTTGTTTTTTAGTAGCCAAATCTCTTTTCTTCTTTTTTTTTAGTATGGCCGTCTGGCCGGATTTTTCTTTCAAGGCATGATAGCCTGCGGCTCGTTGGCCGGTGCTTACTTTCAAGGTATGATAGCCTGTAGCTCGTTGACCGGAGCTTACTTTCAAGGCATGAGCCTGCGGCTCGTTGGCCGGTGCTTACTTTCAAGGCATGATAGCCTGCGGCTCGTTGGCCGGTGCTTACTTTCAAGGCATGATAGCCTGCGGCTCGTTGGCCGGTGCTTACTTTCAAGGCATGATAGCCTGCGGCTTGTTGGCCGTTTCTTACTTTCAAGGCATGATAGCCTGCGGCTCGTTGGCCGGTGCTTTCTTTTACTTTCAAGGCATGATAGCCTGCGGCTCGTTGGCCGGTGCTTTCTTTTACTTTCAAGGCATGATAGCCTATGGCTCGTTGGCCGGTGCTTTCTTTTTCTTTCAAGGCATGATAGCCTGCGGCTCGTTGGCCAGTGCTTTCTTTTCTTTCAAGGCATGATAGCCTGCGGCTCGTTGGCCGGTGCTTTCTTTTACTTTCAAGGCATGATAGCTTGCGGCTCGTTGGCCGGTGCTTTCTTTTTCTTTCAAGGCATGATAGCCTGCGGCTCGTTGGCCGGTGCTTTCTCTTTCTTTCAAGGCATGATAGCCTGTGGCTCGTTGGCCGGTGCTTTCTTTTACTTTCAAGGCATGATAGCCTGCGGCTCGTTGGCCGGTGCTTTCTTTTTCTTTCAAGGCATGATAGTCTGCGGCATGTTGGCCGGTGCTTTCTTTTTCTTTCAAGGCATGATAGCCTGCGGCTCGTTGGCCGGTGCTTTCTTTTACTTTTTTCTTTGAAAAACAATACCTCTTTGTTGAAGAATCATGAATTTTATACATAAATTTTTTCAAACATTCTCCATTCCATGAATGTGGCAATTCGTACCCCTCACCATTTTTTAGGCGATATGAGGCCCGCCCCGTCTTTTGGTTTATGACATAAGGTCCTTCCCATTAGGGCTCTAGTTTTTTAGGTTGTTTAACTTCCTGGAGGACCAATTCTCCTGGAGCGAAACTCCGCTCTCTTATCCTTGATTGAAATATCGCTCTACTTTGGACTTGTCTTTCGCCATCCTTATTGCGTCGGCCACCCTAGTTTCCTCAAGGAGATCTAGATGGTCTCGTACCTGATTGTTGACATCTTCATCGTATGATTCCCACCTTACCGATGGTACCACAATCTCCGCCGGAATGACAGCCTCTAAACCATACGTTAGTCTGTAGGGTGTTTCTCCTGTTAGCCCCCTTTCTGTTGTTCTGTACGACCAGAGGACCTGGGGTAACAGCTATGCCCACTTTCCCTTTCTTTCATCGAGTTTCTCTTTATTGCTTTTACTATCTGACCATTCACATTCTCGACTTGCCCATTCGCCTAAGGGTGCGCCACTGATGCGAATCTTAAGTCAATCTTCCACTCTTCACAGAATTCCCGGAAGCTCTCGCAATTGAATTGCGTTCCGTTATCTGTTATTATTGCTTTCGGTATACCAAACCTGCATACCACATATTTCCAGATGAATTCTTGTGATTTTCTGGCTGTGATGGAGATAGTAGGCATTGCCTTGACCCACTTTGTGAAATAGTCGATAACGACATATATGAATTTGAACCTCCCTGGCGAAGCTTCTGGGAATGGTCCCACAATATCTAATCCCCACATAGCAAAGGGGATTGGGCAGAGGATAGATTTTCGTTCTGCCGGAGGATTGTGTATTTTGTTTCCGTGTTCTTGACACTTGAGACACTTTTGTATGTATTATTTGCAATGTTCCATCATTTTGGGCCAAAAGTATAGGGCCTCAAGATTTTGTGCGTTGTGGTTCTTTCTCCTTGATGATTTCCACAGAGTCCGTCATGCACCTCTTTTATTAGCTTTGTCCCTTCGGCTATGGTAACACACTTCAGTGCCGGTCTTGCGAAAGATCGCTTATATAGATGGTTATTCTCAATGAAGAATGATGCGGCCCGCCTTTTTATTGTCCTGGCCTCCTTTTCCTCTTTCGGCAACTTCCCTTGTCGTATGTAATCTATGATTGGAGTCATCCAGGATTCTGTCTCATCATTTGACTCTATTGTAAATACTTGAGCCTCATCTATGCTTGACGTAGTTTTGACTTCTAGCCAGATTTCATTGGGTACTCTTTCGGCCATACTTGCCAATTTCGCCAAGGCATCTGCCTCGATATTCTCTTCACGAGGAAGGTGTTTTAATTTGCATCTTTGGAAATGTGCCTTTAACTCCTGGACTTTGAGCAAGTACCTCCACAGCTTTTCCTCTTTGAATTCATAGATGTTGTCGTTTTGTCTTGCTACCAACATAGAATCCGAGTATACCTCTAATTCTGCGAAACGTTAAATTTTATAAGCTTTATTTTTAACAAGATTTCACAGGAACGAAAAAATAGAGAGGGTATCTTCCTATGGAACCTGTTGCCCCTAGGGCGGTGGTAGCCACCTCCAAACCCTGGATAAGGGCTTCGTATTCAGCCTCATTATTGGTAACATCAAAATCTAGCCGGAAGGCGTAGTTCAAGCTTTGTCCATCCGGCGCTTGTACTACTATTCCAGCCCCTGCCCCACTTTTGCACGGGGCTCCGTCAACCAAGACGACATATGGGTTCTGGAGCTGTTCTCTTTCTTCTGCAAAGTTTGTTTCTGTTATGAAGTCTGCCAAGGCCTGTGCTTTAATCGCTGTCCTGGGTAAGAAGTGAATTTCATATTATGTTAGCTCTACCGTCCAGCTCACCATTCGGCCGGAAGCATTTGGATTGTTAGCTATTTGCTTGAGTGGCCAGTTGGTCCTGATGAAGATTCGATGCGACTGAAAGTAGGGCTGTAATTTCCTTGACGCCACTACTAATGCAAATATGATTTTCTCTATGTTCGTATATCGTCCTTCTGTTGGGCTCAAAATTTTGCCAGTATAGTAGACTGGTATCTCCCTTTCTCTTCCATGATCAAGACAACTGCAATTGCCTAATCTGTTACGGATAAGTAAAGGTAGAGATCCTGGCCTGGGGCAGGTACGCCCAATTTAGGCAGATCCCGAAGCATTTCCTTGATCTTTTCAAATGCGTCTATACACTCTTGTCCCCATTGGAATTTACTATTCTTCCTTATAATATTGAAGAACGGGATTGATTTTTCCTGAAGCTTGGAACAAAACCTGCTTAACGTTGTGAGTCTCCCGTTCAAGGCTTGGACATCTTTGATATTTTTGGACGAGAAAGGTTGAGGATTGCTTGACTTTTTTCCGGATTGACTTCGATACCTCGTTGTCCAACAATGAAGCCAAGAAACCTCCCTTTGGTTACACCAAATACACACTTCTCCGGGTTCAGCTTGCTTGATTTGGTATTTGTCCAGAGTACCGAACGTTTCCTCTAAATCCTTCACATGTGTTGCTCTTTGATGGACTTTTACGAATATATCGTCAACGTAAGCTTCACATTCGGGAAGTTGTGGACAAAACACTTTGTCAATCATTCGGATGAAAGGTAGCTCCTGCGTTCAGTCAACGGATTACTCAAAAGGCAATTACCTTGTACCAGAACAGCACCGGCTGAAGTGATAAAGGATGTCTTTTTCCGAATACGTTTTCTTTATTTTTATCTGATTATAGCCGGAGAAAGCATCTAGAAAGCTTAACACAGAGCTTGGGCAGTGAAACCCACAATCTATCTATTGATGGTAGGGGATAGAAATCTTTAGGCCTGCCCTTCAATGGCAAATCAAACAGTATGAACGGCCTCTTTTCCAGAGTCGTCCATTTTCCGTTTGCCTTCTTACCATGACAACATAGCCAGCCATCGGGGATGCTCCTTCCTGATGATCCAGCTTGAGGGTTTCTAGACCTCGGTTCGTGCAGCCCAATCTATTTCTTCCCTATTACCTTTTCCTTTGCCTCATGCTCTGCCGCCAGTCGGCTGCTGAGAGGGTTGAGATAGCTAGTCTTCGAGCTCAGCTAGCCGGGCCACAGACCTTCCCCTCGGTTCTGATAAGAACTTTGGCAGCGGCCTGTGCTCAAGCTGATGGCGTTTGTTATCTTTTTTTTTCGGCGAATGTTAGCTTCTTTTCCGGAACCTCATTAAGTGAGTTTGCTCTTCACTGTCACACACAGTTCCTATTTTAAAAATTTAGAAGGGTCAGATTTTAAATGTACCTCTCTTGGGGGAGTCTTGAGTTGTTTGACATCCTTCCTTTTCTTGACTTGGCTCCGGGGAAGAAGGTAACTTTCCCTTGAACTCCTTTCTGACCCCACAGTTTTGACCATCTCCTCACTAGGAAGGTTGTCCATGATGCGGACTTCACATATTCGGGCCATCTTTTGGCTTCCTCTTATCGTAACCACCTTCCCGCTTGTGGTTAAATATTTCAATTTTAAGTGATGAGTGCGTGTATGGCTTTGAAAGCATTGATTCCTGGCCTTCCAAGGTACATGTTATATCTAGATAGACCTGGCACAATAAAAGCCGTGAGTTTTCTCTGTTCTCCTTTTGTCCCCTTGACCCAGGGTCATTGTAAAATCTATACTGCCGGAAGACGTGGTAGAGACCCCTCCTACAAATTCTCTAGAACCGCTGAATATGGCTTGATCCGGTCCTCAGGTACTTCCAACCTCCTAACTGCTTCGGCTGATATGACATCGCTCCAGCCCCACTATCGATCAGGATTCCCTCCATCATTCGATCGTTTACCTGTGCATGAATGACAAGTGGATCGTTGTGTGGATACAGCACTCCATCTTCATCTTCGTCGGAGAAGAAAATTAGAGGAGAAACTTTCTTTTTTGGCGATCTTCCTCTCCGGGAGTTCCTGATGCACTTGATGAATGTGCCTCTTTTTTCATTAGGGGTTAGTGGTCCTACCTCCGAAAAAAGTCCTGTGAGTTTTCTTAGAGAAAGTTTTGTTAGTCTTCCTTTTTGGGAGAAAAAGGGGGGTTTGGCTGTAAACAAAAATGCATAAAATGGAAATTCTATTCTCCTTTTTTTTGGTAACGTGATACTTAACAATTTTACTCCTACATGCCCAATTTTTGGGAAGACAAGTGATATAAGATTCTCAGCTTAAAGCAGATTACAAAAGGTTATACTAAACTTATCAGGAGAATGAATCCACTTGGAGTAATACAAAGGCAAATTATCTGGATTTGTAATTCTGAATGCTATCTGAATGAAAAGAGAAAGAACTTTTACTTTCCCTCACAGACCGTTATCATACCCACCGACTTGCCAGGGTCAAGCCTGGGGTGAACCTCCTCCTCTTGCCGTCCACGTGGTGCATTCTGGGCACCGCCCTGCTGACCGCCGGTATTGCCTTTGTGCTTCGGCTGATTGCTTTCCCTTCCTCTTATTTTCCTCAATGACTCAAAGCTCTTTGGCCAGGGTAGCACAATTTACAGTCCGGTGGCTGCGGTTCCCATGGTACTCGCAGAATGCAACTGGAATTTCTCCCTGCGGCGGCTTTCTTGACTGAGGAAGGTATCCTCTCTTACTGCAGCAGCAGCATACTTCCCTGGGTCAATGTAGACAATGGTCCTTGCCCCCTGATGTTGCGGCCCCTGAGAGAAAGATCCGGCGGTCGACTTGTAATAATATAGTTTGTCTTGACCTGACCCTCCTTTCCGGCATTTCCTCTGTGCCCCTCTTTCTTTTCTGGTGCTGCCGCGTTTTGAAGCTATCTGCTAGCTCCTTAGCCTTGTTTTCTGCTATCTCAGATTTAAAAAATCATGGATCATTTCAGCTAATTCCCCATGAGTTTTCGGTGTTTTTGTTGCGATCTTTCCAGCCAGCCGGGCTGGCTGGGCCAACCGTTACCAAAGGCTTTAATCAAGATTCTCATCGATATCATCGATTTCTACGACCTTCTTATGGAAGCGCTCATTGTACTCCTTCACAGTTCCCCCTTTCGCTGCTTGACGTCCATCAACTCTATTGTCTCTTTTTTCACCCTCTTGCTCGCAGCGAAGTATTGTTGAAATTCCTCGGTTAGTTGCTTGAAGCTGGTGATGGACTGCGGCGGTCTTGTGGAGATCCATCCCAATGCTCTCTTCGAAAGCGTTCTAGGGAATAAATTGCAGAGAGCGAGGGAGTTGATCCTTGAGTGTTCATGGCAAACATGAATTTCTTAATATGTTGGGCGGGGTCTCCTGTCCCATCATATTTCTCAATTGCCGGAGCAACGAAATGCGGCGGGAGTTTTGCTTTCTTATCCTTTCTGAGAAGGGGTACAAGCTCATGTCTATCTAGTCGTCCTCTTCCATTTCCTCCTCACTAACGATGAATTGTGCTTCCGATCTTTACTTTCTTCGCCATTACTGCCTCTGGGATCCTTGTTTCTCAACTGTTCTATAGCCTCAGTCATTTCGTCCCACTTCTTTTGATACTCCTCATCTCTTTGCATTAATTCCTGTTGTAGAGTCTCGTTTCCCTCCACAATCTTCTCGTCAATTGATCTGACTAGTCCCTTCAGCAATGTCCTCGAGATCTTTCTTGGAGATGGCTTCTGGCATCTCCGAACTCATTTCTTTTTCAACGCGATCACTATTCTCGGTAGTGCTCTTCGGTGTGTCTTAGATCTTGGAGCCATTTCTCGTATTCAGAATCTGCAAAAGATTTCATTAGTCATTTCAGGATTCCCATTACGAATCGTCACAGATCACTTCCCTGTTTCTATGTGGTCTCGTGGTTGCTTCTTGCTGTGTCGTTTCACAAAACGGCGCCAAATGAAACTGTATGATCTATCTCAAATATAACCCGATCTGATTTACTATCCTACGTTACCTGGTCTCGGTTACAGAATCTCGTAAGAAAGGAGAGAGAGAGAGAGAGAGTCTTTGTTAGAGTCAAGTGCGAGTTTGACTGCAAATGTTACGTGTCTTTCATGGGGGTACACCCCTATTTATAGAGTTTTGGGGTCTGGCCTCATTTGCCAGCCTGTGACCTGTATTTTACTTGTAAGTCGGTTTTGCCCTCCCTAACATCTTTGACCAACACACATACGACCGACCACAAGACCGCCCTGCACACTACTCAGCCCTGCCTAAGTCCTACTCCGGCCGGCCGGACGGCCGGATGCCTTATGTACTCTTACTTCCATCCGGCTAGAACGGCCGGATGATTCATATGTCCTGTTTGGCTTGGTACCATTTCTTCCCTTCTCAGTAGTGATTTGTGAAATTTATGGGTATTTTGTAAAAAAACGGATACCTCAAAGGTATACTATGAAATTTCCTTTTTATGTTAATAATAATGTATTAATAGTTAAGAGTTGTCATCAAATGTATCAAACTCCATTAAAAGCTAGGAGGTGCAAGTTCTAATTGTCATGGAGAGGAAAATTTAATGGGATGGTATTATCAAACAAGGTAAGTACAACATGGAGTATGTTAATATATTGCACTTGTGAGTTGTAGAAAACCTTATCTCTTTGTCCACCTATTGAAAATTGTTTTTTTGACAGAATTCCTCTGGATTTCCTAAATATGGGTACTTGTACATGCATCTGTAATCTCCGCTTACAAGTGGATATTAGAACGGAAGGTTAGACTTGGTCGTGGAGACTCAGTGGTGGAAGTTTTAAAAATTGTTCACAGCTGACCATGTACAATTGTTCCCGTATTTCTTCATTACATATATAGCTAACTATGACATGACTATATGTAAATTATACAATGAGTCTTAGCTACAACCATATATAGCTATCTTTGGCTACATTTTTCATGGTACAGTTTGTGTAGAGTAAATGTACATATTTTATAAGTTTGTTGTACAGTTTATAAAGTTAGTATGTACATTTAGTACAAATTCAGAAATATCACAATTCACTGAATACATGTACATATACATCCGTACAGTTTTGAATGATCACATATACAGTTTCAATGATGTACATATATGTAGCTATATATAGCTACATGTGGTTGTAGCCAAGAAATTGGGTAAATTATATAGCATGTAGAGAGAGCAACTGCAAACACCGACTGTGAATTGGTTGATAGATCTCTCGATCCAGCGATCGGCGGCAACTTTTTCTTTTAGAGAATCAAAGATGTCGGCCCTTTTACCGAAGCCTTTTCTTTATTTATTCCCCATACCAAATCAGCCTGCAGAAGATGGAAACTCGTCGCTTTTTACTTCAACCAACTTTATGTACCATGCATGCACAAAGTTAGATACTCCCTATCAATAAACCCATGCAGCCCATACGGTGGCAAGATCGATGATCACCGTCACCGTATCGAGTTCTGAAATCATCTAACAAGCATTGGCTAGTGTGATCAGCCATTGAAATCCTCAAAATGAAAAGGCAAGGATACTTTGCGCACGCGCTCTTGTAGGTAATACGGATGGGGAATATAATTGTAAATACTACTGTAGTACTCTGTGAGCCGGTGGTTGCGAAGCTTATGGCATTACGTTTTGGTCTAAGGGTAGGTTTGGACATGGGTATTAGGACTGTAGTTATAGAGACGGATTGTTTAGAAGTTGTGCATGTAGTTAAGGGTGAAGTTCAAGGTTATAATGTTCTAAAGATCATTTTGGAGGATATTATGGACTTAGCAAAGAAACTGCAATGTTTCAAGTGTAGACATGTATCTAGGATAGCAATGTACCTGCCCATATTTTAGCAAATTTGGCAAGAAGATGTGGCGATGAAAAGTGTGATGTAAGGTGGGTTGCTAATGTACCTCGTTGGATTTGCATGTATGTTCGTAATCTATATGACACTACCCATCATTTTTCTTCAAAATTAAATTAAAATAAAATAAATGACACTACCGATCATAGGCGATATTACAACTACACCAAGTAATTTGAATCATTCAGTTTAGATTCAGTTCAGATCCAGCTGGTTGAGGTTAGTTTAAGATTATTCGATATTCGGTTTAGACTCAGTTTGGATTAGGTAAATTCAATTTTCGGATTTTAAGTTATGTTTGAGTTTGTAATATTTTGGATGTGTTTAGGGTTGTTTAAGTAATTATGGTTCGGATGAGATTCGGTTGAAGTAAACAAATCATATTAATTTGTGTTTATATACGTGTTAGGTCACAATATGGATTCGGATCATTTTGGTTGGGTGATTATGGTTCGGTTAACTTCAATTTTAGTGGCTTTCGGTTAGACCTGTTTTACTATTCAGTTTGATTTGGTTCGGTTCAGATTGTTTCAGATTTCAAATCATTTTATAAATTAAATTATCAGATAAAATTTCAGATTGAAATTGGGTTGATTCGTTCGGTTCAATTCGATTTTTCCGGTTCTGATCAATTTTGTCAGGTCTAAAACACACACTTTTACATTAGAGATTGAATACTCAAAGATTGGACAAAGCTTGAATGATGGATCAGATGCACTTGTGCTCATACATTTTGATTTTGCTGTCTAAGTTAAGATGAAATTTGGTAATAGTTAATAAAATATTTTGTCGTTATCTCATGGTTTAGTTGTCTGTGCACTTTTTCTTAAAAAAATGGGGAACATGACAATTGGGTCACTCCACCTTTTCTCTCATATATACCCTTACTAGTAATCAAATAGTTAAGTAAATTTTAGTTTATTCGTTTCACCTAAAACTACTTGATAGGCTTTTCATGAATCTTGCTTGTTGAAGATATAGCAGTTAACTAAGCCGCCTGCATATGAATGAAGCGTGGCTCACAAGAATGAAAGGGATCAAGAGTGTGAGATTTTGAAGTCATAATTTTATTTCCAAAAAAAAGCATCTCCCAATGAGCGTGGAGCCTTGGTTCTTTTTTTTTTTTATCATAACGCTTGGATTCTTCTCTTCATATATATATATTAACCAGGAACAGCATTCCCATCAAAAGTACAAGATATTTCAATCTTGTATGGAATGTTTCTCCTACCCAGTGCTGGAAGAACCTAGAACTATTGTACAGATAGGAAATAAGTACAGGGAAATTACACCCTGAATCATCTAGACTGATCTTACTTATATTACATATCTCTGAAACATGATATATCTGCTCCCATCTATCAGACCGACTACACCTCTGATTCCTAGAGACTTGTAAGGTGAGGAAATCATAGATCTCTTGATTGCATACATCAATCTCCATATCCTGAAGCCCTTCCTCTATTGCCCATTTCATAGCAAAAACTAGACCTTGAATCTCAGCTGCAAGCATAGAGCAAGAATCTGTCAAGATCTTGTTAAAAGCCATTAGAATTCTTCCTTCTGCATTTCTGATCGAACCTGCGACAATCTTCCCTTGCCCTCTTCTTCTCTTAACACCACAGTTGATTTTGATCTTGTCCTGCAAAGGAGGAGACCACTCATACTTAGGAAGATTAGTAATCGAATTTTCCTTCCTACCTAGTTTGCTTGCCATTACAAAAGCTAGATTCTAATCTATTACAGCCGTCCAAGACAAAGTAGGATTATGTCTAACATTGTTTTTAGCATCATATACTATCCACATCAGATTAATAACAGATTCAAGTTTGTCACTAGTCCAGTTATCAGCATCAACCAAGATATAATTGTAAACATCTCTTTCATCTGGAATAAACTCCCACGATAAATTGAGAGTTCCTTCCCAGAGGTTTCTGACCATGATACATTCAAAGAAACAATGAAACATTGTATCATCTTTTCCACAGAAACAGCACCGTGGAGAACCCCCTATCCTTCTAGCCAAATTGGCAACACACGCCACTATATTGTGTTTAAACTTCCAAAATAACAGCTTGCTCTAGGACTGCATCTCAGCTTCTGAACTCTCTTATCCAGACCCTGCTCTAATGCACTCGAAGAAGGGTTATCCTCAAACTTGGAATATACAACCGTGAGATAAGCTGATCTAACCGAAAAGGATCCATCCTTAGTATGATGCCAATACCAACTATCACATTCCTGATGACTACACTTGATTTTACTGATAGCTTCAATATCAATCTCCCAGACCTGCTGCCTCAAAGCCTCCACATTCCACTCATTTCTGTCCGGTAGCAGAAATTGACTTACAGTAATTCTGTTACTGATGTTGTCGAAGGAGTAAAAAGCTTATAAGAATAGGGTCTAGGAATCCAAGGATCCTTCCAAAATAAGGTAGACTTACCATCACCTATACATTTTCTAGCCCCCTTCATCAACAAGTCAAGAGAGGAAATTAAAGAACTCCAAATTGGACTATCTTTAATTATAACTTTTCTTAACCTGAAACAGCTCACTGAAGGGCAGTAAATTCCTTTCAAAGTCCTAGTGCAAACGGGAAATTGAAGACAAAAGAAATAACTAAGAAAATTATCCTAGAAAATCTATAAATCTAAAAATGCCCACGGGTTGCAAAAATAAATCCCGGTCAAAGAGTATAGTGAACTAGAAGCTACCGGGGTCGAATCCACGGGGACTTAGTAATTAAATCTAATCCTAGAAAATAGGGAATTAAGGGGGTTGTCGTTTGTTTTGGTTTTTTAAAATTAAAAGTAGCAAGCGAGGAAATTAAAAAAAAAGTGTGTAGAAAGATTAATGAAGCGGAACCTTTAGTTCAGGGGAATTCTTAGCTAGCCATATTATATAACTAATTACCGGTTAATTGAAACTTGGATTGGCAAATTCTTTTGATCTCTTTAAGACTAAATCCTATTCAAATTGAACTCTTTTATCCATAACCCATTAGACCGAATCACGAACTAATGCCATACAAATAAAAGGATTAATCGCGAGAATTTGTCTTTGCATCTGAAGGTCCAATTAATTAATCTAATAAATTTTTCCACAGATTAACAGGTTGCTATGACCTTTCTACCACTCACCGATCAGATCCTGACAGAAATTCATAAAGCTATATAATAAAAATCTACAGTTTATTAAAAGGATAAATAAAAACAGCAACCTGAACAATCCAAATAATTATCCAATCAACTGGTAAAATAATTATAATAACAGTCTAACTACGAATCCCCCATCACCCAAGATTTAATCCTTTAGCCTAACATAATTAAAGAACAAACACAAGAAGAGAGAGTAGAAATCATTGTGTGTTGATCTTCTAATTCGTCAGCAAAAAGGTTGAGCGGGTGAATGAATTTGGAGCAGAAATCCTCTTCTCCGGTGTGTTGAAATGGTCGCGGCGCGGAGAGAATAAAAGAGGCGATGTGTGCAAAATGGGGATTGTTTAATGGATGCCTTTCACTTCCAAAGCCTTCCTTATTTATAGTTAAATTCAAGACTTTTTGTTTGTCCATTGATGGTTTCTTTTAGTCTTTCAGTTTCATAAAATAAATAAAGACCTTCCAGTTCCTTTAAGTTTCTGTATTCAATTGTTTTCACCCATTAATAACTCTTGGAAGGAAGTTTCTTTATTTATTTAACTTCATCCATCAATATCATTGGAAGACTCTGGAGTTACTGCACGCTTCTCTCCAATTCTGCTTGTCCCTTTTTTCTTTGTCGTTGCGGCAATATCATAGAAATATATATAATAAACGTTGTTCCGGACACAACTTTGATTGGGTCTAAATTTTCATATGAGCTCTGATTTGTTCCCTGTTTGTGGCATTGGAAAGCTTGTGAGGAGATCTATGCATTTTCTACCATCACTTCCTGCTTTAAACATATAAATTAGCATCAGTTCTTGCCCAAAGTAAGAGTCATGAAAAGCATAGGATAAGTGTGAAAAGTGCATAAAAAGGATGCATAAATAAGAATTTAGCATCTATAAAACCCTATCAATTTCACACTTATCAAATCACCCCACACTTAGCCTTTTGCTTGTCCCCAAGCAAAACTCTCAAACATAAGTAAAGCCAAGCTAATGAAACTCAACAAACAAAAAGGAAGACAGAGAAGGAATTGCTAGCTTAACCATTAAAGGGGGCAATTCAAATTATTCAAAACAATTTATTCTTTCCAAAAACATGAAGTTATTCGGATCTAACAAATGAGAAATAAAACCATAAGAGTCTTGCCTTTAACCTTGAGCCCATCCACCTTTTTCCTTCACAAACCATAGAAACGACAAGGGACATGAAGTAAGATCATATTCCAGCATACCTTTCAATGCCACATACTTTTGATCCATAAGAGAAATTAATCTTTATTCAGCACAACATTTGCATAAATATTTCAGTTAAAGCGCTTTCAATTTCTTTCACCACAGACTTTTCTCTCCACCCATGTAGCAGCTTTGGGTCAACTATCCCAGATCACAAGGACCCTAGGTAGCTAGGTGATAAAGCACCCCAAAGGACTTAATAACCAAGTGGACGAGGCCTGATTTAGGATCAGAATTAAAATTAGCATGCTTAGGATCAGCGGAGTACCTTGCCTTGTTCTTTTCCAACCATTTCAATCCAGTTCATTCCAAGGCTCAAAGCTAAAAGCAAGGTTCGGATGAAGAATATTCCCACTTGTTTCACAGCACTTTCAGAACAAAGACTTCATTTCACAGCAATTAAAAACCAGAAAATTTCAAAATTTTGCACCCCAAGATCAGCTAACCAACTAAACTTCCTCTATGGCTTCCATCCAAGTTGAGCAATCACAGCAAGACTTTAACAAATGCAAGAGAAAGAGCTTAGAGACGCACAAAAAACAAGCGGCGAAGGAGCTTACCCCACCCCACACTTAGAGTGAAGCAATGTCCTCATTGCGTAAGAAGAATTAAAATTGCGCAAGCAATCCAACGGGGGAAACAAAATCGCACACAGCAGATCAGAAGGGAGCATGTAAAATTTGCAAGAGAAGAAAAGGTAAGAATACTCCCCAGAGTCCGCTCAGGGTGTGTAACAAGTCCAACCCCACACTTGAGTTCAGCTAAGCGACAAAGTAAGCAAGCTGAGAAATATAATCTGCAAAGCCAGAAGAACTCAAGTGGAACCAGACAAAACCATCAGTAGAAAAATAAGAGCCAAGGCTCTTGCTGTAAGTATATAAACAGCCAACACACCACAAACCAAAAGAAAAGAGCAAAATAAACAACTAAACTAAGAAAGTGAAAAGAGATACAAACCGGTGGGTTGCCTCCCACCAAGCTGCCCGGAGTTAGAGTCTCTAGCTAGACTTCACAAGATAGCATCAAGGAGGGCCGCCACAGCAGCTAGCAAGGGCTTTCTTCAGTCGGAAACGCCATTGCAAGCGCGACTTCTTCAAAGATTCAGAATTCGGTGCTGGAGTAACATCAAAAACAACAGTAGAAACAGGAGTAGGAGAAGAGGAACTCTCAATCAAGGATACTACAGGTGCAGAAGGCTGAGCAAAAGGAGAGCCAAGGTACTTCTTCAGACGAGCACCATTCACCTTGAAGACCTCTCTAGACTTGTTCTCTAGCTTGTAGGCACCATAGGAAGTGACTCCCACAACCTTGGGGCCGGCCCAGTGGGACTTGAGCTTTCCAGGATAGAGACGGAGACTAGAGTTATATAAGAGAACCAAGTCACCAACCTTAAAGTCTCTTCGTAGGATCATCTGGTCATGAATCCTTTTAGAACGCTCCTTGTAGATCCTGGAGCTATCATAAGCTTGCTCCCTTAACTTCTCTAGCTCAGACAATTAAAATTTTCGCTTCTCACCAGCAGCATTCAGATCGAAATTAGGGCTTTCAAAGCCCAATAAGCTTTATGCTCTAGCTCAACTGGGAGATGACAAGACTTCCCATACACCAGCTTAAAAGGAGACATCCCAATGGGAGTCTTGAATGCAGTTCTATAAGCCCACGGAGCATCATCAAGCTTGACAGACCAATCCTTCCTGGAGGAGTTGACTATCTTTTGAAGAATCCATTTTAGCTCTCGGTTACTCACTTCTGCTTGACCATTAGTTTGGGGATGATAAGGTAAAGCAACCTTATGAGTCACCCTATACTTAGTCATCAAGGAATCAAAGGCCCTGTTGCAAAAGTGAGAACCACCATCACTGATGATAGCTCTGGGCACACCAAATCTAGTAAAGATGTTTTTCTTCAAAATTTCACCACAGTTTTAGCATCAGCAGAAGGGCAAGAGATTGCTTTGACCCACTTGGAAACATAATCTACAACAACAAGGATGTAGTGGTTTCCATGAGAAGAAGGAAATGGGCCAGTAAAGTCAATACCCCAGACATCAAACAACTCAACTTCAAGGATTCCCTTCTGAGGCATCTCATGCCTTCTTGAAATGTTCCCCATCCTCTGGCAATTATCACAGTGAGAGCAGAAGCGGTGGACATCCTTGTGTAGAGTGGGCCAGTAGAAACCACACTCTAACACCTTAGCAGCTGTCCTAGTAGGACCATGGTGACCACCTGCCTCTCGAGAATGGCAGAACTCAATCACACTGTCAACTTCTTCATCGGGGAGACATCTTCTTATCAAACCATTAGCACACACCCTAAAGAGATAGGGGTCCTCCCAAATATAATGACGGGCTTCAGAAAGAAACTTCTTCCTCCGGTTGTAGCTTAAATCGTGGGAAATGAAACCAGAGGCTAGATAGTTAGCCAGGTCAGCATACCAAGGCTCTTTAACTTTCCCAATTACAAAGACTGTTTCATCAGGGAAAAATCATTTATGGGGACCCCGTCATCTGGAGTCTCAAGCCTAGACAGATGATCTGCAACTCCATTATGCTTTCCTTGCTTATCAACAACTTCAAAGTCGAATTCTTGGAGAAGCAAGATCCATCTCAGGAGTCTGGGCTTAGAATCATTCTTTTGGAAGAGGTACTTCAAAGCAGAGTGATCGGTATGAGCAATTACCTTACTTCCCAGTAAATAGGACCTGAACTTATCAAGTGCAAACACTACAGCAAGTAGCTCCTTTTCAGTAGTGGTGTAATTCTTTGGGCTTCAGACAGAGTCTTACCTGCATAAGTGATAACCCTCAGAATTTTGTCCTTCCTCTGACAGAGTGCAGCACCAACAGCATAATCACTAGCATCTGTCATAATCTCAAAAGGAAGAGACCAATCAGTAGGAACCACAATAGGAGCAGAAATGAGCTTACCTTGATAGTTTGAAAAGCTTTCAAACACTCCTCTGAGAACTGAAATTTCACATCTTTCTGCAGAAGATCGGACAAGGGCTTGGCAATTTTGGAAAAGTCCTGGATGAACCTCCTATAGAACCCTGCGTGACCCAGAAAAGATCTAACACCCTTAACTGAAGTGGGAGGAGGCAACTTCTCAATGACCTCCACCTTAGCCTTGTCCACCTGAATACCATCTTTGGAGACCCTGTGACCAAGCACTATACCTTCCTGTACCATGAAATGGCACTTCTCCCAATTCAAAACCAAATGAGTCTCCTCACATCGGCCTAGTATCTGATCCAGCTGATCAAGACACATATCAAAACTCTGGCCATACACAGAAAAGTCATCCATGAAAACTTCTATGCTCTTGTCAATAAAATCATTAAAAATCGCCATCATACATCGCTGAAATGTGGCTGGAGCATTACAAAGACCAAAGGGCATCCTCCTATAGGCAAAACTACCATAAGGACAGGTGAAGGTGGTCTTCTCCTGATCCTCTGGCGCGATGGGAATCTGAAAATAACCACTATACCCATCAAGGAAGCAGTAGAACTCTTGCCCAGCTAACCGCTCCAGCATTTGATCAATAAACGGTAGCGGGAAGTGATCCTTCCTTATGGATTCATTCAAGCGCCGGTAATCGATGCACATCCTCCAACCAGTGGTTTGTCTCTGAGGCACCAATTCACCTTTCTCATTGGGCACTGCAACTATTCCCCCTTTCTTGGGAACAACTTGCACAGGAGAAACCCAACAGCTATCAGAGATGGGGTAACTGATACCTGCATCTAAAAGTTTCAGAACTTCAGCTTTCACTACTTCTTTTAGGTTTGGATTCAATCTCCTCTGGGGCTGCCTCACTGGCTTGACACTATCTTCCATGTAAATTCTGTGAGTGCAGAACCCTGGATTGATCCCTTTAATATCCGCCACAGACCACCCCAAAGCCCCCTTGTGCCTTCTTATCACCTCCAGAAGTCTACTTTCCTACGAAACAGACAAAGATGAAGAAATAATAACAGGCAGGGCGCTACCCTCTGCCAAGAAAGCATACTAAAGATTTGAAGGGAGAGTTTTGAGTTCAAGAGTAGGGGGCTTCTCTATTGAAGGAACGAGCCTTTGAGTAGGCCTGTCCAGTGGCTCCACAGGAGAGAGCATAAGAGCGAAAGTAGGATCGACCCTGGTTAAGCTGCTGGGCAACAGTAGCTACCTCAGTGCTCTCCTTATCATCCTCAATTGAGTGGCACAACACCTGCTCTAGCAAATCAGAATTCTCAAGCAAGAAAGAAGAGTCATCAGCATTCTTAGCAATAAAAGCATCATAATCATCAGAACAATCAACATCAACTGAAAGCACACCATGAGAGGAAGCATTTGTTCTCATCATCTTAGTGATATCAAAACTGAGTTCCTCATTATTAAACTTAAGAGTGATCTTCCCCTTGTCAACATCAATGACAGTTTTAGCAGTTCGCAGGAAAGGTCTACCCAAAATCAATGGTACTTCAACATCCTCATCCATATCAAGAATGACAAAATCAGCAGGGAAGAAGAAGTTACCAACACTTACCACAACATTCTCAACCATACCACGAGGTTTGATTGAAGAACGATCAGCTAATTGCAAGTTAAAATGAATAGGAACAAGCTCACCAGCATGAAGCTTCTTAAACATTGAATAAGGCATCAAATTTATACTCGCTCCAAGATCACAGAGTCCAAAACCACAGTCCATGTCTCCAATGGTGCAAGGGATGATGGGCTGTCCTGGATCTCCACACTTTGGAGGAAGCTTCTGCTGGATGGCTGCAGAGCATGTCTCTGTCAGCTGAACGATCTCACTCTCCTTAAACTTTCGCTTATTAGAAATCAAATCCTTCACAAAGCGAGCATAATTAGGCATCTGCTTGATAGCATCAATCAAAGGAATATTGATAGTAAGCTTAGAAAACACATCCAAAAATTTCCCAAATTGATCATCAAGTTCTTTCTCTTTCAATCTATTAGAAAAGGAAGTTCCTTAGGAACCACTTTACCCTTGGAATTTTTAGTAATCAAAGTATGAGAAGGAGAAGAGATAGGAGCCTGAGTCTCCTCAACAACTACCTCAGGAGGGGCTGGAGGCCCTGACGGTGCACCAGTGCTAGAAGAAGGAAGACCGTCTCTTTCCAGTTTGGTTCTCAGCCACTTGATCTTTATTTATCAGCTGCTTCCCACTTCAAAGACTAACTCCCTGACAAACCTCTGTTTCATCAACATCCAGGACGGTCACTACCTTCATCTCCTCCTTTGGATTGGGATCCGTTTGAGAAGGTAATGAGCCAGGAGTCCTTTGATTCAATAACAACTGAGTCAGCTATGCCATGTGCTGCTCAAGCTTCTGCTGACTAGCTGTCAGAGTCTGATTAGTAATCATCTGCTGCTCATACTGACTCTGCTGCTTGGCTTCCAATTTAGCCAACAAATCTGCAAGATTTGATGTATTTGAAGAAGAGGAAGGGCCTGATTGTTGAAACTGAGATTGCTGATTCTGATTGTAGGAGGGCCGAGAAAAACCAGGAGGCACTCCCTGAGTAGGCTGCTGAGGCCTCATCTGATATGAGTTCAAGGCATTATTGGGGTTGCCATACCTTAAGTTTGGATGCTAATTATGAACCCAAGGCTGCCTATTAAAAGATTGACCCACGGCATTTGCTTCTTCATTTACGCATCTCAGCTATCTCTGGGCATGATTCAAATTCATGTGGCCCACCACACTGACAACAACATAAATCATTGGAGCTAGAAGATACCTGCTTCACAGATTGAGCAGGAGCTTTACCCATCGTGAGTTGCTCCAACATCTTCAACATGTGGCTCATGGTAGTCTCTATCTGAGCCTGCTTAGCAGCCATCTGCTCTAGAATAGGGTCTACAGTTCTGGAAGAACTAGAACCCACTGAATAAACTCTACCACCACTGGAGCTCCACTGTCTAAGCTCCTCACAGTATGACTCCATAGCAGCCATAAACTCTTCACCATTCTTAGCTAACATGTTACCACCCAAGGCCGAGCGCACCTCACCCTTATTCTCATCTCTAAGCCCATGGAAGAAACCAAGTGCTAGAGAGGTAGTGTCCTGTCCATGGTAAGGGCACTGTCGCAGAAGCTCCTTGAAGCGATCCCAAGCTTCACAAACTGTCTCGGATCCAGACTGCTTGAAAGTCATCAACCCAGCAATCAACTGACAAGTTCTTGAGATAGGCAAGTACTTCTCATAAAACTTCTCTGTCATCTGATCCCAAGAAGTGATAATGCCTGGAGGCAAGCGATGATACCATTTTGATGCCTTTCCTGAAAGGCTGTTCGAAAATAAACATAACCTTGCATACTCCTCCAAACCAGGAATAAGACCCAGAGTGTCCAGATGAACCAAGAATCGGTGCACATGGTCTAACGCATCTGCAGGGTCTACTCTAGAGAACACCCAGCTGGATGATTGCGCACAGCAGTCGATTGATGTGATGGTTTCAACTTTTGCCACTCAGCAAGCAACTCAGCGGCCAACTGTGGCAGAACAACAGGGCTCCCTCTCGGAGTAGCAGGCGGTCTATTAATTGTACCCATCGTAGCATTATTCTGGCCATTTTCGATTTGAGGAATATTATCAGCCATGTCAAAATCTAGCTGCCTTCTCGCTCTCAGAGCCTCGAGGAAAGTCCTTTCAATCTCAGGATCGAAATTTGCTTCAGGAGGACCAAAGGAACGCGTTCTCCGCATCCACTAGGTACCTACAATAGCAAAGAAGAAAGAAACAAAAGGAAATGGAATTAGAACTAAATAGAACAAGAGAAAGATAACAATATAAAATAGAATAGAATAAAATCAGAAATAAAAAAAAAAAAAACAAAAACAAAGAAGCAAAAAAACTGAAATAAATAAAACTACGAAAAACAAAACTAGATAGATAAAATAAATAAAAACAAAACACAAAAAAAAGTTATTTAAATAAATTAAAACAAGAAAAGAAATAAATTAACAAAAAAAACAAAAGAGCTACCGACAAAATAAACTAAAAATAAATTAGAATAAAATAAAAAACAAGAAAATGAAATAAAACAAAACAAATGACAACCAAAGTCAAGGACTAGACAAAAGTCAAGTCCCCGGCAACGGCGCCGATTTGCAAACGGGAAATTGAAGACAAGTAGAAATAACTAAGATAATTATCCTAGAAAATCTATAAATCTAAAAATACCCACGGGTTGCAAAAATAAATCCCGGTCAAAGAGTATAGTGAACTAGAAGCTACCGGGGTCGAATCCACGGGGACTTAGTAATTAAAATCTAATCCTAGAAAATAGCGAATTAAGAGGGTTGTCGTTTGTTTTGGTTTTTAAATTAAAAGTAGCAAGCGAGGAAATTAAATAAAAGTGTGTAGAAAGATTAATGAAGCGGAACCTTGGGTTCAGGGGAATTCTTTGCTAACTAGACTGTATAATTATTCACCAGTTAATCGAGATTTGGATTGACAAATTCTTTTTATCTCTTTAAGACTAAATCCTAGTCAAATTGAGCTCTTCTACCCATAACACAGTAGGCCGAATCACAAACTAATGTCATACAAATACAAGGATTAAGCGCGAGAATTATTCTTACATATGAAGGTCAAATTAATTAATCTAATCAATTTTTCCACAGATTAACAGGTTGCTATGACCTTTCTATCACTCACCGGTCAGATCCTGACAGAAATTCGCAAAGCTATTAATAAAAATCTGCAGTTTTTATTACAAGCGTAAATAAAAACAACAACCTGAACAATCCAAATAATTATCTCAATCAACCGGTAAAATAATCATATTATCAGTCTGACTACGAATCCCCATCACCCAAGATTTAATCCTTTAGCCTAACATAATTAAAGAACAAACACAAGAACAGAGATTAGAATTCATCTGTGTGTCGATCTTCAAATTCGTCAGCAAAAAGGTTGAGCGGATGAATGAATTTGGAGCAGAAATCCTCTTCTCCGGTGTTGAAATGGTCACGGCGTGGAGAGAATAAAAGAGGCGATGTGTGCAAAATGGGGATTGTTTAATGGATGCCTTTCACTTCCAAAGCCTTCCTTATTTATAGTCAAATTCAAGACTTTCTGTTTGTCCATTGATGGTTTCTTTTAGTCTCTTCAGTTTCATAAAATAAATAAAGACCTTCCAGTTCCTTTAAGTTTATGTATTCAATTGTCTTCACCCATTAATAACTCTTGGAAGGAAGTTTCTTTATTTATTTAACTTCATCCATCAATAGCATTGGAAGACTCTGGAGTTACCTGCGCGCTTCTCTCCAATTCTGCTTGTCCCTTTTTTTCTTTGTCGTTGCGGCAATATCATAGAAATATATATAATAAACGTTGTTCCGGACACAACTTTGATTGGGTCTAAATTATTCATATGAGCTCCGATTTGTTCCCTGTTTATGGCGTTGGAAAGCTTGTGAGGAGATCTATGCATTTCTACCATCATTTCCTACTTTAAACATATAAATTAGCATCAGTTATTGCCCAAAGTAAGAGTCATGAAAAGCATAGGATAAGTGTGAAAAGTGCATAAAAAGGATGCATAAATAAGAATTTAGCATCTATAAAACCCTATCAATTTCACACTTATCAATACAATACTACAGGTTATGTGTAACGTGACAAACTAATGAATTAAACTAATCTCGAACACGATTTAAAAAACCGAACAACTTAACTAGCTGGTTTACGGGGGTTAACTGTCGGGATATAGCGTTTATTCGGACATACCGAATTAAGTTAATCTTAGGGATTAACATGTAGCGTTATATATTTATTCCAGATACTAGAGCTATGAGGAGTACCGGGAGAGCGTGATAATACACACTAGTGTTTATTTCGGTACATGGTATGTTAATTGTGTGGTCTTTACATCCTAAGGGTTTCCTTGGGTTCAAACGGTATTTGTTTAAATTTCTTAAGAACGATATGTGTGATATGCATGAATTGTATGAATTAATTGCTCGACTGTCAAACGTTTATAATTGTGCGTGAATGTCTGTCGGACTAAAGTAATACCGATTATCACTCGACTTAAATACGAACAATTAGGAGAAGTCATTACTTATTAAAGTGCAACAAATTACATTCATAATTAACCTAAGTAAAACACTTAGAATGGGACTCGGGAATACCAATCTCTAGAGCATTGTTCTGGAACTTGAATATGACCTAGATTACTTCTAGGTGTTGTGTAAGACCTATAAGGCATCTGTATTAAACGAAATCTCCATAACCTAAGAATAGATCTTAGGTAACTGATTAAACCACTTAATCACCTGATGGAGAAATGTATATGATGAAATGGAAATCCAGCTTAGTTTTTGACTACTGGTTGCGTATAGTGATCACTAGAGTATAACACCCACGGATCAGGTCTACTCTTGTTAAATTCCAACGAGCTAGAATGATCGTTGGTCAGAGTGTACTGCTGTTGGTACATGGCTATGGCCTTTTAATGATGCCTTTATTAGGCAAGAGGAAGTCCCGAGATCCATAAATCTTTGGCCGGAGGGCACTGCTCTTGGTGCACACAGGATGACTGTCTATTGAAAGATAAATACGGGTTGCCCTAACATGACACCCAATTGAGTATATACACGGTAATAATTAACGAGATTTGAAGGCCAAGTGGAAAGTACTTCGCTAAAAGCAACCTTCGCATTTTATCGTTCTTACTCGTTGTCTTTCGATATGCAATGTATGCTTGTGAAATGTATTGTTGTATTGAATGAATTGTTAGGTTTTTACTCACACAATTTACTACTTTCATTAAAAACTGTAAAATGAATCAGCATGTAATTAACCTTATGTCAAGATGGCTAAAATGACTTAAGTGACCTAGCAGAGGGTCTTATGATTACACTTTAGCATATTCAGCGTTTCAATGAGCCTATCACCCTAACAGGGACTTGATTGGAGTGATTGAAGCCGGAGTTGCGGGACCCGGGTGAGGACTTTTATTTGTGTTATCGCACTTCTCAGACTTATGTCGTTTATTACACACGTTGAAAACTTGGATTTGATTAAGGCTTACTAGTCGTTTGCATTCGGATTATGGATTTAGCTATGTATATGATGTAGTAGATATCTCAGATCATCACAGCGGTTATGGTTGTTTATTATGTTAAATGTTTGCTTTTACTCACATGGGTGAGTAATGGCACGTGACACCCGAGTGAGGATGATTGTACTTATTTTTCATTGCGACGTGTTTTTAATTATGCTACAAGTGTGATTAATATGAGATTAACAAGAGGGGTGTTACACAGACCTCCATTTATTTGTCACTTCAAAGTATTTGGGGTGCCAATGTTCATTCTTCATAATGGTAAACATGCCACAAGCAAGTTTGATACACAAGGAGATGAAGGAGTATTTTTGGGTTGCTCCATGACTAGCAAAGCATATTGTGTATTGAATAAACACACCCTTGTTGTGGAAGGATCCATTTATGTGCGCTTCGATGAGACTAATTTTGGGTTTCGTAACCCACACAACATCGGTTCTGAGCTGAGCATTGATGACTTTTTGGGATCTAATGATTCAGACTCAGACTCCATACTTCCTTCACCTTAGATCTCCCCCAATACATCACAAGTTGGATCCACTGCTACTCTGTCTTCATCTCATAAACTCCTATGGTGTTGATGATATCCCCCTACAAACTGAATCGGATACGTCAAATGGATCAGATAATAATCTAAGTTCACCATCAAAGGGATATATCACCTCACCAGTTATTCCACCACGTCATGCCCTAGAGTTACACTTGATAATCTTCTCTCAGACTTGAACTCAGGAAGAGCCACTCGCAATTCACTTTGAAAATTATGTGCTCATGAAGGTTTCCTCTCTACGGTTGAGCCTCGAAATATATAGAACGCCCTCACGGACTCTGACTGGATTCAAGCTATGCAAGAAGAGTTGAATGAGTTTGTAAGAAATGACATATGGACACTAGTTTCTCGACTGAGTCACAAGGAAATTATTTGCACAAGATGGGTGTATCGGAATAAACTCGATGCTGATGGACATGTTGCATGGAACAAAGTTGGGTTGGTGGTTCAAGGATATAATCAGAGGGAAGGTATTGATTATGATGAAACGTATGCTCCTGTTGCATGGCTGGAAGCTATACGAATGCTAGTGGCTTTTGCTTCCCATAGAGCATTTCTTCTATATCAAATGGATGTAAAGTGTGCATTCCTAAATGGCTACATCGATAAGAAAGTTTATATTTCTCAACCACCTGGGTTTATTGATTAGTCTAAACCTAATGATGTTTATCTTCTAAAGAAGTCTGTTTATGGATTTAAACAAGCACCTAGGGTCTGGTATGCTCGTCTCACTACATATTTACTCCAGCAAGGATATACACGTGGTCAGGTTGATAGTACATTGTTTCTCAAATCTCATGACTCAGATATTTTATGGTGCAAATTTACGTTGATGACATTGTGTTTAGATCCTCTTGCCTAGAATAATCTAGGTCTTTTGAAAATGTTATGACTAACGAGTTTTCAATGAGCAGTATGGGAGAACTTACGGTTTTCCTTGGACAACAGATTCATCAGACCAAGACTCACACCTATGTTTGGCAAGGGGAAATATGCTACTGAATTGATTACCAAGTTTGGTATTGACTCCGCCAAACCAATGACTACACCAATGTCTAGAGTCATCAAACTTGGTCCTTAATCTCATGCTGAAGCTACCAACCCTACTGCATACTGTGCTATGATTGGATCCCTGATGTACCATACTACTAGCTGACCAGACTTGCTATACATTGTTTGTTACTATGCTTGTTTCCAGGCTGACCCACACATTCCTCATCTTCAAGAAGTGAAACGAATATTTCGTTATCTAAAAGGTACCACTAACCTTGGTTTGGTTTATCATGTAGGATCGTCTTTCACTCTACGAGCTTTCACAGGTGCTGACTTTAGTGGCTCCCTCACTGATCGCAAGAGCACATCTGGATGCACTCTACTCTTTGGTACAAGTCTAGTGCCCTGGTTCTCCAAGAAACAATCCTTGGTAGCACTTTCCACCACTGAAGCTAAATAAATTACAGCTGCTACATGTTGTGCTCTAGTCATTTGGTTGCAATTTCAATTAGCGGACTACAGCATGCCTCAATCTGCTGTTCCCATCTACTGTGATAATCAATAAACTATTGCACTATCCAAGAATCTGGTGCAGCACTCACGGACGAAACATATTGAGATACGTCATCACTTTCTTCATGATCAAGTAGAGAAAGGCACTGTCGAGTTATACACTGTTCCACCGATCAGCAATTGGCTGATATTTTCACCAAACCTCTCTCGGGAGATATTCACTCGCCTCAGTCTAGCATTGGGCATGGTTAATGTCGATTAAGGTCCACTCCTTTTATTTTCCATGTTATTCTATTTAGTGTTTTTCAAACTTGGTACTTAGGAATGAGTGGATTGTGTCATTTATAGTTATTTCATTTCAGAGTGAGGTTTCCCATTGGATGTTATGATACATGTAGTGGCTGATCTTGATCAATCTTATAGTTGGAACATTTTCTATTTTGTTTACCACTTTCAACTGATTCTTTGCATAATTACTTATATGTTGTCCACTTTCTTTAAAATAAAAAAAATACAAAAAAAAAACACGTCATCTACAATCACCATCCACTTTCTTTTCCCACTCCTTTACGTTTTGTCAGTCGTTCTTTTCTTCCTCTCTATGTGTCAGTCCAAACCCCATCTTTTTTGCCCGTTCTTCCTTCTTCTTCCTTCCACCTTCCATGTTCTTTCGCTCTATGTTTGCCTCAACCATGGATATTGTACCCTATGACCCAGCTTTTGCTTACCAATAACTTTTTGCTATAATTTCTCCTCATTTTCTTGTTCCTTCGGAGACACCCCGAATCTCGATTGACTCCAGTCTAATTTTTCCCCAACCGGAACATCTCCTTCCACTCGCCATTATACTTCCGCCATTACACCTACCTGCTCACCACCAACTTCTGCTTCACCTCCCAAGAAATGAGGAGATGATTTCCCCCCTTACGAGGTTCCCTTTGCTGAATTGTCCCCTATCTCTGATCCTTCACCACCCAGTTCCCCTTTGATGACCCCTGCTTCATCTCCACCACGGTCAACTCCTCATCGAAACCTAAAAAAACATTCCTGTCCCTCATCAGCTGCTTCTCTTCGCTGACAACAGTCTCTCGGCCCCGTTGTTCTCAACCTACACAACCCACTACTATCCTGTCGCACCCTGCTGCTCTCCAACTACGAGGTTCCTCTCTAAGTTCTACAATGACGTAAGCGATATGCGGCATCGACTCAGCATGCATCCACCTCGAAACGCTGCTGCTGCTGCTGCATTTCTTCAACAATTTCTTCTTTAGCTACGGCTTCCGACGGACTACCTCAGGCTGCATCCTCTGATTCTACTCCATCCAACTCGGATTGGTCTGGTAACACATTTCCTTGTTATCCTACCTTTAAATCAGAGATTAAGAATGCCCATATAGTCGTGGGGAAGAGGGTAAACTGTGCTTGGCTACGTAAAAATTGTCTATCCGCTATGGCTAGTTGCTTGTAAGCACAAGGCTGGTCTTCTGTATTTGAACTGAGTATACATTTTACTGGGATGTTGTTAAGGAATTCTATATAAATTTAGGCTTTGAGGATGACTATCTTGCAAAATCGAAGGTTATAAATGTTGACATTGAAATCAATCCAGAAGTTCTTGCTGTTATTCTAGAGATTCCAACTGAGGGTGTCAAGGCCTTTTCACGAGAAATAGAAAAAAACTTTTGCTAAGGAACAGATGACGGATGAAGAGTTGTTTAGTTTCTTTGGCATTGAACCAGAAACCAAGAAAATCCGTTCTGCTCCTCAACGTATGTTGGATGTATTGGTGGCTTGCTGCATATGATAGTTTATCAAGGAATTGCTCCCCAAAATGATCAACGTGGGACTGTTACCTTTCTCGATGTATGTCTCATGTGGTGTTTAATTCAGAAATATCCGGCCAACTTACCACATTTCATCATGTTTCATATGTATCATGCAATTACCCAATGCACCACATCTCTGTCCTATGCTACTTGGTTGACCAAAGTCTTTGAATATTATTCTATGGATCTCTCCAATGAGGCAGCCAAACCACTGGATCACAATCATGAGTTATCTAAAACCACTCTGGCCAAGATGGGACTTGGACTAGTAGGTAACCAGTGGGTGGTGAAATAACCTCCCAAGGCAGTTGCAGGAATATCAAAGAATCTTGCTTCGGTCCCTAGTCAGCTCCAAGAGATTTGAAGATTGTGCAGGTTGTTGAGAAGCGTTTGGCTCATCTGGAGAAGCATATAGGGGTGCGACGTTATAAATTTTAAGCCTGTTTCCTCGAACTCATTTTTTTGTTTTCTTTGTCTGCTGGCACACTTAAACAATTTCCTATGTTTCTTTTCTACCTTCAGTTGCTCTGTTGTTGCTATGTTTTTACCTTTGGGATATTATGCTTTTTGGTTGCATCTAGTGACTTATGGACGGTTTTCCTACGCTTAAGATTGTATAAAAGGCCACTACGTATTCTCTGCATACCATTTTACAATTCGTGAGTATTTAGTTCAACACCATTTTTTATTGTGCAAAAGGGGGAAGTATGGTGAATACTCAGATTTAGTCTAACATCACTTATTTATGCACAAAAGTATAGATTTTTTTGTTTAAGGGGGAATTCTATACTTTAGGGGGAATGCGGTCATCGTATCACCATGCCAAGTTTGCACACATCAAAAAGGGGGAAACTGTAAATGCATATATTCTATATACTTATAGTTTTTTGATGTGTGGCAAACCAGCGATTTGTCATCCTTACACTCAGCGAGTGTAATTCCGTTGATTTTGCATAATCTACAAACAAGACTTCAACGTTTCAGCTTTATAAGATTTATTTTGATAAATATTAGATTGTTAAGATCTGGTGTTAGTGAATTAGTTAGAAAATTTGTTTAGACTCGGGTAAAGAACTATTCTAGGGAATTCATCTCGGTTGTTAAGATTGTCTTTTGTGTTTAGTATATAAACTTGTATAGGTTTGTTAGACGGGTATCGCTTTTACCGAAAAACATTGAGCACGGCTCATTCAACCCAAGTCCTAAGTAAGTGAGAGTACCATCGTATTTAGGTGATCGTGTTTAGTCTAAGGTCTTAGACTTGAGTGTGATTGTTCATAGTGTTGAACAGATCAGGTGAGGAGTTTTTCATGCTATTAATAAGAGATTAGTAGCTGAGTTTTCTTCGATAACATTGTCTCTTTCGTCCTATACATTGTCTCATAGTTCAGCCTTGTACTGAACCTTCTAGGTAGATATATCACGAACTTACACTTGGTGAAACGAAATCCCCCAAACCGTGTCCAACAATCCTGAAGTATATGTGTAAGAGAGGTGACACACATAGGGATTACCGAAAACAGGCGAACCAGTAGGCAACGCTCAAAGGTGAGGAAAATACCATTAACAATGAAGGAATCCATAGCGAGATAAGAGAAAACGATGGTGTTGAAGAGAACAAGACAGGCTGAAGCAGTGAGCTATAACTAGAATGGGCTTAGAGAGGAACATGCAAGACCCCTGCATCCCAGGCCAATAAGATTTATACGCGAAATGGTCTGAGATGGACGAGAGAAACCAGGGGGACGCCACTCTGCCAAGACTGAGATTTGCATGCTGATAAGATTGTAGAAGAAGTAGATAATATTGATAGGAATTAGAGAGGTACAAGTACGCTCTCTACCGAAGAATCCTCTAAGAGGCCAGATTACATTCAATTCATCGATGTTGTTGCTTACACCTAGGGGTGCCCAAAAAAACCCGTTACCGCGGTACCGTACCGAAACCTGTTTATACCGTACCGTCTAAACTGTTAACTGTACCGTCTTTGGTGGTACGGTTAACTGTACCGTTATTATTAGACATATGCAGTTCAGGTAACGGTATGTAACATAACCGCGGGTTAACCAGTTATATATATAACTATATATTTATATCTACATATAGTTTTCAATTTTGGTTTTTGATATTTTAATATTATTTACTATGTGCTAGTCTTTTGTATATCATTTAACTTATATTTTGATAACTTGAACAAAGATAATCTAGAATCTAGAAAAAAAAACACTCCTTATATATGACGTAATATAATATGTGCATTGAAGAGCAAGGTAAGCATTATAGATAGTGTATATTGTAATTATGTTTTGTTAAATCTTTTGAGATATATTTTGCTATCACTTAGTTGATAAAGCAGCTTGTAAATTATGTTGTTCGAATCTACGTGAATTGATTTTGTCCTATATTCTTGGATTGTTTCGTGTCATTGTGATTTAAATGTGCAGGTTATATATTATATAATGAATTTATTAGATGATTGAGCATTGTATAATGGTGGATTCAATATGTGTGTTAATATAAACGAATGCTTGGACATGATATGAAATGCTTGGTGCTTTCTAGTTTTTTTATTGTTTTTATTTGCTCAATTTTATCTAGTTTGTTATCATTACTCAAGGTTAATTATATAGAAAAAAATCTACACGCAGTTTCGGTTAACCTGAGCTACCGTACTGCTTTAAATGGTTGACCTGAATGCGGTTAACCGATGTAAATGGAATGGTAGCGGTATCAAATTTTTAAAAACCATATTACCCGGTTAACCGATATACGGTTAACCGCATATGCGGTTAACCTTACCATGAACACCCCTACTTACACCCACACTCCCTACTTATACTAACTTACTAGCCAAATTACTAATTCTATTCACACCATATTCAAACTACTATAAATGCTCTCACTATATTCAAACTACAAATAAATGCTAAAAACTATAATTCAAACTACTAATAAATGCTAAAACACTATATTCAAAATATAATAAATGCTAAGACACTATATTCATGGGAAAGATCAATTGGGAAAATTCGACAAAAGAAGTAATGAAGGAGTTTTCCTTGGATATGCCATGAATAGCAAGGCTTATTGTGTTTTCAACAAAAGTACTCTGATGGTTGAAAGTCCATAAACGTTAAGTTTGATGAGAATAACTTTGGAGGCAGAGCTGGTCAAGGAGTAATAGAGGATTGATTTCAAATCAAAGATGGGAGAAACACCTCATGATGATGGTTCGGGAGCAGAATCGGAGGAAGAGCTTACTCAAACTGAGAATCCACTACCATCAGTTCAGAACTCAGAATTGCGTCCAACTGCACCAACAGATACTAGTACAGCTCAAAGATAGACAACAAAAGCGCCTCACCGACTGACAGCTAGAAATACTCTAGGCATAGAAATTAACAACATTCTGTCAGAGTTAAATACTGGGGTTCAAACTCGATCTACCACACAGAATTTATGTGCCTTCTATGGCTTTGTCTCCATAACAAAACCTAAGACCGTGAAAGAAGCATTGGAGGATGAGAGTTTGATCAATGCCATGCATGAGAAATTGAATGAGTTTGTGCGGAATGATATGTGGGAAGTTGTTGCTAAACCCGTAAACCAAAACATCATTGGAACTAAGTGGGTCTACAGAAATAAACTTGATTCAGATGGACAAATCTCCAGAAACAAAGCACGGTTAGTAGCTAAAGATTACAACCAACAAGAAGGCTTGGATTTTGATGAGACTTATGCTCCAGTTGTTCGTCTTGAGGCCATTCGTCTTCTAATTGCTTTTGCAAATTTGCATAGATTCACTCTCTATCAAATGGATGTGAAGTGTGCCTTCTTAAACGGACATCTCAAAGAAGAAGTATATGTTTCTCAGCCGCCAGGCTTTGAAGATATGGAAAAACCTGATCATGTGTATCGGTTGAAGAAAGCTTTGTATGGTCTTAAGCAAGCACCAAGAGCCTGGTATGAACGGTTGACATCCTTTCTTCTGAAACAAGAATTTTTCCGAGGAAAGGTTGATCGTACATTGTTCATCAAACAAAATGGGACTGACAAGCTTCTAGTACAGATTTATGTCGATGACATTGTTTTCGGATCTACCAGTCCAAGTATGACACAAGGTTTTACCTTCATGATGACGAAAGAGTTTCAAATGAGCAACATGGGTGAGCTCACATTTTTCCTTGGGCTACAAATCAGGCAGACAGCAGATGGCACGTATATTAGTTAGACAAAATACACATTTGAACTTTTGACCAAATATAAGTTTAATGAGTGTAAGTCAATGCTTACTCCAATGTCAACGACTCTCAGACTAGGACAGGAGACAGATGCAGAGCCCACGGATCCCATGGTTTATAGGGGGATTGAGGTTCACTTCTCTATCTTACAGCCAGCCGACCAGATAATGCAAAGTGTGTGCTTCTGTGCACGCTTTCAGGCTCATCCAAAGTTACCACACGTTAAAGCCGTCAAACGTATCTTTCGTTATCTTCAAGGGACACCAGCACTTGGGCTATTATATACAGCTGAATCACTACCCACTCTTGTTTCTTACACGGATGCAGAATTTGGAGGCTCGCTCATTGATCGGAAAAGCACCATTGGTACCGCACAATTATTTGGTTCAAATTTGATAGCATGGTCTTCAAGAAAATAAGCGTCTATTATTCTGTCTACGACTGAAGCTGAATATGTTGCAGCTGCTGCTTGTTTTGCATAGATTTTGTGGCTCTATCGGCAACTTAAAGACTATGGCTTGTCCTTTATACCAGTCCCTATTTACTGTGACAACACAAGCATAATTGAGCTCACAGAAAACCCTATTCACCACTCTCGTTCTAAACACATAGATATTTGTCATCACTTTATCCAAGATCATGTTGAACACGGTACTGTCATCTTACTTCATTGTCCAACAGATAAGCAGGTAGCCGACATTTTCACCAAGCCTTTACCTAAAGATACCTTCGAGAAACTTCGGTTTGAGATTGGCACGGTTGACACTAAATGAGATACTCCTGTTTTCTTTTCTTTCTTGGGAAAATTCACGATATACCCCTGTTTTCTTTCGTAATTCACAATATACCCCTGTGTTTTTCGTAATTCAACTTTAAACATGCTTAAATGTTGTCCAAAATTGATGAAACTTTACATGGACGATGCTAAAGTGTTATATTTTGTCCAATATCAAATATGAAGTTTTTTAAGCTCACATGTGACCTGTGGGACCCCATGAATATGCCACATGTTCATTGGGTCCCACAAGTCACATGTGAGCTTAAAATACTTCATATTTGATATTGGACAAAATATAACACTTTAGCATCGTTCATGTAAAGTTTCATCAATTTTGGACAACATTTAAGTATGTTTAAAATTGAATTACGAAAAAACAGGGATATATTGTGAATTACAAAAGAAAACAGGGGTATATGGTGAATTGTCCCTTCTTTCTTTTGTTGTCTCTTATTTTAGTTACTTTGACATCGTCGGTTCAGAACTACAGTCTTTATTTTCTTTCATTTATGTGTTGAGTATGTTAACAACTATTTCATAACTCTGTTATTACGGTTCTTGATGAGTCTTACATAATCAACTACTTGGATTTTTGTTAATAAGTTTCGTGTTTGTCCAAGTAGCGCTTACAGTTCTGAGATCATAACTGAAATACGAATGATTAATTTGGGAACCTCTTTTACACTCCGGAAATAAAGTTATTTATGAAGTATGTATCTAGTGACACGTTTGTATTCAAGAGATGAACTGGGTTTGATGGATAGATTAGTGGTATGAACAAGGCAAGAGATTCCGCTACTCATAGTTTGGTTATAAAACAATAGAATTGGCCTCCTTCATCTGGCTATTAAGTCTCTGAGGATGCCTTATCATCTAACTTCCTAAGGGTAACTACTATGGGCAAGTTGACCCAACGTCGTTACAAGATGAGGAGTAAAAGTCAAGCCCCTATTTAAAATATACTATAACACCAAAAGCAAAAGTTCTTGTGATCAAATGAGTAGACTATGAGTATAAATCTGTGGCGATGAAAGGTTAAGTGGAATAAGACTTTACTTCTCGCCTCTTGTCTATTCAATGGAAAGTGAAAGGCAGGAAGAGATCATTCTACAATACAAACGTGCCACTTCAGATTTTTTTTTCTTCTTTCAAACACAGAGAGTGGAACGTCTCAACTTACTCAGATGTATTACTTGATTTCCTTGGATAAAAACACTGAATCACTTAATTATCTTTGAACATTGTACTCTGTAAGTCTCATTTCAGAACTAAGATAGTGAGTTAAGCAACGATCTGATACATTCCCTTCGCCCGCTCTTTAAAAAAAAACAAAAACAATTTTTTTAAAAATTTCCCACAGATACAAATGTTTAGTATTCTTCATACTTCCTATCTTTCATTGTCAACTCTTACGTGCTCAGATTTTCGTAATTCCTCCATTCCTTTTTCAAACAAACTTCTCACTGGTGTCAGCTCTCATTATCTTGAATCACACTCGAACTTCCAAATCACCTACCATTGATTCTTTTGAACAACTACTCATTGACGAAGATGTTCAACCAATTTCTGTCGAGAAACCTGTTGATCAAGAAGTTTCTCTGCAAATCCCAGACTCCACTTCAAAACCCTCACCCGAGGTAAATTCTCCAAACCCTAATGATGAGGAAACGGTGTTGAGTGACAATGAATCTTCCGCAACTCCCACTGAAGCGGAATTACCCTCTTCACCAACTGTTACCACCCGACGTCGATTATGGCATCGATCGAAGAAAGCATCATCTAGAGTTGAGCGTACTTCTGAGACTCAGCCGAAGCGCAAGATCGTCGATTCTCCCATCCACCAGCCTCTGTCTTGGAAGCAAATGAAACCTGTTGGTAAACCTCTGTCCAGAACAAAGGCGAAAGAATACAATCTTAAAAGATTGCAGAATCCAGGTCGTTCTTTTCCTCAGAAACCTATTTTCGGTTGGTCTTTACTTGAATCTGACATAGTTTCTGGAAAACTGATAGACTATGACTGGCTCGCAAATAACTCTCTAGAATCTCTAGGAGACATCTTGAAATTTCAAAGGTGGGATAAATTGTTCAAATCCAAAACTGTGTATTATCCGGAATACCTATTTCCGTTTATTCAAAACATGGAATTTGTTTCTCCTTATGAATTCAAGACTGAAGTAGCTGACAAGAAAATGATTATTTCCCCTGCATGGCTAGCGATGATTTTGGAAGTCCCATTAGATGGTCTGGCTGAGTTTAACTCACAAAAAAAGATGTAGCGTCCTATACTGATGTAGTGAATCATTTTGCCTTATCTCGTGTGAGTTCTAGGCTCAAGCATTGCACACAAAGGGATTTGGAAATATTGCCACATCTTTTATATCTTATCACTTACCAGTGCATTTTTCCACGATCGGATATGCGGGACAAGGTCACACATGTAGATCTTGTAGTTATGTGGTGTCTTGATAAAAAATCCAACTGTCCTTGCCAAGAATCATCATATCTCATCTGGGACCGTTATCAATAGTTCAAAGACATCAATTCCCTACCCGTTCTGGTTGACTAAAGTTCTTCAGCATCATCAGATTCCCTTAGAGGATGCCTACTCCTTCTCGACTCAACCAACAAGCTATCTAGCTCTGCCCACTCTCTCCAAAATGGGATTGGAACTCTCAGACTCCGGCTGGCAACTTAAACAGATAGGACAACAAGATACAAAGAATGTCAAGTCGCCTGCTTCAGATCAGGCGTTGCATCTTCTAGTTCAGTTAGTCCTAAACTCTGTGGTGGCTCTAGAAAAGCGCCTGCTGGAACGAATCAATAGAATGGAGGATAAAGTGGATTCTCTAATGCTTGTGGCCAATTCAAGTTCGGAACCTTCCGAAAAATTTAGTGTTCATGTGGATTGCATCCTACCCTTCCCCCTGGTTAACAACTATTATGGATAGTTAATTCATATTTTTTCTCTTTACTGGAAGTTCTTTTTGATGTGGTAAAAGGGGAAATGTTTGGAAGTCTTAAAATTTCTCTTTCTCAAGTTTAGACTGATAGCTCTTTTGTGACTAAGGGTGAAAGACTCCTCTAGATTTTTGATCTTCTAATGTTGTTTCTGTTAATATTTTGGTTTATTTTTGGTTCATTTGCGACATTATCCTTGAACATGATGTAATTCATTTTTGTTTCATTTATGAACTGTTATGATCTTACTGTCTTTACCTCTTGTCATGAATTATTTTATGCTTAAAAGCTGGTGAGTTCTTTAGATTGAGTACATGGATAAGTCAAAGGATAGGTGAGATTTAGGGGGAAAAGCTGTGACAGATGATCGAACCCTCACGTGGGGTGCCATGGTACAAGACTCAGGGGGAATCAATTCCAAAATTTGGAAAGATCAGCATTCAGTTCAAGACTTCAATAGTTTGCCGCATCAAAAAGGGGGAAACTGTTGATGCTATTTTGATCAGCAAACTAAGCTCAATACTGAAGTCTACGATAAGATTAATTCCAAGACACGCTCATCAGTATTGAACTGAGAAAACTAAGGGAGAAGATAGAATATCTCAACAAGATTTTATATATCTGTTAAAGATAAATAAAATCTTAGATAATAGGTTGTAATTTGATCTTCAAATCTATATATGAGATTGTAAATCTAGGGTTAGACGTTACGCTTTATGAGGCAAATAGAAAGAGATATACGGGCGAGAGAGAAAGATAGAGAATTCAAGGAGAAGCGATTCACAAGCTTGTCACTAGGGTCAAGGGTTAAACAATCTGAAGTTTCATACTGGGTAGAACTTCAGATAATAGAGGTTGAGGGAGATATACTTCTTAACGTGAATTGAGTTGTGCTCGTAAGGCTGTAGAGAAAGAACCATCTCTACGTGTAATACTTGTATTAGGTGTGATACGTGATTATAAATAACAGTCGATTGGATTTTACTGTTATCTATACTAGTTTATTGTTCTTCGTCAGTTCCATACTCACTCGGTAGGAATCAACACTGCTGTAAGTGGGAAAAATGGTCGTCAAACGTCTTGTTGTACACTAAATGTCGTCAAAGAATACCAAGATAAACAGCCTCAAGAAAGGTCTGAAAATTGAAAATTTCATTCATCAAGGATTGAAAAGAGGCTGGAGCGTTCTTGAGACCAAATGGCATCACGAGAAACTCGTAATGTCCCTCATGAGTCCGGAAGGCGGTCTTTTCCACGTCCTGCTCTGACACGCGAATCTGATGATAACCTGATTTTAAATCCAATTTGGAGAAGACAACAGCCCATTTAATTCATCCAATAGTTGTCAATTGTTGGAAGAGGGAATTTGTCCGGAATTGTGATATTATTCAACGCACGGTAGTCCACACCGAATCGCCAATCGCCCGTCTTCTTCTTAATCAGTAACACCGGGCTAGAAAAAGGACTAGTACTTGGTCGTATAAAGCCTGTGGTCCTCAGTTCTTCGACAATCTTCTCGATCTGATCCATTTGGTAGTGAGGATACCAGTAAGGGCGAATATTTGGTGGTACCGCCCCTTGCTGCAACGGGATCTGATGATCATGGAACCGCGCAGGAGGTAAGGAGTCCAGGGGCTGGAACACTTCAAGAAACTCGTCAAGAACTCGTTGTAACTTCTGTTCTTCGGATGGATTTGACACTTCGGAGCTCAGAAACTTCTCAGAATGTAAGGAATCAGGAAAAAAGAACCACCATCTCCTCCAACCTCTAATAGCTTGTAAGGATGGCTGAACTTCAATTCTGGAAAAAGAGCACGAAGGGTTTCCCAAGAGTTCCACCCACTTACCAGCCCACCAAAAGGATATTGACAGAGTACTCCAATTGATCACAGTATCACCTAGTCTAAAGAGCCAATCGATGCCCCCAGAATAACGTCCACACCCGTTATTGGAAACGGAATACAATCTATGAAGAATTCAGTCCCACTGAGGTCTAAGGTCAAATTTTTGCATATCCCGGCCCTTCCCAAATTCAGTAGCTTGTTACCTACTGTCACTCCAAAACACGAAGAATCATCAACTGGGAGATTCCACTCCTGAACTAGGTTCTCCCAAATGAAATTGTGGGTTGCTCCACTGTCGACAAGAATCACTATTGTGCCCCTGAAGAAACCCCACTAATTTCATGGCTGTGCACACAGGGATACCCATCAACGACATGAGAGATAATTCAGCCCTAAACAAGGAAGGGATTGCCGTGAGGTCATCACCCTCAGGAATGAACTCATACGCTTCTCCCGTCCAAGTTGTTGGTGAGAAGAAGTTGCAAACCAGCAGTCTGCATCTGTGTTGGAGCCCATTTTTCACCGCATTTGAAGCAAAGCCCCATCTAACTTCGCCTCTGCATCTCTGCGTTGGACTGGGACGCCTGAAATGTGGACAGCCGTCCTGATGTTACCGTTGACACCGCAAACCCTGTCGATGAGGTGAAAGAGAAATTAGGGTTATGGTTCCCTTTGGGAATTTCCCTAATTTTATCGAACCGGTCACTAGCTGCAGATGAGACCGGTTTTATGAAACTTAACCTGGTCATACGTGGGCTGGGAAAAGACTTTAACTCCTGTTGAATGACAACTTCTCTCCCCCACCGCCTGAGAGACACTCGTTCTTTTCCTCGATCTTACGCGCGATCTTCATCATCTCCCTCAAGTTTGGGGAGTGTACATCGCCAGTTTTGCAGAAATAGCAGTGTTTAGGCCATTCTTAAAAATTCCCCTCGAAACCGTGTCAGGGATGTCAGGGAGATGTGCGGAGTAGAACTCGAAGCGTCGATGGTACTCCTTCGCCGTCCTGGTCTGTCTCAAGGCACAAAGGAAGTCCATCCTATCCCCATTGATGGAAGAACCAAAATGCTCCAGTAAAGCCTACTGGAAATCTTCTCAATCGAGAAAACCTTCCCGGTGCTTCATCCACTTGAACCAGTGCAAGGCATCTTCTTCCATACAAATCCCGGCTGCTTGTACTTTCTCTGCGGTCGCCACCCTTGTTGAGAGTGAAGTATCTCTCTGCCCGATAAATCCATCCTTGCTGGTTGAACATGAAATTCCCTCTGAGCCGCGCCCCCTCCAGACTCTCGCTGGAAATTCCCAGATCGTTGGTCCTCACTGCCCTCCGAGTTTCCTGACTGCAACAATTGAAGGATGCTTTGAATGTCCTTCTGCATGGTCTCCACTTTCACCTCAATTTCCCCTACGCGAGCGTTTATAGTGAACAAATCGCTCTACGAGTCCTCAGTGCCTTGAGTTTCTAAATTCCTTGTTACCACCATCACGAAATTGCCAGAATCGGGCTTTGATGCCAAAATGATAAGATTGTAGAAGAAGTAGATAATATTGATAGGAATTAGAGAGGTACAAGTACGCTCTCTACCGAAGAATCCTCTAAGAGGCCAGATTACATTCAATTCATCGATGTTGTCGCTTACACCCCCACTCCCTACTTATACTAACTTACTAGCCAAATTACTAATTCTATTCACACTATATTCAAACTACTAATAAATGCTCACATTATATTCAACTACAAATAAATGCTAAAACACTATTCAAACTACTAATAAATGATAAAACACTATATTAAAAATACTAATAAATGCTAAAACACTATATTCATACTACTAATAAATGCTTACACTATATTTAGACTACTAATAAATGCTAACAGTAAAACCAAATCTTTCCAAATCTCCTAATCTCCTACTACCCGCTATCCTTGCCTTTTCCTTGCATAGACTTTCCCATAAAACTTATCCTTATCAATCATAACACATGCCAAAGTCGTAGATTTTGCTCTGCCGAATGTCTTTCAGTCGGATATTCAGCAACCACGTAAGGGAAGTGTAATGATTGTAATTATTACTCTCTTCATGCGGTGGCGGGCTTTAGGAAACGGTGGAATAGGGTTGGTCTGCAGCCGGGATTGGATGGACTTCGTGCATGAAAGGAGGGCCAGAGTGATGGGAATGAGTCCCAAGAGAGGAAGTCACAAAGCACCATTTGGCAAGACTAGAGAGAATAAGAGTTTAATTTATACAAAGTTCATGGCTAGCGTAATCCAGAATGATCGATTCTGAGACAAATCATTGAATTCACTAATTAATTTCATAGATAGAAGTAGCTTGACCGGAATTCTTCCGTATATATGCGATTGAACTTGCTGCAACATGGGAGGACATACTAGCTTTGAATGCTATCTTGTTATGACTAACAAGTGAGGGAAGACTAGAACAAAAAGATAATTAATAATGGCAAATTGTTTCCAATTTGAAAGAACTGGTGTAAGACATGTATGGTAGTGTCTGTGTGTCTTTGAGCTGTATCTGTATTATCGTATCTTGACCCATGGTGGTTTCCTACACCACCCATGTAGACCAGTTGCTGGTGTTGTGGAAGCGACTGGGTAAGAGAGTAAATTATTGTACTAGAAAATCACTCCGTACAGGAAAATTCCCAGGTCGTGGTAGGGTCACAATGGTCCCGCTTAAGAACCACTTCCTTAGACAGAATTTCCTTACTGTAATTTCTTAGCACAATAAAGCACTAAAATTACCCACAAAAGCTGCTAAATAAAGCTATAAAAGGGACACCGGGAATTTTACGAGGTTCAGCGAATTTGCCTACTTCCTCGGACACTACCAGAAATCTCTTATTTATACTTTAAGAGATATAGAGAGAAGAGATTACAATTTAGCATTCAGAAGAAATTACTAATTGTTGGGATGATTAAGAAGTGAGGTGAGCACTTCCTTTAATAACAAAGGAAGTGCTCCTTTGTTTTGCCCATTCTCGATGTGGGATGAAACCACATCTCACAATTCTCCACCTTGGTTTATCCCACTAACCAAAATAAACTCTCTTACAAACCTACTTAGTAGTGTCTACAATTGCGCCTTTAGGCGCCATCTTCAATATGCAGGATGTTGGTCAAGTCCAAGCAATGTTTGAACTTGACTGCGGTCACCACCTTGGTCATCATGTCTGCAGGATTCTCAGTCGTCCGGATTTTTCTAAACAAGAATATCCCCTTCTTCGAGTATCTCCCGCACAAAGTGATAGCGAACATCAATATGCTTCGTCCTTGCATGATGAACTTGATTCTTTGCTAAATAAATAGCACTCTGACTGTCACAGTGCACCGTGATGTGCCTCTGACCAACTCCCAAGTCTTTAAGCAACCCATGAAGCCAAATACCTTCCTTCACAGCCTCTGTCAGAGCCATGTACTCCGCCTCAGTCGTAGACAAAGCAACTGTAGACTGCAAGGTATATTTCCAACTTACTGGTGCCTTGGCTAAAGTAAACAAGTAACCAGTAGTTGATCGTCGCTTATCCATATCACCAGCATAGTCGGAATCACAATATCCAACCACATTTGGACCACCTGTAACATTCTTCTCAAATAGCAGACCAATATCCACAGTACCTTGAATATATCGTAAAATCCATTCACAGCTTGCCAATGATCTCTGCCAGGATCATGCATATATCTGCTCACAACTCCAACTGCTTGTGAAATGTCGGGCCTTGTACACACCATGGCATACATTAAGCTACCAACTACTTCTGCATATGGGACTCTAGCCATATAGTCTCTATATTCTTTAGTCTTTGGAGATAATTGGGCATTAAGCTTCAAATGAGGAGCAAGCGGGGTACTCACAGGTTTTGTATTGTCGTTAATACCAAAACGTTGTAGCACCTTCTTCACATATTGCTCCTGGGACAAACAAAGCTTGCCATTCCTTTTGTCTCTGCTAATTTCCATCCCGAGAATCTTCTTGGCTTCTCCCAAGTCTTTCATTTCAAACTCTTGAGCTAACTGAGCCTTCAATCTATCAATATCTGACTGATTCTTTGAAGCTATTAGCATGTCATCAACGTACAAGAGTAGGTAGATGTAAGACCCATCATGTAGCTTGCACAAATATACACAGTGGTCATATTTGCTTCTTGTGTACCTCTGCCCTTTCATAAACAAATCAAATCGTTTGTACCATTGCCTTGGAGATTGCTTCAGCCCGTACAATGATTTGTTCAACTTACAAACCCAATCTTCTTTACCACGAACCTTAAATCCTTCTGGTTGAGTCATATAGATCTCTTCCTCCAGATCGCCATGTAAGAACGCGGTCTTCACATCAAGTTGGGCTAATTCCAAATTCAGCTCAGCTATTAACGCCAATAGAATTCTGATGGAGGAATGTTTCACTACTGAGAGAAAATACCTCATGGTAATCAATTCCCTCCTTCTGTGCGTACCCTTTTGCCACCAACCTAGCCTTGTAGCGGACACTGTTTTCACCTGAAGTTCCTTCTTTGTTTGCAAACACCCATTTGCAACCAATTGCCTTTTTGCCCTTTGGTAGTTGTGCCAACTTCCACGTGTTGTTCTTGTGAAGAGAATTCATTTCTTCTTCCATGACACCTTTCCACTCCTTACTTTCCGAGTTTTGATTTGCTTCTTTGAAAGTTGGTGGTACCCCTTCATCTACAACTGGAAGTGCATAAGCCACCATATCCGCATAACGATCAGGTTTGCGGATCTCTCTTCTGGGTCTTTCTTCTGCAATCGGATGTTATTCTGCTGTTGGAGCTTCCTCATTTGACTCATCTACTCCTCGAGAGTCACTATCATCTCCAACCAATGGGTTTACAAATATCTCCTTCTCGAACTCCACCTTCTTTGGTGCTTTCTCCACCTGCTTCTGAGTTCCCTCTGTCTGGATGGAGTCTACTGTCACCTTCTGCCACAACGCAGATTCATCAAAGGTAACATCTCTGCTAATGATTGTCTTCTTTGCTTCTAGACACCACAACCGGTATCCCTTTACCCCAGACGCAATCCCCATAAATAGAGCCTCTTTGCCCTTGGGTCTAATTTTGATTCCTTCACATGGTAGTAAGCCACAGAACCAAACACTCGCAAAGAACTATAATCAGTAGCTGGTTTTCCAGACCATGACTCAAGCGGTTGTTTCCACCAATAGCCGATGACGGTAACCGGTTCACAATATGGCTGCAATATGTTACTGCCTCAGCCCAAAATTGTCTACCCAGCCCAGCATTTGACAACATGCACCGAACCTTCTCCAGCAATGTTCGGTTCATTCACTCTGCCACTCTATTCTGCTGCGGTGTTTCCCTGACTGTGAAGTGTCGGACAATTCCCGCGTCTTTGCAAACCTTCAAGAATGGATCACTCTTGTACTCTCCTCCATTATCTGTCCGGAGATACTTGATCCTTTGACCCATTTGCGTCTCGACCGTCTTCTTCCATGTTAGGAAGATCCTCATCACTTCATCCTTAGTCTTCATGGCATACACCCAAACCTTCGAGAGAAATCATCTATGAAGGTCACATAGTAGCGATTCCCACCCAAGGAAGGCGTCTTGGCGGGTCCCCAAACGTCAGAATGGACATAATCCAAAATACCTTTCGTATTATGGATGGCAGTGCCAAACTTCAATCTTTTGCTTCCCGAGAACGCAATGCTCACAAAAGTTTATTTTACAAGACTTCACACCTTTCAGCAATCCCTGCTTTGCAAGAATCTGTAAGGATTTCTCTCCAGCATGCTCCAGTCGCATGTGCCACAACTGAGAGTCACCGTTCTCCTTGGGAGCTGACACAACTGCTGTTGTTCCTACTACTGTACTCCCCTCGTAGTAATACAGATTGCTCCTTTTGGTGCCTTTTATCACCGTCAGTGCTCCGGAAACGATCTTTAGAACTCCATCTTTAGCGGCCCATTAGAATCCTTTCGACTCCAATTGTCCAGAGAAAGAAATGAGATTTTGGTCAAGTTTGGAACATGCCGAACTTCTCTTAAAACTCTAGTTGATCCTTCATGATTCTTCAACTTGATTGAGCCTATACCAATTGTTTTGCATGGGCTATTGTCTCCCATCAAAACGGTTCCCTCCTTTAGTTCTTTGTAATCAAAGAACCAATCTCGAATGGGTGACATATGGTAGGTTGCTCCTGAATCCAGAATCCACTCATCCTGGTTAATTTTTGAAGTCAATGCCACCAATGATAGTCCTGATCCTTCGTTGTCGTATTCAGCTACACATGCGTCTTGAACAGCCTTGCCTCTCTTCTGTTTTGGACAGTCCTTCTTCCAATGTCCCTTTTCTCGACAAAGGGCGCATTCATCTTTACCGAGCTTGGTTTTCGGTTTTGACCATCCTTTTCTCCCTTTTTCTGAGCGGAAGAACGATCTCTCACCACTAATGCTTCTGTTGATTCATCAGTACCAACCTCTTCTTTTCTTACCAACCCTCTCTTTCTTTCTTCTCAATTCGTGGTTGTACAGTGCTGAGTGGGACATCCTTCAGAGAGATATCGTCCTTCTCATGGAGTAGAGTTGTTTCCAGAAAACTCATACTCACCAGGAAGAGATCCCAGCAACATTAAGGCCAAATCTTCATCTTTGAATGTCACATCCAAGTTTGCCAAATCAGCTACTAGTTGATTGAAACTGGTGATGTGATTATTCATCGTGGCCCCCGAAACATAAGAAAAGCGGAATAGTCTTTTCTTCATAAAAAGCTTATTCTGACTACTTTTCTTCATGAATTTTTCCTCCAGTGTCTTCCACAATTTACATGCTGAATTTTCTTTAGAGAATGCATATTTTTGTTCTCTTGACAGGCAGGAGCGAATTGTACCACAAGCTGCTCGATTCATAGCCTCCCATTCCTTCTCTTGAACGTCTTCCGGTCTTGTCTCTTCAATGGCGATGTCAAGACCTTGCTGGAAAAGAGCGTCTTGGACTTCGCATTGCCACATGCCGAAATGGCCCGTACCATCAAATGTCTCCACCGAAAACTTAGCATTAGTCATCACCCTTCTTGACCAAATCAAGGAAGTTGATGACGTTGTCTTCGAGGGCGCCTTTGATTTGATGTCTGCCATTTCTGCTCCAATTTTTATTTAGCAGCACTTCGTCGTATCAATTATACAAAGGAACGTTTTTCTGATGTGGAAGATCAGCCTAGCTGCAACCACAGAGCATACTAAGACAGAACCTTGGCTCTGATACCACTTGTTGCGGAAGCGACTGGGTAAGAGAGTAAATTATTGTACTAGAAAATCACTCCGTACAGGAAAATTCCCAGGTCGTGGTAGGGTCACAATGGTCCCGCTTAAGAACCACTTCCTTAGACAGAATTTCCTGACTATAATTTCTTAGCACAATAAAGCACTACAAAATTACTCACAAAAGCTGCTAAATAAAGCTATAAAAGGGACACCGGGAATTTTACGAGGTTCAGCCAATTTGCCTACTTCCTCGGACACTACCAGAAATCTCTTATTTATATTTTAAGAGATATAGAGAGAGAGATTACAATTTAGCATTCAAAAGAAATTACTAATTGTTGGGATGATTAAGAAGTGAGGTGAGTACTTCCTTTTATAACAAAGGAAGTGCTCCTTGTTTTGCCCATTCTCGATGTGGGATGAAACCACATCTCACAGCTGGTTGTATCGCTACTATGTAGCCCACCGATAAAAAAAAATTAATAATGGCAAAGATGGTACTTGACTACTGGTGACCATGATCACAAATCATATATATATATAGGGAAGTCAATCATCGATCCCATGCTAATTCGAACACATGAAGATGGAACTTAAAACTTGTGCTAGCTTAACTAATTTAGTCAGTGTCTGGAGAAAGGGCGCGCTACAACATCATGAATTGCATGCTGTCTAGCTAAAGTGGAGCCAACTCTGGTGGGTCAAACTAATTAATTTGATATGTACCGTACCACAAAATGTTGAAAACGTTAGCTACCCGGCCCGGATATATAATACTCCCACTAATTAAGTTTTTGCATACCCTGTATTACACTAGTAAGTTGCAAGCAGTAGTAGCAGTAGCAGTATTTGTTTGCCTTCCAAGTGTGAATTCTAAGTTGACGATGTTATCTGACGTTAAGGAAAACAATCTTGACATCGATTCAGTTGATGAGTACTGTTCCTGAGACAGCATTATTCCCTTCTTGTTGGTTTCCTTCTCTTCCTTGTTTATCTAAACACCACCAACACAACGCCAACCAGATAAGAATAAAAAATAAATTAATTATCAGCGTTTGTTTTGTGTTTTAGCTAGCTAGGTGCAGATAATTAAGAAGAAAATGAAATGAGGGCAATAAGTTACATGAATTTAGATATGTACCTTTGTCCCAGCAGAGAGTCTGAGTGAGTAGGAATCTGCCAATGCTCTACCTGCGTCCAAATGGCTCCAGCTGCTGCCGCTGCCGTTGTTGTTGATCTCCATTGATGATGTTGACAAACCACTGGGTTTACAGAATTCAAAATACATTGTATTAGGTGGTAATCCATGGTAAAATTAAATTCACTCTACTTAATGAGTAAAAATGATAATATAGAAGAAGTTATTTAAGTAAGAACCTTCCACAATAGATGATTTTTTAAAAAATATAGGAAAAAAACTAGCAAAATAAGCTCTTAACCTTAGGGTTTAATCAATCATGTTTTCTTTTGTAAAAACAAAAAGTTGAAGTACGGTGTTGAAGCATATATAAAGGGCAGTGAGTTGATTGATATTGTCAGCATGATGTCTCGTAGACTATTATAAATACTGCAAAAAACCACCCCCGAAGAGATGAGCATGGATGATCTAGCCAACATTCAAGGAACCTAAACGCAAGACTCATAGAAAGATAATTAATGGGTTACGTTTTACCAGCAAGGGGACGGTGGGTAACCTAAATTAGATTTAGGCTACGGCGTGAAACTTTCTTTTTGTGTTAGTTTACTCTTATTTGTACCTTAGCAGGGTAAAACCTTTGCTAATATAACCATATAATGGTTATGTAGCTACTCATGTAGCCCCCTTATAAAAAAAAAAAAAAACCTTAAACTTGACAGAGATGAATTTCATTTCATTTGATGCGGTGTGGAATTGTGACAGAATGGTGTCACTATCGCGTTGTAAATAATTAAATCACAGTAAATTGATGTCCTTTCTTTTTATCCTTCCTTTGTAGGTTTCCAAAGTTATCATTAGATGCAAAACCAGCTAGTAGATTGGCTCAAATGCGCGCAGTATCCAATTGGACTTGACCGGCAAAACCCAACCCAAGTCAACAGCGTGCATTAAGTACTACAGCTAGGCTAGGAGATGGACAGAAAATCAGACTTTTGTTGGTCTTTTTTCCTTTCGGGATTGTGGCTGACAGGGTTAGGTAAATGTTGAAACTTCTTTATGGGAGACAACAACGTACGTAATGCAGCGTGTAAGCTAGCTATGTACATATTGTACCAAAACCAGTGTAAACAACAAAATAACACATAGATATTGATGTGATCAGCTGGGTCTCTCTACCTAACTTGACTTTCTTTATTAGTAATAGAGAATACAATGTTACGGTTGCTAATTAACATAGGGAAAAAGAAGCCATTTCCTTAATTATATACAATTGTTATGGTTGTTTCAAAATATTCTTCTTCTAACTTTAACGTTGTTAAAACATTTCAATTTCCCAAATAACTACTACTCCAATAAGCTTAAATTTTTTTTACTAAAATGTGTTGGTTCCAAGGCAATTAGTAAGAAGAGGAGGATGAGGAATAGTACTTACAGTGTAGTGTCTTGTAGCGGCGGTACAGAAGAAGGGTTAGGGTAATAATATTGAGCTCCAGACCCAATAATATTATTATTGATGTCATCATCAACAACAACAGCTGACTTTTCACAGCTGGGTTGTGGAGGGACAATTAGCAGTCTTCCGCGCGCTTCTTCCAAATAATTACTACTAGTATTACCTTCTTGACCCTCATCATCATCAACATCTGTCTCTGACGTTGTTGTCGTCATCCTCTTCTGGTTCATGTATTCATTATTATTGTTCATATTCTCATCAGATGATGCCACAACAACTCCTACAAGTTGAACAAAAATAAATCAGATTTTCTTTTCCACCAAACTCATCAATGACTAATATTTTAGATTGCAGCAGAGAGTATAGAATAATCAGAACTAGAATTAACAGATACACAGATTGTGTTTTTGAATAATGTAAAGTGGATCTTGTATGTATGTATGTATGTTACCCAAATATAGGAATTCAAATTTAGAAATGATATGGTAAGTTTGAAGGGAGCAAAAAAAAAAAAAAACAATGAAATTGTATATGGATTTTACCTAAGCCTGATGGTAATGTTCCTTTGTCAGTGCTCTTCACAGTTCTGTACATCTGCATCAATGAATGAATGATGAATATACTGAATACGTCACATAGCGTGCTAAGTACTAACACAATAAATAAGTAATCTGCCACATTGTCACAAGATAGATGATACACATGTGCCACATTGTCCTCCTCTATCTATTAATTTACCAATGATGAAGAGTTTTAGGGAATTTGAGTGGAGAGATTAATCGCTGAAATTACCTGTAAGTGACTTTTGACATGAGCCAAGGTTAGATCTTTAACATTCATCAACTCCAGCACCGATTTAGGGGTTGCTCCTGTACAAGTTATCATGAACAAAGTTAAAAACAAAACAAATCCTAAGTTCCTGATCATGATCGAATAATTAGAACTAAAAACACACTGACAGTAGAAAACAACAGATGAATTAAAGAAAAGGAGAGGGAATTTGAGTTTACTTTCATGACCGCCAAGTAGCTGAACAGCATGAACAAAATGGGAATGAAGAGTGGAAGTCCATCTCATCCTGGGTGCTCTATTAATACTTCTCTTACTAGCTACCCCATTATGATGGTTACTACTACTTCTCTTGAAATCCCTGCCGTAGATTTGAGGTTGATGACCATACAGACGATGCTGATTCATCATCATCATCTGCTGGTTTGCTGCTGCCGCCGCTGGAGACGACGACGGCATCATCATCGTCATCATATTCATGTAATTGGTGTAGTAATCAGACGAACCTAAGCTTATTGGATTAATAGTATTAGAAGGAGGAAGAGGGTTTTCGTGGCTGACATCACTCCCGGTGCTACCGGAATCTGAACTTGGTTGGTCACCGTTCTGTTGGAATAATAATAGACCATTAGTTTCACGGCGGAATGAACCCTCAAATTCGTTGGGGTAATTTGTAGGTGGGCTGATTTGAAGGGAAAGATCTGGGTGAGTTCTTCTCATCATTAATTTGATGAAGATCGGAGGTTGGGGTTGTGGTTGATATTTTGTGTATGTTTGATCTGATTTGAAGAGATGTATATCTATATTTCGCAGTGTGAGACTGTTTGAAAGAGAGGAATAAATAGGGAAAGCAGCTGAAACGGAAGATGGGGGAACAGTAAGTGTGAGGAACTTGTTAGTACAGTAGTTTTTTAAGAAGAAAACAGTTGTGTGAGAAGCTATAGCTAGCTATAGAGAGAGGTTTATAATTGTTTTTCTTCTACTTCTATGGTGATGGTGATTAGGTCATGAGTGGCTTATGATTTTGCATGGATGTCTTTGAACTCTGTGTGAAAGAAGAATTTAAAAAGTCATGAAAGGGATATGGGGATACAGCAGCAGAAGAGTAGGCTTTTTTAGTAGGAATAGGATTGCTGTAGCTTAGGGAAGCTAATTAAAGGAATAGGATGCAGAGAGACGTACGAGATGAAAGAGACAAGAAATTTACAGAAAAATAAAGATAAAGAAGTTGCAGACAAGGAATAGAATATAGAATAACTGGTGCCATGGCTAGTTGTTGTTTATACTACAGTATAGTATATAGTACTACTGTTCATAAATGTCTAGGAGTGAATGCAAAAATATATTCTAGTTTGAACACTTCTTTACTTTTATAATATTCAAGTAAAAGTAGATTATAGAAAAGGAAAAAGTAAAAAGTAAGGGAATGGAACTTTTCTTACAGAACTGGTGAGTTCTAAAATACAATTGAACGGAATAGAATTAATATGACCAAATGAAAAGATCTATAGTAATACTACTACAGTATTGAAGACCGGAGATAAAGATCACCGTGAGAAAGGAGAAGGAAACGGAAGAAGGGGATCATAAATGAGAGAGAGAATTGATTAACTAATTAATTAATACTAGTAGCAGTACTAGAATGGAACGAGGCCAAAAAAAAAGACATTATAATAACCACGGTGAATTGAATTTAATTAGAAAGAGGTGAGAATGGGGTTGGAAATCGAGAACAAAAAGGGCACTGTTCAAGGTAAGGTTGGGATAACAAAAAAAACCATTGAAAATTTCCTTTAATTGCCCTTCTTCTTCTTTCTGCTGCTCTCCACGCAGTGCAGGAAGGAGAAAAGGAAAGAAGGAGGACAGTGACCCCCTCTGAATTCCCTGCGCCAAAATAGCTTACAGATTCGACCTCCCTCACCTTTTGTTCTTTACTTTACTCACCAATTTGTTATTATATAGTAAAAGTAAAGAATTTTACTGAGCAATTATTACTCTGTATTTTAAAGAGAGGAGGTCTTCAATACTCTTCTCCCTCACACCCCGGGGTCACGTTCTTCCGTTACTATCCTATCTATAGCTTCTCGATTTTCTTGCTGTTTGTAAACCCCAAATAGACATATTATTCCCGGTTTCCCTTTTTTTATTTCTCAGCAAAGTCTCAGCAACTTCTTAAAGAATAATATGATAATCAGTTTTTAACTTTTTTTATAAGTGTGTACATTTTTAAAAAGGATAAGTATGTTTTTGAGGGAAGAAAACAGAAAATTGTACAACAGTAATTGCTGTTTGTAAACCTCAAATGGACATTATTCCAGCTTTTTTTTTCATTTTTTAAAAATTTCTCAACGCCTAAGCTACTTCAAAGAATAATAAAAAAACTTTTCATAATAAGTGTTAAATTTTTAAAAATAACATGTACTGGTTTCTTTTAATATATGATTTTTTGGATCCTCTCATTTTTTTTCAAAATATAAGAATTTCTAGTCTTTTTATCACTTGCTTTCCAATTTTATCCCTCAAGTTTATCTCACAACTCTACTTTTCATATTACTTCAATTCCCAATGCAAAAAGTAGCTAGGAGTAAAATGGTTGCTTTTTTTCTCCTTCATCCTTGTACCTATAGCTAGAAAATCATATATTCAGAACATGAGGGGGTATTGTTAACAGGATGAGTAGGGATGTTAATCTTGACCTGGAGTTGAAATTCGACATGAAACTGATCCATAAAGACCATGTTCGGATTAAGATTTTGATACGAAAAGATTTTTCTGGACGGGTCCGGATTGGGTCATTAAAACCATTTTAGATTCAGGTTAAACCCAGCAACCCATAATTTTAAAAATAAAATAACATGTTGTATTTAGTGACTTAGCTTAATGTTTAGTGATTAATTTATGACTAAATTAAACATCTAATCAACAACTTATGATTAAATATAGTACATATAATTATTATTGAAGTATTAAATTACTCTAAGCTCCCTTGAGATTTGACGATATTACAATTTAGCATCTTGAGGTTATCAATATATCTGAAAACCTCCTCGAGGTATTAGAATTCCTAACAGTAAGACCCCCGAAACCATAAATATGTTTTCTTAGACATTAATTTCTTCCCGTCCGACAATTTATCCCTTGACATATTAGATTTTTATTCACTGTGTCATATTGTCGCACTAGGTAATACTTAAAGCATAATCTAAACCGCAATCTCTCTCTCCCTAAAAGCCTATTATTTGACAAAACTTGAGAATGTGACTCTTATGTACATTTGGTATGTACATTTGGTGCTTAGTTGGAGTTACGGTTCTTTGTTTTGGTAATGCGATGGAGAAAAAGGTGATTTAAAAATAGAGACTGATAAGAAGAAAGAGATTGTGAGGGTGATTTTGTATTAAGTATTGTTCGATGTGACAATGTGACATAAAGAGGCTGCTAGGCCGAAGTAGAGCTGATCAAATGGGCGGGCGGGGCTGGGTTCGGGCCGGGCCGACATTGAATTCTAGCCCGAACGGGCCTATATTTTGTACAAGCCCATTTTTAAATTTTTCGGGCCGGTCGGGCTAGGCCGGACTTATTTTAATCTTTGCCATTGTCCGGCCCGCCCGGCCCGATTTTATAATTTTTTTATAATATTGTTAGTTTTTTGAAAAAATATATAGACTATATATAATATTAATATATATTAAATATAATATGAATATGTACTGTTGTAATATTAATAGATATTATATATAATTTAAATAAATAATACAAGATATTATATAAAATCAATTTAAATATATACTTCCTCCCATTTTCAGTACTTTATTTTCTAACTCTAGCATAAGAATTAAAGAGAAAAAAATTAGAATATTTTACCCTTATTTTTTGCATTGAAAATTGAAATAATTTGAAAAATTAGAGTTGTAAAATAAAGGGTGGGAGGGTAGAATTGGAAAGCAGATCACAAAAAAACGCTAAAACATCTTCTATTTTGAAACTAGTGAAAGAATCCAACAAATCATATATTGAAAACAAGGGGGTATTATATTATATTTATATATATTAATAATAATAATAATAATAATAATAATAATAATAATAAAGCGGGCGGGCTTAGTTACGGGCCTAAAATTTTGCCGAAGCCCGGCCCGGTTTTTCATTCGGGCTTGATTTGTTGTCCAAACCCGTCCGGAATTGTTTCTGGACGGGCTTTTCGGGCTTTATTTCCGGGCCGAGCCGGATTGGGCCGCCGGGCTGGGTCAGTGTTGATCAGCTCTAGGCCGAAGGGAATTAATGCATAAAAGAACAAGTATAGTTTTGGCGGTCATTGTCAAGAACCCCTATATCTTGAGGGTTTCAATATATATTGATAATCTGAAGATGCTAACTTGTAATATCGTTAAACCTGGGAAGGCTTAGAGTTTAGAGTAATTTACTCAAAATTTTAAATTAAAAAAAAATTGGATTCGGTTTAACTTACTTCAAATTCGGGTTGAAGAAATATTACTTACTCTAGGTTCAGGTTCAAGTTGATGATATAATTATTTTCGGGTTGTGTTCGGGTTGAACTCAACCTGACCTAAAATCTGATTTTGAGGGTGAGTACAAAATAGTACAAGATGACATAAAAAAATCTTAATCTCTTGGCTACAACCACATGTAGCTATAGATAGCTACATACATGTACATTCGGTCATTTAAAACTGTACATTTGATCACTTAAAACTGTACTGATGTATATTGTACATGTATACAGTGAATTATGATATTTCTGAATTTGTACTGAATATACATACTAACTTACAACATATACAATAAACTTATAAAACATGTACTTTTACTCCATACAAACTGTACCATGAAAAATGTAGCCAAAGATAGCTATATATGACTGTAGGTAAGACTCATTGAAAAAAAATTCATATGTGATAGACGAAGTGATACCATAGACATTCATAGCATCATGATGGTTTTCCCCATACACATATATCACGTATGCGCATATATATATATATATATGTTACTGCATTAATCTCAAATCATCACACATACTACTACTACTATCCCAAGAGGGAAAATCCGAATTCAAACCACAAGCTTGAGTTACTATTAGAGGGATTTCCTCCCTTCTTCAAATCTTCCAATCAAAAGACAGGTTAAAAAGTTTAATGACTAACAAAGCCGGAAATTGTCTAAATTGAGCATTACAAACATAAAACTTAATATGAGACATGTTTCTGAAACCAGTGCTAACTCGGGAGCTGCCTGCATAACAAGTGATTTCCTCTTTTCACGTCGTTGCATATTTTGTTGAATTGGTCTTGGTTGATTTGGATGTGGATCTTGGAGAAGCCCTCTTCTCGTGCCAATTTAACTCCTTGAGTAATAGCTTGTATCTCCATCTCATAATCTTCTTTTTTCTGAGTGCATTTGATGTTAAAGGCCAATCTCGGATTGTTCCCCTGATCAATAAGTAGCCCATCTGTGATTGTAGTGTATTCTTTCTTCTGTAACAGGAGGTTACAAGTAAGATCTCATCTTGTAAAAGTAATATAGGAGGATCATACATTTTACAACTATCATTACTCAACAATTTTATTTGATACGTAGCAGTAAAAGCAAGATTGGATTTAATACAACTCATAACCGTAAGATCTGGGTTATGCTTAGCTTTGTTTTTCCCATCATATATGGCCCATATATTATTGGCCACCCTGGTTATCTTTCTGTTGGTTGATAAGTGTCCAAATGAGCATGTTTTATAGGTGTATTCATCTATTATATTAGCACTTTTCTTGCTCATTTCTCCACTTTGCTTAGTTTTCCTATAGTTTATGTTTTATTGATTATCTCACAAATTTATTGGTTAAACATGAGGAAAACCAAGCTAGGAGCAAAGTAGACGAAGAGACGAACGTGTGGGCGCAAACGGATCTTAAATCAGAGCTGAAACGAATATTTTAGAAGCAAACCGATTTTCGTCTGAACCACACTGGTCCGAACCAGTGGTTCGGACAATCGCAAATTGTGTCTGTGTTTTGTGTCCGCTCAAACAGGGGCCGGACAGGGCAACACATCCGTGAACCAGGGCCGGACAAGGGCCGGACGGACTTATGTTCGTGTGTTGACCGAGGAAAACAAGCACGGACAGGGCAATTGTGTCCGCGGAGATTAGGCCGGACAAGGGGCGGACAGAAGTAAGGACACAATATGTCCGTGGAAAATGGACGGACAAGAGATAAATGAGTCCGTGGAAAAAAGCACGGACAGGAAATAAATGCAACCCAGATCCAGAAACTGTCGCGACTGGTTTCTCTTCGCCGACTGTCTTCCCCAATTGCTTCTTCCTTTGCGGCACCTGCAGACATATCCATCTACTCCATTAATCGTATCAGGCGCCTGCCTTAAATCCCTCACGCGTCTGTCTCCTCTCCAGCTCTGTCTTCTTCCCTCCTCCTTTCTTCTATAAAACCCACGCTCCTTCTGCTCAAATAAATCATCCCTTCCTCTGAATCCAAAGTTCCCCATCGTTCACCACCATTCACCTCTTATCCCCCACTTCTCCATTTTATTTTTATTCTTCATTCCACCACACAGCAGAAGCACGATAAGAAGAAGAGAAGAGAAGGAGCTGGAGCAGAAACAAGTCGCAGTCCCGTCTCCTCCAGCAGTCTCCAAATAATGGCTATCTCTACTTTCTTTTTATTTCCGTTAATGTCTGAGTGATTTTTATTCATATCCTGGGATGGGGTTTGACCCCAAATAATCCAGACTTATTTAATACCAAGTTTGTTTATAAATATTTGTTTTGTCTCTCTAAATTATTAAATGCTTAAGAACTGATCATTTTTATGCATTTACGGTTTCTCTTATTTCAATGATTTTGTAAATCTGAGAATAGACCACAAAGAAAGACAAACTTTAGATATTATCTCCTTGATTAGCAGATAAAATCCATCGCTGTTATAAAAAGAATTCTTGCTTAATGCTAATTAATGATTTTAGACTTCTTCTGATTGTAAAAAGTCTATTGAATTAATTAAGAGTTGTCTTTATCTATGATTTAGGAAGGCCACAAGATAAATTCTTAAACAGACAAATAGAGCAAATTAGGATTATAATTAATGTTTGTACTTAAATAAATATTTATTACCTGTCTCATTTATTAAACTTGTTTTAATTCCTTTCAGCAAATATTGTTAAATGCTTAGCGTGACAAACTACTGCATTTTTATGGTAACTATCAACATATGATTTTGAGATAGTCAAAGTACCACAAAGGAATAAACCTTGGTATTTACACTCCGGATTGAGCAGGAAAATATTGTTTTTCCCATCATATATGGCCCATATATTATTGGCCACCCTGGTTATCTTTATGTTGGTCCAGATCTTGGCTTTCTAGATAAGCCAATCCTGGATTGCTCCTCTTCTGTACTCGGGTATGTCTTTCAAGTCCACCAGCTTGTCCCAAAACTTTCTACTTGTCCAGCATTGAAAATTGCGTGGGTTTCTGTGTTCAGTTCTCCACAGAAATGGCATTTCCCTTTCCCTGTATCCTCTTAGCAATGTTAGCCATACAGGGTAACTGATGGTTAAGTAATTTCCAACATTGGAGTTTCACTCTCGGTGGGGACTGTTTAGAAGAGATCTTTGAGATGACATCCCAAGGACCTCAATTGATGTTTGAGCTATTGAACAGATTTTTGTTATCATGGAGAAGCATGTACCCTTGTTTCACTGAATATCATTATCTTTGGAATAATGCCATATCCACTCATCTTCCTTCTGGTGATTGATTTTGATTTTGAGAATCTCTGTAATATCAATGTGTAGAAAAGTTTTGTTTACCTCCTCAATATTCCAAGCTTTACCTTCTTGATTCATGAGGTTTCTAACTTTAGTGTTGCTCGGAAGATTACTTATGGAGGAATAATCTTGACATTTCCAGCTCTAGGCACCCAGGGGGGGTCCTAGATCTTAGTATTATTGCCATTGCCTATATTCTTCTTAACTCCAGCTCTCACAAGGTGGATACTAGATACTAGGGATTTTCAGACGGGGCTATCTTTTTTGGAGGGTTTGGCCTTTAGGATTAGGTTTGTAGGATAGTATATGGCTTTTAGTGTTTTTGCTACTAGGGTGTTTGGGTTTTTAAGGAGGTTCCGAATTTATTTGGCTAGCAGGGCTTGGTTAAAATCCTTGGAGAATCTGATTCACAATCCCCCATTTTGTTGTTTATCACAGATCTTCTCCCATTTATTTGGCCCAGTAGAGTGGTTTTTTGTGGAGCTGCTTGCCCACCAGAATTGAGCTATCATCGAATCCATTTTTATATGATATGCTTGGGGATTTTGAATATGGACATAGTCAGGGTGGGAATTGACATGAGCACACTGGATGTGAGGACAAACCTTGCTGATTGGGCCATAGGTATACTCCAGCTTTGTATTCTCTTTCTTAGGGCATCTAGAATAGATCCAAAAGTTTTATTCTTGTTTTTTCCAATCTTTGTGGGAAGGCCAAAGAACTTTTTGAAATGGGTAACCACTTGCACATTGAGGGAGTTAGCCATTTGGATTTACCCACTGCACTGCCTTTCTTGCTAAAAACTATCCCATATTTCTGATGGTTGATCTCATGACCAGAAGCTTTTAAAAGTTTGAGAGTAGGTTTCCTAGATATTCAACATTTTGGGGTTTTGCTATACCATAGAAATCAAATCATCCGTAAAAGCTAGATGGGAATGCAAGGGGTTAGCTTGTTGATACTAATCCCTTGATAGACTTTATCAGTCATAGCTTTATTGAGAGATCTTGAGAGGGCTTCCTGGGCTAGAATAAACAAGAAGGGTGAGAGAGGGTCCCTTTGTCGGATCCCCCTTTGTTGGGAAAAGGGCTTACCAGGGGTACCATTAATGATGACAGGGCCTTTAGCAGAGGATATGCAATTCATAACCGGGACTCTCCAATGATCAGGAAATCCCATTGCTTTAAGCATGTTATCTATGAAAGGCCATTCTAGTCTGCCATAGGCTTTACTTAGGCCTACCTTGCATTCAAACATGGGGTTTTTTATGGCTTAGGTCTTGGCTATTCTATGATGTAACTCTCCTGCTAGAATCACATTATCAGTAATGAGTCTTTTTTTCACAAAGCCAGATTGGTTTTTTAGAAATTATCTCAGGGATGATTTATTGCAATCTATTGGCTAGGACTTTTGTGACTATCTTGTAAGTGAAGTTGCAAAGGCAATGGGTATGAAGTTACTTAAGTGGGTTGCTCCTAGGATTTTGGTATGAGGGTAATGTAGTAATCATTGAGAGATGGAGGTAGGGTTGCCCATTAAGGATGTTAAGGACCAGCTGGTTACTTGGTTGCCTATAATACTCCAAAAATGTTTGAAGAACGTGCCATTAAAACCATCAGGGCCAGGAGCTTTATCTGATCCAAGGTTCTTAATAGCCATAAGGATTTCTGCTTGGGTATACTCCTTGGATAGAGTAGAGACGTGTTCATCTTTGATAATTTTATCAACCACGTTACAGAAGGGTACGGGGCTATTTAGGGTTGTAGCTCTAAACAGATTTTGGAAGTGGGTTCTGGTAATCAGATCTAGCTCATCCCATGAGAAGGCCATGTTGCCTTTTTCTTGTTTCAGTCCAAATATCGTGTTCCTTCTTCTATTGGTTGTAGCTTTGGAGTGGAAGTAAGATGTGTTCTTGTCTCCTTCTTTTATCCATTTATCCCTAGCTCTCTATTTCCCCACAAATCTCTTCTTTATACTGAAGGAGTTCGATCTCCATTAATAGTCTTTTCCTATTTGAGATACTACCCACAGTTTGACCAACTAGAGTAATGTTGTGAAGCACCTTGGTTTTGCTCTTGATTTTGTTTATAACCTTATGGATATTCCACCCATCCCAGAACTGCAGTTTTTGTTTGCATCTTTTAATGTTCTTCATTAGGTTTAGATTATTGGGCCCCCAGCAGTCTTCCACAATCTTCCTATATTTTTCATCCATTAGCCACATATCTTCAAATCTAAAGATGGTTCCAGGTTTTTTGTGGGTACCTAGAAGTTTAATGAGAAAAGGGCAATGGTCTGAACTTTCCCTAGGGAGGTGTTGCACTGAGAGAGCTGGAAATAAATTCTGGGCCTCCAACGAAATAAACACTCGGTCTAATCTACTAACAGAAAGGTGAGGGCCAGGTTGATAGTTTGTGTATGTAAAGAGGGGACCAATAAAGCCAGCATCAATAAGCCAGCCTCTCGAATAACATTTCTAAATGGGGCCATATGGGTATCTTTCCTAGTCTTACCCCCCCTCCTTTTCTTTTCATACATAATCTGATTGAAATCCCCTGCTATTACCAAGGAGATGCTAACTTGTTGTCTAAGGGCTAAAAGAAGTTCCTGGGAGAGATACTTTAAGTTCCAGTTAGCCCATCCATAGAAACCAGTAAAATGAAAAGTTTTCATACCTGGTAAAGAGATTTCCACAACAATATGTTGAGAAGAAGAATTGATCATTGAAATAGCTATCTCCTTTTTCCACAGCAAAGCCAAACCTCCACTTCTCCCCTTGCTAGGAACACTGATTCCATCAAACATATTCCATTTAAGTTTTATCAGATCCATCTCAGCAGATGATCTGTGGGTCTCCATCAAAAAGATAATCTCAGGTTTATGTTTTTTCATTAACCCCGAAACCCAAGATACTGCCTGGGGTCAACCCAAACCCCGGCAGTTGTAGGTAATGCAACTCATTTGGGCAGGCAGCCTTGCTGGTCTGTAAGGTCACCGTAACTAGGAGGGTTTCATATATACTCAGTCTCCTCTATCTCTTCCTCAAGCAGTTGATGAGATTTGATCATCAGAGGCTGGGGTTTTGAAACTTTCATTTTTTTAAAAACTGGTTTGTTGGGTCCAAGTACCAATGAGGGGTAGGCTTTCTGCTTGTTGGGTCTTTGAATGAAGGGGGGAGATGATTCTTTTTTATTTGAGGAGGACAAGATACTCGTGGATGGGTTAGCTTTCTGTTCAGCTTCTCTAATGATTTGAGTGATAGTATGGGGGTGTTTTGATTGATTGAGTCTGGGCTGTTGGGTTTTTTGAAGGCATCCGAGCCAAAGAAGGACATTGCAGCATTCCAGTCAAAATTCTGGTAAAATTGGTTGTTAGGGCCAGAGGTAGGGTTCTAAGAGATGGGTGGGCTAGCTTGCTGTCTGATGACCAAGGGGTGATTTTACCAAGAATGAGGTGATATTGAGTGGGAGGAAATTGGTAGTGGGCTGGGATTTGGGGTCCTGTCAGAACTGGAGGGGATGGAGTTAGGTTTTGGTTCATCTGAGAGGTGTTGTTGCTTATGCATTTTGGAATTCGGTGGGTTACCCATAATTGGAGCATAGGGTATTGGATTGTGGATGACTGAGGTGGGGTGGATTTCAGAGGAGTTGGGTTGTGGTTTCTCTTGGATTTGAGGGGCTGAAGTGTTGGGTTTAGCATTGAGGTTTAGATCTCTTGTAGTAGTCATGGCCAAGGACAATTCTACGTTAACCTGATGAGCAGAGCTATTGCCAAATACCAGGGGTTAGGGCGGTATGAATAGCTCATCTCTGATCAGACCTTCAGCCCTCCATTGCTGGAGTAAAAAGTCTTCTGTGACAGGGGCTAAATTACTAGCATTTTCAGCTCTGATCCAGGGTCCAAATCTCTCGATATCCTTGGGGTTTTCCTTAATCACCTTACACTCATTAATGGTGTGATCTAACTTCCCACATCTATAGCAACAGTTGGGTAGATTTTCATAGGACACACGACAGATTCTTTTGGTTTGACTAGTAGTAACAAGAAGAACTCTACACAGGGGATCTTCTACATCGATTTCAATCCTAAATCTAAGAACTCTCGAGGTTAGGGGGTTTACCTTGTATGGAGTTTCAATGAAGGTACCCAGTCTTTGAGCAAGAAGGATGGCTGAAGGTCTGTTGCAGTATCGAATTGGTAGGCCATAGACTCCAACCCAGACTTTGATAGTTCTCGGGTCATGTTCCGCAAAACTCAGCGCAGGGTTCAGGGGCATCAGGGCTAGGAGTCTATTTTGGAAGTGTCAGGGGCCATATGTGAGAATGTGTTTGGATTCATTCTCACTTGAGAACAGAAAAGAGAAGCAGTTGTACCCTACTTCGTTGACTCTAAGAAAGGGCTTTGGTTTCTCAATTTGGTTCATGAAGTTTTGCATTAGCCTCGCATGGATTCTACTTGGGTGCCACACTTTTCCAAATAAGACTTTTTTGAATTCTGGGTGTGAAGGTTCAATTATCAGGGGTTCAGAGTTGGACGAGTCTGTTTCAGTCATTCCAAACGACGTCGAATCCTGTCCCAACAAAAAGGCGGCCTAAATTCTCAGTATTGTCAGGCGAAACGATGCGTTTCAAACACCAAAATCCAGCAGTCGCTCAAGCAAGGCCGCTCATCTTCCCATACCATATTATTTATGTGAGCAATAGGGATGACAATGGGTCGGGTTTGGGTTGGGTGGACCATCACCCGCACCGGTCACCCGACTTCGCTTGCTCCACCCGTACTCGACCCGTCACCCGTTATGTATCACACATCACCCGTTTCACCCGTCACCCGCGGGTGAAGCGGGTGAACCCGTTTACCCGTTTATTTTTCTTTTTCCTTGTTTGCCAGTTAGGTTTACAAATTGCTGTGAGTGGAGAGAAAATAGAGACGCGGAGCATGTATGATCTATGTTCGCCGGTAAGGGTTGCAAAATTTACTTTAGAGAAAATAATGAAATATTGCACAGTTCATGTACGTTCCATGTTCGCCAATTATGGTTGCAAAATTACCATGAGTGAGAGAGAAAATAGAGGCGCAGAGCATGTATGCTCAATGTTCACCTGTTAGGATTGCGAAATTACCTTCAGTGAAGAGAATGAAAAACTTCGCAGAACATGTAAGTTATTTGTTTTTCAGTTAGGGTTTCAAAATTACCGAGAGTGAAGAAAGAAAATAGAGGCACAGAGCATCTTTGTTCCATGTTTTCCAGTTAGGGTTGCAATTACCTTCAGTGAAGAGAATTAAAAACTATGCAGAGCAAGTATGTTAGGCCTGTAAAATTTACCGAGAGTGGTGAGAATAAAGAATGGCGCAATCACCCAGAGCATGAATGTTCCTTGTTCACTAGTTAGGGTTACAAAAATCGCGAGTGAAGGAGAATGAATAATAAGTAACAATTTAACATAATATATATATATATATATAATCTATGCGGGTGAGCGGGTCGGGTGATGGGTGAAAAATGTTCACCCGTCACCCGACCCGCATCCGCACCTGTTCCACCCGTCACCCGTTTTCACCCGTTTTATATGGGGTTTTCACCCGGTTTAGCGGGTCGGGTGACTGGGTGAAATGGGTACCCACGGACCCATTGCCATCCCTAGTGAGGAATGATATTCTAGGAAGTGGAGCTATTATTTTGCTTAAAGGCAAATCCTTTATTATACCCGATATTATTCCACCTCAGGTTTCCATTTTTCTCGCGAAAGGGCTCCTACACGTCGCTAAAAAATGCCCAGTCACATTCTCGCTGAGTAAAATCACAAATAACGGCTCCATAATAACGACAACATTTCCGAAGGAGAAACGAATCCCAATTTCTATTCCTACAGATAAAACCCCCCTTCTACCTAATAAATACCTCTCTCCTCCCATCTCCTAGAGCGATGATCATAATGGTTGCGCCTTTACGCCCTCTCGCTCTCAGAGTTCAGCTTTGAACCTGATACATCCCCAATCAAGCCCACCCCCTCCTCGCCTTTAGATTCTCACTCCTCCCCAGAAAATTCTCTCGACATTCCCTCCCAATCCCCATGCACTCCTCCTCCCTCACAACAGACAATCGTCCCATCAACCCTAGAAGCCCACCAATCAGTAATGCCCTTCACTCACATCCTTCCTCCTCAAAATTCTTTCTCTCCGTTGTCACCGGCAATTAATCTCGAAGTGTTCCTAACCGGCCCACCTGGATCAATTTTCCCACCCCCACAAAACAACCGCCAGTCACCATCTTCAGCCCAAAAGTGCTTGGACTTTGGCAATAGCATAAACTGCCACTACCCAAACCCTGATTTATGCCTCAAACACTTCTCCTAAATTCTTCGTCGAAGCAAAAGGGTTGAAGAGAAACAAAGTGCCCAGAAACATGGCCAACCTCATATGCTTTCAAAATGTTCGAGGAATAAGCAGAAGAGAGAAAGTAGTTTTGCTAAAAAAAGAAGTCAGGGAATCAGGAACCAACATCATGGGAATCTTCGAGACTCACCGCGCCCAGCCTCTGAATAATGATCTCAGCTTGTGGGGAGGATAGGGCATTTCTAAGGCAATAGAAATCCCTGCAATTGGACACTCGGGAGGATTGATAGTAACTTGGAACGCCAACCACATCAATATTCATAATTCTTTTCAGGGGTCCTGATGGATCACCATAGAGTTAAATTGGTCACACATCCCTTTCTCAGGTACTGTAGTTTTCGTCTACACCCCTACACGACCTGAGGAACGAAGCACTATGTACTCAGAAATTTTGAGCGCCTCCTTCAATAATCCCATCTTGATAGTTGGTGATATGAATGAAGTATTGAAAGGTAGTGATCGGAAACGAGGACATGATTCTGTTGTGTCTAAAGGCATGGAGAACCTACGCAACTGGATTAATCATCTCAGCCTGATTGAAAATGATCTTCAAGGGGTAAAATACACTTGAAGGAACAAAAAGTCAATGAGCCGCATTGATCGAGTGTTTGCACAGGCGGAATGACTTGTGAGTTTCCCTGGACTCTCTCTTACTGCAAATCCCTAGAAGCTTTCTGATCATAGATTCGTGAGAATTACACTACTGGATGTCAACTGGGGTCCTAAACCTTTCAGGGTTCTAAGTGGGTGGCTCAATCATAAAGACTTCAAAACCTTCTTCAAGGCGGAATGGTCCAAGCTCCAACACAGATCGTTGACTGATAAACTACAAGCAATAAAAAAGGCTCTACGTAAATGGAACAATGACGTATATGGACATATTGACCATCGGTTGAATACGGTACTTGCGGAGCTTGAACAAATTGACCAAGCTGCAGAAGATGACACTGTGAACGAGTGCTAGAATGTGCTTCGAGCAGATAAAATGAACCAAATATGGGGAATCCTAAGGGAGAAGGAAAGGTATTGGAAATAGCTATCAAGAGACAAATATATCAAAGAGGGGGACTGCAATACAACATATTTCTATAGGAGGGCTTCTATTAACAGGAGGAATAACTCCATCTCTTCTCTCCTTGTTAATGGTACAATCTATCATGAACCGGCAACCATTCAAAGAACTATCTGACACTTCTATCTGTGACTCTTCTCAGGCGACTACAACACCCGTTCCTCCCCCCCTCTCTCTGGTCGACCTCGGTAAACCAACAGTGAAGCTCTCAGCCTAACCTAGAGGCCATCATGTTTAGAGATCAAGCAAGCAGTCTGGTCCATCGATGGTACAAACGCGCCTGGTTATGACGGGCTGAACTTTCATTTCATACGAGGAGTCTGAAGTACAGTTGGAGAAGATTTTTCGAACTCAGTGCTTAGTTTTTTTGACTCAGGTCAGCTACCGCAAGGGACTAATATGACTTGGATCATGTTAATCCCAAAAACCCCGGGGGCCTCGAGAGTGGAGGACTTTAGACCAATTAGCACGATTGGGTCGGTTTACAAAGTCATATAAAAGCTTCTCTCTTCAAGGCTCAGTCAAGTAATTGGTAAGTTGATCGTCGGCACACAGACCGGTTTTATCAAAGGCAGGCATATTATTGAGGGTCCCTTGATCACAAATGAAGTTATATCATGGCTTAAATCTAAGCGCAAGTCTGGTACATTGCTTAAGCTTGATTTTGCAAGGCTTTTGACAGTCTTTCGTGGTCCTTCATTGACCTTTTGTTAACCTATTATGGTTTCAACGTTACATGGAGATCATGGATCGAGGAATGTATATCCACATCGGTTATCTCCATTCTGATCAATGGGGTCCCCTCCCACCTCATCAAGCCAAGACGCGGTTTGCGGCAGGGTGACCCGTTGTCCCCGCTTTGGTTCGTCCTTTGTGTAGAAGGCTTGGGTTGGCTCTTGGATGAGGCTATTCGAATGGGTAAAAGGAGAGGTATACTAGTGGGCACCAATGAAACTCTTATATCCCACTTGGAGTATGCCGACGACACCCTGATTTTCTGTGAGTCAAGCAAGGAGGAGTTGTATGCGGTTAAGCTATGCATTCTGGTATTTGCTGAAATGTCAGGTTTAGAAGTTAATTGGTCTAAATCCATGGCTATCCCTATTAACCCAAAAGAAGAACATGTGGCTACAATTCACGAGATTTTAGGGTGTCAAATTGGCGGGTTACCCATGAATTTTTGGGTTTCGTTGTCAGTGGCAGCCCCAAGCAGCTATCTACTTGGAAGCCAGTGCTGGACAAAGTTGCAAACAGGTTAGCAGGCTGGAAATCTTCCTCTCTATCATGGGCAGGTCGACTTATACTGATTAAGTCTGTTCTAGAGAGCCTAAGTTTGTTTAGAATGCCTAAAGTGTTCTAAAACAAATTAAGCGCCTGCAAAGTAATTTCCTTTGGGGAAGGATGGTCGTCGGGGAATAGCGCTTATATCATGGAGTGCGCTTTCAAAACCCAAAGAGCAAGGAGGACTTGGAATCACCAATTTGGAGGTAAAAAATGCAGCTCTTCTGTTTAAATGGTGGTGGAAGTTCAAATTAGAAGACGGAAAACTATGGAAAAATATCATATGTTCCATTTACGACATCGATGTTCGCTTGCAGATATTCGATGAGAAGTGGAATAATGTCAGGAGAGAAGGCACGTGGAAATCGATCCTCTCTATTGCAGCTTGGCAACCAGCGCATGCGGTAGTTTTGGATTTGAATGTTTGCTGGGTGTTATCTACTGGTAAACGAGTCCGTTTTTGAATCGATGTTTGGCTGGGCAATCAAGCGTTGCGGTACAGATTTCCTCGATTGTTTTTTATCAACGATCAAAAATATAATGCCGTGTATGATATGGGACATTGGGTGGGTGCAAACTGGAAATGGTCCCTCATTTGGTGGTGGCCACTTTTCCTTTATGAAAGGGCACAAGTTGAAGAACTCCTCTCTTTAATAAATTCTTCACCCCCAGCGCCCTTGGATGCAGATGACCACCTACGGTGGGAGGCGTTGAAAGATGGAAGATGCACTTCCAAATCGTTTTATGAAACTGTGAGTTACCAGCAGAGTCCAGGAGATGTACTTTGGTGTCGTGCCTTTTAGCGCAACTTTGCTCCACCTCGGGTTGAAATTTTGGTCTGGTTAATGATACAGGGACGCATACAGGCCAAAGATTTTCTCTTTGCAAGGAGCTTGCTTCCAGTGGGGCACTTAATGTGTATTTTCTGCAAGTGTATGATTGAGACCACAGATCACTTGTTCATCCATTGCATGTATTCTAGGAAACTGTGGGCTCGGGTGTTAGACTTTTGGGGAGTGACTTTCGTATTTCCCTGATAAGCCGCAAACTTATCATATTTTATGTATTAGATTTAGGAGTATATTAATCTAAATAAGGTTAAATAGATAGTATTTATGTTATATTATGTGTTAAAGTATGTTATTTGTACAGACTTATGTTTTGTGAGCTTTTTATGCAAGGAACAAATTCCTAGGCAATAATTCAAGTGATGCCGGACATGAAGCCGGGTGTCTCCTGCACGGCACAGACATGGAACAGAAATGGAGATATGTCGGGTATGTTGCCGGGTACTTCCCATCTAGCATATATGTGAAAAGTCGCCATGGTTGACCAAACGGTGGTAGTTATTTACGGTTGACGGTTTGACCATTGCCGGGTACAATGCCGGACGTATCCTGTCCGGCACATCCAACGTTTCGCCTGACAGTTTTGACCATTAACGGTTACCCATATTTAACACGTGGTGTCGGATGACTTTCACCCGGCATGCCACCTGACACATGGAGATTTTGTTGCCTATAAATAGGCCGAAGGGCTGCATCAATTCTAACACTTCACACTCCTATACACTCCATCACTCCATTTCCGCCTCCACTCCATTGTTGGTGTCCAAGGAAATTCTGCAGATCCATCCACGCGAAGAAGAAGAAGATTCTGTCTGGTTAAGGCTATGATCATTTCCTCCTCCCCTTTGTATTCTCTTCTTGTAGTTGTGTGGATGGAGATGTAGAATTCTTTGTTAGTTCTTTGGTTAGGGATGATCTTCCTTGTAATTACTATTATGGTTATTAATAAAAGTGCAAGTTTCATCAACTAAGATTCGGGTCTTCACAAGTAGAATGAGATCGCTACTTGTTCTTCTTTCTTCTAAATTCTACTGAGGTTCAAAAGACAAAGTAGAATAGGTTGAGGGGTCTTAGTGGTCTTTAACTGTGTTGTTCTGAAAAGTGGGCAACATGACTTAAGATTGGAATTGGTCTGCTTTTCTCCATTATCTTATTCGTTTTCGCGACATGAGATATGCACGGGGCGAATGTGGATAATGAGTTCCTCTTGTCTGATCCAGAAATAGGAAATGGTATTTACGAAATAAAGATGTCGGACGTAGTGCCGGATGGAAGATGTCCGGCACATTCAAAGTCCTTGAATGTGCTGGGAATTCGAGGTCCGGCAGGAAACCTGGCATATTCATTTTGCGAGAGTAATTTCGAAGCTTTGTGGTTTGGCTTATAACTATACTTGTCTTTACATTGAGTATCATCCCGAGTCTAAGTTAATTTATTTAGTTAGTAGTTTTAGTTAAATTGTTATTTTCAATTCCCCCTATTTAGAATAGGTTTTTACCAGGATTAGGACCGGTTTTCTAATAAGTCCCTTGGGTTCGATATTCTTGGTCTTAATATGCTTCCTTGCTACTTTGACCGGGATTTTTGCTACCCGTATTGAGTTGTAGGATTATTTATTCTTTTTGTTATTTTATTCTTTCATTCTTTTATGTATATAATTTTACCCTAAAATTCCTTGTTAGCATTCCCCAACACCCCCCCCTTGATCTTTTCCACACCTGGATTGGTACGGTTAGGTATAAGCGTAACAAGCTGTGGGCGAGTTCCTTCTTCTTTACAGTTTGGTCTCCGTGGCATCAAAGGAACAAAGCTACATTTGAAGACAGCTCCCCCATTTGGGAGGAAGTTGCAGAATCAGTCAAACGTCTTAGTTTGGAATGGTGTCGAGCTGATTGTCACCTCCCCTCGCATGTCGTCCTCTCTTCAAGAAGTCTATTCTCCCTTTTGTACTCTTAGCATAGTTATGTTTGTTTCTACTTGATTTACTTCTTGTATCTTTTTGATTTTTATGTTGGCGAGAAGGGTTGAAGGACCACAGTATTACCATCTTTTGTAACTAGTTTCCACAATCAATTATAAAAAAAAAAGTGTGTACTTAATCTTATGATCTAATATTAGATCCGAAAAAAACTCATTGCTTGTATGAAATGAATAAATTAAATGGACGAACATTTCCACACTTTTTTTAATTAAAGGAAGACACACCATCATAATATTAATGAATGTCTTTTTTTTTTATGCAACACTCTCATAATTAATGTCGATTGCACAACATGCATGCATGAGATCGATGGATGTATGTCCACCTTACAATATATATCATAGAAGTATATTGCAAATGTAGAATGTTGATCTCTTTATGGTATGGGGTGATGGATGAGATAAGATAATTGTATGTAATTAATGCAAAGGGGGGATGCGCGCGGGTCCCTAAGGTCAAAGAGAATAGTGTCACTGCGTGTTGCGAAACTGGCCACACCCCACGTGCTTTTTCTGTATTACCTGCCGGCAGCTGGGTCGGGCTTGTCTTGACTTTATAATAGGATAGGACCCCATTGGCTGGCACTTCATTCGTTTTGAAATTTCACCTTTGTTTTTCTCTAAACATTCTCAGTACGTAATATGTCGAAGATATATTTTTTTTTTTTATAAAAAAGACTAAATATGACTTTTTTTGTACCTAGTTTATTCATAGTTCTTAAAGCATGCACGTTATATTTGCATTTTAAGAAACTGTTTGCAGGATATTATTTTTTTATGTTCTTTTTTTTGATAATTTGTCGGTAAAAACCAGTTACATAACAACGGTACTATGGCTTAAAGTCTTTCTGTCTGTGGTACAAAGCAAAGTGAAAAGAAAAAGGAAAAAGTAACAGAAGAATACACACATGAAGAAGTGAAGAAAAATCTGGTCCACAAACTGAAACGCTGGATCTTAGCTATGCAAATATTGCCGTCGATCCCCACTTGGTCGACTGTCCAAGTGAAAATTCCATTGGTTGGTTTTGTCGCCCGGACACACTCATCATATCTTCCCAAGCAGAGATGGCCCCAGGCTTCACCGTCAGTGCATGTTTATTGTCCAGGAAATTGAAATACGATTGTTGGATTATTATTTTGTAAGTACGTAAGTAACTAATTTGACAGTAAAAATTAAGGACATTAATTGTCTAAAGTTAATCTTAGTGATGGATCCCCTCTATATCGCCAGGTTTCTCGGGCGTCAACGTGCACTGTCACGTGACCTCCCGGTCTCCTCATCATCATCTCGTCTCCAACAAACCAACCTATATCGCTAAAGGTCTAACAATACGACGAGCCGACGGTAGGCGATACCTGCTGGCCCGCTATGAATGCGTGTAGGTGTTTATTTGAAGAATGTTTGAAGGAAAAGTGAAGTTGACCCCGTGCGCACACGGCTCATGGGAAATCAGTTCTAGTTACTAATTTTATATTATATATATAGTACTCAGTAAGTAAGGACTATATATATAGTAAGTTTATTGAAACGATTCTGGTTTTTCCTTAATTCGTGTTCAAATGTTACCTAAATCGTCGTCGGATTAGCATGCATGTACCTACTCTTTTGTTCTCTTCCTTATTGTTCTCTCACTCACAATTCAAACAGAGTAACAAGCTAGTTTAATAAAAAGAAAAAAGAAAGTTCAACTCTCGGTCACCGCCACAACAGACCGGCAAAGAAAACTGGAGAACGACACGGATTTAAAAACTTGTATTGCCTTTTCTTTCCTGGTCTATCCAGCCTTTATAAAAAAAAAAAAAATGGCTAGAGGTCAGCGGCTGATGCGCTCGAAGATTCGCGAGATTCTCAAATCAAGACTGTATAGTAGTAGTAGGTAGTATAGTAATGCTAACCATGCAACATGCTGAATTAATTAAGTAAGGTTTGATTGGTCAACATGTCTTCAGCCTTGGCTTATTCTAGCTAATATGTTATGTCTGTCGTTAATTTATTTTATTCTCTATATAGTATATTCCTTGCTTTTGTCCTATGGAGCTCTCTCATCTTTTATTCTTCTCTTCCTTCCATTTTGTCTTCATCCTCGGTGCCTTTTTTTTCCTTCCCCTGGACCCACCAACAGAAATAAAATGTACTGTTTGTAAATGCATGCGTGTTGTATTATACAGAATTTTCTTAGTACTAGAGACACTACGTTACGTACTACCTGGCTAGCTCACTGCCTTTTTCATAGTATGTCTTTTTGGAAATAGCACAAAAGCATGAGAAATTGATCTCTTACCCCAACAACCATAACCATCGAAACAATGTACGTAAGCTAGCATGATGCAAACCACTCAAATACCAATTCAACAAATCAGAAATATATACTTTTAATGTTACTTATATATATTGTCACTTTCAATTAATGTCACGTATAGAAATTCAAGTGTCTACACATGTAACCATGACTTAGCACTGTTGGAGATATACTACAAAAGCTCAATTTTCAACGTACTTGAATTACTGTTTGGAGAGATAGAACTAATATTTTATATCGTATGGACATTTCCTATTTCCCAGATATGAAAAGTTAGGAAGCATATAACACAACAATAATAATATTGGTCATATCCACATGTACTTAGTGTTTTTACTATATTAATGTGGCCTGTATGCGGGAATACAAAATTATACATATAAATATATAAAACTATACACTCCACGTTCAAATGTACATGAAAATTTATTGTACAGTTTTTTCTAATGTAATGTATATATTTGCATTGTTAGATTGTGTCTCTAACTACATAGAAGAATTTACAATAAAACAGTAATGGATTACTTAACATTACCTTAATTAAAGTTAAACAATGTTATTATGTCAACGAAAAAGAAGCTCATGAATGTGACAGTCATGAAAAGAAAGCAAGTTTTTTTTTTATCGTAAACAAAACTGAGGTAATTATACCTTCATTAATTTTTTTTTTGAAATAATACCTTCATTAATTCGTTGCGCTAGCTGACATTAATTAATTGCTAGCGGAGAATACGTGAGAGCCGAGACAAAAGAGAAAAAAGAACAGGCAAACCGCCAGAATCTTCGCCGTCTAGGCTGTGGTGAACAACGATACTTGCGAGCGAGCGACATTCATTATTTCTCACTTGCTTCCTGCTGTTAGTGTTTGCCTCATTTACATTATATACTACTACTAATATTGTACTACTACTACTTTGTACATCTACATACTAATACTCTTTGTTTTCAAAGCCGCACGTTAATGCAGTACTATTATTTTCGTGATTCTTTTACCTATCGGACTATATATGAAACCTTCGCTCTCTGTGTTGAATTTGCCGACTTTACTTTTTTTTTTTGCAACTCTTGGATATATATTACGTTTTTTTTAAATGATGATATATATATAATATGATGCAACGATTTACAGAAGAGTTAGATACATAGAAGCCCTATATATCTGATAACTAAATAGGGGGCATCACATCAGGGAAAGATGGATATACAAAAACTTCCCAAGCGATGAACAAAATAGCGTAATGCTGGCAAAATAAACACCCCAATCACAGAACCAAAAAGACAAAGCCCTAGGATGTACAAAAATGGCCAACAACAATCAAATCTTTTAAGAGCAGAGGACCCTATCAAGCCAATCAGCATCTTTGCTGGAATTCCCCATCTTTGTCCAGATGATGGCTTTGATGGTCGCTTTGATGTCGGAAATAATGAGAGACGAGTCTCTAGCTTGGCTTGTCATGGCGCACTTGCATCTTTCGATCCAAATATGGTAGACAACATTAGCAACCGCCGCTTTTTTCACTAGGTCAATGGGCCGATGTCTCTTACAGTAGCGGCTGATCCAAGATGAGCAGCTGCGGAGGCTTTTTCAGTTTGTGGAAATTCCCAACCAGTCACAGATGGTCCACCATATCCTGTTTAGAGAACCTGCAATGAAAAAAGAGCATCTGTTAGCAAGGCATATGCCCCAAGATTGGAGCTTTTCACAAGTTTTTAGCCTATTTTTAAGAGTAATCCACAAAATGAATTTGGCTTTGGGGATGGACCAAGTATTCCAACAGATATTGTACCAGGGAAAGGGCTGGGAGGGGATAACATCCTTATAGAACAAGCTTACTCTAGGGCGAGCAGGGTAGGAGTTGAATAGAAAATATGCATCATTGGGAGATCCACATTGTTCTATCCACCAGTCCCTAGCATGAAGAATAGCTTTCCAAGTCCAAGGGTCGTTACCTTTGGTAGAGGTCGACCAGAAATTAAGGTTAGTCAGGAACATTTTATGGATCCATTGAATCCACAGGCGCTCCGGGTCATGGGTTATGGCGGAGATAGTCTTGAGCATGAAGCATATATTCCATTTGTGAATGTCCTTAAAAATCCAAGACCGCCATTTTTCTTAGTGTTCATGACTGTGCTCCAAGCCACCGGAGGGGTGGAGTTTTTGTCGGCCTCTTCAGACCAAAGGTACGAGCGGAAGCAATGCGTGATTCTTTTAATAACGTTCTTAGGAATAGAGATGCAGGAGGCCCAAAAACCCCAATACCAAAGAGGTTACTTTGGATGAGAGAGAGGTGACCTGCAAAGGAGAGGGATTTACTCCCCCACGAAGAGATCATTTTATGGATACTGTCCAAAAGGGGATTGAAGTCTATAGCTCTAGGTTTCCTAGCAGTGATAGGAATGCCTAGGTAGCGGAAGAGGAAGGTCCCCTGGTTAAAACCCGTACGATGGCAGATTGAGTCAACAAGGGCCGGGCTACCCCCCAAGGAATAAGTCAAATTTAGTAGGGTTGAGCATTATGCCAGATGCATTAGAGAAAGGTTGACTTGGTTGAGCAAGTGGGAGATGGAGTTATGGTCACCCCTACAGAATAAGAGGGCATTATCAGCAAAAAAGAGCTGGGTGATACGGAGGGATTTGCATGAGGGGTGGTAATGAAAGCCTGGAGTATCGTGAAGCTGGTCTAGGAGCTTGGAGAGCATGTCCATAACAAGTGCGAAGAGGTAAGGAGATAGGGGATCTCCTTGGCGCAGCCCTCGCTCCCCTTTGAAAGAAGCATAAGGGAGCCATTGATGTTGATTGCAAAGGAGGCGGTAGTGACACATTGCATAATCCAGTTACTAAATTTCGGGGAAAAGTTTAGATATGATAGGGTATCCTGGAGAAAATCCCAGTCGACGGTGTCGAAAGCTTTTAGAATGTCCATCTTCATCATGAATCGAGGGAGATATTAGCTCTTTGATAGTTCTTCATAAGGCAAGAGCAAAGCTGGATGTTATCCGAGATAAGGCGGCATGTGATAAAGGCCCCTTGACTGGGATTCACAATGGAGGGAAGGACACTCTTGAGCCTTTTTTGCAAGAATTTTGCTGATGATTTTGTACAGAGTGTTACATCATGAGATATGCCTGTAGTCCCCCGGAGACGAGGCATTATCTGATTTTGGGATGAGGGTGATAAGGGTGGAATTAATCTCTTTGGGAAGCCTACCACTATGGAAGAAGCTTTTGATAGCATCACATATGTCAGCACCAATAAGGGCCCAGACAGCTTTGAAAATTTTGGCAGTGTAACCATCCGGGCCCGGTGCTTTATCATCACCTATGGAAAAGAGGGCAGATTTATCCTCATCGTTCTGGAGTAGGCCTGCTTAGGAGGGGCCAGGAGGCATATCGAGCACTCTATCAAAATTCAGGTTGAAATTGGCTAGGGAGTGAAGCGTGGAGCTTTAGAGCCAAGAGACTGACGAAAGTGGGCAACTAAACATTTTCAATATCAGCAGGAGTATTGAAACATCGCCAAGATCATTAGTGATCGACGCAATGGAGTTTTTATTCCTTCTAGCTTTAATGGCTCTATGGAAAAAGGAAGTATTGGAGTCAGCCAGCTTAAGCCAGCGGGATTTCGAGAGCTGGCGGAGGAACAAAAGCTCATGGGAGTCCCTTACTAGAAGGTTGTGCCTCAGGGATTTCTCATAGGAGATTAGGGTCATGTTCCAGGGGTCAAGATCTAGTCTTTTTTGAACATCGCTGAGCTCCTCTCTAATCTTCTGGCCCTTTGTCCCCTAGGGTCCCGAATTCCGATTTGTGAAGAGAAATGAGCCCAGTTATGAGATGACACAGCCTTTGAACGATAGAGTAGAGACGACTGCCCTGAGTGGCCTATCCCACGCCTCCTGGACGAGGGGAGAAAAGAGGGGTCTCTTGTCCAGAAGTTAAGGAATTTAAAGGTCCTTCTACGGGGAGCGGGGGCGGGAAGGGAAATGATCATAGGCAGTGATCTGAGACTAGAGGGGGAAGAAAGGATGCATAGCTGGTCGGATAGGCCAAGATCCAGGCCTCATTAACCAAGACTCGGTCAATTTTCCCAGAATCCGGCTGTGATCAGATTGGCTGTTCCACCAAGTAAAGAACCTCCCGTAAAAGCGAAGATCTTGTAGCTCCGCCCTAGAAACACAGTCGGCAAAGTCACGGTAGTCTTTCGGTTGAGGCTGCGGCTGCTCAACCTATCCTGAGCATAAAGGATGTTATTGAAATCCACAGCAACCACCCAAGGGCCTAAGTTGCCCTAACTAAGGGGATGATGTCCTTCCAAAGATGAGACCTTAGGGCAGGGCTGTTCCTTACATAGACGAACGAGATGGTAAAATCAAGGGAGCCAGGGATTGAGGCCTTACAAGAAAGGATTTGGTCAGAGCAATGGATGAGAGTGATGGAAATAAGAGAGGGCTTAAAGAGAACCTAGATGCACCCACTGTGGTGCGTCCCGTAGTTGTGGACGAAGCTCCAAGCGGGGAAGAAAACGAGTAATAATAGCTTGGTGATTATTAATTGAGACGTGAGTTTCGAGAAGGCCAACGCACAAAGGTTATTGTTAGTCTCAAATTTTTGGATTTCAAGGAGCTTGGGGCGGTCGTTGCAGCCCCTAACATTCTAAATTGCGATATTCATAGAGGTGGGGTGAGGGAAGAGGGAAGGGGGCGGGGAGAGGTGCCCTCATAAAAAACAACAAAAGAGTTAGTAAGCTGGAGCGAAAGATCCTCAGGGATTGGCTTGAGGACATTAGAATAAAGACTCTTTCCGCTAGGGGGACCACCTGCCATGGGTGGGAGCGAGCACGAGCTGGAGAGAAGGAGACATCAGCGCGCCGGGGGCAGAAGAGGGACTGGCTGCACCCGAAACATCAGGGGCAAGGGAACAGGGGGGGGCCAGGGGGCTGAGCGTCATAGGGGTGGCCAGCCAGACTTGGGGAAGACTAGGCTTGCGGGGGCTGAAGGGGCAGCCTCGGGGGAGACCACCCGAGGACTGAGCGACGACGGATGAAGGGATGATCGGCTCCGCTTGGGTGGGCTAAGTTGAGATAAGCTGAGAGGAGGAGCTCAACACATGATTAGGGGGGCCCACCGACTGAGACTTTCGATAAGAACTGAGCCCGGAGGGGGAGAAGGAGGGGAGGCCGACTTAGTGTTATGAGCGCGCCCAGATCGAACGGATCCAGGTCTGGTGGAACTCGGACAGCAAGATGAGGAGTGCCCAAGAAGGTTGCATGTAAAGCATGTAATGGGCTCCCATTCATAGACCACATGCTGAGTCAAGGATCCACTCGGGGCACGTATCTCGATCTCCCTAACAAGGTCGAGATTAAAGTCCACTTCGACAAGAACTCTAGCAAAGGAGATTCTAGATTTGGAGGTTATGGATTGGTCGGTATGGAGCGGAGAGCCAACTTTGGAATAGATCTTCCTAAGGCTGGACTGCGACCAAAAGCTAGTGTGGAGACCTAGGAGCTGGATCCAAACGGGGATTCGATTTAGGTCTTTTGGATTGAAGAGAAATCCAGGGACCACTTTTTAAGAACTAGGGGGAAGAATATAGAAGCCAGGGGCCCTTGTCAAGGACTTGCTGGAGATCCTCCTCTTTGTCAAATCTGAATATGAACCATCCCTCATCATGAAGAGGACCTGAGAGGTAGCGACAAAGCTCCACACTCTTTTTACAAACTCTTTGACAATGTGAAAGCTAAATTTTGTCCCCCACATATGACCAACTAACGCATTTTTTCAGTAGTCAATTTCTGGCAAAAGATCATCCTCCTCAATGGAGACATATGGGCTATCAGAGTCTATGATATCACTATTGTCTAAACGCAGAGACATTCCCTGAAATACCCCGTAATTAAAAACAGTGATTAATTAGGCTAATTATAATTCTAAAAGGCTTAATACACGTAAAAAATAAAAATGAGGGAACAAATCCCGGAGAAAACGGACTCTTAAAATGGGTTAAAAGCATAAACGAACCTTAAAGCGCGCTTTTTCGAGGAAACCGGGAAAACGCGACTTTAAGCGGGTCAAATAGACTCGTAACAATTTGGTCAACTAATTAGTCACTAATAAATATTAGTGGAGCTTTAGAACCAATAAAATTAATTAAACGAGAAAATTCCGGAAAACGGGTTCCCGGTTAGTAAAAACTGTAACAACCGGGAGTTTGTGGGTAGAGTACAAATAACAAAGTTAGTGTGTCCACTTTGCAAATAAAAATAAAAATGTGAGTGTGTGTGTGTGAGTGGGGCCGCAACTCCCCCTCCCCCACTCTCTTAACCTCTTCCTTATTTGCTAAAGACAAAACAAATAAAGTAACCCCCCTCACTTTATTTACCCTCTCTCCTACTCCCCCTCTTACTCTCACGTTTCCCCCCCCCCCCCTCCTTCTCTATTCTCTCGATTTTTCTCATCCTCCTGTGATGGCTATGGAGTCTTGAGAACCCCAACAAAAACCTCACCTTCCCTCCTCTCTTTGAGCACTCAAACCTTCTCCAAACTCACAAAAAAATTTTACCATTGTAACCCCCTTGCAAAGGAGAACACATTCCTCCTTTCAAAAATCGAAAACGACAGTTTTCATTTCCATGGGTATTCTCCATTTGAAGATTCAAGTCCACCATTAGAAGCACCTTCACCTCCTTGTTACTTTGAGGTAAAAAGAAATTCGAAATCCATCATTTATAGCCCTTGTTTGCATTATAAGAATTTTTAGATTTTGAACTCCTTGTTCCTTCTTGCTCCAGCCGATTTTGGCTTCTTCTTTGGGCTAGGAATTTGTTCTCTTGCTAGTCAAGAACTTCATTCATCCATTGGAAGGTAATACTCATTCTAAACCCTAAAACTCTAAATTCTAGGGTTAGTTAAAATGGATGCTAAGTATTGGTGTGTATTGGTATGGTGGCTGTAGCATTGTGTATTGTGTGAGGAAGAACAAGGAAGAAGGAAAGAAGGAAGAAGAAGGCAAGAAAGAAAAGAAAAACTAGAAACACAAGGTAATCACCCTCACCTTGAGCTAGTTTTATGTGTAGTAATGTAACAGATTTTAAGTAGTTAAGAATGAGTAATGTATTGAGTAATGAGTAGTAAGAATGTTGTAGTATAATGAGGAATGATAATGTATCAGTTTGGAAGTTTTTAAATGATGTTTAAAACTTGGGAAACCATGGGTAGTATGTGTCTGTGTGCAGGAATTTTATTGTGTAGTAGTGAAGTTGAAAGGTGAGTATAATGACTTGTATAAACAGGTTGTGAAAATGAGCAATTGTGAGCTGAAATAGTGTATGAGCAAAGCAAGAATTATAGGGAAGACTATGTCAACTTTTATGTAGAATGAGAGGACTTAAGTGTTTAAGAGGAGGAAATACCTAGGTAGTAACTAGGTGTATTTGGGGAGTGTAATGGGAGTGTTTTGTAGTTGGAAACAGATTTGGAAATGTGTGTGTTAATGGGAAGAATAGGGTGTAAAGTAATGTATTTTGGATGATAGGAATAGCATGAGTTGAGGGAGTAATGGGAGATGGAAGTTGAGGGAAAAATCTGTAGCATAAGGGAGAAAACAAAATCTGTAGCATTGGTGGGAACAAAAACTAGTATAAGTCTTGGATTGGAATGAGGAAGAATGTGTAAGTGAATGTAGGGATTGAGTAGTAAGTTTGGTGGATGAACTAGGGTGATTTAGAGGACTTAATTAGTGCTAAATCATGTGGGGAAGTATTGGTAAAGATTGGGAAACAATGAGTAAAGAAACCCCTGAAAACAAGATTTTTAAACTGAAGTACTGGGCCGGACCGGACTTGCAAGTTCGGTCGATCCCAGAATCACAAAGACGAGAGCCTTCTGGAATGGACCGGACTTGCGACCGGACATGCAAGTTCGGTCGGACCAGAAAATTTTCCCGTCTGAAACCTTCTGGAATAGACCGGACTTGTGACCGGACATGCAAATTCGGTTGGACCAGAAAATTTTCCCGTCTGAAACCTTTGGAATAGACCGGACTTGCGACCGGACATGCAAGTTCGGTCGGACCAGAAAATTTTCCCGTCTGAAACCTTCTGGAATAGACCGGACTTGCGACCGACATGCAAGTTCGGTCGGACCAGAAGACTTTCCCGTAATGTGAGCTACTGGAATGGACCGAACTTGCGACCGCTTGCAAGTTCGGTCGAGTAAAAAAAAAAATATTTTTATTATATGATTATACTAATCATATGTATGTATATATATGCCTATACACATGTATGCATATGTAAGTAGTAATACACCATTAATGAAGTGGTAAAGGTAAGAAATAAGTAAACTAAGGAAGCAAGAATAAGAGTAATGAGGAAAAGAATGGTTTTATAAACAAGTATGAATGTAAAGGAGTAGCAAGTGTACATTAGGAGTATCAATGGAAGAGTAAGTTGGATCATTGATCATACAACTTCATGTATGTATAGGAATCAAATAGTTGATCATCAAAGGACCCGGTAGTACAAATACGACGGTGAACGGTATGATTTCTTCATGCCCTGTATCCTAACTTGGTTACCCCGATTTGTGTGCTTATGTGATCACCAATAATAAATAAATGCACGAATCGGACTTTTATTGCACTTAGCTGTGTTTGAACTATTTTGTTCTTGTGTATCTTCTTGAACATTTAGTTTGTATAATTCATGAAATGTATGAATGGAAATGAAGAGTATGTGTAAGTAATGTGTACTTGTGTATTGTGGATGTATGGTAGTGAAGTACTGACTTCTACTAATTCCTAACAATCTAACTCCTAACATGAGTAATGAGTAAAAGGAATGAGTAGAAGTCCGATATAGTTTCGGCCACGCGTGAGGATAAGGAAACACAAGAGGTTGGATCCGAATCCTGGCTGTAATCTTTTCCATGGACCAAATCCCTTGAATGGGTAGCATCCTGGATTAGTGGGCCACCCTAAAACCCGTGGTGGGATGTAGTAATCCCTGCCCGGAGGTCATATCGACTTAACTGGAGTAAAGTAAGTAAGAAGTAAGCATTGTATGTGTATTGGTCTTGACTATTGTAAGTCAATGACCTTAAGTAAGAGAGTATCGAACACCCGATTAACCGGGTGTGTAATGAAGCTAACCAGACCTTTGTATGTATTGGAGAATGTATCTCCGTAATGCGGTGAGTATTCGGTAAGTAAGAATGGTTGACTTGTAATGTCTTCCATGCATGTATTGAATGTATGTATGTATGCCTTGTGAAGTATTGAATGTATTGAATTGTATCGTACAAAGCATGTATGTATGGATGAATGAAACAAACCGCATGTACTCGACCAAATAGTTGGCGTACCCTCGCTAGTACGCGGGTATGCGGTTATCATATTCAGCGTAAGCTGACCCCCTAGGGGGAATGTTTTTATTCTACAGGTACCCGCGAGGCGTGACGTTAGAGTAAGGACAAGGCTGAATTCTTTTTGGTATAGTTAGTAGATTTGGATGGTGTACCGAGTTGTACACAGCTAAGGCCTTTTTGAGTAGCCGGTGTACCATGTGGTACACCTTTTTGGTTAATGAATTCATGATTGGATAGTAAGGAGAGAATGTACAAACTCTTAATTTTTGGAAGTAGCCTTGTAATGTAATTCATATATTTCGGTATACTCGGTAATTAATTGTAAGTAGTATTTGGTATTGTAAGTAAGTAGTATGTAATTGGTTATTCTAATCATCAGACTGTTACTGTAGGTAGTAGTAGCCTTGTTGGTCTTGCACTAGTAAAAAAAATTATATACACGCATTTTATAACACGGTTATAACATAATGGTGGTATAAAAGTTTTTACAACTCGGTTATGTACATAACCGTGTTAAATATGTGAGGGAAATTTGTATCGCTGAGAAATAGTTTTTTAACACGGTTATACCTAACCCGTGTTATAAGTTATTAGTATATAACACGGTTATTAAGAACTGTGTTATAACAAGGCTTTTTTAACACGGTTTCATATAACACCGTGTTATAATCTCTTTAATTTCAGCCAAATACTTCCATTCCCCTCAAACCCGCCATATCGTCGCTCTGTGTTTTCGCCTTGCCCTCTCTCGACTCCTTCAAAATCGCCATCGCATTCACACCCACGTCGCCGCATCACCGCCACCACATTCACCTCCGACCTTGCTGCCACTTCCGCCACCCCATTCACCTCCGACCTCGCTACCACTACCCACCCACCCCAACATCTTCTTGCAGTTTCTCTTAAATTCGTGGTTAAGACCTACAAATCGCATCAGAAACCGGTTCAGCCTTAAGCTACACCACGGCTTCTTCTGGGCTGCAAATCGCCACCAACAAACACCGACCACCTCCAACGACTGCTTCTTGGTGGCACCGTACGTGGCTGAGCCTACGAATCGCCTGGCTGCTTCTGAGTTGTATATTAGGTACATATAGCAAATTTTATGAAATCACCGTGGCTGCGACTACGACTGCGACGACTTACTTATTCTCCTCTTTGCGTTTACGCCGATCTGCTGCTTTTCTGAAGGGTTGATTTTTGGGAGTCTGGAACTGCTCATCTCCCACTGCATATTGAAACCGGAACCGGTGGCGGTAATTCTTGAACTTATCTTCTATACTTAGAGTTTTTGGCGATTGGCGGGCTAGATATCACTATGGACTGAGTTGGCCATTTGAATGTGAATGTAACACCCCATCCAACATAACACACTTAACAACAAACTGCAGCGGAAAACAAACTTCATCACATTACTTAACTTCTTGGTGTTACACGCCGTTACATATACATTGTACCGGTCTGATGGACTAGATTCCCGAGCGACTACACATTACTATCCCTTTTCATTAACAACAACATACATCTTTCAACTGTACCGAGTATTCACAAACTGATGCCGATAACAATCTCGGTCTTACTACACCTACTGTACATATACAACTTAAATGATTACCCATGTACAACGACTACCCCGTCCTACTCTCGAACGGCTTCCAGCTCCTTGTACCTGCAAATAGGAAAAGTAGAGAAGGGTGGCCCCCCAGGGGCTCAGCACCTTTGCTGGTATGGTAATCCCGCAGCCCGCATGCTACTGGGCCACGCACAACTAATTGTCGTTTTAGCATGCGGTTGATTATAATTGAATCACGCATGTAAACTACAATACACAACACATTACACTGCACAACAATGGCTCATTAAAACAGCCAATACAACTACACTTAACAAATCACTCATTGTGATCTTAAACCCCTAGAGTGTTTCTCCTTTAATGGAGCTATTTCCTTAAGGCGACACTTACCCACCAATCGGGTTATCCTTAAGCGCCTCTTACAATAAACTGGAATTCATTCCATGGTCCACATACTCCACATCTTAACAACATATCACATCACATCGCAATAAGAATTGCAGCACCACAATAAAATAACATACAAGAACGGGAACGGTTCCCCTTATGAACGGCCCAAACATAGTCAGTTCACTTGTAGCCTAGAGAATGTGCCAGTCTCATGATAAGCTCGTTACATAACTCGTTACCGTCTCGTTAAATGAACAGATAACTTAACACAAGGTGCCTCGGATATAGTGATCCAAGCACACCGAACAAACATATACATAGTATGCCCCTGTGGCCCGACGTGAGTCAGTAAAATAGCCTTGGTTAAGCTAAAGGGAAGGTTGGAAACCAAATTGGAAAACAACCATAACATACAGAGAGGATCGAACCTGATATGACAACGACCCCCATACTCACACGCGTGGCCGGAACAGACCGGGACTCCTCACTTCCCCCGTTAGCACTTGTTAGAAGTTCAACATTGAACTTAATAAATAATCACGAACATTGGGTTAAGTCTTGTTACACACACAAGGGAAAGAGAGTCATACATTCACACACAAACATCACACACAAACATCACATGACTAACTCACGCATAGCTGTGGTTAGAACGTTCCTTAGGTCGGAAACGTTATCACCGGATACCGTTCTCTTACGTTTACCTAATAGTGGTTAACTAGCCCTTCATGTGCATTCGAGGTTACCAGTATCGGCACGTAAACACACAACAACAATAATGACTGTAAACTCGTTTCATGATTTATCTATAACGTGGCAAACATACAGAAAACACATTGGCATACAAGCCGGTGTAATCCGGTAGACCAGGTTGCAAGAAAACCATACCTGTCACCGGAGTCCACTCTATCATGTCCACTTATGTTCCTCGAACAATTCTCGAACAACTGGTAACATTACATGTACTTTTATTAACACTGGGGTAACATGATTGTTTAAAGTCTAATGCTCATACTTATCCCCGTTAACTTAGTTAAATAACGTCACATTTTAACTTGTTTTACTTTTACATTTTAATACAACTTTCCCCCCCTAAATTGTCATTATAACTCACTAGGTTTACTACTTAAACCACACTTAGTTTTGTTTTTTTTTTTACATGTTTTGGGCCGTCCGACCCAAAACTGGGTCGGACCGTTCCAGAAACTTTTCCGTCTTTCAAATCCACCTGTCTGACCCATGTCCGACCCAAGACCTCTGGGTCGGACCATTCCAAAAACATCAACGGGTGAATTAACAAGCTGTCCGACCCACCCTGGGTCGGACCACTGGGTCGGACAACATCAGAACTTGTCCAAAACTTGTCAAACTTTCTCCAAACTTTCTCCAAACTTTTCCTCAGCTCCTAATGTGTTCTAACATCATTTGGCACATTAACCCTTCATATAACATCCATAAAACTCATTTTATAACTCCTTAAACACTTACTCTTTTCTTACCAAAGTTCCTAACACTTATAATGTTTTCTCCTTAGTTTCTCCAAGTGGTGTTTCATAATTATGATAACCACTATGCCAAAAGTGTTTCCTTACCATCATAACATCATCTCTCAAACATCTTTTCTTACTAACTAAATCTCCTTTTTCACATCTTACCTAAACATCATTTCCTCCTTTTACATCAACATTCCTAAACCTTAAACAAACTTCTCCAAGACTTTAATACATCCTCAAAAACACACACATTGAATTCCTAGAACTTCCAAGATAATACATAAATCCTTGTATCACACTAAATCACCTTAATACATGCTTTCTTCCCTAGTAAAACACTTGTTCATTTTTACACTTCCTAGTTCACCAAAACTTATTTAAAACACTTAGAACTTCTTATACATTTTCCAAATTTTGCTATAGCTTCTCTTGTATATTCTCACATCCAAACATATAGGTTTTTACCTTATTTCATTCAAGAACACCTAAAATCCATCAAGAGTATTCTCACACACAACACTTCACCAAATTTACACTACATCACAATATAGTGCATAACTTAAATTGCTTGGCACTTAGGCCCTTAAATAACATGGCTCTTAGGCCCTTAAATTGCATAAACCTTAAACACTGAATTTCCCACATAAATAATGCCTTTGACCTGCAATTACATACAACAACACATATGCCCTTTAATAGTTTCCTTGAGAGCATTTTACTAGGTCATTCACCATTGGCTCCTTAGGTATTTTATTAAGCAAATCAAGCTCATTTTTCCTAAGGCATTTAAACTACATTGAGATAGTTTGTTTACCTCTTTTCCTCTCAAACTTCTTTCTTGTTTCCTTGAACCGAAAATCAGCAAGGAGTTTGATCACTTGTCAACTTTCTAATCAATATACATATAAGGGTAATGAGCTTAAGATTCACACTTAAACTCATATACAAACCCTAGTTTAACATAAGTGTTTTAATACACTAAAATGATATTTACCTTTGAATTTGAAAGAGAACTTGAATATGTAACAAGAGAGGACTCCACCAAGCCCTTGAATGAAGCTAGAACAAGGCAAGATGAAGGCACCATAAGTGGTGATTTTCGGCCACACACTAAAACAAGAGGAAACATTGATTTTCTTTGACTTTCCTTACCTTGAAGCAAAGGAGAATGACAAGGCATGAAAAGGTGAGCTCAAGCTCCAACAATGGTGAATCTTCATGGCACCGAAGTGGAGTTCTTGAAGATTTGAAAGGAGAGAAGTGTAGAGCTTGGCCTAACTAAGACAAATATGGTCTTAGAATTTGATTTGGTATATGGAGCTAGAAGATATAAGAGATTGAAGATGGTGGTGTGAGTGGTGCTGTAGCAAACCAAGAATGGAGCTTGGGAGAAGATGAAGAAATCGATGGTGAGTGAAGGAGAATAAGAGAATGAGGTGAGAGGTACTCTTGTAAAGATATTTATGTAATAAAGTAGAATAGTAACTTGCTTTATGTCTTCTTTTCTTTAATTGATTTGTAAATGGTGGTGAATCACCTTACAAAACCGCCCCCCATCTCTACCTAGGGGTATAATAGTCTGTTTGACCAATTAACTTACTTATATTGACTTATGTTATAAATTTGCATATTTTGGTTACTATTCACAAACTAAGGCACATATTTGTGAAAATTTTGATTTCCCATTGATTTAGACTTCCTAATGTGATACTAAGTAGTACACATGTTAATTAAAGAGTAATGATGGACATTTAGCCATTCAAAACTCATTTACAAGACAATTTTTTAAAAATGTGCTTTAAGACTCCTTAAAGCACATTTTGTATTTTAACTTGTTTTCAAGCTTGGTTTTCTTGGTAATTGGTTTTATATGTTCATTAACATATAATTAAGGAATAGGTATGACCTTTAGGTCTTATACAAACTTATCTTAAGCTTAGAGCACATTTTGCATATTGACTTTAGGGAATTTATTTGTATTTTATTTGGTTTAATTGTCTACCAAGGTTTCCTAAGGACTTATTAGCCTTATGAAATCATAATTGAATATTATTAAGTCTTGGTAGGTTCTTTGGGTCCTAACCAAGTTCACTCCAAGCTTAGAGCATGTTTGCTCTAGCTGTGTCTTAGTGCTTTACTGTTTTACTATGGTTTAAATTGTACACTGATGTTTCTAAGGCACTTTTTAGCCTTTAAATACCATATTTTAACATTTAAACAACATATCAAGGTTTGGGGTATTTCAGTGAACCTAAGAGATGACATGGTAAAGACTGGAAAGATAGGTCTTGTAAACTAAAATATAACAATACTAACGCTGATCTAACACTGATTCTATACAAGTTTATAATATGGATACAATTTTTTACCTCTAATGAAATTTATTCCATTCCATCAAAAGAAACATTAGCTTATTATGAAGAACGTGCCAGCGGTAACTGATCCAGGTTTTTCGCTGAATTTACCACTATTGTCGCTGCTGTATGAACAAGTTTGATTTGGATTCCGGCTTGGCTTTTATGATTAGCTAACGTGTTGATTAAACCCGTGAAATTATGCTTTTTAGTACCTGATTTTCGCTGCTGTTAATAGGCTTTTCTCAGCAGTTTTTCCAATTAAGAGTAATGCAATATCTACTTCAGTTTTTGCCCCTATTTATGAGTCTTAATAGGATGTGAGTGAATATGATTTTGCTTGGCTTGGTTAAGCCTTGTTTAGCTCTGTTTTCAGAACTTTGTCTCTGCAATCTTGACCACATGGATGAGCATTTCAATGTTGGATTTATCAGGTTGTTTATGCAAAAACAGATATTAGGGCCAATTCAAAAGGAATCACAACATTCATTATGAGAAGGGGCAATTTTCCTATTCATCGTCTCTTGTCTAATCACACCTTTTGTGCTAATTAAAGGAAAAGAGAAGTGACTTACCCATTATGTTATGCCAGACTCAGAAATCGACAACATTACTCATCTTCTATGGTTAACTCTTGTAGAGCCTTATTTTAACTATGTTGTGTTTCTTTTACTGCAGCTTTAGTACTGCCCAAAACTTAGACAAACTTGGGATGCGAGGAAGTGATACGTATGTATTCTAGCTGTTTGCTTATTTTCTATAATGAAATTTGGTTACTTATTTGCAGTCTAATGTCACAGCTTATCCAAATCACAGGCGTGAACTTGTTTTCGAGTTTTTTTTTTGTTCTGGAGGAGAATGTTGTTGGTGAAGAAGGGAAAGGTGATGTCAGATTACCATATTATGGATCAATATCCTAATTTGAACACATCTCAAAACATAAAATAAAAATAAAAGGCATTCTTGTTCTATCACATCCTTTCAGTGATGATAATCTCATGGTTAGCCTGTCTTGAATTATATGCTCATGACTGGGTTTTCTCTAAAAAAATAGTAAATGGAAAAATTACTTGAGGCATTGCCTCCTCTGATGGTTCGAAATGCTTGGATATTTGGGGGATCTATATGACCGCAAGTCAGACATATAGATGTCAGTCTAATTAAGTTGAGATGCCATATAATCTTCTGTTTCTTTAAAAAGAGAGTTGCTTCCTTATCTTAATGCAATAGAATTTGATGAAGAAATGTAGATGAAGTTCTTTTTTTAATAATTGTTGGCAAAGGTAATATTTAGTCAATTTCTCTAAAATTGATCTTTTGGTTAAAGGTCAAGTAAACTTTTGCAGAAGGCTGTCGATTCTTATGGTGAAACTGAACCTATCTTTGCTATTTAACAACTGAACAAGAGGTCCTTATTATCTGTTTATTTATTAACATGTCTATTTTTCATCAGCTATGCTGATCAGATCCCATCTGCCGTACTAACTGGTACAGAACATTCAGACTTCTATGATATGAAAGGTAACTATTCCATCATTGTTTATTATTTCTTTATGTTTATTTTATCCATGTTTGATCTGGATTCTTGAGCTGTTTCATAGCCCACTTAGAGGTTTCTTTCTCCAATGCTCTCAGTTGTTAAAGCGTATCAAAAATGCATAATCTGATTGACAACCATCATGATATAGTATCGCTTACTCTTTATGTTGTATAGACCTCTTTGACAATAATTTCCATACTATTGAAACTCTGTGATTCGGATCTGGAGGCATGAAATTGTTGATAGTTTTTTATGGTTTTGTTGAAATGAGGAATGCCGATCGCTCATTTCTAACTTGATCAGTTATAATGCTTATAGCGCGATGATCCGTTGTATTCTTTATTCATTAGTTGTATTGTTTTGGTTGGTTATATAATAGTTGAGCAGAATGAAACTTTGAAAAGCTTTATCTATGCAGAGACCAGTTTGCATCAGAAGTATCAAATCTTGCTCAGAAGGAAAAATATTTACCAAAGGTTTGGAGTCTCTACGAAGTGGGCTTTACGTGTTCACTTTACCATGTTAAGTTCCACATGCCACTTTCAAAGAATTACCGAGTTCTAAAAAATTTCACCTTTCTCAATAATTTTACTGTCTCAATAATTTTACTGTCTCAATAACTTCAATAATGGGAAAGATTCCACGATGATGAAATATAGTCGTTCTTTGAGATTCTAAGTATGAAAAATTAAGACTGTCTTTTTCCTCGTTTTAACTGTCTTTTCTTCATATGAAGCTCATCAGTGGGGAGAACGTGGGTGCTTTAGCAATGAGCGAACCAAATGGTATGCTTCTGAACCTCATTTTATATGAGAAATCATGTTGTTTGGACACATCTTTTGCTCAATCATTGTAAATTCTCATTCTTATGGCATTTAAAATATCCAATGAGTCAACAATGAAAGTAGACCACTACATAATCTGAGATGTACATTTTCTTTCTACTAAATTGGATCAGTAAAATTAAATCATACCCTGTACCAGCATTGTTCATAATTATCTACTTTACCACACTCAAATGCTTTTCTCCAAACACTGTATACCAATTGTAAGATCAGCTTTCTGCTAAAATTTATGGTCCTTGGCATATTTAGCTGTATACTAATTACTGTTTGCTTCTCTTGTTTTTCTCCAGCTGGTTCAGATGTTGTGAGCATGAAATGCAAAGCTGGCCGTGCTAAAGGAGGTTATGTTCTAAATGGGAACAAGATGTGGTGTACCAATGACCCTATTTCTCAAACACTGGTATCTCTAAGATGATTGAGCTTTGAAATAAATATTTGTTTTTTCTGATGTATTATGATGCTTGGTGAAATATTAAGATAATGGAAATATACAAGAAAATTCGGCTATTGTATGCTAAGAACTCTACTTTTGGCTTTCCTACAATAATTCAAGGTATACAAGAGTATGCAGATAGAATTTCTCAGAGTTAAAGAGATGAGATCAAAATTTATTATTATTAAAAATATAGTTGTTACTCTAGTTATAAATGTTATTATTAGATTACAATTTCTTGGGAAAATCTCATAAAACCTCTTTGATGTTCTGCAAAATATACAATATCATTATGTGCTTCTCATGCATCCTTTTTGTCATAGTTTATTTCTGTCAAACCTAAGTGGATTGGTTTAATTTTTTTCTTTGCATGAAGAATATGTTAACTTGACGATTAGGAGTGACTAAGTATGATATTTTTGGAAAACATATGTATTTCCAGACCTGAATCATGTCCAACCTAATTAATTGAGACATATCTGCCCAAAATTGGTTCTATGTGCAAATCAGAAAAGGATTGAAGTGATCTCTCGTCTTTTTCTTCGTTTACCTTCTTTCACATACCTCTTAATCTGATAACCTGATTAATATCTGCTCTTCTTTTCTCTTTTCCTGTTCACCACTTTAATTACTATCTAAATGCAATTTACTTATACAGAAGCTCATAATTTGTTCAGATCAAAGCTAACATAAATGCGATAAATGTGAGTAGATAAGCCCCTAAATTGGTTCAGAGTTGGTTCTCTGCTGCGGGTGTTTGTTGCTACGGAAGCAAAGTGCAGAGTCTACCAAAATCAAGCTGCTGCAGGAGGAAACCTACGGTAAGAGTTCTATTATCATGGCACAGTGAAACATCAAAACTGCACTTTTTCCCTTCTATATCCTTTTTTTTGTATGGCAGTCATGAAAATGCAATTTGATATCCTTTTGTGTTGTTTATTAGTAAACGTTATACTCCAATAAGCATCTATGAGCTGATTTTGACCATTCTTTACATAAACATCGTTATCACAAAAAAAAAAATTTCTACGGGTGTTTTTTGAATTAGAATACCGTTTGTTTGGGTTTCGATTGAGTATCACATGCATTTTTATCTGATCGGTGTGTTTAATTGTTTGGTGTTGATTTCCAAACTACAGCCTTCTTCGTGGGGAGTTTCCCATTACCGGAATTGATGCTTCCCTCAAACTGCACCAGTATTAGTGGCTAACAGCTGGTTTCGCTGCCAAAAATACATTATACATGTAGCTCTGTTTTAACTCGGCTAACAGCTAGTTTAGGAGTACTGATTCTTAAACCTGAATCAAGAAAGAAAGTGATCGAGGCTTATAGATGTTAGAGCAGCTAATTAACTTGATGATGGATTTTGTGCCTTTTTATTTCCTCACACGTCATTGTCCAACTTCCAAAATGTTTTCATTAATCGTGATATTGATTTCAGAAAGTGATTCATGTGGATCAAAGTGAAACCAATTTACTGTATAAAGGATGGTCATATCTTCAAGATGTTTATAGTAGAGAGAAGGAAACAGTTAGGAAGTTCTTGTTTGGTTACTTATACTAGACCTGTTTTAAATACAGTTTAGGATCACTTGAAGGGTCATCTCTAACTAGGTTGTAAGCTTCTTTATTTCTACGGGAAATTCTTTGTTCACTGATTTGTTTCCAAAATGTGAGTGCAGGTGTTTACAACAAACCTGGTCAGCCCACCGCAAATAGAAACAAGTTGGAATCGAAGATGAAAGCTATAAGATTCAACCCTCGCATGTCTTCAAGTACTTCTCTTGTAAGAATATTTGCTTCTAGTTCTCAATTTATAAATCTACTTTGCAAGTATTAAGTATGTTTTTCATTGAATTAAACTATCGTTACAATGCATTAATTGAACCAAAACTGAGCAATCTATGGGCTGCTATAGTGCTTATCATTGCACTCTTTCTGCACTACTGTTTTGATTAGATTACAAGCATATTGAATAGTAGTATAGCAACACTCCTGAGCAGAACAAACAACGTCTAATCTGGAAGCATAAAACTTGATGTGGTCATGGCTTAAGGAGTTTGTTGAACCCTACCACATCCCATGTTTACATGATTATAAACTTAGGATCCTATAAGTTAGAAACTAGCCACTCTTGCAGGGAATACATTTTTCCCAGAATCTCTTGACTTACCAGGATCAACCACAACTAGGTTACCTTGACTCCTGTCCAATCTCCAGACCACGACTGATCCACCGGAGAGCATCAGTTAACTAGCGAAATCCGGGTCTTGTCATATCCTCTGTTGAGATGTCTAGATTTAAGTCATTAATTACGCTTTTCCCTACTATAGTTACATGTGCGCTTAGTTGAGAGCTAATTTGAGGATATCAGAGTGATGGCGGACATATCATCTACTCCTAGAAAACCAAATAAGGGGATCTTATAAATGAACACTGAAATTTTTTCCATACCAGTTGTTGCTCTATGTACTCCTAGTTAGTTACTCATGGCTTCAACTTGAATTGCAAATTCTTATAGTTGTTAGCGCACAAACACGTCAAGGGATCCTACAGTGGTCAAAGCAAAGCCACTTTGATAGTCTGGTTCACACCTAAGGAGATTATAGATTGTGGTGATTTTTCCCTTGTTTTTTCACTTCAAAAGTGAATTGCTCTCCTGCTCTATACTGCTACTGCTTATCACTCTGAAATAAGCATTAAACTGATATTATCACGCTGAAATTGAGTGAATATGATTTTTCTTGGATTTGTTAAGCCTTGTTTAGTTCTATTTCTGAGCAGAAAATGTGGGATGTAAACTGGTCAATTGTTTCTGACTTTTGCTCTAAGTTACAACAGTTTGATCTCATGGATAATGCTCCTTCTTTATCTGTTTTTACTGCTAGGTGCTGGATTCAGGGTGCTTTGTCTCTGGTTTTGCACTGTGCACTTCACACTTGTTATTTTTCACTTTATTCTAGCGCATAGGTCAGTAAAGTGCAGTATTATGTTAGTTGCATGTTTTCTTGAACACTTCTTAACTGTATTTTGTACTTGTTCTTATATTTCTATTGGTTTAAATATCAGGTGTATGAATTCCATTCTATGTTGCGGATAGCTATACCATGAAGGAAGTCACCCTTATAAGAGAGAATGGACTCATTATTTTATTCAAACTTCTGGTGTTTGTATGATACTTTAAGACTGCCCAGTCATGTAATTATACAGTAGTTTCTGTTTTTGTAAAGGTATACATGTGCATAAGAATTGTGGGATTGTTGTTGAATTTATGCAACATAACAAAGAATATATGACAATGAATTTGAACACTTCTTGGAAGTTGGCGTGACTGCACATGTAATGTATGATGTGTAATAGGTAGGAATGGATAACTACTGCACAGGGGAAACTGGAAAAAATTGTTAATGAGTTTTATAACACGGTTGATTAGCATAAGCGTGTTATAAAAGAGTGAATAAATGGTGGGATTGATGGTTTTATAACACGGTTGAACTAAGGAACCGTGTTATAAAACAGTTAGAATTTGGCGGGCACAACATTTATAACACGGTTCCTTAGTACAACCGTGTTATAAAACTTGTTTCGCTCGTGTTATAAAATACAATACTTTATACGACTGCAATATATAACACCCTTCATAACTGTGTTATATAAGCTAAAACAACCGTGTTATAAACTCTTTTTCTACTAGTGTTGGATGACTAACGGCGTTGTATCACCCGCCGTAAGTAAAGAGTATTCCGCTGCGAGTAAGGTAATTATGGGAATGATTAGAGGATAATGGAAGGATTAGCGGTAGGGGTGTTACATTCCCAAATTTGATTTTGTTTGGCAACAAGCATATCAAGAAAGGAAGGGTTAGCATTGGTACCTGTCAAGCTGGAGAGTTTTGCCTTACTTGGGACGTTTGGTCGGGGAGTTCTTTTTGCCATCACAATCCAGTTACCAGCAGGACCAGGGGCCTTGAGAAGAGTCGGGAAGTCCTCTTGCCCAGCCGAATCGAAGGCAGGGCCTGGCTGATTGAGGGATGCCTGAAGGACTAAGTCAGCTGGGGGACCCGTTAGGTCAACGAACAAGTCTAGGGCAGAGGCCGAAGAGGGCTGCCCATCAGGAACTATCTGGACATTCCCGTATTTGTGAATGACAACCTGAGAGTCACTGCTAGGATGGTTCGACACAATGCCCGATCGGTCAATTGTGGCACTAACTGAGTTTCCACCCTCAAAGACACCAATCGGCAGCAGAGGGGTACCCAACACTTTCTCGGACCGCCCCACATTTGGGTCCCCAATCGCAGAAGCTGACTGGGCAATCGGGTCTCCAACAGAGATCACCGCCTGAGACACATTGTGGAGAATCACATCATCAGGGGCGATATGATCAATATCATTCGGTCCCTCTTCGCCAACCGACTCAACAAGGGACGCGTGAACTACCGCAGTAGAGGCCACGGGGCGGGAATCTTCAGCAGCAACAGGAGCCAGAGCAATAGTCGAACAAGGCGCACCATCGCCATCCGCTTTCGTACCAGAGACTAAAGGCGTAGGAAGAACCGACGGGGAGATAAGATTCGCGGCTACAGGAGGCGCATGCAACACCGGAAGAGCCTAAGAGACCAAAGGCGTAGGCAAGACCGATGGATTCGCAGGTCCAGGGGAAGGAGACGGCATCCTCGCCTGGCGGGATTGGAGTGGCGCGCGTGCTAGGTCTCTTGTGAGCCATCGGGACGGTGAAACAGAGAGAAAGACGGAGGGGGGAAGCACCAACGGGCGGGACCTAGCCACCAGGAGAGGGCCTGGCGACGCGGCGGGTCCAGCTGTAGTGGCTCAAGAGGAAGGGCGGCGGGGTGTCACCGGCGACCAGCAAACTTGACGACGGAGCGGAGGAGCAGAGCGAGGTAGAGGAAAGGGAGGGGAAAATCGTCGCGCGTGAAGCGCGTTGATTCTAACGGGTAGAAATTCTCTTGTTTGTTATATATTAAATTTTCAGTAAAGGAGAACGTTGATGTACTGATTATGAGCTCACAAAGGGCCCTGTTCGGTATGGTTTTTTTGTGGTTATTTTGTAGTTGTTTTGGTTGGTTGTTTGGTGGTGCTTTGTTGTTTGTTTTGTGCTGACTGTTTTGTGGTTGTTTTGAAACTGGTGTTCGGCATGTGGCGGTTTCGTCTGACGTATTTGAATAAGTTAATTACGTGTAGTGCGTTTATCATATTTTGTGTTTCAATTAAAAATTTTGTATTACATTTAAAAAAACTTTTTGTTAAGATGAAAATAAAGAAACTACTAGCAAATATAGGGATTAGTATATACGTAATTTATTAATTACGAAAACAACAATTTTATTACAATAAATTTTTGTTAACATTTATATTAAGGTCTATATAAATAACTTCACTATTATCAACCACAATTCTATCAATGGATAACAACAATTGTAACTATACATGGTTTAACACACCAGACTACTTGTTCACATTTGAATAAAAGGAAAATATAATAATTAATTAGTGAACTTTATTAATGTTTACATCATATAAAAAATAAACAATTAGTTGTTAAAAATATGACCTATATATTACTATATGTACATATAATTAAATATTCAAATTTTATATCTTATTTTAGCAATATAGTCAAAAGTACAATGGATTATTATGTCATTCTTAGTAATCGTGTACCCCTTCTATCCATAATACAAATATTTTTTAGTTTTATATTACAGATTCTATAAATTAGAAAATATTAGAAATACTTAAAATAATTTTTAGTATATGTTTTACAAAAACACTACTAGTTTAAAACTATTGTTCTATATTATTGTCATTAACTTATAATTTAGTATACCAATCTTTATAAATAAACTAAAAATAAAAAGGAAAAACACACTTTTTTATATATTAAATTATATATTTCAATTTTAATTTATTTTTGTGTCAAATTTTATATATAATATCATTTTAAAATATAATTATAACTATTGAAAATTAAAATTAATTTATAAAAATTAATTAATATTATTAGAATATTCTCGCCCCTCATTACAGTTTTTGGCCACACCTCTGTTTACGGTATTCATTCTCTTTACAGCATAAATTGCTGGCTGTTTTGTGGTTTTTTTATGCTGGTATATTTATGACTGTTTTGAAAATTATTGTTCAGCAGTGGCGGTTTAGCATTTTTATCAAAAATGTCAAACTCAAAAATACCACATTTATACTTCAAAAGAGACAACACCCTTATTAAGTAAAGTAAGAAGTTGGAACAAAAACAGGGTAGAATAAAACCCTAATCTTTATAAAACGTCAACTAATCAAGGTGATTTGTATCGGATTGGGTAAACTGACATAATATGTTCAAACTATAAAACACAAATGTACTAACTATGGGTCTGTAATGGAAGTAATGAACAAAACTATTGGAACATAAATAGAAAGTAGGGGGTGTTCATAACCAGTTAACCGACTAATCGGTTAACCAGAATTTAGTTAACCGCATTGACGGTTAGTCAATATTAATAACCTTAACCGCTTCATTTAGCAACGGTTAACCGTCGGTTTCGGAACGGTTTTATCGGTTAACCGTAACCGGATAATGAAAAAAAAACAATTTCAGAATTTACTAAACTTCTATTAAATTACATCAATATATGAGTATAATTGAGTTCTATCCACTTACACACTATAACACCTAAGTTAGTTATAAACAAAATAAACAATTGTATTAATTCCACACCCATCACTAATAACTAATACTAGCAAAATATACAAAAATTTACACAACTTAAGTGTAATAACATAATATCACACCAGCACCAAAAATACAACAACAGGACCAAAATACAGCAGCACCGCCACCATAATACAATAGCAACAACTTCAAACTACAGTAGCAACAACTCCAAACTACAGTAGCAACAACACCAAAAATATAGTAGCACCACCACCAATAATACAGCAGCAACATCACCAAAACTACAACAACACCAACACCAAGATAGCGCATCAGCAGCATCATCACATAGCACATCACAAAAAACAATTCAAAAATCGATAGATGCTCCTGAAACCTAAACCAAATATAAGTTAAAGCATAGTACACCTTAAATCAATATCAAATAAGATAGAAGAAAGCAGAAAAGTAGTATAAACGCAAAAGTGACATACATGTTGTTCTCTTTCCAATGTTGTCTATAACTGTGAAACAAAAACATCAAACACAAAGTTAGAAAATAATATTGATCACAGAGCATTAAACCCACAACAGGTGAAAATCTATAATAGTGACATTTCCTGCTATTGTATGTACTGGAAAATGTAACAAACACAACCAAAACAATAATTTAACTAATGTGTAATACCAAAAGGATGGGTATGGTATTCTCTCTCTATTGTTGTCCATCAGTACCAAAAGGATAGAGCTGGTCTTCTCCAAATGTTGTTGTCCATAACTTAAAAAGTAAAGACATTAGTGTACATGGTATTAGGAAGTAATAGTGAGCAACAAATATCAACCCAAGTAACAAGTGCACATGTACATGATAATTTATATTGTGTAAACTTTCAACAGTACATGATAATTTTGATAGTGTCTAACCAGTATGCAAGTACTGTTTTTGTGAGTGCAATTATAAAAGAAGATATATAAATACAAATCATTAAGTTAAACTAATCGCTTGAAAAGTGAAGAGACTCGTCAATTGTTATTATGGGTTGTTGTGCTGTGAGCTCCTTCATTCCTACAAATCTTATAGAAAATATTAGAACAATGTTACAAAATATTTAATTCTAAGGAAACTATATGAAAACAAATATGATCTTCATCCATTTCCATATCTTCTAATTCAAAATTATATCATCTCACATGATAGGACTTGTAGTAGTTAGTAACCAATCTTGTGTGCAAACAAGAGCTTCAGCCATTCTTGGAGTTAAAGCAATTCTAAATTATGGAGGGTGATTTTTCGGTATGAGGGGGGGGGGGGGGGGGGGTCTATCTAGAGCTGTCAAAATTTGACCCAACCCGAAAACCCGTCCGTTTTATCCGAAACTCCGAAACCCGGTTGAACCCGAAAATATTTAAATATAATAAACCTGAAACCCGATTGGGTAAAACCCGAAATGACCCGAACCCGAAATGACCCGAAATAATAGTAATTAAAAATTAGCCAAACTCGAATAACATAAAATAATAGTGACCATAAATTGTACTAAAACTGAATGAACCAAATAAATATGACAAAAAAAACTTGATTTAAACTTAGTATATCTGAATGAAATTAAGAAAAGGCATTGTATTGAAAGTTCTGTAATCTATATGTTGTATATTCTTATAGAAATTAGGTATATATTTATATTATAATTTTTTCAAAAAAATATTAACCATGACCTGAAATAACCGAAACCCGATTCTATCTGACACTATTACAACCCGAACCCGAAATGACCCGAACCCGAATGACCCGAACCCAAAATGACCTGAAAGTTTAATGACCCAAACGGATATTGACCCGAAAAGATATGACCCAAAACCTGAACGGATAACCCGTTTGACAGGCCTAGGTCTATCTAAATATGGTTATTGTCTGAGAAGCCTAGATCTTAGAAAATGTCATTATGTGGAGGGTGAAAACCCGTTATTCTTGGCATCCCTCAAATACCTACTAAATCATCCGCCTTTCCCAGAAAGCATAAAGGGGAGTGAAAGTGTCCACTACACCCGCTCTCAATGGCCTCCACACAGAATTATTCCCTAAGGGCAGAAATTGACTAGAGTCGCCACCTAGTTTAACCTAAGAATACTAGGAAGGAAAGGAAGGAGGGTTCTGAGAACCGTTGGTTGACTCTGAAATTATTACCTATGGATAGGACTTATCTGGTCATTTGCAGAGATTCTGTGTGGGTTCTTACTGGGTTACACCCCTCGGAAGTGGCAATGACCACAACCTTGGATTGGTGCCCGAGGAAACCTCGGTCTCCAATTGTCGGGATTACCCACTTTCAAAACCTTTTTTAGAGAGATTCATTTAAAAACCAAGGATAGAATTAGGACGGGACGAGAGAAGAAGAGTGGATGAGGTGAGCTTTTCTGCCAAGCTAGCACCAAGAAGAGGAATTGGTGAATTCGGATGAGCATAGAATGAAGATTTGGAAAAAATCTGAGGTTGAGCGAATAGACAAGACATATGGAGTCTGATGGTTTGAAGTTTGTGGGAGCCAGAGAAGGTTAGAATGTTTTGAGAGATATGAGAGCCACCTCAGAGGGGGAAAATGGTTTTTTGTTCGGACTGGGGTCGCACCCTAGATGGGCTGCCTACGTACTCAACTCCCTGTTGAGATCAGACCTTACGTAGTTCACGTTTTTTAGGTTTTTAAAAATTTTAGGGTTTTGAGGGTTTTTGAGGTGTTTGAGAGGTTAGTCTGTGAGACGCTCGGGTCTATGAGACATTTGGGATATTCAGATGATGAAAGAAATGAGATATTGAAGTCTGTGAGACGCTCGGGTCTGTGCATAGTTTGAAATCTTAATATGGTGAAGATATTGGGATGTTCGAGTCTGTGAGGCGCTCGGGCCTATGAGACTTTAGAAGTTTGAGAGAAGTTAGAATTTGGGAGATGATTTGAGTTTGAAGTAATGATGATTTGAGTATGTGAGACAATTGGAATTTGGGAGAGATTTTGGGTTTTTTAGGTTTAAGGTTCGAAAATGGTTAAGGAAAATCATTTGGTTGTAAAAGGATGGATGATCCCGAGGGATCACCCTATGTATCCCCTCGAGCACGACACTTAATGATTGGTAAGTGCCTAGGCTCGAAAGATGGGGCAATGAATTTATGTCGAAATATAGGATTTAGAGAGAAGTATCATGAATGGGATACTCTCGGTCAAACCCTAATAACGTCTCTAACTCCCGGGTTTTAAAACGTTAAAAACCGAAAACATTAAAATCGAGTGGAAGGGAGTTAAATCCCTAGCACCCCGCCTTGTAAAAATCTAGGCTGCAATTAGGGGAGGTTTGTCACCCTAATGCCCCACCTAAAGAAATCCAGACTGCGACAAGGGATGCTACTGCCCCAGTGCCCTGCCTCGGATTATATTTGGAGAGGGAGAAAAGTGATGTCTAACTAGGAGAAAATTTTTTGAAAGTGTTAGACATTTCTTATTCCCCAAAAACGGCTTATTTCAAGTTTGAAAGCTAAGTTAGAAAAGTTTGAATTTTGTTTGGAATTCTTGACGAAGAAATACTGATTTTGAAAAATGTTTTTAGGAGAAAGCTTTCTGTATATGTGAGAAGAACTTTCTGTGTTTTGAGAAAAGTTTTCTATGATGTTAGAAGAGTTTTTTCCTTTAAAATTCCACAAAATAGTTTCTTTGAAATCTAAGAAAACTTGATGAAATTTGAAAAACATGATTGTTTGAAATTTGAGAAAAGAGATTTTCAGGATTTTTGAATTAAAACTGAATGAGGAATGTTTTTTAGATTTTTGGGGTTTGAATGGGATTTGAATTAGACGAATTTTTGGGTTTGAATCGGATGGAATTGGGTTGAATTAAAATTGAATTGGGCTTGAATTGTGTTTGTATTAAATTGAAGTTGAATTGAACTTGGGTCGGGTTTGAATTGTGTTTGGGTCGGGTCAAAGTTGGATCAAGGTCAAAATAGGGTCAAGGTCAAAGAAAGGTCAAGGTCAAACTACGAGTCAAGGTCAAAGAAGGGTCAAGGTCAAAGAATGGTCAAGATCAAAGTGTGGGTCAAGGTCAAAGTTGGACCGGGTCAAAGTTGGATCAAATTGGGCCTTGAATGAGGTTTTGGGCCGAATTGGACTTTATTTGAGGTTTTGGGTCGGATTGGGCCTTGTTTGAGGATTCGGGCCGGATTGGGCCTTATTTGAGGATTCGGGCCGGATTGGGCCTTGTTTGAGGATTCGGGCTGGATTGGGCCTTGCTTGAGGATTCGGGCCGGATTGGGCCTTGTTTGAGCTGAGCATGTTTTTGGGTTGAATTGATCTTTTGATTTTGGGCCAAAGTGAGCTTTTCAATTTGGGCTGAAGTGAGGTTTTCGATTTGGGCTGAAGTGGTTTTGAGTTTGCCTGATATGGGCTTGTGATTGTTGGGCTTTTTTATTTGGATGGGCTAAGAAATGTTTTTGGGCTTAAATAAGCCTTGGGTTTGATTTGGACTTTAATGCCCAGTTTGGGCCTTGGGCCTTGGTTGGGCTTTTTTATTTGGATGGGCTAAGAAATGTTTTTGGGCTAAAATGAGCCTTGGGTTTGATTTGGACTTTGGTGCCCAATTTGGGCCTTGGTTGGGCTTTTTTATTTGGATGGGCTAAGAAATGTTTTTGGCTGAAATGAGCCTTGGGTTTGATTTGGACTTTGGTGCCCAATTTGGGCCTTGGGCCTTGGTTGGGATTTTTTATTTGGATGAGCTAAAAAATGTTTCTTGGGCTGAAATGAGTCTTGGGTTTGATTTGGACTTTGGTGCCCAATTTGGGCCTTGAGCCTTGGTTGGGCTTTTTTATTTGGATTGAAGTGAGCCTTTTGATTTGGGGCCAGATTAGGCTTTTGATTCTTGGGCCTGATTTGAGCCTTATTGATTTGGGTTGATTTGTGAGATATTAACAAGTGAGATGGATCAATTTTGATTTATTAACTCTTGATTATGGGTGTGTTGAAGGCAAAGGAGGATTCCACCCACATAAAACGAATGAGAGACTCGCTAGGCGTGGGGTGGTTTCACATCCTAAGCCTTCCTAAGATAGCCTTAAGGGCTCGTTTTAAAGCTTTTGTTCTTATATACATATAAAGGTGGTTTGAGTGTTTTATGAAGTTATAGGAGATTATTGCCCCATGAAACGAATGAGAGACTGGTTAGGTATGGAGCGATAATACATCCAAAACTTTTCTGTCAGTTTAAAAGGTCCTAAGGGTGATAACTGAGGCTTAATAAAGCATCGATCAACAATTAGAGCGAAAGTGATAAAAGCATACAAAGGTAAGAAAGCAAAAACAGATGACAAATATGGATGGAAATAACAGTGAGCTGAAAGTTATCAATACATGTGAAATAGCCAATTATAGTTAAAACCAAAGATACAAAAGGCTGACCAAAAGGGTGTTAAACCCCATAGAAGCTTTACCAAAGCCCACTGTCCACCAGCCAAGTTTGCACACGAAGTCTGGTTGAGATCCAACAGAATCAATGCATGTGGGCGGACCAGTGTCAAGAGTCAGGCAAAGTTTCCAAACCCGACGGAACATCAACTACGAATGGCGAATCCAAACCCAAGGGTCCATAAGCTCGGCAAATGTGCAAGGCTCACGACACCCTCAGGCCAAACAAGAGCAAGTTTCGGTTCACAATCTAACCGGATGCATGCGTACCTCTATTAGGACATGAAACCAGTTATGAGAGAGTCAATTGTACACATAGTACATCAGCCAAACAACAGTGTGTACTAAAAGAAACAACAAGAGTCTGGCCTAAATTATGCAAACAACGCACGAGCCAGAGAAATAATTCCCAATCTAACCTCAGTGTGTACTAAAAGCTACATCAATCTCAGTGTGGACGGCTTGCGTAATCCAAAGTTTATCAAGCTCAACTTCAATTCTAATGAATCAACCAACATAGCCAAAACCCAAGTGTCAAACGGGACTATATATTCTCTGTTACTACGATTAAACCGACAACAAAACCAATGATAAACAACTATAATCAAATGTTCAGGATTTGTGAAAGTGGCTCGAACACACATCACAGAGCCTTAAACCTGCATCATCCCACCATTACATAAACTAAGCAAGTCCAGTGGATGAATAGAATCGACAATAGAGTTCGACGGGTTAGAGCAGATTACAACCAACGAGTGTATACATCGAATCAGAAGCAAAATTGAAGGTTTCTTAGACAGCCCAAGTATAATCACAAACTAAATTGAGAAAAGTTACCCTTAACCTGTACGATTCACAGGCCTTTCTAGGTCTTTTTATGTCCCCGAACACAACAAGGTAACGGCAAGGAGTAGACCCACCGTAAAGGGACATCGAAGGTCCCGTAAATGCCACCCCGAAGCCACTCAACGAATTCGACATGCAAACAAATGAGGATACCAAATAAACAATAAATTTTGTGAAGTAAGAGAAACTAAGAATAGAGGGGAAGAACCACAATATGAAGTGAAATCAGGTGAAACAGTTCATTCAGTTCATAGATAAATACTGGAAGAAGATTTATGGAGATTTAGCGGACATGACCACGAATTTGAAATACACCACGAGTGTGGATGGGTGTTCGAGAATAGAAATCTCAAATCAACGCAGACTTTCTTGGTAAATCACAAGGGCAAACCAGCACTGGTGTCGGATTTATTTCGGGCGAAGCCGTAGCATTGAACCGTTTCCGCCTCAGTTTCACTCAGCCTGTCGATGAAGGATGAACGGTGAGGGAGAAAAAAGGCTGGGATCAGTCGCAAGTTAGTCTCAGTGGAAGTATGAGTTTTAGAACTAGGGGGTGAGTGATGGCAGTGATATGTCGAGAGAGAGGGGAGATTGTACGGGACTTTGGTTTTCGATTTTGTGTGTTCAATCGAGGAGAGAATCGATTGCTTTTGAAATACCCCAAAGCTCTATGTGCTAATTAATTATGTAATTCTGATTTTCTAAGGATAATTAAGTCCTTAAGAACGTTGGTGAAGAAAGAGAAACCAAAAGAAAAAGGAAAAACACGTAAAGGTCGCAAAACGTAAAAGCGCGTATTTAATTATCTTAGGAGGTATATAACCTTAAATAGGGTTATAAATATATTTTTATACCCTAATTACACTCTAAGAACATGTGGGAAAAATTCTTGAAGAAAATGGATCCAAAAAATGCGCTAAAACGCTAACGGAGTCTTAAAGCGCGTTTTTCGAGAAAACCCGAAAACGTGACTTTAAACAGTCAAATGACCCCGTAAAAATTCCGGTTGATCATTTAAATATTATTAAACATTAATGGGAGCCTAAGAACCATTAAAATTAAAGAAACAAGGAAAATCCAGAAAACAGGCCTGGATTAGCGAATAGTGTAAAAACCGGGAACATATGGGGTGTAAATTGTAATAAGAGTAAAATACTCCCCTCTATTTGTAAAATTAAAGTCTGATCCCCCCTTATCCTTATGAGTCACTTTTTTTACCCCCTCCTCTCTTATACTTTATTTCATTGTTGTTCACTTAAGGACAAAAGCAAAAAAAAGTAACTTACTTTATTTTCCCTCTCTCACATTTCTCTTTCCTCTATTCTCACCTTCTTATGATTTCCTTCCCCACCAGCACATTCTCTCTGATCACTCCCTTCTTCAATGGCGATTCCACATCCCCCAACCAGCTCATGCTTTGCTCTTCCATTTTCCACCACTAAACAAGCTCCAAATTGAAAATAACTACACCATAATACTCCCCTCATCTTGGAGTTTCATTTCCACCCTTCAAAACCTCCAAAAGCTTATTTTGAATTCCATGGGTGTAGATCATTCTTGAAGGAAGAACCTCCATTGTCAAGCCAAAACACTCCTCATTGTTCTAAGGTAAGAAAGGAGCAAGAAAAATCATATTTTCTTCCATTTCTTTGAAACCGATTTCTACAGATTTTTAAGCTCCATTTTGCCTCCTTGTTCTAGCTTGTTTAATCTTCAAATAAGTGCTGGAGCTTGCTTGTTTACATTGCCAAACACTTCATCTTGAAGAAAAAGGTAATTCCCCCCCATTTCAATATCTAAATACCCTCTTGTTCTAGAGTTATTTTAAGAGTTTGATTAGTGTTTATTGTGCTCCCTTGGGTATTGGTCTAGTGGGTTGGGCATTGGCAATGCCCCATGACCGATTTCAATCAACAAGAGGAGAGGAGATGATTGGAAAAAGGAAAGAGGAACTTAAGGGCACAAGGTAAGAAATTTACCTTAGTATATATCATATATGTTTTAAAATTTTGGGATGGGAATTTAAAGAATGAAATTAAAATTTAGTTGAAAGTGTGTTTTGTGATTGGAAGAGAGAATTGTTAGTTATGTTTTGTACATTGTGAAGTAATATTTGAATTAAGGGCTTTGAAGCCAAGTGGTGTAAGATTGTGTATTATGTGGTGATTGATGATTTTGAATGAGATTGTGTGCTGTTAGTGCCCAATATTGGGTATGGCTAGCTTGAATGATTTTAGGAAGTGAAAATAATGCATTTGGGCATGCTAAGAATGTAGGTGAGTTATGACGAAATTTCGGTAGTAATTGAGAAGTTTGGGTGGTTTTTAAGAGTTGGAGAACCTAAGTGTTAAATAGGTGTAGAGAGAGACCAATTGGAATGGTAAATCACCCTAGGATGATTGTTGAGGGAGTATATGAATGTGCGCAAAAAACTGTAGCATAAATGGTGTTTCGGTGTTTAGAATTCATAGGAAAGTATTAGTGTGCATGACCTCGTAATGGAGGATATATTTGGGAGCTAATGATGCAATTGCCTCGGAATAATTTGGAATGGTCATATGGGTAAAGGATGAGGTAAACCTGTCAAGTGAATGCTAGATTACACTAGTGTTCATAATGTGCAAAAAAGAGAGGTGTGAATTTATCTAATTGAGCAAGAATTGAGCAATGGTTTGATCAATGATTAAGGAATGTTTAAGGAGTGTTTAAGGTGGTTTAACATGTATGGAAACTTGTGGAAAGATTAGGGATGATTAGGTGTAGATTAAGGTGGGAATTGCGAGTGAAAAATGTAGTTTTAGCAGCTTTTTAGCAGGGTCCGGGACTTAGCCCTTATTTAAGGTCTCAGACCAAGCTTAAAAATACGCTGAAAGTTAAGTTTACAGGTGGTCCGGGTCCTAGGTCCAGGACCAAGACCCGGACTAATGTCAAAAAAGAGCCGAGAATGCATTTCAGAGGTGGTCCAGGACCTTGGGTCCGGACCAAGTCCCGGACCAGAACAAAAATTGCCTAAAATGTGTTTTAAAGGCTTATAATGATGGGGGATTGATGGGTAATGGTTTTGGATGATGTTAAGGCCTTGTTTGGTGACTTTTAAAGGTCCTAAGAAGCATAAACAAGTGTTAGATATGAGTGAGAAGTAAGGACTTAAATTGACAAGAGTAAAACTAAGTATAACGGGGCAACGGGCTAAGTACGGGAGTGATAGTAGCTTACATACCGTATAATCATAATGTTATTAAAAACATTTGAAATAATACCAGTTGTTCGGAAACTACCCGAGAAGCGGGAGGTGACGCGTTAAGAGTAGATCCTCGGGGACACGGTAGAGTAACCCATGGTGTAAGGTATAGTTTTCTTGCAACCTGTGTCCTACCGGGTTACTCCGGCTTGTATGTCAATGTGTTTTTCTGGATGTTTACGACCTTATAAGATAAGGCATGTAATGAGTTTACAGTAATTCAATCATGTGGCATACTTTGTTCCGATACCGTTTAACCTCGAATATGTGTTAAACTGTAGTTAACTGACCTTAGGATCACATAAGAGATAGGTATTCAGATTTAAACGTCCCAACCTATAGGAACGTTCTAACTACGGCTATCCGTGCGTTATTTGTGTAATGTGGTTGAGTGCGATGTGTGTTGCCCTTTTTAGTATGTCGTTATTTAACGATTGTTGTTGTTCATATATGTCGAATGGTATGTTACCTCCCTTGTTTGTTTAGCTAAGTTTGTAACACCGTATGGTGTCATGATATGATAAGTTCCATAAGGGAACTTCTAACTAAAATATATTATGGGGGGTGAGGAATCCGGGGCGTCCCGGTCGTGCACGTGTGTTTGGGAGTTGATATCTATATTTGATTTAACTCCCTCTCTGTTTGGTTGTATTTCCTTCTTGGATTACAATCACCCATGATAAGTGTCTAAATGAGCATGTTTTATGGGTGTATTTTATATATTATATCAGCACTTTTCTACTCATTTCTCACTTATCTTATGGTTTTCCTCTAGTTTATGTTTTATTGATTATCTCACAATTTATTGGTTTAAACATGAGGAACAAACAAGCTAGGAGCAAAGTACACGAAGACACGAACGTATAGGCGCAGACGGCTCAGAAAACGGACTTATAACGAAGAATGTAGAGCCGGTTGAAGATTGTTATATATATATATATGTATAATATATATAATATCGCGTGCACAAAAGGCACGACCGCCCAATAACTAGCGGACGTCTCACATGCGACCGCGAGGCGGTTGAAACAGAGGCGACCGCCTCATACGAGGCGGACAAGACAGAGTGAACCGCCTCTTAAGGAGGCGGACGTGCTCGCGGTCACCATAGAGGCTACCGCCTCTTAAGGAGGCGGACGTGACACACACAACCGCCTCTGAAACAGGCGGACATATAAGAGGAGACCGCCTTTTACAAGCGGACAGCAGGCGGTCATGAATAAATCAACGCCGCGACTAGTTTTCTTCGCCCGTCTTCGCCGTCTTCTGCAACTTGAATCGATTTATCTATCTACTCCCGCACCGCCTACCATTAATCTCTCACGCGTGCAGCTCTCTGTCCCCTCTGCAATCAATGAAGATAGCAATCAATCTCCTCTTCATCTGCAATCAAATTAGTACGGAGCCAAACCTCTATATAAACTCACCACCTTACTGCAAAACACACACACACGACGGGAGTCTGAAGAATTCGCTCACCACAAATATCCATCCCTTCCATTTAATTCTCTCCCGTAACACCATATCAGTCCACACTCACGCAGTAACTAAAATAGAAGAGCAGCAGTGAGAGGAGAGCAGACCAGTTCCTCCTCTGAAATAATGTCAAAATCTATCTGTGTAATCTTCTTATCTACGGTTATGTCTGAGTAATTTTCTTTTGTATCCTAGGATGGGGGTTTGATTTCTAATATTACGTAATTAATATTTATTACCTGTCTCACTTGTTATCTCGTTTTAATTCCTTTCAACTAATATTGTTAAATGCTTATTCTGACAAAATACTGCATTTATTTGGTAACTATCAACATATGATTTTGAGATAGTCTAGGTACCACAAAGGAATTAATCTTAGTATTTACACTCCGGACTGAGCAGGAAAATACTAAGGCTTTTATTAAGAGTTCGTAACTGACAATTATTAACTCTAATAGGCAATAAATAATTGAAACATGGTTATAAATATGTTTAAGTAATTTAGGAAATTCCCCCGCTATCCTAGGATACATTTTTCCATCCACTTCACTTAATTCACCTGTTTTTACTGTTTTTATTATATTTGCACTGATCAACCAACAAATCAAGCTTGCCTCCGGCTAAACCCCTTTTTACAGCTTTTAAGTAACTACCAAGACTAGGATAAATTGAACAATCTCCCTGTGGATACGACTTGTTTTACTAACTACGACCGGGATTGTTTGCAGCCCGACGTTTATAATTTGAGTTTTTAATTTCTTTTCTTTTAATTTTACACCTGTTTAACCACTCAGAAATAACACTCTGCAAATTGGCGCCGTTGCCGGGGAGATTGATTCCATCAATTTCCCTAGTTTCCGGTAGTTCACCTGTTTTATTATAATAAACTGTCAATATTATCTTGTTAATAATCTAACCTTGGACATCGGACTTATAATCTGAATTGGACATCGGACTTCTGACCTGACTTGGACATTTGACTTCGGACTTTGGACATCTAACTCCTAACATCTTAATATTATTGTCATTTCGTTCCATTGTCATTTCGTTCCATTGTCCTTTCTTTCCATTGTCTCTAACTACTAACTTTAAATTTCCTGTCATTTCGTTCCATTGTCCTTTCTTTCCATTGTCCTTAACATTTATTTCCATTGTATACTAACATTTCTTTCCATTGTATACTAACTACTAACTTATAATTTCTGTATACTAACCCCTAACGTTTATCAGCCTAACCAATATTTCTGTCTTTCTTATTTTATTTACTAACTAATTTTGCAGCTTCTGATAAACCACAAGTTATCTTCTGTGCATGCCAAACACTCGAACCCGAGGCTCTCCACCAATCAGTCCGAGCCCCGAGCCCGAGCGTACTTTATTTCAAGCACAGAGAAACCTGAGAAACCAAGCCATGGCCAATAACGAAGTTATAAATGAAATGGACCATGCAATTCAACCAGAACACCGTGCCTTATCTGATTATCACCAACCTAACACCGAAGGAAGAGCATCAGCTATAGTTCTCCCTGAACTAACACCAGAAGAAGCCGGACGTTGGGTTTTCAAAACCCACTACATCACCGCCGTCCGGGATTTAGGCAAGTTTAGTGGAGCGAACCCAGATGAAGCCCCAAATCATCTGAGTCTCTTCCTAGACTTCTGCAATTCCTTTAGTCAAACCGGCATCGTCAAAGAAAGAATTCGACTCCAACTATTTCCTCACTCATTATCGGATTCAGCAAACCGGTGGTACCGAAGCCTTCCCTCCCGATCAATCACCACATGGCTTCAAATGGCCCAAAAATTCCTTGCCAAATACTACCCAACCAGTAGAACGAGGCAATTGATCGGTGAGATCAACACTTTCTGTCAAGAGCCGGGAGAAACGTTGTACGACGCATGGGACAGATTCAAAGATATGCTAATGAAGTGTTCCCACCATGGTCTTGACGATCAATCCCTCTGCCTGTCATTCTTCAACGGTCTGGATGATGGGAACCGACTACTCGTCAATTCCTCTGCAGGAGGAAGTTTCATGATGAAATCTCCTAAAGAAGGAATGGACCTTCTAGAAACTATGACGAGCAACACGAGACAGTGGACGAGATCCAAAGGAAGAACGCCACGAGCAGCAGGCCTACTCCACGTTGAGCCTACGGATCATTTATCGGCTCAGATCTCGTCCCTTGCAAAGATGGTGGAAAAGCTAACGACATCACAAAACGAAATTGTAAAAACAATAGCTTCCCCACCTACAAGTTCACCACCAGCTCCACCTACAGAAGGATGTGTCATATGCGCCGGTCCTCATGAAACTCATCAATGCGAAGGCAAAGGCCAGTACGAGGAAGTACAATTCATAGGAAACCTCCCCGGTAATTCCTACAACAACAACTTCAACAACAACTATCCATGGAGAAATCACCCGAATTTCTCATGGAAAAATAATGATCAAAACCAAGGAGGGCAGAACAACAACTCCAATACCTATCAGGGGAACCGACCCCAACCAAACTCTAATATGGGTTATAGAGCATAGGTGCCCCTCCAGGTTTCCAACAACAACAACTACAACAACAACCATCATCATCTTCTGATCCAACGTAGAACTCAAAGAGATGATGAAAGGTTACATTTCCATGACTCAGAACCAGCTTTCTGCACAAGAAGCCTTCAACCAGAAAATCGAAGGTAAATCAATCAACTTGCGGAACATCTGCTCGAAGACCGCCAGGGGCTCTCCCCAGCCAAAATGAACCAAATCCAGAGAGCAAGCCAAGTGCATCTATGTGAAGGAGCACGATGAAGAAAAGATAGAGGTGGCTAAACAGCTGAAGTTCCAGAAACACACCTTCCCTCCAAGAGTGGGTTGTAGCAATCGAAACTTCCAAAAGGAACGTAGCTGAATTGGAAAGCACCGCCAAAGCCTATAAAAATCGTATTCAATCTGAGAATACCTACCTTGAGCACTTGGTGGCCGGTTATGAGAACGAAAAGCTCGACTTTGAAGAAGAAGAAGAAGAGGTTAAGGCGATAACCTTGAGAAGCGGTAAGAAAACCGACGAGATTCCCATCCCGCAACAATCAGAAGAATCCAAAGAGGATAGTGAAGGAAAAGTTGAGGTTCCAGCAGAAAAGACATCTCCAAACGTCCTCACTATTCCACCAGCTTCGGAACCTTCTTCACAAGAACCGCCTATACCATTTCCTCGCCGACTCCAGAAGCAGAAATTGGATAATGAATATGGTAAGTTCCTAGCAATGCTGAAGCAGCTAAACGTCAATGTACAGTTTGTAGACCTCATTGCCAAAATGCCAAACTATGCCAAATTCCTCAAACACCTCATATCCAACAAAACTAAATTGGCCGAAGTCGGTACAGTACCTCTCAATGTAGCTTGCTCAGCTACTCTACAAAAACCACTACCTTCCAAATGCAATGATCCGGGCAGTTTCACTATTCCAGTCACAATTGGTAGCACCTCATTTCCATATTCCCTATGCGATCTGGGTGCCTCCATTAATTTGATGCCCCTCTCCACTTTCAAAAAGCTGGGAATTGGAGAGATGAAAAAGACTAAGATGACCCTGCAACTGGCTGATGGTTCGGTAACATACCCAAGCGGAGTGGGGAGGTGTATCATTAAAGTGGAACACTTATACTTCCCATGCGATTTTGTCATTCTAGACATCGAAGAGAACCCCACTACACCTCTCATCCTTGGACGACCATTCCTTGCCACAGCCGATGTGCACATTTGGGTAGCTCAGGGGAAGATCACCCTCCAAGCTTATAACGAAAAGCTGGAGTTTGCATCAGGACGATCTCCAGATAACAAATCCAAAGATCTCAAGTTCGTGAGGGATACTCGATCATCATCATCCCCACTTCTGTTTATCACCCTTCCAGATGGCATGTTTATTACAGAGATACCACCACCAATCCCGGACGAAGAGCGGGATAAGAAAAGAAAACATGCATCCAGGTGGACTCTCAAAAAAACCATCGAGTCATGCTTTGGATCTCCTCCTCATAACCACCCCCCAGGATCGATCTAACGAAAAAGCGTCTAGCTAAAGACGTTAAAGAAGGGCAGCTTTCCGGGAGGCAACCCGGACGAACTTATCGTTTATATGCTTTTATGCTGTTTTAATTTTCAGATTCCCTTCAAATTTATTTTTGCTAACTTTTAACCCCGTTTATAGTATGGTTGCTTCTAGTGTTTTATGCAGGTGCAATTTCATGTCTACACCGCAACCAAGCTACGCTACTTGAGGCTAAAGCTCAAGTGTGGGGGAAGTCCAATACACGCTAGCAAAAATAAAATCAGGGGAGTACTAGTTTCTTTAAATTATGCTTTTATTTCAATAAAAATGCAGAGGAGAATTTATTTGCTTAAATGAATATTCGTGAGCTTCGTGTTCTCTCTAATTTATCTACTTACCGAAAAGGTCTTCTGAAACCTTCCCTTGTTTTTCTGGTGAACAACGAGGACTTTGTTCAATTTAAGTGTGGGGGAGTGTGCCCTTTTCGGTGACATTTTATGCTTAAATGCTTAGCATCTCTGCTTATCTTGCGTTTGTTCAAATTCAATATCGTGGACCCTTTTTATGTGGGTTGTTCTCTTTAAGAATAAATATTGTTATGAATGTGGGATAAATGGTATTAAATGTATAAAATGGTACAAAATTTTAAAATTTTGATTACTTTTTGAGGAGCATTTATATGCGGTGTGACCAAATGATCTGAAATGGATGGATTTTTATTACTCAGGGGTTCTTTCTGTCTTCTTTCTTAGGGATTGCTAAGGGGTGCTTCTCTGTCAAAAAGGAAAATATAAAAAAATAATGAGGTACTTGTGAGACACCATCGGTAACCAACAAAAGAGAGTTGAGTGTTCTTAAAACGAAGGCTTAATGCCTACTTATTATCTTCTCATCTCTTATGCAAAAGTGAAACAAATGCATAATTCTATTTTTCCTTTTGTTTCTCCTCAATACCCATTCTTGAGAGAAGTTGGCCATGGTAAAAGTTCTCAAAGTCACCTTAAATCAAGTAGCATTGAAGTACTCCGGATCATACCCCGAAACTCTAATTTTATTTTTACCCTGAGTACACCTATGCCACCAGTAGGTGATGGATCACACTCCTCTAAAAAGTTTAAGATCATGTACTATTGACTTCTTTATCCTACCCTTCATAATAGTATTTATTAATATTGAGCATTCCCTACTTGTTTGGGAACATGGTTTTGCTTGAGGACAAGCAAAAGGTAAGTGTGGGGGTGTGATAAGTGTCTAAATGAGCATGTTTTATGGGTGTATTTTATATATTATATCAGCACTTTTCTACTCATTTCTCACTTATCTTATGGTTTTCCTCTAGTTTATGTTTTATTGATTATCTCACAATTTATTGGTTTAAACATGAGGAACAAACAAGCTAGGAGCAAAGTACACGAAGACACGAACGTATAGGCGCAGACGGCTCAGAAAACGGACTTATAACGAAGTATGTAGAGCCGGTTGAAGATTGTTATTATATATATGTATAATATAATAATATCGCGTGCACAAAAGGCACGACCGCCCAATAACTAGCGGACGTCTCACATGCGACCGCGAGGCGGTTGAAACAGAGGCGACCGCCTCATACGAGGCGGAAAGACAGAGTGAACCGCCTCTTAAGGAGGCGGACGTGCTCGCGGTCACCATAGAGGCTACCGCCTCTTAAGGAGGCGGACGTGACACACACAACCGCCTCTGAACCAGGCGGACATATAAGAGGAGACCGCCTCTTTTACAAGCGGACAGCAGGCGGTCATGAATAAAATCAACGCCGCGACTAGTTTTCTTCGCCCGTCTTCCCCGTCTTCTGCAACTTGAATCGATTTATCTATCTACTCCCGCACCGCCTACCATTAATCTCTCACGCGTGCAGCTCTCTGTCCCCTCTGCAATCAATGAAGATAGCAATCAACTCTCCTCTTCATCTGCAATCAAATTAGTACGGAGCCAAACCTCTATATAAACTCACCACCTTAACTGCAAATACACACACACGACGGGAGTCTGAAGAATTCGCTCACCACAAATATCCATCCGCTTCCATTTAATTCTCTCCCGTAACACCATATCAGTCCACACTCACGCAGTAACTAAAATAGAAGAGCAGCAGTGAGAGGAGAGCAGACCAGTTCCTCCTCTGAAATAATGTCAAAATCTATCTGTGTAATCTTCTTATCTACGGTTATGTCTGAGTAATTTTCTTTTGTATCCTAGGATGGGGGTTTGATTTCTAATATTACGTAATTAATATTTATTACCTGTCTCACTTGTTATCTCGTTTTAATTCCTTTCAACTAATATTGTTAAATGCTTATTCTGACAAAATACTGCATTTATTTGGTAACTATCAACATATGATTTGAGATAGTCTAGGTACCAAAAGGAATTAATCTTAGTATTTACACTCCGGACTGAGCAGGAAAATACTAAGGCTTTTATTAAGAGTTCGTAACTGACAATTATTAACTCTAATAGGCAATAAATAATTGAAACATGGTTATAAATATGTTTAAGTAATTTAGGAAATTCCCCCGCCCTAGGATACATTTTTCCATCCACTTCACTTAATTCACCTGTTTTTACTGTTTTTATTATATTTGCACTGATCAACCAACAAATCAAGCTTGCCTCCGGCTAAACCCCTTTTTACAGCTTTTAAGTAACTACCAAGACTAGGATAAATTGAACAATCTCCCTGTGGATACGACTTGTTTTACTAACTACGACCGGGATTGTTTGCAGCCCGACGTTTATAATTTGAGTTTTTAATTCCTTTTCTTTTAATTTTACACCTGTTTAACCACTCAGAAATAACACTCTGCAACCCACAAGTCTAATAAAAGGCTTTCCTACCTTGATTATTATTCACGGCTAGGGGGATATGTGTATGGCGTGATCGGGCCTATATTATGGTCGACACATCTAAGTAAAGTAAATGTGTACGGTGTGTTTGGGCCTATATTTTATCTGACGCATCTTAAGTAAAGTGTACGTTCTCTAAGAAGAGCGGTGTTACATGGTGTATATGTTATTACGTGATGTGTGTTGTCATGTTATGTACGTTGATCACCGAAATCAACCCCATATTAATATAAGAAGTAATTAGTTTTAACCCGATCAAATGGGTAAGTGTTGTCTAATAAGAATTTAGTTCCATTAAGGTAGAAACCCTCAAGGGTCAAGGAACACAATAATTTGAACTAACAAGTGTTGATGTGTTAACCTTCTCGGTTGTATCCTATTGATTGGATATGTGTTATTTAAAGCATGATGTGTGTTTATAGTATTTCTTGCATGCTCTAAATAAAATCAACTGCATGCTCACACGACAATTAGTTCTGCGTGGCCCGGTAGTATGCCGGCTGCACGATTACCATACCAGTAAAGGTGTTGAGCCCCTTGGAGGCCACCCTTTTTCCTTTCAGGTACAATGGAGCTGGCAGCCGTTCGAGAGTAGGACGGGGTAGCTGGTTATACATGGATAGTTATTTAGTTACTTATGAATTTGTAAGTTTAGTAAGACCGAACTGTTGTCGGCATTAGTTGTAAATACTCGGTACAGTTGTAATGTAAATGTAAATGTATTTATTTCAGTTTGGAAACAGTAGGTAATGTAAAGTGTAGTGCTCGGTAACCTTGTCCATCAGACCGGTACGTTGTGTATATATTAGCCTTGTTATCCACGTGGGTGGCTCACGGCGTGTAACACCTGTTGGTTAAGTCAAGTGTTATGTGTATTATCCGCTGGTAATGGTTGTTAAGTGAGGAGTTTACAGTTGGGGTGTTACAGCTTCAAACAAAATTCCAGAAGAAACTGGAGTGGAGTTGGGGTGGATTTTCCGAAAAGGTGAAGAGAATGAAGTTCAGAGCATGGATGTTTGAGTTCATCAGTTGAGTTGCAATTGTACGGGAGTGAAGAGGATGATTCGGGGCAGAGTATGTATGTTCTTGTCTCGCCAGTTTGGATTGCAAAATATGTCGTGAGTGAAGAAATGGAATGAAAGGGGGCGCAGAGCTATGTGCTCCTGTTCGCTACTCTGGGTTGCTAATTTACAGGATTGCAGCGGGTAGGAAGCGGAGCAATCATGTTTGATCGCCAGTTTGTTTTTGAGGGAGAAGATAATGGAAATCGAGCGAGTTCGAGATGAGCGTTGAGGAAGTTTCTGGCTCTGCTTGTATATGGATGGCCATCGAGAGAATGAAGTGAAGGGAGTTTAGAAGACGATCGGCTCCAAAATGAGATGCGGCTACTGTTGTTCTATTTGTCCTTTTATACCGAAAGGAACAGGGTTTTAGGAATGAGAGGTGGCGGCTGATTTTGAGAGGGTTTTAGGGCTTCAATTGGGAGTATAAATCAACAATCATGATGAATCAAGGTACATCAACAGCGTAGATATTTTTTTGGTGTGAATGGAACATGAGGGGCATTTAAAAAAACATTTCAACTCACTGGCACCTCCAGATTCAAAAACTAGACCTCCAGGCAATTCATCACCCACATTTAACCATCTGATTTACGAAGTAATTCAATGTAGTAATGCAGGAAATAATATCTGAGCCCTAATACGAGCTAAAAATGGAATAAAACACTCTACACTGCTCCCGCGTTTCAAACCCAAGATCATTAAGTTCCTCAATGTATATGCTAACCGGTTACACTAACAATAAAACTTACTGTACAAATGTGGGAAAGAATACTACTTCGAATTGAATAAATGTATAAAATAATGAACTGATATAATAATAATAATAATAATAATAATCATCATAATAATAATAAAAATAATAATAATAATAATAGATACATAAGATAATGAAATCGTACTAATATGACGACGATGAAAATATAAACAAACGCAATAAAATGGACACTGAATTAGATACAATCAATTAGTGATAAATGGGACAAATTGGTAATAATAATAATAACACGAACATGAAGTACCAATAATACTAATAATAATGATGATATGTACATAAAATGATGGAATGACACTAATGTAATTATAATAAAATACAGGCAAATGCAATAAAAATAGATACTGAATTAGATACGTACAAGTAGCGGTAAATAAGATAGAATAAACGAACCTTGGGCGACCGTAGGTACCTGGTACGGGATGAACTCGAGCCTGCTTGCAACTGGAGACTTTGCAGTGGCCAGAACAGCACCTCATTTGGTCCAAGGTATCACCGCCCTGAGACGTAATCCTATTATATATGCTGTTCTGGGATAACCTGTGCACTTGTGATCTACTTTTCGAGAAAGGATTGGTAAGTTTAGCAGGAAGTATATGCCCACACTGCCAACATTGTATGGAATCCCCTAGCCATGCTCTGGTCAGGTGCAAAGAAATACATGGGCTTTAGAGGAGTGTAATCCTATGGTGGGGTGTGTGTATTACACTACCGTTCGATATCAAAGATATCATCCAGCTATGGGAAACCGTTGTGAGAGGAAAGCAAGAACGCTGGGTATGGTGGACAACCTTACGGATCCTGCTTCTTGTGGCATGGGAGACGAGAAATAAGGCCATATTCCAACAGCAAGCTATACCTACCGAAGTGAATGTGATGCGCATCAAGGTGATGGTGTGGAGATGGTCAACATTGAAGGGGATCCAACCCCCGATGGAGATGCATTACTTCATACATGAGAATGGATTCAAAAGTGGAAACTGGCTCGATTAGGATAGGTGACAGATGTTGTAGGTGGATGGCCTTTTTTGTGTTAATAGATGCGAAAGCTTGCTGTGAATGCCTGATGTTTTTGCGAAATTTATAGTGTAGCTGAACAATTATAGCGGTGATGAGGTCTGTGGTGTATATGTAAATGTATTTTTGGAACTCTTACCCTGCTATTATGTATTTATACAGGCCTGGCGCCAAAATTAGAAAAAAAAAGATAGAATAAACAAGTAGCGAAATCAAATAATATGAGATAAGAGCAAGTTTACTCAAATTAGCAACAAAACGAAATACTAATATGAATAATATAATAGTGAAAGACACATAAAGCAATAGAAATAACAATGAAAATGATGATGATAAAATAAAAAGTCAATGCTAGAAGACATTTAAAAGTAACATCAGATAGGATAAACTAAAGGAAACTAAAAGAAAACTGAATAGATAACCAATTAGGCAATGAAAATATAATACAAAAAAAAAAAAAAATTAATAAGATAAGAATAAAACAAAAGGGATGGTAAAACCCGATTGTCATTTGGAAATTCATTTTCGGAAAATCATGTTTTTATGAAATGCTTTGAAAAGGATTATAAAATGATGGTTTCGTTTCGGCACGCACGCTAATACATTTTGAAAAAGAAAGGCGACGACCCCTCTTATTGTATTTCTTATTTTAGAATTTGTTTTATGGGGTGAGAATTTTCGGTGTCTACATAAATGGATCAAGCATGCGACCTCCAATGATGAAAGCTGACTCTGATGCAACCGAGGAAACAGATATTGCAAGTATATCAGGGTCATTGCAGCAAGAATAGGGAATCTTTTTCTTTGATCTTTCCACCATACTAAAATATGAAATTTCTCTCTATGGTCAGCACCATTTTCATCCTCATTAGGTTCACAATACTTGGCCAAGTATCGATCTATCTCACTTTTCCTTGCACTTGTTTTCAACAGTGCCCCTTTGCCTACTATACTTCAAATTAAAGTAGGGTTTCACAGTCAAACTATTGGAACCTAAGGAACTATCTTTGGACTGTGAAGAAGCTGGTGTCTGTTGTTTTTTACCACTTGCTTGAGGCATTGAAGAAGCGTAAAAATCAAATAAAACACTTAGGGGGCGTTCACCTCGAGACGAGGAAACAGAATGGAATCCGGAAAGGGAATGTAATGGAAAGGAAAGAAATTTCCCCCAATCAAAAAGTCTGTTTGGTTTCGACTCAGAAACGGAATAGAACTCCCTATGATTCCCTTTATTATTGTTTGGTTTTGAACATGGGGAATCATCATATTTTTCTAAAAATTATTCTTATTTAATTTAATAGTAATATTCTCTTCATTTCAAAATGTAATCATTCCGGGCATATCCAATCATTTTTAAAATGTAAGTTATTCCAGATTTTCTCATAATACCCCATATTATTAATTAATTATATTTTTTAAAATTGTTTTTAAAATCTTACGAGACAACTATAGTTTTTTTACCATTTTCAATTAGGTAATATGTTAAAAATAATATGATAAGTTGTGAATCTAATATTATTTTAAATAGTAAAATAAATGATTACTAGATTTGTAAAATATTTTTGTTGCAAAAAACAAGATTCTTAATGAAATATTATTATTTTTATATTTGAGTGTGACTATAATTTAGGAAGTTTTAATATTTTTTTCCAAAAAAATCTCACCATCATAAAAATGGTGACTCCGATCTATCTGAAGGAAAAATAATTATTTGGAGGTAAGAGAGGAAAAATAATTATTTGTTTAAAGGAAAGAGAGGAAAAATAATTATTTGTATGGTGACTCACGTTTTTATGGAAAGAGGGGAAGCCGGAGGTAACGGAAAAGTTTTCCACGGGGTTATGCGGGGAATAGGGAAGAGGGGTTTTGGGGGTTTACAAAAAAGAAATTTAGGGAAACAAAATTATTAAAAAGTCTAAACAGACAACATCAAACGGAATGACACCGTTTCCGTTTCCTTGTTAGCCCAAAGTGAACAACCCCTTAAAGTGCTTTTAATCTTACCAATAAGCAAACTCGCATTTGATTCCTCATAGGCATCTTCAATCATCCCCTCAACACTACTGAATTTGTGTCTAGGATCAAGAACCAAAGCAACAAACATCAGCATATTCATATTGTCCACATCTCCCCAGTATTTTTCATATTTCATCTTCATTTGTGTCGCCATGTCCTTAAGAGCTTCATTCTCACTTTGACAATATTCAGAAATCAAATTGCCAACTCCATATATCATATCAGCATAGCAATTACAAGTTACATAATTACTTCCTGATAAATTCAAAGTGGCTTCATAAAAGATCTCCAAGAAGGGTAAGAAAGAACTAGCTTTATCCCAATCAGATTCAGGTGGAGCTCCTTCATTCTTTCTAAGCTCCTTATTGCAAATACTGTTTTTGCAATACAAACTATCAAATGCTCTTCTACATTTCACAACAGATTTTAGCATCAGGAATGTAGAACTCCATCTTGTATCAACATCTAAGCAGACCAGACCTTTGCTATGTATTTGTTCTTCCTCTACACATTGTCTAAATGCTTTGAGCCTACCAGGAGAAGATCTTACAAACTTCACAAAATTACGCACTTTAACAATATAGGAATCCAACTCTTTCAAACCATCTTTGACCACCAAATTCAAGATATGAGTAGCACATCTCATATGTAAAAATTTGTTATCCATCACACTACTACCCCAATGATTTATCCTTCTTCCTAGATAGCAAACAACCCCATCATTCGAACTCGCATTATCTACAGTCATAGTTAATATATTCTTCATTCCCCATTCAACCAAACATCCTTCAACAGCCCTTCCAATGAACTCACCGGAATGGCCAGCAATAGAACAAAAGTTAATTATTCTCTTCTGCAATGTCCAATTCTCGTCAATAAAATGAGCAGTCAAGCACATATAACACAAATTTTGACCATAAGTCCAAGTATCAGCTGTGAGACACACTCGAGATGTTAGCTTACCAAAGAAATCCTTCAACTTCTTTCGTTCATCAATAAACAAACCAAAGATATCTCTAGTGATAGTGGACCTTGAAGGAACAAAAAACTGAGAGCAAACAACCATATAGAATTCTCAAAATCCTTGATGTTGAAAAAACATAAAAGGTAGCTCATCTATAATTAGCATTCTAGCCAAAACCTTTCAAACAGCTACTTGATCAAACACCCAATCCTTCAGCTGGCCACTAGTTATAATACTACCATCTGGTTGGACCATAGACATGACCTCTAAAGCGAGAAGCTTTTGCCTTTTATCCACATCACACAAATATTTTTTGCACTTGTTAAGATGAGTTCTCAAAACATTAGTACTATTTTTTTATGTTTGATGACATTCACTATCACAATGTATGCATATGTAGCAATTAGGATCAGCAGGATCATTCTTATCTTTAAAATGATCCCAAACTACAGATGTCTTTCCTCAATCTAGTAGGAGGATTGCTACTTACAGTCTTGTCAAAAGCATCAATTTTATGTAGACTTTCAGTAGTTTGAATTGTTTTATTTCTCGTATCCTCCTCCTCAACCATATTAGTTGTTTTGTTGCTAGACATGGTTCTACAATTGAAAAAAAAACATAACACATAAGTACATATTAAAAAGCTAAAATAAATGCCACAAACAAGACAATCCTGAGTTCCTTTTTCAGAAGAGATCACAATGAGTTAAATTTACTAAATCAATAACGCCAGTGAAATAATGTCACAAGCAAGAAGTCGTAGCCTTGTAGTACACTTACATAATCAGAGGGTCGGTTGTTTTTTGTTTGATCTCTCAAGTCATTCAACCAAACAGAGGCAGTCACCTAAAAACCACCGTAAAAGAACATGAGCAAAAGACATCAATGATTATGTTAACAAAGATGATGGGCAAAATCAAATAATTTAACCGGTATAAACTAAATAAACACCTCTGCTCATACATCATCCACAAAAGCAACCGAGAATGTAGGGACTAGACCAGCTTCGTGAATGACAAAGATAATGCAATTTGTATCGGAATATGCTAACTCCCATGTCATGAAAGTAGCTGTAAAAAATAAAAAACCATAATAAATCATGTCATTAATTATTCCTTGAACTCCAGATTTCATGTCATAGTTTAACTCCACATCTGATTGTATTTAACAACATATAAAATTAAGTTATTAAACATTTTCCAAGAAGAAACAAAATTGAGCAGATTAAATCAAATACATTGAAGCAATCATCAGTTGACCAAATAGAAAAGATGATAACTCCCGTCACCCATTTTTTTTCTAGCAAGTAGTTTTAGAAAATTCAATCTAGCTTTCTTTCCATGATAAATTAAAATGACAACTAATTGAAAGATGCACCTGAAACAACACTGCTTTTTTGCTGCTGTGTTCGGCAAGTGAGAAGGCAATAGGGATACTATATATATATATCATCATACACAAATCATCAGTACTCATCATCGTAACACATATGAACTCATTAATAAAATACTACTCCACAAATTAAATTTAATAACTCTTGAATCAAATTTACTAGCTAATTATGCTTAATACTTCTATGTAATTAATTACACACGACAACAATCAAATTCACTTATCTGGTGACAAGTACCTTCAATCTACATACATGCAACCACACACACTAGAAGCAGATGATTATCTCTATGAACAGATACAAACACGAGAAGGGAATTTGCTGGCGCAGAGTACACATGTTTCTTGTTCAAATCACCAGAAGTAATATATAACATGTTGGTACATCATATGCAGTTAAGATTCATCTCAACGCACCAGACACAAACACAAGAAGAGAAATTGAAGAGGCGCAAAGCATATACGTTCCTTGTTTGACAATCGCTAGAAGTGAGTTCGAGTATATTACCTATTGCAGAATGAACAAGATGGGTTTAGGGTTCAGTCTCGTCTTCAATCTAAAGGTATTGGTGGTGACTGGTGAGTGAGATGCTGAGTGAAGAAGGAAGAGAGATATGGAGAAACTGCAGAGTGATTGGTTATCGCACGCACCAACACAAACACAAGAAGAAATTTGCTGTGGCACATAGCATATTTCGACAATCGCTAGAAGTGAGTTCGAGTATATTATCTGTTGCAGATGAACGAGATAGGTTTAGGGTTAAGTAAGTCTTCAATCTAGAGATATTGGTGGTGACTGGTGAGCGAGATGTTGAGTGAGGAAGATTGAAGAGAAAGAGAATGAAGAACGGCGTGAGTGATGGGTGAGAACTTGTCCGCGTTGTTATGGTTGCAAAATACCGAGTCATGAAAAAGTTTTGGGAAGAGTATTTGTTTATAAATATAATTATTATGCATAATTATCCGGTTAGTCCGGTTAACCGGATATGCTAAATATGATAACCGAAAGCGTATGCTAGGCGGAAAATTGTAGGAACAAAACTATATATAAAATGAATAAAATAATAAACTAATCCTACAACTCTTCTACGGGTAGCAAAAAAACCCGGTTGGAGTATAGTGTAAATATATTACGACCGAGAGTATCGAACCCAAGGGACTTATAGAAAACTAGTCCTAATCCAGTAATAACCTATTCATAATAAAGGAGGGAATGTGAAATATTTTCTAACTCTAATTAAAACTAACTAAACTAAGTGGTATTTACAAGGAAATTATTCTTGATTCAGGGCTAAAAACCATCTAAGTATCAATATGAACTCGAAACATAAACACAAGCCTTCGAATTAGCCAACAATTGAATGCGCCGGGTGTCCTGTCGGATACCAGATGCACGACATATTCAAAGACGTTGAATATGCCGGACATCGGCCAACCGGCAGTGCATCCGGCATAGTCAATATGCGTATTTTTATTCCAGTTTCCGAGAAGAAAACAGAAGACTCACTACCTATTAACAAATCGAGCATATGTCATGCCACAAAATGAACAAGGTAATGGGAAAGTTGGGTTAATTCTCACTCTTACTACTAACTCTTAATTCACAAGAAGAAAGTAGGAAGATCGTTAAGAGAGTCTAACCTATTCTACTTTTGGATACATCCTCCTCAAGTAAAATTAGCATGAAGATAATAAGAGATCACCCGATTCTCTTGCACTAAGAACCTTACTCTTAATAAACTTGAAATTATATTAAGAAGAACACATTGTTTTACAAAGAGAGTTTCATTCCCTAACCAAAGAACTAACAAGGAATTCCTACTCCACTATCCACACAGAACAAGAGAGAAAACACAGGATATAAGAAATTGGATGTAGCCTTAACCCGCCATGGATTTCTTCTCTTCGCGTGGAAAGTTGCATAGAACTTCCTTGGACACCAACACCTTGGAATGAGGCGGAAATGGAGTAATGAATGGAGTGTAATATGATGTTGAAGTGTGTGAAATGATGTAAGCTCTCGGCCTATTTATAGAACTCAAAACTCCTTGTGCCGGATGTAATTCCGGGTGAGAGTAATCCGGCATAAAATGAACACGTGCCCAACTACTAACGGTCAAAACCGCCTAATCTGCGCGAAAAGGTACCTGTGCCGGACAAGATATGTCCGGCACCATACCCGGCATAGGTTAGTTTGGCAATGGTCATTAACTGCCATCGTCTAGTCAACCGAGGTGACTTTTCACATATGTGCCGGATTGAAAACACCCGGAAACATACCCGGCATAGCATCCTTTTCTGCTCCACGCTTTTGCCGTGTAGGTGTTATCCGGCCTTATGTCCGGCATTTTGATCAGAAATGTTCCATTGCATGGAAAAACATATAAAAACATCAATCTGAACAAATAATAGACTTAATACATAATATAGCACAAATATCAATTATTCTAACCTTAATTTGGCTAATAATCTTATAATTAAATATACTAAAACATGATAAGTCTGAGGCTTATCATCCGGTTAACCGGATTTGCTAAATATGATAACCGAAAGCGTAACCGTAACCGGCTAATTTAATTTGTCGGTTAACTCAAACCGGAAAATCGGTACGTTTAACTGGATTTTTGGTGCGGTTTTCCCGGTTTCGGTATCGGTTATACGGTTACGATTTTTTTGAACACCCCGAATAGAAAGTGATCTAACACTCAAATTAAACAACTTGACCCTACTTAACAAACATTTACTCAACACCCAAACCGATAGATCAATACATAATAATAATGAAGGTGAGTATTTTTGTTTTTGAAGCTACAATCTCAAATATTGATCAAAGATCATACACGCCTAGGCCACGAGGCTTGAGTACATAAACTGCAGGAAGACAATCCATCCCCCATTGGAGGTTGTTTAAACAGTCAACTGAAAAATTGTATCATCATCAAGGATGCGTACATAAACGAGATAGACCACAACAACATCACGAGAAATCTAGTGACCAACAAGCTTAAGCTAGTAGCAACATTAGTTCAACCACCAAAAGAAAAAATATTACAGTATCGAGAAATCCCAAACAAGAGAAGTGTCTTGGTCTAAAGTCAAGCTAAGCCAAAACATAGGGGGTTTAAGTTTTTGAGTTAGAATAACCAGGACAAGACAAAAAACTAAGGAATATAAGACGACTAAGACTCCTGTGAACAGAAGAATTTGCACAAGCCGAGTCCAAGGCCATGCATCCGAGAAATAAAGATTTGAATCATCAACCCTTGGAAACTCCGAGACAAGTGAGAAAACTCAGAAAAACTCTACTCATTCCATTGAAGAAGATAACAGATAGAGGAAAGGTTCGAGGGAACCGTATCTGTGTACAGAGAGTGGAAGGTTTCCTCATAATACAGTCTACTCTTTCTCTAAACAATGAATAATTACTCCACTAAACTCCCAGCCTTAATAACCTAAGCTAATTAACGGTCAGAACAGACGGAGTATATTAACCGTGATAACATAACAAGCATACCGGCTAATAATAAACCCACTAGCAGTTTCTATTCTAACACCACCCTTCAAGCCTCACAAGGTCACACCTTAAGAGGTTTGCTACCAAAAAACTGCTGACTAAACAAGCGCAACATCATTCAACATCTAATAATAACCCCATCCTTCTTATTTGCAATGGATAAGCCTTCCCAGGCAGGGACTTTGTCAACAGATCTGTAACCTGCTGCTTTGAACCAACAAACTCTACATCTATCATTCCTTCTTGCAACTTTTGCCGAACAAAATGGATGTCTAGCTTGATGTGCTTTGTCCTCTCATGCAGCACGTGGTTCCTTGCAATGTAAATAGCTGCTTGACTGTCCGACTTTACTAGAACCGGTAATATACCGTCCACCCCTAGCTCATGCAAGATTCTGGTGATCCAACTGAGCTCTGCTGTAACACTTCGCATAGCCCGATACTCAGCTTCAGCCGAGGACAAAGCTACACTGGTCTGCTTCTTCGATTTCCACGAGAGAAGACTATCACCAACCTGGATGAAAAAACCGCTGATCGATCTTCTCGTATTTGGGCATCCTGCCCAATCAGAATCACAAAAAGCAACCAGTGAGAAGTCATCCTTAGAATTAAACAGCAATCCATAGTTCAAAGTATTCCTAATGTAGCTGAGAGTATGTAAAGCAGCATTATAATGGATATCAGTAGGGGCACTTAAGAACTGACTCAAAACCTGAATCGTAAAGCAGAGGTCTGGTCTTGTATGAGAGAGATAACTAATTTTTCCAACAAGTTTTCTGTAAATAAAAGGATCTGCTAAGGGTTTTCCTTCACCTTTCCTAAGCTTAACAGACGTATCAAGGGGACTGCTTGCATCTTTCTTTCTAGACAAAGTAAATTCTTCCAACAAATCTTGGCAATATTTTCTTTGCATTAAAATAACGCCATTTGTAGTGTGCAGAAACTGCATACCTAAGAACAAATTCAGTCTTCCCAAGTCCTTAATTCTAAACTGTTTATTCAGTTTGTGTTTAACATTCTCAATTAATGCAAGATCATTTCCGGTGATTAAAATATCATCCACATACATAACTAAATGACACACCTTGTTACCTCTTGCATTAACAAACATAGAATAATCATTAAGAGCCTAAACAAAACCAAGAGACTTGAGGAAAATACTCAGCTTATGGTGCCACTGCCTAGAGGCCTGCTTTAGGTCATAAAGAGATTTTCTTAATTTGCACACCTTTCCTAATTTTGCTACCTCATAACCCTCAGGAATTTCCATATAAACATCCTCATTCAGGTCCCCATGCAAAAATGCATTATTAATGTCTAGTTGGCTAATTAACCATCTTCTCTTAGTTGCTATTATGACTAAGGGCTTGATTGTGGTGAACTTGACTACTGGAGAAAAGGTCTCCAAGTAGTCAATCCCAGTACAACCCTTTGCAACCAATATGGCCTTAAACCTCTCAATGCTCCAATCTGCCTTACACTTGATCTTATACACCCATTTACACCTCACCGGTTTGATCCCTACAGGAAGGTCCACTAGTTCCCATGTGTTATTTCTCTGTAGGGCAAGGAATTCCTCATTCATGGCTTATCTCCATCTCTCATCCTTTACTGCCTCACTAAAACTACTAGGTTCAGACTCTCTGTTTGTTTCAACAAGCAAACAATAATCAGTAACTCCACTTCCTTGAATAATCGCTAGGTTGTGGGGAGCATTGTGACTTCCAACAATGCTATCTCTGTCATCTAAATTAGAATCGGGGTCTTCCAAACAGGAACTAATGGTGTTACAACAAGAAATTCAGTCATTCAGTATTTGGGAAAAGCAATCAAGAGAAGAAACAGGGGGAAACTTATCTCTCTTGATGACGGATGATCCAAGGTCATAGTCGCTGAGGTGCTTGGGCAATTGCCTGCTTCTCTCTGATCTTCTCAATCTTATGTTCCCTTCTTCTTCGGTGTCAGGTTGTGCTGTTTCTGCACCACAATCTGGGATGCTATGCCCCTGATCCGATTCTGTTTCATTTTGTTCCTCACCTTGGGTCATTTGCTCATGGTTGTTGAAGTATTCTTGATTGGACACCTCCTGTAAATCCTGTCTCAATCTTGTTCCACATGCATTAGTATCAATAAGTGCAAAGAAATCATCTCCAAATATACCATTGTTTCTTTCTGCATCAGCAGGAACAGATGTAATATATTTGGTCAGTGTCTTCTTAAAAGGGTAAGTTTCCTCATGGAAAACCACATCTAGGTTATATATAACCTTATTATTGTCTAGGTCGTATACCTTATACCCTATAAGAACACACTTAACAGACCTGGAAAGAAATTTATCATGAAGATTTCTGTTATTGTTAGCAAAACAGAGACAACCAAATGCCTTTAAAAAGGAGTAATCTGGTTTTTCACCATAAATTACCTCAAAAGGGGATTTCTTGTTAACACTTACTAGTGGCATCCTATTGATTAAGTTTGTGGCGGTGAGTATACTTTCCCCTCAAAACTTTATAGGCAAGGAAGAGTGAAACATGATAGCCCGGGCAGTCTCTAGGATATGTCTATGTTTTTGCTCAGCTACACCGTTCTGCTGCGGGGTGTATGGGCAGGTAGTTTGGTGCTTAATTCCTTTAAATTTAAAGTACTCAACCCCAGCCTTTGAACTCCCAAGTTCGTAGGCATTGTCTGTCCCCACACACTTTACCTTTTTATTAAACTGTCTTTCAACCATGGAAATGAAACTAATTATGAGAGGAAAACAGTCAGATTTGGATCTGCATAAGTGAGTCCAGGTGACACGGCTTTTATCGTCGACAATAGTAAGAAAGAAGGTGAAACCATCATGAGTTTTAATTTTGTATGGACCCCATAGGTCGATATGTATCATTTCAAAAAGATCCTTGGATTTTATTGAACTTGAAGGGAAAGTAATCCTATGACTCTTAGCTCTATAACATGGTTCACAAACAAAAGTACTGTCTAAATGCTTCTTTCTAACTAGGCTCAAACTCAACAATTTATCATTCGGCAAGTGGCCCAGCCTATGGTGCCACAAATCTAAAAGATTATTGGACTCACTATCTGCAGTAATTGTTTGGTCACTATGGGAGGTCGAGCTAAAACAACTATCCTTTCTTCTTCGACACAATCTGTCAAGCAGATAAAGACCCCTATGAGCATGACCAATCTTCACTTCTTCCTGGTTATCACAAGCTTGGTAAACACAACAATTTGAATCAAAACAAAACCTGCCCTTCATTTGACTACACAACTTACTAATGGATATTAGACCAAATTTAAAATCAGGAGCATACATGACATTGCTAAGGGTTATTAGGCTATTGATTCTAATAGTTCCCATTAGCTTAACTAGTTGTGTGCCCATCCGGCATGCCCACCCAATGATCATTTTTCGGAAAAACAACTTCATCAAACATGGCTAAATCCCCACACATGTGGTCGGAAGCCCCACTGTCTATGATTAAGTCCTTTTCCTTAAATCTATCTATATCAGAAACAGTAAAAATTCTGCAGTCTTTATAGGTTAAACACATGCGGTCAGCAGTGGTATTCACAAAATAACAGTCATCGCAATCAGAAACATCTACATTAGACTCATTTGTATACTTGTAGCTACTTCCAGTAAGACTATAATCACCAGCAGTATTAACATGATCACGACAACCAAACTTATTAAAAACACATTTATCTAGAATATCAGAAGGAAAGTAACCACATCTTGCCCTTTTATAATTGACGCTTTCAGTTAAATAAGCATCTTTATAAACTTTACCACATCTCTTACCATCATTACCAGTTAGATCGTGTTGTGAGATGGGCGTACCTGTGAATCCACAGTTGGATTCAGAGGCAGGCGATTCCTTGTTCTTGATCTAGGATCGGCTGATGTAATTCAGCAGGCCATTAATCAGCTCTATGGTAAGAGTTCATCCAAGAGGGTCCTCGTAGTGTTCTTCCTTTCCCTCACCGGCACCATTCGCCTGGTGCTTCTTGTCTTTGCCAGAACGCCACCCCGGAGGGAAGCCATGCTTTTGAAAGCACTTGTCCTCTGTATGGCCCAACTTGTTGCAGTGGGTGCATTGTAATCCACTGCATCTTCCTCCTCTGTTCTGCCCACGGCCGTAACCTCTCCTTCCTTGGGTTACAGAAAAAGCAGCGGGGGCTTTGATCTCAACAGTTGGGTTAGCAGTGATCGACTTCTGCCTTTCTTGTTAGATCAGAATCGAAAAGGCTTGTTCCATTGAGGGAAGTGGTGATATCATGAGAATATTTTCTCTTGCACCTACATATTTCTCATTGAGGCCCATAAGGAATTTGATGAGGCGCTGAGTCTTGATATATTCTTTGAAGCTCTTATCTGTAGCACAGGCACAGATGAGCAGAGATGTGGTAGCATCAATCTCATCTCAAATTCCCCTTAGCCTGGCGAAATAATCGCTGATTGTTTCTCCAGCCTGTGTGGTTCCAACAAGACGCCTTTCCAGTTCAAACATTCTTGTGGCATCCACTTGATCGTACCGGGTGCATAAGTCCTCCCAGATTTTGGCTGCCGAAGACCGGAAGAGAACAGTGTCGGCCACTCGCTTTTCCAAACTCATAAGAATCCAGGACCGCACCATACTGTCACAACGGTTCCACGCTTGGTCTCGGACTCCACCGTCGTTTGGTTTCTCGATGGTGCCTTGAACGAAACCAAGCTTGGTTTTAGAGGACAGTGTTATCTCTACTTGCTGCTTCCATTGAGAGAAACCCTGGCCTCCGTCGAACTTCGTGGCGAGAGCAAATCCAGGGTTATCGGAACTTGCTAGGTATGGGGGATCCCCGACATCAATCGTCCCCCCTCCGCTGTGACCGGACTCCGGATTTAGGGTTTCCTTCCCTTTGTTTTCCGGGTTAGGATCGACGTCCTGGTTCATTTCGGTAGAACTCGATTTCAAGAAATTGGGCAAGAATGGGTAGAATCACAACAACAACGCGGATCCAACGACAACGCCGTGGAAACAAGACTCATGAAAGGAGCTGATAGAATCACAGCAGTGGCGCGGAACCAAGACTCACAAAGAGAGGGGAAAAACAAGAAGCGACGTGGATCGAAGACTCACAGAAGAAGGGAAAAAAAGGAAACCGAAAATGGAAGAAAGAGTACGAATTGCTGAGGAAGGAAGAACTACGAGCTAGGTCCGTGTACAGAGAGTGGAAAGCTTCCTCACAATACAGTCTACTCTTTCTCTAAACAATGAATAATTACTTTACTAAACTCCCAACCTTTATAACCTAAGCTAATTAACGGTCAGAACAGACGGAGTATATTAACCGTGATAACATAACAAGCATACCGGCTAATAATAAACCCACTCGCAGTTTCTATTCTAACAACAAGCTCTGAGATGCTTGATCACTTGAATTTTGATTTCTAAAATGTTCCTCTACCGTATAAGAAGATTTAGGAGACAAAGATATCATAGGTTGTTTCTCTTCTCTCATTGCTTCATAGAACTATAAGTCACAAATGTCCTTCCGGAAAACCATGGCATAAATCTGGTCAAGTGCTCGTTTATGTGGGGAAGGAGGAGGTCCAAGGCGACTAAAATGAATACATCATGGCTCTGTAACCTATTCCTTGCCCTTAAGATCAAAAAGGGTGCCCAAGAAAGTCAAATACCATCAAACGAGTGAAAGTTGTACACACCTAACCCAATAGAGTTGCTCTCGCATGGAAGCGAGCTAGGTAGACATTCAAGTTTAGCCACATACCATAAGAAAAGTTACCATAGCTACAAACACGTTTGAAAAGACAAATTTATGAGGCATGCAAGAATCAACCACAACTCATACAAATGTATGGCATATAATCATTTGTTATAGAGAAGACAAAGTTCATACCGTCATGGTTAATCGATAGAGAATGCAAAACTGATAGCTGAGATGTTGAGGAGGACCTTGAGGTGAAGATAGCTGAGGTCGGCGATAGCAGTATCCTCCATGAGATCAAGGAATCGCCTGATCTTAGCAGCGACCCTCTTTATGAAGAAAATGCTACAATAGGATATGTGGACTTTAAAAATAAAAAAACATAATAGGGCACCCATTTAAAGACAAGGTCTTTAATGGCTAAACTAGGACTGATTGTTAAAGCGTGAACAAGCAATCATTAATGACCTAAGGCACTTTAACCAGCACGACATGCATATCAACCAGAGTAACAAAGTCAATAATGTAAAGAACATAAGACACTTTACCGTACTTGAAACTTCCAAACTGGGACCAAGGGTGGCACAGCGTGACACCTACACAACGTGCGTACCTAGAAGGTGGGAAAAAAGTTTTCCAACAAAGAAACGATCGGTCACGAGATGAATGCCATGGTTTTCGAAGGTAATGCATGATGAACTTCAATGTTTGGCTGATGATTTTTTGAAGGATTGTGAATCCAACGCCGAAGAGAAGAAAGAAGAGGAAAGAGTTTATGGGATACATACTGAGATTGGGAGAAGAAAAACAGTCTAAGGGAAGAAGAGGAAGGAGCCCTAATCTGATAAAAGCAAAATGCCCTAAGTGAAGGATGAAAAACATGTAGAGAGAGAGAAGTGGATAAGGAAGATTTTTTTTCAATTTATAAGATGAGAGTAGGGAGGGGTAGCGCCACATCCAAATGAAAACAAGGGACAAACCTATACATCAATACTCTAATCATTAGCGAGAAAAACCCAAGGAGGAGCTCATTCTTGAGACAGAGAGAGAGAGAGCAAAACGTGCGGTGGAAGAGGAAAGACTGCATAACCAGCAATTGGAGGGACTCCCCTACGACGTCATCTTCTTAAGGATGTGGGAAAGAAAGTTTTTTAGGAATTATTGTTGAAGGTGCTTCTTCTACGTAGTGCCCCAGTAATGAAGGTGAGTGTCAAAGTAAGTGTTTGGCTCATTGGGTAACACATCTTTCTCTCCTAGTGATGTTCTATCTATACAAGAAGTGTTGACACAAAAAAACCACAATCGGATTTATCATGTAATTCTTCTTTATATTGCTAACTCAAAATAGGGTCAGGGGTTGATATTTTCCTCCTTAACTGAATGAAATGGAACGTAGTGCTTGTGCTTGGGTGTAGTTCTTGGTCACTACTTCTAAACGATGTGCCTTGGTTAGTAGCTACTTTGGGGGATCAAATTCAAGAATCAAAAACTGCAAAGCATTGGTGATCTCTAGTAGTAGAAGTCTCGGGTAGCTTGGTATTTTGGTACAACAAGTCCAAATTTGAAGGCACCACGATGTCCAACCTTTGCCTGCCAGACTCTTATTGTAGATAGAATCTTATTGCTCAATAATTCATCACACTTGATGCTTGACTCTGTCTAACTTTACTTACAAACTCTACCTATGTACATAGTTTTCTTGCTTAATAACTATTAGTTTTTCCAGTGTAACCATTTTGTAGAAAAATCTTTAAATTTGTCATCACATCAAAAACCAAGAGTTCCACATTCTAAAACTTCATTAGCTTCCCCTCTAGTAAATAAGGTTCACCATCCACTTTTTAAACCTAAGCACAATTTGCCATTATACAAAACCAATGGTTGTATTTTAGCATGACCAATTCTTTTATCATTATATAATAGTATTGTGTAATGAATTAGCACCCAAGACCAATCTATTGTATCCCACAACCAAGATCATATATATGTTGTTTTATCAAACAACCACACAGTTATGCCTCATGAACATAAACATCTTCAAAGGTTGGCACAACAACCTCATTTCCAAAGTCCCTACCCATTCACACCACCCTTCAGTAATCAATGTTGATTTTAACATGAAAGGGTTTGAGGTAACACCATAAAACATTTTTGGACTCCAAAGCATTACGAATAAGCCGTTAGAGTATCGTTCAGTGAAGATTTAAATGTTTCATGTAAAAAAAATATTTGAACACAACACTAAATATGAGTTCCATTGATTTGACATTCTATCTCTAAGGAGTACTACATTTACATCTTGTTCTTCTCAAAGCGGCTAGCTTGACTATTTTTTTTTGTAAAAGGAACACATATATATATATATTAGATAAAGGATGTTACAGACTTCATAATATGACTAGGAACTGAAAAACCAGTAATGTAATAAAAATGAAAATAAAACATTTGCAACTATAAAGAACATCCCAAAGTCTCCTAATCCAGGTGTCGTGACAGCAAGAACAACGACATGCCCAAAGAGGACAACATAATAAGGCCAAACTTATCCTCGGGGACGGTTGCCTAAATAGCAAGAAAAGGGAGCATTCATCTAGGAATGCACCAAGGGACTCAATGCACATTATGGATGCATGACCATAGACATGAGTTTTTTTATAGTTACGGTAGTAGATAGGTTTTGAACCCAGGGCTTTTGATTCTTGGGTACCACTCCTCTACCGACCAAGCTATAGGGGCTTGACATGTACATGGCATGTAGTTGCTTTTCTTAGTTTCAAGACAAACATAAACAAACCAAAACACTAACACAAAACCAATACCATGGGAAGACAAACCCAGAAAGATAAAGGTTGAAGGACACAAATAGGTATTGAAACACCCCAAATATATATTACCTTAATTAATAAGGATCAATTTAAATCATGAGCAATAATTGCTATAAATATTAATGTATAATATGTAGTCCAAAATGGACACCAAACTATACATTATATTTCTAATCAAGAGAGAATATTATCAAGGAGAAAACAACTCCTAAATTTTATATCGCATGTAACATACTAGTACATGTATTAAATACCATTAATATTACTCAATAAACTATATAAATATTTTATATAGCCTAAAAAAATCATAGACATAATATATACTCATATATACACCTTTAAGCAAGAAATACTATAAGTCACCATGTAACACTAAAAATAGTTACATGTGTACAACATACATGTTATAATATTAACTAATGAAATTTCAAATTTTCCCCATTCTCTTCTTGGCTGGCTGATTACATGGGAAAGAGGAGACACAAGACATCATTAGAAAAATAAACAATGTAACAAAGTACAATCAAGTACAATAATAGTCTTACCTTTTCTCTTCTACCCATGCCTATTCCATCCTTTCCCATGTTGTAACGACAATCTCCTCTATATCACCTCATTATTTTCCTTCTCTTCCTCCTTCATACGGTGACAACAACCATACTCCCCCCTCCATTTACGGCCGAGGCAACAAGGAAAGGAACAAGGTAAAAGTCATCTTTCTTCTTCTCCCTTTTACTCACGGGTTCTGGCACTTCCTTACCAGATTTCTTTCTCCATTCTTACTACTACAATGCAGCTCCTTCTCCTCTCCATAAGATAGCAATAATCCTCTGCTAAAGCCCTCTCATCCTCGGTTTGCTACAACAGATAAAACAACAAAAGAAACAAGGTATATATCACCTCTCATTTACTCCTTCCTTGCGGTAGCAGCATTTCCCTACCAGTTTTTCTTCCATCTCTTTAAGGTATAGAACCTCCCTTGAAGGCTTCAAATGGCTGGAGAAAACAAGAAGCAACGGGGACTCTCTTAAGGCACAAAGGTAAGCAAACCATGCCTTAACACACCTCTTTATCATCTACCTTTACAATTATGAAAATATAGATTCTTGACACCCCTTTTTTGCCTCTATTTGCTCACACATGGTGGCTGTTCTCAGCTACTTTCTTGAGCTAAAACCGCACTAGAAAACACACCATGGAAGGGCTGTAACACAAGGTAAAATCTGAAACATTCATGGCTATTTTAGCCTCATTTTCTTCCCTCGTTTTTATCGAAAAACTGAACCTATTCCTTTTGAACAAGTTGGCCCAAAACAACGTTTGAAATCCCTCCAAACTCAAGGTGAGACTACTCCTCCTAATGTTTTAAAATCTTACTTTAAAACCCCTTGAACTTGTTACCTAGATAAGGCATTAACTAGCTCTTTTTCATTATTGAAATGATCACAAAAAATGGGTATACACACCAATAGGCTGCCGACAAGTAGAGAGCTTATTCTAGGAAGAGATAACAAGTTATGAAAGTTAAATTACCCATTAATACCTTAAGGGCTATATTATGGTTTAAGTAAAATTTTTGTAAAAAAAAAACAAATTAACCATATATATATATATATATATATAGGCCGAGAAGGGTACGTTGTGGCTGGTGAAATTTCCATGGTGACTTAAGCTAAGGTAAGAATGTTAATGCACATTTTAATACCTTAAAGTTTGCTAATCTTAAGAGTTATAATAGGGCCGAAAATATTAAGTGTGTATATGTGTTATTTGAGGTTGGTAATATATGTGTTATTTGAGGTTGGTAATGTGTAGTAAGTTGGTATATATTGAGTTAGGAGAACTAAACTTAGGTGTACATGATTTATTAAAGTCAAAATATGTGTTAGGAAATGGGAGGAAATGAAGTTAGAAAACAAAAAGAAAATTCTGTATAAATACCGAGACCATAGTGTAATTTTAGGGACATTGTAATGTCATTTTAAAGCTAGTTTTTTGTTGTGATTAAGGGCATGTTATTATGTGTGTTTTGAGCCTTAGATAGTTATTATTAAATTTTTAGGTTGATTTTGAAGGTTGCATAAATTTCTAGTTGCAACTTAGGAATGTATTAGGAAAATATTGGTAGATTTACAAGCTTATAAAATAGTTTAAATGAATTTAAAACCTTATATAATGTTAAGTAAAAATAAATGAATTAGATATGGGTTTAAAACATTATTAAATGAAATATAGGCCACCAAGGGTGATAAAAACCAAGCAGAAATGATTTTTGGAATTCTAGAAAAATAAAATATGAATTTTATGAAATTTGGGGTTAATTGTGAAACTAGGAAAATTCTTGGGTATTTTCATAAATAGTAACAAATCTGGTCAAAAGAATAATTTAGGTGGTCAAGCTTGACCACATGTGAGGTTTGCCAAATTAAAATGATAAAAATAATTATTTTGGGTATTTAAATAAATAGTAAGTCAAAAATAATAATTATAAAAAGATATGGGGTACTTGGGTAATTACTGAAAGTTATAGAGGTTAAAATGTGAATATTGGAACCCTAGGGGTTTGTTTGGAATTTTAGAGAATTTTTGGGGCTAGTTTAGAGATTAAATTAATTAAGGGTTATAATATATAGTTTAAGTATTAAAGTGTAACAATTATAAAGTTTATGGGTGTGTAATGTAATTACCGAAATATTAGGGGTGAAAAATAGAATTTAGAAACTTAAGGGTCTGTTTATAATTCTGGAAAAATTGGGGTTTAAATGATGATTTATGTAATTAAGGTGTATAATATACAGTCTTAAGTGTTAGAATAAAAGTTTACAAAATAAAGGGGGTTATAGTGTAATTAAAGGAAATATATGGGTGAACAAATAAATCTGGATAAATGGTTGGGATTGTTCGCTAATATATGCATACATATGTATACTATAATATTTAAATATCTTAGGTTATACATTAATAAGGTTAGTAGTAACAAAAAAATATATGGGATAGTTTTGTAAATAATCAAAATATGTGGGGGGAGCTATAGAGATTCCCGAAATACAGTGGGTGTTGTTCGGAATTATGTACGCAATATATATGTATAATAATGTTTGAAAACCTTAGATTATACATTAATAAGATTAGAAATATAGTAGTTATAATATATGGGTTGATTTCATAAATATTCAAAATGAGTGGGGTAAATATCGAGGTTACTGAAAATATATGGGCTTTTTGGGAATTGTTAAAATTTGAGCAGAATATAATAAGGTTGGAATGGTATATTTTGACATTATATTAAAGTATAAGAGAGTATAGTAAGGGAGATTTTAGGAAATAAATATGCCTTATAAGCATTTACATAAATGATGAGAACTTCAAATAAATGATAGTTAAATTTATTGTGGGATAGGAACCTTATAATTCATATCATGTGAATTTAAAATGTGGAGTAAAGATATAATATGGTTAACAAGTCACATAAGGAATTATGCAATTACAAGTAGAAACGTGACTATAAAAACGACTTTGCTATAATCGTGCACTAGTATATAGTATTTTACATGCACGTAGAAATCGATGCGTATACAATAACGTATACTAACAACTATAATATATGCGTACATAAGAATATATGCGTACATATGTATATATAAATGTCCATGCATGTTCGTAAGTATGATTACGGAAATTATCCCATATAACGAAAAGGTTAGATTACATGCATGCACGTACGTACATTTTATTCTCGCGTGCATGCACCCCGGTAAGCACGTGAACAGTTTAAGAACGTAACTTCCATGTAATAAATGTAACTACCATAGCGACTATTATATACTCGTGAACTATAACGAGTAACTAAATTTAAATCCCGAGAATTAACGAACACCAAGCGAACGAGAAACCAACTAAGGGGTTAGTTACGGGATAGAGATTGGAGTTTGGTCTAGGGTGATCGAGTTAGGTTTGGAGTTATAGTTATTGATATTTGAACATCGTATATTCCAGAGATACGGGTCGATAGGCATGAGCTTCGCGAGTACTAGAGGATATGCGTGAGTTGGCACGCTAGCGTTTCTTCGGTGTACGATATGTTCATTGTGTGGTCTGAACCCCTGGGAATCCTCGGGTTCGGGTATTGTCTGTTATATGATAAAAGCAATATGTGTGATATGCGTGATGTGTGTGGATTATTTCCTCAACTGCCAAGCGTTTATTATTGTGCGTGTTCGTCTGTCGGACGGTGTGATTTCGATTCTCATTCGACTTGAATACTAACAATTAAGATACTTTGAAATTCCTTATTAACCTAAGTAAGAAACTTAGGAACGAGACTAGGGATACCTAGTCTCTAGAGCTTGAATCTCGAACATGAATATGACCTAGACTATTTCTAGGTATGTACGTAAGACCTCGAAGGAAGTTATGATGATAATGAATTCTCCATAACCCGACTTAACTTTAGGTAGTTGATTAATGATTTAATCACATGTTGGAGAGTGTTGATATATGTTATGTAAATCCAATTAGTTTTGACTAATTGGTTACGCATTAGTGATCACTGGAGTATAACATCCGGATCAGACAGACTCGTCTTAAATTCCAATAGGCCTAGTTAGACGGTTGGTCAGAGGGTGCTACTATTGGCATATGGCTTCAGCCATTCATGAAAGCCTTTATTAGGCAAGTGGAAGTCCTGGGATCGACTGATCCTTAGCAATGAGCACCTTGTGTGTACGAGGGACGACTGTCTAGTGAGATTAGATACGGGTTGTCCTAACATGACACCCAATGATGTTAAGAGTAAACTTAATGATAAATAACATGACTTAAAGGAAAAAAATTACGAATACCTCGATGGAAGCGTTTACGTGTTTGCGTGGTTGTATATTGTATATTGTATGTTGTGAATGGATTTTTACATCAATGGATTGTTACGTGTTTATTTATGTCATTTGTTGCCTTCTATATAAATTGTAAAATGTACCAACATGTAATCAATCTCATGTTAAGACGGCTAAATGACCTAAGTGACCTAAAGGGTCTAGGATTACACTTTAGCGTATTCAGCATTTTCGCTGAGCCTATACGACACCCCATTATAGGTACTTGATCGTATTGTGAGCCGGAGCGCGGGATTTCGGGTATAAGACCTTGACTTTTGTTTACATATCTTCGGACTTCATTTCGTATTGACACACTACGATGTTAGATTCAGGATTTTAATTAGTAGCTCACTTGTCAATTTTTGGAAAATTAGTTAGCGGTATACCTTCGATTATACCTTAGGGACGACATTCCACTTTTGAATCACGGGTATAGTTAGGTAGGTCGCTCACTAATTACTTTTGGAATTATAGTATTGTATACTCGGTTTAAATATGTATCCTCATCATCAAAGCGATTATCATTATACAGTTGATTTAGTTGTAGGATTAGACGCTTCATTATTCGCATGGGCGGGTAACACCCGGGGTATTAGATTTAGGTTATAATGTCGTTGCGATGATTTTATTTTCTGCTACGATTTGTGTTAGTTAATATTGTACTAGGGGCGCGATTAACAGGGGGTGCTACAAAAGTGGTATCAGAGCGGAGTACCGCTCGGATGACGAGAAATTAAGATTAATACAGTGAGCTTAGGACTGGGAAAATACAGGAAATGTTTGTGAGGAACGACCACCTCGAAGGCTGCAGCCACACATGGTGGCAGTTAGTGAAGGACCACCACCTTGCCTCACTTGACTTTACTTTGGACGTCGTTTGTGGAGCTGTTGAGGGTAAGTATTACCCGGCGCACCTGAAGTGAAGAAGCGCTGTGAATTCGAGACGCTTACTCTGGGGAGCATGACAGTGGACGAGTACTGCTCGATTCTCTAGTCTGCTGGATTTCATTCCTGACGTTGACTACTCTGAGACCGTGAAGGTCGAGAAGTTCCGCGAAGGTCTGTGATTTTGTATCCAGGTTGCGATGGGGGCTACACTCTACACGATTATCCGAGTATAAGAAAGAGTACCTTTAATCCCTATCTAATTGATTTAATGATTGAATGTGTGAAGACTAATTAATGAGATTTCAGGAGTTTTGATGTGGCATCGAGGATGGAGCTGATGCTCCAGACTTTGGAGGAGGCTCTCAAGCCGCAGAAGGGGAAGAACCCGGAGAAAGGGTCTGAGAGTGGAGGAGCGTCTCAGGGCGAGAGCTCGAAGAAGGGGAAGTAAGAACTAACCTCTTTAAAAACTCGATTACCTTAATGCTTGAATTATGTGATTGCTAATCCTAAAATCTGTTACAGTAAGTTCTTCGGTAAGAAAGGGCCAGTAGGGACAACAGGGCCACCAGGGTTCAAAGGGAAAGGAGCCCGTCCCTCGGTTGGCCGGTCCGCCTATCGAGGCCCAGCCGTTGAGATCCGTACCTCCCAAGGGTAAGAATACCCTACTCTTAAATTGAATAAATATCCTGAACCTAATAATTTTCTATACTAATTAAACGATTGTCACAATCAGGCACCGGACAGCCCTAGTGCCACTACTACTGCAAGCGCTATGGGAGAGATCATCCTTGGGTCGATTGCAGCGGCGGCATGGTGGAGTGTCGGTATTGCAAAATCCAGGGCTACCATGAGTTCGAGTGCCACAAGGACCCAAATAGTCGGAACTACAAGCTATCACGGGCCCCTCAGAAGACCACAGTTGGAGGATCCGGAGTCCCATAACCCACCCACCTTGGCCGTACTCCTACTGATGCGAGACTTCAGAAGGGAAAGGGTGTAGCCCAGAGGGAGGCGACACTAAATTCTGTGGGAGCCCAGGCGATAAGGCTAGTGCTCAACGCGTCCCAGGTAACCCTATAACCGAATGTGATTGCATTAAAAGCATGCTTGTGTATTAAACACTTTTCCACCATGTTCTGTGAATTAAACCGACTTAGTAAAAAACTTAACTTAGGAAAACTTCCACATTTTAGGTAGTTTTGATATTTGCTACCCCTTACCTTCAAGACCAAGACCACCTATACACACCGATGAAGAGCAGGAGTACCCATACGAGAAATGCCAAGTCATCCAACCGGGCATGACTTTACTCAAAAAATTCTTGAACCTCGATGAACAAACCCACATCATAGATGAGTGTAGAGACTTGGGTAGAGGGTTAGGAGGTTTTTATATTATAGGATATGTTAGTGGGGCGAAAATGAAATTACATATGATGTGCTTAGGTAGATATTGGGATCCGCAAACACGGACCTATCATGAGGTTAGGAAATTAGATAGGGTGCGAGTGCCTAGGATACCCGAAAGCTTCAAGACCTTAGCAAAGAAGGTGGTGGAGATCGCACAGCTGCTTGAAGAAAACCCGATACCTGACATTGAAGCCAACACTTACATTGTGAACTTCTACGAGAAAGAGGGACGATTGAGATTACACAAAGACCAGGATGAGAAGTCCGAGTCCATCTCCAAGGGAATCCTAGTAGTATCGTTCTCATTGGAGATGAAGCAGAGTTCCTATACGGTGACCAGAAGAGAATGGACTTAGCATATAAGCTAGTCCTAAAGTCAGGAGATGTACTGATAATCAGTGGAGATTTGAGATTAGTTAACACCACCCACATCTGACCGGAACGATTGAACTTGACCTTTAGAGAGTATTGATGTAATGTTGCTAAGTTGTAAGCCAATGTATGATAATGTAATGTTGGATGCATTAATAAAAGTGGAATTTTGGCATTCTTCTAGACACGTGTCCCACTCATCTTTCCTATTAATTCTTGAATCATCCACGAACCCGATAAGGGAGGTACCCTTAATGTCCTCAATATGGCACAAGCCAAGGAGTTTGGCAATTTCATTACTGGTAAGGCTTGTAACAAACTAACAATTTCCACTTAAGTTTTAAACCAGAGTACTAATCCAAAAATCTCAACCCTTAGGTACCTTCGTTGTAAATGACACCGATGCCTCAATCCTATTTGACACAGGGGCAACCCACTCCTTCATATCCTTCTCTTTCACGAAGAAGTTGGGATTGACACCCGAGCCACTTCCAAACTTCTCTGTCACATTGCCATCGAGAGAGAAAGTGACATGCTTGGGACGCCACACCAACCTACGGATCAGCATACGGGGTGAGATCTTCCCAGCTGATTTGATAGAGTTCAGGGGCTTAGGATTCGACATCTTTATCGGCATGGATTGGCTACAGAAGTACAAGGGCAGATTACACTGTGTTGAGCATAGATTATTACTCAGAAGCCTGTGTGGCAAGACAGTCTCCTACCGCAGCGTTCCCAGAGAGCTGACATTCAAGCTGGTGTCCGCTTTAGCCTTAATGAAGGAGGTGAGAAATGGACAACCAGCATATTTATAGTGTAATTAAAGGAAATATGTGGGTGAACAAATAAATCGGGATAAATGATGGGGATTGTTGGCTAATATATGCATACATATGTATACTATAATATTTGAATATCTTAGGTTATACATTAATAAGGTTAGTAATGTATCAAATAAAATATATGGGATAGTTTTGTAAATAATCAAAATATGTGGGGGGAGGTATAGAGATTCCCGAAATACAGTGGGTGCTGTTCGGAATTATGTACGCAATATATATGTATAATAATGTTTGAAAACCTTAGATTATACACACTAGTGCAGAAAATGTTTTTTACCACGGTTAATTTGCCTATATACCACGGTTAGAAACCGTGGTTTTTACTCGCGTGGTATATCGGAAAATTGACATAAACCACGGTTTAAAACCGTCGTTTAAAAGTAGATTATAAACCACGGTTCTGAATAAACCGTCGTTTAAAACCTATTTTTGTCACGGGATCAGAAGACTTTATACCACGGTTTGTACGGAAACCGTGGTATATAACAGTTTTATACGACGGTTATAGCAGTAACCGTGGTATTAAGTCGACTTTATACGACGGTTTTGCGGTAAACCGTGGTTTATACTCGTCATCCAGAGAGTTTTAAACCACGGTTTTGGATGAACCGTGGTATTTTTTTTTTGTTTTTTTGTTTTTTTTGTTTTTTTAGCCTCTACCACATATGTTTTCCAACACACCCAATTTACAATCGTATATACAACCTGTACAGGGCATCCAACTGGTATTGCCCTTTGATAACCAACCACACTATATGCATGACCATATATAAACCAAGTTGCCACTTTGAATAGCAACATTGAAAATGAATTGCAAACAAAACTTTCAAACATAAGAGACGTTGAACTTTACAAAGTTTGAGAGTCTACCTTCAGCACAAACAAAAGTGTAAGTCTAACTACACTAGGATAAGATCTAAGTAACACTCAAGTAATTTTTACACCAAAACTGCGATAGATGATCTCTTACAAAGTCCAGATCCCCTTTGGAATACGTGCTCCCTGCTTTTGTGAAAAAAGAAACGATCTGTCCATAAAAGAAACTGATCATCATTAGTACACAATTTTATTTCAAATGCAATAACTTTAACTAAAACTTTGATTGGTATGGTTTACCTTGTCATCATCAGCTAGCGTGTCAATATTTTGTACAATCTCGAACATGTACCGCATCACATAATAGCCACAGCTTCGTGAATCAGGCTGCTGAGGACACTGTCATCACACCATCCATGGATTACCAACTTTAGATAGATCAAAAAATTAAACGTTTAACTTTAATACAAAAATGCATAAATTAAATGATTACTTACACGTATGTAATGGAAGTCCAAGATGGAGAATGGTTTCTTCGCATCACTCAAACCAAGATTATGACCCCTGCATAAATACAGCATTTTAAAATGAAGCCATTTATTGTCAATAATCTAGGACAAGCTTAAAATAAATACATAATGCATTAAAATTTTTGAATACTCACTCCTTCAAATATTTCTCTACAGCTATCTCTCGAAGGTCATCAGGGCCGCCCAATGGGTCTAGTATCAACAAGCATGAGGTGTCGATACACAACACCATCAACATCCAATGATTGCTGCAACAGATAAAACAAAGAATGTTTTGTAGAACAATATTTTTAATTATCACAATTAGGAAGCGAAAAATTCCAGTTATTGTGTACTTACATCTGATGATATGGGATCAGCAAATATTTGCTTCTTCTTCGCACCGCAGCACAAAATCCCTGCCTCACGTGCTGTGCACATCCTTGCGCATCCAATGCGGCCTGACTTGCTGACATCAATTGTGGGCACAAGAAAGAGATGGAATGTAATCTCTTGTTCGATATCAGTCTAGTAGTCAAACACCTAAACAACATTTTTCATAAGATATGTTAAATAGCTTAAAAAAATGAAAGATAATGTAATAATTTGAAAGATACTTACACACAATAGGCCTGAATCACAGAGATGTTAAGGAGGTCTCCCATCAAAAATCTTACATCGCTCACGGTAATCATCAGATCTCTGGGCTCGGGGGAGTGGAAAACATGCTTAGACAGTTTCATGTTGAAATTGGTGACAGACTGCGGCTTCGTCATGAAAAAGTCATACAGCATTTTTTGATGGGAGGTCAACATCTTCAGATACTTGGGTGTCAGAATGGGGGATCTCCTAGGAGTCATATCGAAAGGTTTGACCACTTCCTTTCTCACACTCTGACTCTCCTCATTTGATTTCACAACTTCCTTCCCCTTATCCACTTTCCTCTTCTTAACCGGTCTTAATTCCTTATCAATCTAATAGTATACAAAATTTAAATAATAAGCATATCAGTCATCAGTCAAGTTAAAAACTAAACAGTAAACATGCATGTAATTAAATAGTTTACCTTGTCACTACTGACATCAATGAGAGAATATGGCCATGGAACAACTGAAGATTTTGCTTGAACTATTTTACTCCACTGATTCCACTCCAACGGAAGGGGAGAGTCCTCATGACCTTTCACAATATCGTCTACCATCACACGAGCGTGGAGAGGTGGGATGGGCTTGAAATGTACTACAGTGTTCGGTCCGGTCTATAAAACCCGACCGAATGCAACATGAACAGTCCCACAATCCAACACTTGAAACAAATGACATGATTTAGCCACCTACATCAACTCACAACAGTAAGCAAGCTAATAAAATTATATTGTTTTAAAAGTAATGTTAAAATAACTAAGGAGGAAAAAAGAACAAACCGAAAGGTTTTGATAAGGAAATGTGTCTCTGGTAGGAGAAGAAGGTGCAGGATGATCGACCATCGGAGTATCCGCCGTCGTGGTAGGAGCAGACGTCGGTGCAGGATCATCGACAGTATCCGCCGTCGTGGTAGGAACAGACGTCGGTGTGTAGCAGTAGGTGCCGGTGTAGGAGACGCGGCCACTATCGATGTATCCGCCGTCGCAGTAGGAGCAGACGCCGGTGTAAGAGTAGGTGTCGGTGTAGGAGAATGCACCTGGCCCAATACTAAAGCCTCAAGTCTTCGCAGGCGCTCCTCGTAGGCTTGACGCTCCTCAGCGTGACGTCTGAGCTCCTCAGCGTGACGTCTTTCCGACTCCGCCAACCGGTCGTGCACCCGTTCATCCACCATTCTCTCTATTTCAGCCTGCGGTACTCTCGATCGAGACGTAGAAAACACGTCTTTTTGGCGAACTTCCCCTCCAAGCCCCCGCACTCGCCCTGGATGATCCTTTTGCCCAAGGGCCTTATTCAGTGGATCATCCTGAGACGGAGGGGCCGGGACCATCTCCCATCGATCAGTAGATCCAGACTATTTTAAATTACAAAAATATTAGAAATGAAGTTACTAATTAGTAAACAACAACTTTTAAAAATATATACTTACAATCTTTGAAGCCAACTCAGCAGTCTCACTCTGCGGGAACACATAGACTCCCTCTTCATTTTCTTCATGCGCCCCAGCATAAATGTCTGCACCCTACTTGCATCGTCAACAGTATCAACAACTGACTGAGTGCCGTCTTCATTCGTCTTTGTCAGTAAGCCCTCGCTCTTCCACTTCTCCAACCGCCCCGTATATCCAGCTCCCCATGTAGTGCTTATATACATTCTTCGCCCGGTTACGTCTCGCTTGTTCTTGACGTAACTGTTACAAAATTTGTATATTTGTAAGTTATACATAATAAAAAAAATATTTGTTAAATTTTATTCCTTAAATAATTAAGACAGAATAATTGTAAAAGTACCTTAAACTCTTCAGTCTGGCGATGGTCGTAGAATATCTTCCAGTCCTCCTCCGTGAACATACCATCATACACTACCCACGGCGGTGACCTCTTGGAGCCCGGTTTGTTAATCCAACCATCTACCAACCGATGCTTGAATTGTCGCAGCGATGTCGCTAAAAGTGATTCAATCTTTTCCGAAGTTCAGCCGCGACATTGTATTTCTTCTGCACCATCTGCCACATGATGTCTTTGTCTGCCTTTTCTTGATACTTCCAATCCTTATTAATCGAACAATGGGATTTTACCATCAATCCCAAGTAAGAAGCAAACTGCTGCTTGACCCACCAGAATGTCGGAGGTACTTGTCCCAGAACAAATCGATGGGAGCATTTTTCTTCTCCTTCAACCCACGGGTCGGTCCACGTCCCTTCCGAGTGTCCTGCGAAGTAGATGTAGCTGGTGGTTCTTCAGTAGGGACGTCATCGTCAATATCATCCAACCCCAACAGTAAGTCCTCTTCGACTCTATCGTCAGGATCCATAATCTGAAAAATAATCAACAATTAACAAGGTTAATACGAACATCTACTGAATCAAATATTGAAACATGACAAAAATGAAATAATTAATATAATATTGTCAACCAAACTTACAAAATAACATTTCATCGTTCAATCCACAATCCTTCGTTGTGGTCGGACCTTCGATATTCAAAATTAGTTACATTATCTACCTCCATCGGCAACCGAATAGGTACATCTGTTTCATCTTCACAGTCGTATTCATCCTCATCAACAATATTATCAATCCCAACTATCGATCTTTTACTCTGCATTACAATAGACCATCTGGGATTAGACTGATCACGACAGTAGAGTACTTGTTTTGCCTTTGATGCAACGATAAAGGGTTCATCAGTAGGAGCCGCTGTCGTTAAATCAACTAGCTTCATACCATGATCCTCCTCACGATATCCCTGTTTGTTGTCCACCCATTTGCAACGAAATACACAAGTTTCATAACTAGTGTAATTCAAGACCCAAATATCCTCAATAACACCATAATATTCGTTCTTCAGTGTATTACGATTTGTTCCTGTGTAAAACGAAAATCCATTTACATCATATCCTTCATAAGACAACACATCGAGATTTGGACCAAGTGCCAACAACTGGATCATTTCATCCACGTTCCTTGAATCTTCATACAACACCTTTTGTCTGAACCACTTAACAAATGTTGCATTCTGCTCTTTTTTTAGTTTGGCATTACTCATCGTTGGGTGTTTTGTTTTGAGGTAGGCTAGGTGTGCATCGAAATACGGTTCAACAACTTCAGAATGATTCAACACAACCAGATGTGCCTTGTTCAATGTATCAAAATCAACTCTGCATTTTTTTCCCACAGGTACCAACCCCTTTAAGCCTGCCATCATGTCTTGCTTTCGGTAATCCAATAACATCAACACCGTGTAAGTAGTGAGTGCAGAAGTCAACTACCTCCTCTGTTACTGTCCCTTCAATTATACTTCCCTCTGGACGCCGACGGTTTTTCATTTTCTTTTTCAGTATACCCATATATCTCTCAAACGGATACATGTATCGAAGGTATAACGGACCACAATGTTTGATCTCTCTAACAAGATGAACAAGTAGATGCACCATAATATCAAAAAACGAAGGAGGAAAATACATTTCCAACTGACACATGGTGATCACAAGGTCATTCTGTAGTTTATCCAGCGTCTCCACATCAAGCACTTTACACGAAATTCCTTTGAAAAAAACACATAAATTTGTAATAGTTTTCCTGACATCAGCTGGAAGGATTCCACGGAGAGCAACCGGAAGTAAGTGCTGCATCAGCACATGATAGTCGTGAGACTTCATCCCTACCAATTTCAGATCAGACATTGATACCAAACTTGCTATGTTCGATGAGTAACCGGATGGCACTTTAATATGACGAAGAGAACTACAAAAACTTATTTTCTCTTCTTTGGATAATGTATGACAAGCGGGAGGCAAGAATGTTCTTTTCCCTCTTTGTTGTGGCGTGAGTTCTTCTCGTATACCCAATTCAACCAGATCTTTTCTACCCTTTAAATGGTCTTTTGTCTTTCCTTTCACGTTTAGTAGTGTCGCAGATACACTTTCACCAATGTTTTTCTCCACGTGCATAGCATCAATGCAATGTCTCACCTCTAAATGTTGCCAATATTCAAGTTCCCAAAATATTGATTTTTTCTTCCAGATGCTCTTTTCAGTGGCTTTAATTGGTGGACCGAAGTTGTTCACCACATTCTTCAACTGATTGTAAGTCTCAGCAGCAGATAGTGGTGGTCGAGCGACTGCATGATCCGTTTTTCCATCAAACTCTTTTGTCATCTTACGATATTTGTGCCCTTTAGGAAGGAATTTCCGATGGCCCATGTACACATTTTTTCCACTGTGTTTTAACCGTATACTGCAAGTTCTATCTCCACATATAGGGCACGCTAGAGCTCCTTTAATTGTGTATCCCGAGAGGTTACCGTATGCAGGGAAATCATTGATCGTACAAAACAACATAGCCCGGAGCGTGAAGTTTTCCATACCATATGAATCATACACCGTCGCACCTTCATTCCACAACAATTTTAAATCGTCAATAAGTGGTTGCAAAAACACATCAATTTTGTTTCCCGGTTGTTTTGGACCCGATATCAACAGAGAGAGGAGAATATGTCTGGGTTTCATACACAACCATGGTGGCAGATTGTATATTGTCAATAAAACAGGCCAAGTACTGTGTATACTGCTCAAAGTGCCATAAGGGTTCATCCCATCAGTGCATAAACCAAGTCTTAAGTTCCTTGGGTCTGTACCGAATTGAGGGTATATTCTGTCAATGTTTCTCCATTGTGGTGAATCGGCTGGATGTCTCAATTTACCATCATCCTTTCTATGGGTAGCATGCCATCGGAGGTTCTCAGCATCTTTCTGAACTGCAAACAAACGTTTGAATCGGGGAATTATCGGTAGATACCACAACACCTTCGCAGGAGAGCCCACTTTAGTGCTTATGTGGTTTCTGTCACCCTTTTTTACATAGCGTGATTCCCCACATTCAGAGCAATGGTCATCCAACTCATTCTCCTTCCAATACAACATACACCCATTTGGACAAGCATGTATTTTTTTATATTCCATACCCATCGGACACATTAACTTCTTTGCCTCATAAGTTGTTGTGGGTATCACATTGTCCTTTGGTAGTACATTCTTCAGCAGTTGTAAAAGATCTGTAAAACTGACATCACTCCATCCATGTCTCGCCTTCAGATTGAATAGTTTTAAGACAACGCTCAATTTGTTTTGTGTTTGCGTTTCACATCCACTGTACAACGGTTCCTTTGATGCTTCCATCAGATTTTCGAATGATTTGGGTTTGTTGGAAAAATGTTGTTCAACATCTTCCATCATTGCATTAAGGTCCTCCTGATCATCTGAATCACTACCTAGTGAATCATCTTGAGTATCCCCAAAATCGTGTGAAGCATCCATTTCTGATTGTTCTGCAACAACGTTATCAGCACATTCAAACACTTGTACTGAATGTTGACCATGCAGTATTGTTATGGCTTCATAATCATCTGTAAACCCTCTGCGAATCAGATGATCCTTAATCTTGTCCACACCTCGGTATTTGAAGTCGTTCTTGCAATCGACACAAGGACATCGAATATATCCCTTATCCCTTGGTTTAAGATTGTCAACAAGGACTTTGCAAAATTTATTGACCCCTTGTAGGTACTTGATGTCCAATCTGTCACTGTACATCACTGAGCGCTCCATCTCCTTTTTCAACACACACCAGATGTCGTGAACTCGTTCCATTGATCTCCTCTTTTTTTATTTACAGATTTAACAACCTAAACCTATCCAATCACCTACGATCTCACCTAGGAACAAGTTAATAATATACAGTAGTTCAGTGATAATTTCGGCAGCATTACCCTACAGTTCTCCTAGTGTAGATATAATATACGAATCGTTTCAATTCACATATATATATGTACACTAGAAGAACACTAGGGTAATGCTGCTGAAATTATCACTGAACTACTGTATATTATTAACTCATTCACAACCTAGATGGTGAGAGCAAAGGTCATTGGATAGTCCCAACAGGGACTATCTAAGACATACCTCTATCAGGTATATCTCAGACAGGTAATTCTATGTTTGAATTGATTTTCCATTGTTTAATAGGAAAACAAAAATAAATTGAAACATTTTAAATACCAACCTGATGAGTACTGGATGGTCAGCTAGCGCGAACAGCACAGAAGAAGGAGAAGTAGGCAAATGCTCTTGCGCGCAGTATATAACACCTATTCAATGAAATTAGAATAAGGTTTTAATTTTATAAAAACTTGAATAATTGAACATATTAAACAAACGAAGAAAGCTTAAATTCTGGAAAAAATTTGGCATGACCTTTGCGTATTTTTAGACACTCCACATTTTTTAAAGGCAGAAACAAACACAGTAGCAGCAAAATTAATTCTCAGCAAACCATACGAATTATTATCAGACAGACAAGTATGCATATAGTAAATGAAATTAGAATATAAGGTTTTAATTTGAAAAAAAATATGAATTGAACAAATAAACAAACGAAGATATTTTGAATAAACCATGTTATTGAAACATTTTTAAAAAACTAACCCAATGAGTACGGATGATCAAGTCACAAATGGGAAGGAAGAGGGATTGTTCAACCGTAGAAACACCTATTCAATAAAATTAAAATAAGGTTAAATTCTGGAAAAAATTTGGCATGATCTTTGCGTATTTTTAGATACTCCACATTTTTTTAAGGCAGAAACAAACATAGTAGCAACAACATTAATCTCACATTTCACCACATTATGCAAATATATATTCTAATGATTTCAGAATACAAATAGAATTTAGTATAACGTTTATTTGTGACAATATATTATATATATGTACATACATATAAGTATTTCTTTCTAAAATCATAATCAGAAATGCAAGTGTTTTACCGTGGGTTCTGATTACGCAAACCGGTGGCAGAGGTTGACGGGGCAGCAACAATTAGTGCGACAAGTGGACAATCCAACCGTGGGTAGTAACACCTATCCAATGAACTTAGAATAAGGTTTAATTCTGGAAAAAATTTGGCATGACCATTGCGTATTTTTAGATACCCCACACTTTTTTTGGCAAAAACAAACACAATAGCAGCATCAGATCAAGGTTCAAGTGATTCTCAATAAAACACACAGACATTTAAGCATCATTCGCAGCAAAATGCACAGACACTTAGGGATATTAAGGGCGGGGATCAAGACACTAACCAATTAACAAACAATAATAATGGAGTTGGGCTGCAAATAAATGCTAAAGTTTTACAAATTAATTACCAGAGTGGCGATGAGACTCCGGCGGTGGATGGGCAGCGATGGTGGAGGATGAACACGACCTTCAGGCAGCGGAGAACAATGCAATTTCCCTTTGAAGCAACCTACAAATCGCCAAACCAAGCCAGGACCTTCAGGCAGTGTGTGTATAAATATATATGCATATCAGTAACATAGCAGCTAGGAAAAAAAAAGATAGCAAATTACATTCAGCAATACATATATATATATATATCTATATACACACATTCTCTCTCGGTCCCATCATCTCTTTTTTTTTCTTTGGCTGCTGTACCCGGTTGTTGATATGCATGTAAATATATTTACACTCAACATATAGCTAGGCGTGACTGGCTACCATCTTTCGATTATTGATATGCATTATATACTCACACCCGATCCCACCTATTCATATTTGTACAGAACATCACGTTAGAAAGTTTAGTAGCCAACAAACATTTTCAATTCACTGCTATTACTAGTTTAATATGCGCATGCATATATAAATACACATTCACTTCCGCTAATAACATGCCTATATATATTCACACAGACAAACTGCTCGTGACTCCCTATTATTTTTCCTAGCTGCTATCTTATTGTCGGTATAGATATACACATCCACACAGATATCAAACTTCAAAGGCAGACATATTATATGTATATCAGTACGCATAATCAGCCACACTAATCAAAAAATTGCTAAAACTTGGAGTTTAATTACCGAAGAGATAGGGGGCGTCGCGTGCGATTCAGGCGAGAGGGGAGGTTGGGGCGGTGGAGCGTGCTTCACTGGGCCGTGCGCAGGTCGGAGGCGAGCTGGACTTGGACGGAGAAGATGGCGGGAGCAGATGCGGGCGACGGAGAAGGGACGAAGCAGAGGCGGGCGACGGAGAAGATTGGAAGATGAAGCAGAGGCGGGCGAGAAGATTGGAAGATGAAGCAGAGGTAACGACGGCGAGGGTGGTGGGGAGGTGGTGGGGCGACGGCGAGTTGAGGAGCTGAAGATCGCCGGGAAAATTCAGAGCAGAGAGGGAAAATCGAGCGAGGAAGAAGAAGGAAATTAGGTCGGGGCGGGTTTTAAATTAAAGAGTTTTAAACGACGGTTCCCTCAAAAACCGTCGTTTAAAATCGTCACTGTACCGGTTTTAAACCACGGTTTGTAAGAAACCGTCGTTTAAAGTCGTCACTGTACCGGTTTTAAACCACGGTTTGTAAGAAACCGTCGTTTAAAATGTAACGAGGCGCAAGAAAAACGTCGGTTAAACCTTAACCGTGGTTTATTGTTTCACCGCCGAAACTATAAACGACGGTTTCGCAAGAACCGTCGTTTATAACACCTAAAAACCACGGTTCTCTGACCAACCGTCGTATAAAGTCACGCGGTAATGTTTAAACCACGGTTCCCACTAAAACCGTGGTTTAAATGGCGTCACATAAAATCTTTTTTCTTCTAGTGACATTAATAAGATTAGAAACATAGTAGTTATAATATATGGGTTGATTTCATAAATATTCAAAACAAGTGGGGTAAATATTGAGGTTACCGAAAATATATTGGCTGTTTGGGAATTGTTAAAATTTGGGCAGAATATAATATAAGGTTGGAATGGTATATTTTGACATTATATTAAAGTATAAGAGAGTATAGTTAAGGGAGATTTTAGGAATAAATATGCCTTATAAGCATTTACATAAATGATGAGAACTTCAAATAAATGATGATTAAATTTATTGTGAGAAAGGAACCCTATAATTTATATCATATGAATTTAAAATGTGGAGTAAAGATATAATATGGTTTACAAGTCATATAAGGAATTATGCAATTATAAGTAGAAACGTGACTATAAAAACGACTATGCTATAAACATGCACTAGTTATAGTATTTTACATTCACGCAGAAAATATGTAAACAATAACGTATATTAGCAACTATAATATATGTGTACATAAGTATTATAAATGTCCATGCATGTTCGTAAGTATGATTACGTAAATTATTCCGTATACCGAAAGGGTTAGATTACATGCATGCACGTACGTGTTATTCTCACATGCATGCACCTCAGTAAGCACGTTAACAGTTTAAGAACGTAACTTCCACGTAATAAATGTTACTACCGTAGCGACTATTATATACTCGTGAACTATAACGAGTAACTAAATTTAAATCCCGAGAATTAACGAACACCAAGTGAACGAGAAACCAACTAAGAGGTTAGTTAGGGATAGAGATTGGAGTTTGGTCTAGGGTGATCGAGGTAGGTTCGGAGTTATAGTTATTGATATTAGAACATCGTATATTCCAGAGATACGGGTCGGTAGGCACGAGCTTCGTGAGTTCAAGAGGATACGCGCGAGTTGGCACGCTAGCGTTCCATCGGTGTACAATATGTTCATTGTGTGGTCTGAACCCCTGGGAATCCTCGGGTTCGGGTATTTGCTAATCGAATTTTTTTAGGGTAAATTAATGAACAAAGAATCAAATAATAAAGTAATAAAAGAATAAAACCTACAACTCTAAATACGGGTAGCAAAAATCCCGGTCAAAGTAGCAAGGAAGCATATTAAGACCAAGAATGTCGAACCCTAGGGACTTGTATAGAAAATTAGTCCTAGCCTTGGTAATTATTAATTCTTACTAAATAAAAAAGGGGAAAGTGTGAAAATATTTCTAATCCTAACTAAACTAATTAAACTAACTATTCACAACGAACTAACCTTGATTAGGATCAATTACCAGTGTAAGAACTCCTATGATCAAGGGTCAAAAGTGACAAGTCTCAAAAAGGATTTTTTCTCACAAAATGAATAGCCGGGTGTCATGCCGGAACTCCGATACCCGACACATTCAAGAACTTTGAACGTGCCGGACATCTTCCATCCGGCATTACGTCCGGCATCTTCATTTCGTAAATACCATTTCCAGTTTCGAATATGACAACAAGTGCTCAACATTCTTATTTGCGCCGTGCATAATTAATGCCGCAAATACAAACAGAACAATGGAGAAATAAGAGATTAATCCTAAATCTTAAGTCTTTGTTGCCCACTTTTCAGGACAACAAAATTTAAGATTACCCAAACTCTAATCTATCCTACTCTTGTTTTACAAACCTTAAATAGGACTTAAATAAGAGAACAAGAGAAGATCCTTATTCTACTTTTATGAAGATTAGAATTCTGGTTAAGAAACTTGTAAATTCCATTAATGATCAAGATTGTTTACAAGGATAATCTTCCTAAAAAAAGCAATCAAGGAGTCTACTAAAGCAACCAGACCATTGAGAGAAGATACAAGGAGGAACGAGAGTACAACTTGATGAGAATTCTCTCGAACTCGATAATGTCTTCCTTCTGCAGGTTGGATTCGCAGCAGTTCGTCGTGATTTTGAGTGGTTTTTGAATGTAAAATGACGACAAAGTTGTATTCTCCAAGTGTAGACTCACGGCCTTTTATAGACTTGAAAAATCTCCAGGTGCCGGATCACATGCCGGGTAGAAGTCATCCGGCATGTGAATTAAACACGTGCTTTCCAGTAACGGTCGAAACCGTCAGGGGGCGAAAAGTCACTTGTGCCGGAAAGGGATGTCCGGCACCGTACCCGGGACTGGGTATTTGGTTAACGGTAAATAACCGCTATCTATAGGTGAACAGGCTCGTCCCTTACTTATGTCGGCTACAAAACACCCGACAACATGCCCGGCAAAAACTCTTTTCGCTGCGCACATATGCCGTGTAGAAGGAACCCGGCTCTTCATCCGGTAAGGCCTGGTTTTTGATGCAGAACTTTGTCCCTTGCATGAAAACACTCAAAGCATAAGTCTGGTCATATAAAATGGCTTTTTGAACAAAATAATGTTATTACTACCTATTTTAATCTTATTTTAACTAATAATACTACAAATCTAGCTTACAATGAGATAATTCTTCCCTAACTACCTGACTCTTATTCACAAGCATCACTTAATCTTTCTCATTTCATCAATAATATACAAGTAGGTATAAAGTAAAACATTCAATCTCAAAAACGGATCAAAGACTCATGGGCTATATTGCATAAGGGATTTTGCATCTCTCCTCTTTTCGGTTTCCAACATTCAGCTCTATTTCTCAAGAGTTTTTGAAAGTGGCCAAGACACTCATCAATGGTTAATGGTTCAGCCCTATTTTTAAACGGTTTCTGAATCTAACCACGATTTTTGCATTTCAATAACGGGGAATTTAGGAGAAAAACAAAAGAAAAAACTCTCATTTCTTGCTTTGATTTCAAGGCAATCTTGCAACTCATATTTTTTTTCTCTTTTCTTCTTTTCTTTTTTCCGAAGCTTTTTCATTTTTTTTCCTTTTTTTATCACCTTTTTCTAAGATATTCCCCCTCAAGAATTGAACTATTTTGAAAAGGAAGAAAAGATATATTACCCAAAAGTAGATCAAGGACAAAAATAGAAGTAAGGTCATATACTCATGTTAACAAAAAGAATCACGAAGTGAGAAATGATATCTAAAGGTCATTAAAAAGCTTACCTCTTGAGAGAACAAATATTTAGCCTTCCCTAATGTCAACTTAATCAAAGACATGCAAAAAGCTGAGTAGAAGGTTGATAAACTTAACACTTATTATATTGGATAAACTAGACAAGCTATATGTTTTTTTAAGTTGAAAACTAAAGAAAATATTTTTTTAAGGGGGGTCCCCCTACCCTACACTAGGCAGGAACACTGTCCCCAGTGTTCGAAAGATAAATAAAGAAATAAACAAATAAAGAATAAAGGAATAAGAATAAAGAAAGAAAAACTCCATTGGAGTGGATATGCGTGAAATGGGAAGGCCCTACACGTGGCCGTTGGCCAGAGCGTACTGGTGTGTAGAGCAACGACGCCATGCACGAGCAGTGGTCTTCATTTTGGTTGAGGGGAAGTTGTTGAGGAATAAGGCATAATGAAGTTATCAAGGTAGACTGAATGTGTTATGGCAGGTTCACTGCATAAATACTTCTTCAAGCGAGAACCATTGACTTTAAAGCACCCACCTTTGGCATTTTCAACTTCGAAGGCACCAGATGCGTTCATGGAAGTGATGGTGAAAGGTCCAAACCAATGCGATTTTAACTTCCCAGGGAAAAGTCGTAGACGGGAATTATAAAGGAGGACTTTATCACCAATCTCAAAGTGGCACATAAGGATGGCTTGATCATGCCACTTCTTAGTTATCTCCTTATATAGGCTGGCATTCTCGTAAGCACTGTGGTGTAACTACTCAAGTTCAGAGAGCTGGAAGTTGTGCTTTATCCCAACAGCCTTAATGTCAAAATTGAGAGATTTTAATGCCCAGTAAGCTTTATGTTCAAGCTCTACTAGTAGATGACATGTTTTTCCAAACACCAGACGGAAAGGAGTGGTCCCTATAAGAGTTTTGAAGGCAGTCCTATAGGCCCACAAAGCATCGTCGAGTTTTTGTGACCAATCTCGCCTAGATGAACTTACTGTTTTCTGTAAAATCCATTTTAACTCTCGGTTTGAGACCTCAGCCTGTCCATTGCTTTGGGGATGATAGGGGAGTGCTACTTTGTGATGAACTCCATACTTATGTAGTAGGGCATCAAATTGGCGATTACAGAAATGGGAACCACCATCAGAAATGATTGCTCGGGGCACCCCGAATCTGGTGAAGATTTTTTCTTCAGAAACTTTTAGGACTGTTTTGGCGTCTCTGGAAGAACAGGAGACTGCTTCTACCCACTTTGAAACATAGTCCACAGCGACTAATATGTACTGATGGCCTTGTGATGAAGGGAATGGACCCATGAAATCGATGCCCCAAACATCGAACAACTCTACTTCTAGGATGTTGTTCAAAGGTATCTCGTGGCGCCTGGAGATATTTCCCATCCTTTGGCAACTGTCACACTGTGAGACAAATTTGTGAGCGTCTTTATGTAGTGTAGGCCAAAACAAACCTGATTCTAGAACTTTAGCAGCCGTCCGGGTGGAACCGTGATGTCCTCCAGCCTCTTTAGAGTGACACATGTAGAGAACTGAGGTAGCCTCATTTTCAGGGATACACCTCCAGATGACCCCATCAGCACATACCTTAAAAGGTAAGGGTCATTCCAGAAGAAGTGTTTGATCTGGGAGAGGAATCTCTTCTTTTGCTGAAAAGGGAGTCCATGAGGAACTACTCTAGAGGCTAGGTAGTTGGCGATGTCAGCATACCATGGTTCTTCATTGCTTACTATCAACGCAGAGAATAACTCAACCCAATTGGCAAAAGTTCTCTTTTCAACCATGTCTTCTATTTGCTGGACGCTGAACACTGTCTCGTCTGGGAAGTATTCTTGAATAGGAACTCCATCATATGGTCTTGTGATACGGGACAAGTGATCAGCAACTCCATTATGGCACCCTTTCTTATCTACCACTAGAACATCAAATTCTTGTAGCAGGAGAATCCAACACAACAATCTTGGCTTAGTGTCTTGGTGAATAGGTATTTCAGGGCGGAGTGATCGGTGTGCACTATAACTTCACTTCCCCATGGATAAGAATGGAACTTATCAAGGGCGAAGACAACAGCAAGAAGCTCTTTCTCTGTAGTTGTGTAATTCTTTTGGGCATCCACAAGAGTCTTACTTGCATAAGTTATAATCCGCAATACCTTATCCTTCTTTTGACATAGTGCAGCCCCCACAGCGTAGTCATTTGCATCGTACATGATCTCAAAGGGAAGAGACCAATCAGGGGCAACGACCTCAGGGGCTGAGACAAGCTTCTCTCTGATGATCTCGGAAGCCTCAAAACATTCTCCTGTAAAGTTGAATTTAGTATCCTTGGCCAACAGATCACTTAAGGGCTTTACGATCTTTGAGAAGTCACCAATAAACCTTCTATAGAAACTGGCATGACCCAGGAATGCTCTTACTTTTTTTACTGAGGTAGGAGGAGGGAGCTTCTTGATGACCTCGACCTTGGCCTGGTCAACTTCAATACCTGCCTTGGAAACACGATTCCCCAAAACAATGCCCTCTTTTACCATGAAGTGGCATTTTTCCCAACTCAGCACCAATTTGGTTTCTTCGCACCTGGCTAAGATTAGATCTAGTTGCTGCAGACATTCATCAAAAGTAGGGCCATAAACACTAAAATCATCCATAAATACTTCAATACTTTTTCAATAAAATCAGCGAAAATTGCCTGCATGCAACGTTGGAAAGTAGCAGGTGCATTGCAAAGCCCAAAAGGCATCCGAGTATATGCAAAGGTACAGTAAGGGCAGGTGAAGGTAGTCTTATCCTGGTCCTCAGGTGCAATTGGGATTTGAAAATACCCTGAATACCCGTCGAGGAAGCAATAAAATACTTGCCCTGCTAACCTTTCCAACATTTGATATATAAATGGGAGGGGGAAGTGATCTTTTCGGGTGGCTAAATTTAACTTCCTATAATCAATGCACATACGCTACCCAGTTGTATTTCTTTGGGGGATCAACTCCCCTTTATCATTTAGGACTGCTTCCCCCCCCCCCCCCCCCCCGTTTTGGGTACCACCTGGACAGGACTTACCCAAGGCTATCAGAAATGGGGTATATGATACCAGCGTCTAATAATTTGAGAACCTCGTTTTTGACAACTTCTTTTAGGTTGGGATTCAACCTCCTTTAAGCTTGCCTCATTGGTTTATGGTTTTCTTCCATGCAAATACGGTGGGTGCAAAAACTATGATCAATACCTTTTAAATCTACCAGACACCAACCTATGGCTCTCTTGTGATTTTCCAGGACTTCTAACAATTTGACTTCTTGTTCAGGAGAAAGAAGCAAGGAAATAATTACAGGAAGAGAGTTTATACCTGATAGGAAGACATACTTTAGATCAGAAGGAAGTTCCTTTAGTTTTACCTCTAGTGGATGTTCAATGGAAGGTATGGCCTTTTAAGGTGGATACTCGAGCCTCTCCAGTGGTGGTTGATAACTTTTCCTTTTCCCATGTTGAGTTGCTCAACGACTGCATTGATCTCTTCCTGTGGATACTCGAGCCTCTCCAGTGGGTGTCAACCAAGGAGATAGAGAAAGCCTCTTCATCATTTATGAATTCGTCCGTGCTGTCGTCTGCTAGCAGACCAACACAACAAATGGTATGAGCAGAAACACTTTTTCTTACCATCTATGTCATGTTTAATTCTATCTTCTTATCCTCGAATTACAAGGTGACCTTGCCATCATAGACGTCAATGACCGCTCTGGCAGTACTTAAGTATGGTCGCCCTAGGATCAGTGGGACCTCAGTATCCTCACTAATATCCAAGATGACGAAATCGGCGGGGAAGATGAATTTGTCAACTCTTACCACCAAATTTTCTACCATTCCCATTGGTGTGATGGAGGATCTATCTGCCAACTGGAGGGAGAAAGAAACGGGCTTCAGTTGACTGCCACGGATCCTTGTGAATATGGAGTATGGCATGATATTAATACTCGCGCCAAGGTCATATAACCCATGGCCACAATCAACATTTCCAATACAGCAAGGCACTATCGGCAATCCTGGGTCCTTCTGTTTGGGTGGCATTGCTCTTAACAGTGTTGCCGAGCACTCTTCCGTCAGTGCAACTGTCTCCAAATCTTTCATTTGCCTCTTGTTGCTCATCAGTTCCTTGAGGAATTTAGCATAGGTAGGCATCTGTTTTAAAGCATCTATCAAAGGAATATCAATAGTTAAGCGTTGAAATATTCCTAAGAATTTCTTAAATTGCTCATCCATATGCTTTTTCTTGAGCCTATTTGGAAATGGTAATTTTTCTTTTGCTTGATTATTGATAGAAGTGGAGACAGTAGAAGGAGATTTAGAAGTAGAGGGAAGAGAGATAGGAGCCTGTGTCTCCTGTGAGGGTATAGAAGGAGTTGTCTCCTCTACATCATCAGATGCCACTTGTTTTTCTTTTTCTTGATCCGAACCCACCTCCTTGCCACTTTTGAGAGTAACGGTGCTTGCATCTTTGCTTCCAAGTAGAGCTGATCATAATCAGGATAGCCCAACCGTCCAGTCCAGCCTGGCCCGTAAATTAGACCAATGGGCATGGGTAGAAAAAATAACTGGGCGAGTTTGGACAAAAAATAACAGCCCGAGTATTTTTTCGGACCGGGTTATGGCTAAATATTTTACCCAGTTGATGGCCCGGCCCGGTCCGAATGTCATAGTACATCTTACATTAGTATATGTTATTTTAAATATGTAAACAAAAGTAATAAAATACTTACAATAATACAGTGGTAGTTATTCAACTAAATGAACCGCATACACTTTGTCTTATAAAATTTATTTTATGTCATGCACACTCTTCAAAATCTATACTGCGTATCTTACTTTAAGATCTATGTTACTAAATAGATAAATTTGAGTTAAAAGCGGGCTGGGCGGACCGGGCTATGGCATGAGCATTTTTTTAGGTGGGCGGGTTGGGTTTAGGTGATTGGCCCGATTGGGCGGGATTGGGCTAAACCCTTGGTCCGATTAGGCAGGATTGGGCTAAACCCTTGGCCCGATTGGGCTGCAAATTTATGTCTAGCCCGGTCCGAACTCGGCCCGTCCGCCCAGTTGATCAGCTCTACTTCCAAGGATAACTGATTTCGCCTGCTCTCTCGGGTTTAATTGAGTTTGGGAAGGAAATTGGCCATGAGGCCTAGGTTGGGTAAGAAATTGTTGAAGTTGAGAATGCAAAGATTTTTGGTCCTTACGCAATGTAGAGATTTCTTCTTGCGTATCTCTGGATTTATTCATAAGGGCCTTCGTCATATCCCTCATCTCGGCCATCTCAGCTTCAGAGTTGGATGAGAGTTGGGGTGATTGGTGAGAAGGCACTATGTTATAGGGAGGTTGGGCGAATTACCTTTGACCTCCTTAATAGCCGGAATTTTTTTGAAAGTTTTGGTATGGTTGGGAACCTCTTTGCCAAGGTTGCCGGTACCCTTGATTGTTGGCGACGTAGTTCACCTCCACAAATTCCTTAAGTTCTTGTAACATAGGACACTGCTCGAAATCATGTGATCCGCCACACTGTGTACAAGACACGTCATAAGGTGGTAAAGAAAACATAGAAGAACGAGTTACCTGAGCGGACGGTCTTTCATTAGCCATGTTTACCTGTTGAGGGAGAGAACTTATAGCCAGTTGCTCCACAACTTTTTGTAGAGCACTTACCTTTGTGGACAGTTGAGCATTGCTCTCCAGCAATTGCTCGTGACTCTTCATTAACTTTTCAAATTTGTTATCACTTTCTCCAATATGGTACAAACCTGGAGTGTTGCCTCCTGCCCCTCTTGTGGCCTAGTCACTAATTTCCTCGCATAGGGATTCAATCCCGTCCAGAAATTGTTCCCCTGGTTTCTTCAGGATGTCGGCGCCAAGGGAGGACAACACCATCGTCTTGTATTGGTTCACGAGCCCTTTGTAGAACAATTGAGAGAGTTGCTCCTTCGTGAGACCATGGAGGGGACATTTCAGAAGTAACCCCTTGAATCTATCCCAAGCTTCGCAAATGTTTTCTGATCCAGGTTGCTTGAAGTTATAGATCTCAGCGGTCATTTCCAACGTGCGACTCGGCGGTAAGAACTTGTCGTAGAACTTAGTCACCATGTCGTCCCACGTGGAGATGGTGTTTGGCGTCAAACTGTGATACCATTTGTTGGCTATGCCAGTAAGGCTGTGTGGGAAGAGGGAGAGGCGAGCATATTGCAAAACCGTGTCAGTAGCGGTAAGACTATTGACATGCTATAGAAATTTTGTCACGTGGAGTAATGCTTCATCTGGGTTGGAACCATCAAACATTCCCAACTCCTTGACACAATGGATTTGATGTTATGGATTCAACTTCTGCCATTCATCATAATCGGCTTGAGGAAGATGAGGGAGATTGATGGCCGGCTTCTGGCCTTGGTTTAAGGGCCTATTGATGTTGCATACTGTTTCCATCTTGCTCGAAGTACTTGGATCTCCTTGTATGTAAGGTAGGTTCTTCTTTTGCCTTAAGGTTCGAAGCAGTGTTCTTTCGATCTCTGGATCGTAGTATGTTACTTCATCAGAGAGATTGTGTGACCGAAGAAGCATTCACTAAAAAGAAGGCAAGTACCTAAGAGATGACAAAAGGAACTGTTTTAATGTAACATGAAAAGAATATGTATTCACTAATATATACTTTTATTTTAAAAGAAGATAACATTGTCATTACATAAAAACATATAAAAGAAACTACAATAAAACATATAAAAGATACTAAAATATATAACTAGTAGATAGCCCTAAACCTAGTATGCCTAACTCTACTAGTGAAGATCGCATAGGAGGGGGGCCTTCGATGAACCCTATTGGTGAAGATACCCATATGAGGGAATCTTCGCCTAAGTTTATCCACGGGCAGAACCCTCATGCGCGCTGTAGTCCTAAGGCAGTGGTAGGCAAGGGCTGGTCTCAATTTCTTCCTCTTAATAAAAATTTCTACCCCTGTGCGGGGGTAGAGTTCATTCACTACATAGATATGCAGAAAATGAAAAAGATCCGACACCCCACTTTGCAACTTTGCCATCCAAATGTTTCTAGGCATCTTGAGCACAAAGTTGGACAAAGGGTGAGACAATTATAAGAGGAAGGAAATCATATAAGAGAGAAACAAAGATAAAAAAATGATAAGTTGAAAGCGCCGGGTGGAATGCTGGATACGCAGTGTCCGGCTTCAGACTTCCTCTGATTGTGCCGGATCACGACACCCGGCATGTTTCGAAAACACGAGAACAAAAATAACAAATAATTAACACTCGGCGGCAACAAAAACAAAAGAAATAGAACATGTCGGACATATTGCCGGATGTATAATACTTGGCCCTGACTTCCTCCGAATGTGCCGGGTTTATCTTACCCGGCATTGTGCACGGCATGTTCAATAAATCAGAAATTAATGCAAAAAAATCAACGAATAACAATTATCAATTACCAACTTCAAGACTTGGACTAATTCCAAGTCCCCGGCAACGGCGCCATTTTGCTAATCGAATTTTTGTAGGGTAAATTAATGTACAAAAGAATCAAATAATAAAGTAATAAAAGAATAAAACCTACAACTCTAAATACGGGTAGCAAAAATACCGATCAAAGTAGCAAGGAAGCATATTAAGACCAAGAATGTCAAACCCTAGGGACTTGTATAGAGAATGAGTCCTAGCCTTGGTAATTACTAATTCTTACCAAATAAAAAGGTGGAAAGTGTGAAATTATTTCTAATCCTAACTAAACTAATTAAACTAACTATTCACAATGAACCAACCTTGATTAGGATCAATTACCAGTGTAAGAACTCATATGATCAAGGGTCAAACGTGACAAGTCTCGAAAAGGATTTTTTCTCGCAAAATGAATATGCTGGGTGTCATGCCGGACTTCTGATACCCAGCATATTCAAGAACTTTGAACGTGTCGGACATCTTCCATCTGGCATTACGCCCGGTATCTTCATTTCGTAAATACCATTTCCAGTTTCGAATATGACAACAAGAACTCAACATTCTTATTCGCACCGTGCATAATTAATGCCGCGAATACATACAGAACAATAGAGAAATAAGAGATTAATCCTAAAGCTTAAGTCTTTGTTGCCTACTTTTCAGGACAACAAAATTTAAGATTACCCAAACTCTAATCTATCCTACTCTTGTTTTACAAACCTTAAATAAGACTTAGAAATAAGAGAACAAGAGAAGATCCTTATTCTACTTTTATGAAGATTAGAATTCTGGTTAAAAAACTTGTAAATTCCATTAATGATCAAGAGTGTTTACAAGGATAATCTTCCTAAACAAAGCAATCAAGGAGTCTACTAAACCAACCAGACCATTGAGAGAAGATACAAGGTGGAACGAAAGTACAACTTGATGAGAATTCCCTCGTACTCGATAATGTCTTCCTTCTGCAGGTTGGATTCGCAGCACTTCCTTGACAGCAGGTCGTCGTGATTTTGAGTGGTTTCTGAATGTAAAATGATGAAAAAGTTGTATTCTCCAAGTGTAGACTCATGGCCTTTTATAGACTTGAAAAATCTTCAGGTGCCGGATCCCATGTTGGGTAGAAGTCATCCGGCATGTGAATTAAACATGTGCTTTCCAGTAACGGTTGAAACCGTTAGGGTGCGAAAAGTCACTTGTGTCGGACAGGGATGTCCGTCACCATACCCGGCACTGGGCATTTGGTTAACGGTAAATAACCGCTATCTTTTGGTGAACAGGCGCATCCCTTGCTTATGCCAGCTACAGAACACCCGACAACATGCCCGGCAAAAACTCTTTTCGCTACGCACATATGCCGTGCAGGAGGAACCCGACTCTTCATCCGGCAAGGCCTGGTTTTTGATGCAAAACTTTGTCCCTTGCATAAAAACACTCAAAGCATAAGTCTGATCATATAAAATGGCTTTTTGAACAAAATAATGTTAATACTACCTATTTTAATCTTATTTTAACCAATAATACTACAAATCTAGCTTATAAAATATGATAAGTTTACGGCTTATCAGCATTGTTTGTTTATATGATAAGCTGGGCATTTGGTTAACGGTAAATAACCGCTATCTTTGGTGAATAGGCGCGTCCCTTGCTTATGCCGGCTACATAACACCCGGCAACATGCCCGGCAAAAACTCTTTTCGCTGCGCACATATGCTGTGCAGGAGGAACCCGGCTCTTCATCCGGCAAGGCTTGGTTTTTGATGCAGAACTTTGTCCCTTGCATGAAAACACTCAAAGCATAAGTCTGATCATATAAAATGGCTTTTTGAACAAAATAATGTTAATACTACCTATTTTAATCTTATTTTAACTAATAATACTACAAATCTAGCTTATAAAATATGATAAGTCTATGGCTTATCAGTATTGCTTGTTTATATGATAAGAGTGATATGTGTGATATGCATGATGTGTGTAGATTATTTCCTTGACTGCCAAGCGTTTATTATTGTGCGCGATCGTCTATCGGACGATGTGATTTCGATTCTCATTCGATGAATACTAACAATTAAGAGACTTTAAAATTCCTGATTAACCTAAGTAAGACACTTAGGAATGAGACTCGGGATCCCCAGTCTCTAGAGCTTGAATCTCGAACATGAATATGACCTACACTATTTCTAGGTATGTACGTAAGACCTCGAAGGCAGTTATGATGATAATGAATTCTCCATAACCTAAGACTTAACTTTAGGTAGTTGATTAATGATTTAATCACATGTTGGAGAGCGTTTATATATGTTATGGAAATCCAATTAGTTTCGACTAATTGGTTGCGCATTAGTGATCACCGGAGTATAACGTCCGGATCGGACTGGCTCCTCTTAAATTCCAACGGGCCTAGATAGACTGTTGGTCAGAGGGTGCTACTGTTGGCACACGGCTTCGGCCATTCATGGACGCCTTTATTAGGCAAGTGGAAGTCCCGGGATCGAATGATCCTTGGCAATGAGCACCTTGTGTGTACAGGGGACGATTGTCCAGTGAGATTAGTAACGGGTTGTCCTAACATGACACCACTGATTTTAAGAGTAAACTTAATGATAAATAACATGACTCAAAGGGAAAAAAATTACAAATACCTCGATGGAAGCGATTATGCGTTCACGTGGTTGTATATTGTATGTTGTATGTTGTGAATGGATTATTACATCGATGGATTGTCACGTGTTTATTTATGTCATTTATTTCCTTCTATATAAACTGTAAAATGAACTAGCATGTAATCAATCTCATGTTAAGACGGTTAAATGACCTAAGTGACCTAAAGGGTCTAGGATTACACTTTAGCATATTCAGCGTTTTCGCTGAACCTATACGGCACCCCATTACAGGTACTTGATTGTATTGCGAGCCAGAGTGCGGGATTTTGGGTAGAAGACCTTGACTTTTGTATACATATCTTCAAACTTCATTTTGTATTGGCACACTACGATGTTAGATTCGGGATTTTAATTAGTAGCTCACTTGTGACTTTTGGAAAATTAGTTAGTGGTATACCTTTGATTATACCTTAGGGATGATACTCAGCTTTTGAATCACGGGTATAGTTAGGTAGGTCGCTCACTAATTACTTTTGGAATTTTAGTATTCTAAACTCGGTTTAAATATGTATCCTCGTCATCATAGCAATTATCATTGTACGGTTGATATAGTTGTAGGATTAGACGCTTCGTTATTCACATGGGTGGGTAACGGCGGGTAAAACCCGGGGTATTACGTTTAGGTTTTAAATGCCATTGCGACGATTTATTTTCTGCTATGATTTGTGTTAGTTAATATTGTATTTGGGGCGCGATTAACGGGGGTGTTACAGGTATGAAATGCAAAATAAGATAGAGACTAAGAGGCCAAAGTAAACCAAGGAAACATGAGCACGATGAAAGCTCAAAATTATTAGGGAAAGAGCATAGCAGGGTTCCTATGGCCTAAAACTCACTTCTAGTGGTCCCTTCCATCCCTTGAAGCCAGAAGTCCATATGGCATCAATCCTGGCAGCTCCCGGCTGGGCCAGAGCTGCCTTATAAATAGATTGGACTGGGACAGGGTTCGGTGACTCTCATGTGGACTAGGGCGATCACTAAAATATGCTTCTTATTGACTGATTCCACTTTTCCTTTCTTACTATTTAATGCTTAATGGATGGGAGAATCAAAGAGTCTTGTTGATCCTTACTTTTCAAGGCCCGTTCAAAGTTACATTTTTTTTTCTGGCTAACCATATCATGGGGGCCAATAGGGTCTCTACCTTTAGAGGACCTAGGTGAAGAATTTTATGGGGGATTCGAACCAAGACCCAAATTATTTGAGCCTGAAGCACCCACTTGAGGATCTTTACCTTGATCATCCTAAGATTCCAATGATGGGCTATTAGGTGAATGTTGTTGGGAACTTTCGATGAAACTGTATGCAACCTTCCAAATATCAATATTATCCTTCGAGAAAGACCATTGTCCCAAGCGGAGCTCAGAAGCCCGAAGCTAAGGGCCGTAAGGATAAACACTTGCATGAGTAATGAGCTGGTTGGGGGTAATCCTTTGTGGAGTGGGTGAAGAGACCACACCGAAAATAAATTTGGCGTCAATCTCTCGTAGGTAATGCGAATTGTGAACTTAACCCCTTCGAACAATTTTCAAGCAACGGATAAAGGGTTTGTTGACCGAGATCATGGCTTTGAACCTCAAATAATCACCCCCAAGGTGACTTGCTTCTTCACCGAATTCCATAAAAGTTCCATAGCGGCAAGCAAGACTGCAGGTAGAGTCCTTGTTGTGAAGGATCAGGGGAGCATCATGTACCTTAATCCAGAAGGAAAAAAAAAAGAAATCATGGTCCGTGGGAGCCCTGCCTTATCAATGCGTTGAAAGATTAAGAAAAGCTTCATCAAAGGAACATGTCCCCTGATCAAGAACAACATGCATCATGTTGATTCGTTCAAATTCCAGGAGGAAAACCTGCCTGCATGTTTGCCTAATGGAGCATGATCAAACCTTTGTAAGGGTTGTCTTCATCACCCTAATGTCCACACACTACGATTAGTTAGGAGCTTGGCCAGCAAGCATCGATTGAAAGAGGTGGTTTGGTTATGCTCCATCAGACCATCAATAGAGAGCACCAAGGATTCGTCTTTTGTGAGAGACAGCTCCTCACATTGAGAGGAAGGACCTTCCACCGAACAGGGAGTCGCGAATCCATAGCAAATGAGTGAAAAGACTAGAAAATATTTCAGACCTGTGACTCCACGCATATACCAAAGAGCAAGCTGGGGGCATGAATGCACACATAAGCAAGAGAAACCCACTTCCAATCAAGAAGGAAAAAGCTGGTCCAACGAAGTAGACCAAAGAAAATAAGAAGGGAGATGATGATCGAGGTTGAAAGCTCGAGAACGTTGAAGATCGATGAAGAATATCCCCACCGGCACCACATGCAAGTTATGATTGTGATTCATAAATGAAAGTGACAAAACATACTAAAGTTTATGAAATCTAGGAGGAATGTAACTAAGTGGGGTAAATCACAAAACATTAGATATCTTGTTCTAGTTTGATATTGGGGCGGCTATCTTGTCTATTATAGTGCAAAGGTGTATGAAGATCGAGTCTAGAATTTAATTAAAATTTATGGGAATTTGGTGTAGAATTTAGGAACTCAAAATACAAATGAAAATAGCTTATCAACCCAACCATATTTTGTTGACATTATTTAAAAAATTCAACTCTTGGGTATACTACCCTTTCAAAAGTAAAAGAAAAATACACCAATACTACATTCGTACACTGATCTTCCGAAATGGCTATCTTGACGAGAGTAGAAAGACGTGCATAAAATCGACCTATACGATACACTTTGTTATGGCAACCAGACTAGTTAGGCCCAAAATGTTACCCGGCTTGAGAAAATGAAATCATTAAAACCTATACATCTAGGTCAGATCGTGAATAAATGCTGGTGAACCCAATCCGATCTACCTGATTCTTTAAGGGGTGTTTGTTTTGGATAATCAGGAAAGAGAATCCGATTCCCTTTTCTTCTGTTTCTTTTGTCATATTTTCCTATTTTCAGAAAAGAGAAAGGGAATTGGATTACCCCAAAACTCTTTTTCCTGATTCCCCACTCCCTACTAGGGAATGTGATTCCCTTCCCCAGTACACTTTGACCGACAATATATGACAATTGACCAATGACTAATGACCATTGACCGGCGACCGGTGAATGTTGACCGGCAATTAATGACCGTTGACCGGTTATTTATTTCATTCCCCCAGCTCAAACAAACAACCAAAAAAATCAAAGGGAATTCTTTTTCATTCCTCTTCATTCCCTTTCCTTATTCAATTCCATTTCCCCCTTTGAACCAAACGCCCCCTAAGTGTCTTTATTAGGTTTACAAGATTAACATAATATGTAATGATGATTAACAAAATAATATTGTTTGTGATATATTAATAAAATCAGAGAACTAATTTTGAATTTTAAAGTAGAAGTCATAGCGAGCTGGGCCAACCGTGAGCCGAAACTCAGACCTAACGGAGTAACAACAAGCCCAAGCGCGGTCCATATGGTTTAAAGGTGAAAAACAAAACCGAACGAAAATCTTTTTGGGGCTTGCCCTTTCTTCTTATTTTTCAAATCTAATTGTCTAGCTTAGGATTTAGTGTACCAGGAAAATGACATTTCAACAGGATATAAACTTCATTAGTCACGACTAGCTGCTAGATTAGTAGCGGCTCAGCTATGGTGCAATTAGATCCAGCTACTTGGGTTAGTGCTTGGTTTGATCCGGTTTTTATTGATTTTATCTAATACTTTATTCGAGTTAGATTGTGTCAGGTGAATTCGGTTTGTACTCACATTGAGTGTTATATGATTTTAGATTAGTTTGGAACGGTCTAAGTGAATTTCATTTTAGGTAACTTTTTGCTTGAGTAATTTTGGCTTAGTTAACATATGAGTTTGTTAAGTCTTTTTTTTCTTTAATTATGGGACTGGATTTGAGTTAAATATTCAGTAATTTCATTTGAACACGCCAAATAAACCAACTTTGTTATTGATATTTTTTTTAATCTGACTTCAATCAATCTAAGTAGCTTGTATTATGCTAGAGTGACACTGTCATTAGATTAAACACTAAATTAAGAGGTGCAAGACAACCGAAGTGTAAGGGCTTTGATGTATGAGGCGTGAACACATCAGGTATATAATGCACCTGTAACACCCCTACCATTAATACATGATTACCGCCCAATCTCCTTACACGTCAGATACACGCAGCAGATACTTACTTACATACAATGGGTGATACAATGCCGTTAGTCACCCATGTGACTAAAAAGGCTACTACTTCTACATACAGCATCGGTCTGATGGACCGGAATCCCGAGTACTACACGTCTATAATACATACTCCATTCATCAATCAATTACAACAATGCTCCATTCAATACTTACTCCTCTTCAATCCATACATTACGATATACTTCACCGAGTCTACTAGGATCCTTATACATTTATAATGTCACTTCCAAGTTCATACATACTCTCTAGGAGTCTACATCTACCCATTTTCTCACAACTACTTACTTTCTAAGTACACGGGTGTGCCTCCGGTCTCTTCCTTGACCATATTCGCTTCGGGTACCTGCACGCTAAAAAATTGTCCCCCGAAGGGGTCAGCTTTCGCCGAGCATGATAACCGCATACCCCGCGTACTAGTGAGGGTACGCCGACCACTTGGTCGAATACATGCGGTTCGTTTTCATACAAACATACATGCATACATGCTCTTATACACAATATTACAATACATTACGCAAGGCATACACACATACATACACTTCATTACATACAAGAAGTACAACATAAACCATCCAATACATACTTACCTTTTTCCGAATTACACATACACATTACATACACAACATACGATACTTGTTAGCTTCATTGGTCCACCCGGGTTAATCGGGTGGAGATTACTCTTTTACTCGCTACTTCATACTTACACATACATACTCATACTCATACATACTTACGGATCCATACTTACTTACTCTTACTCTTACTCAAGTTAAGTCGTCGGGACCTCCGGCCCTGGGGACTACACCGTCCCACCTCCGGGATTTACTTGACTCACCAATCCGGGATGCTACCCATTTAAGGGATTTGGGCCGCGAACCAGTTTAAGAGTCAGGAATTGCAGCCAACCTCTCGTGACTCCGATCCTCACGCGTGGCGAAGCTATATAGGGACTTTCTACATTCCGGTTTACTCACTTAAGTTAGGAGTTAGGTAGTTAGGAATTAGCAGAAGTCAACATTCAAGCCACAATAATACAATACCCATATACCCTTACATACAAATACATTACATTATACAAGTACACTACAAAATATAATACACTTCATCATCATTCATATGTTTCATGAATTATACAAAACTAGTTCAGAAAATATCAAGAACAATGTAAACAAGCACAAGTAGGTGCAATATAGTCTGATTCATGCATTTATCTTATTAGGTGATCAAATAAGCCACAAATCGGGGTAACCAGATTAGGATACAGGGCATGAAGAAATCATACCTTTCACCGTTGTACTTGTATCCCAACGTTCCTCCGGTATTCACAATTCAAATCCTATGATATACATACAACGAATAATTAATCTAACTATCATTAATTTAATTCGGTTACCCTTACGTTCCCTAACTCATACTTACTAAGTCTTCACATTCTTATACTTACATTTTATTTACTTACTTTTAATTACTTAACAATGGTTTACTTACCTATATATGCATATATGTATAGGTGGTATACGTATACATACATACATATACTAACCATAGTCTTATAGTTTTTTCTTTTTTTTTTTGTAAGTTTGACCCGACCGAACTTGCGACGACCTTGCAAGTTCGGTCCAAGTCAGTAGGCTACATCGGGTGAAAATTCCAGGGCCGACCGACCTTGCAAGTCCGGTCCCAAGGTCGGTCCATTCCAGTGAGTTACTTAACGGAAAATTTAAGCCTGACCGACCTTGCAAGTCCGGTCACAAGGTTGGTCCATTCCAGTAGCTTACAAAACGGAAAATTTTTGCGTCGACCGACCTTGCAAGTCCGGTCGCAAGGTCGGTCCATTCCAGTAGGTTACAGACGGGAGAATTTCTCTGGTCCGACCGAACTTGCAAGTCCGGTCGCAAGTTCGGTCCATTCTAGAAGCTTTCCTGTCTTGTAAATCTGGGCTCGACCGACCTTGCAAGTTCGGTCCCAAGGTCGGTCCGGCCCAGTATTTGCATTTTTATTTCTGTTTTCAGTTCTATACTTTGCCCATTGTTTCTCCAATCTTCCTACATGTAATCCCACATGTTTAAACACTACTTAGGCCCTCCAAATTGCCTTAGTTCATCCACCAAACTCCTTACCAAATCCATCAATCCAGTTACACAATCTTCCTCACTTCCTTCCAGCACTTATACCTATTTTCTTTCTTCATTGCTACAGATTTTTAAACCAACTTCTACCATCCAATACTTCCTCTACCAATGTCACTCCTAGCATCCCAAATATCTCCTCTTACCATGCCAATTCCTTTCCAAGCAGTTTGCACCTTCTATGCCCAAGTTCCAACATTTACTTTACCAAGTCTTGCACACTAATCCTTCCTAACTTCTCCAATGCATATTAATACACTTTGCCACAGATTTTGACACTTACTCCCCCCTTCTTTAACTACCTCTTCTAATGTCATTTCTAGAGTTCCTAGTACATCACAATACATTATCTATCTCTCCCAATCTACCCCTTTTTATCTTTCTCCATCAAAATCTGTTACAACACTTATTAGCCACCTCGTTTCTAGTTCACTAAGTGTTCTAATCCTAGGCAAATTTTGCCATAGTTCACCTACAATTCACACTTATCCACACATACTCTTTATCACTAAAATCATTCCTATTCTAGCCACACCCATACAAGGGTCCTACCAGCAATACAAAGCAATCTAAATCATTACAATACATCAATACTCCTTCCAACATCACTACCAATACTCATACACAATATACTTGGCTCTAAGGCCTACAATCCACATACTAGTTCACAAATACTCACACTTCCACAATTACATTACTAATACATTATTTGGGTTCTTTTAGATTGGTTTACCCATTCCCATTACTCTAATGCACCAAAATTTAACATTAGTAATGAGCTCTTACCTTGAGCTTTTAATTCCTTCTTTCTTTCTCATTTCTCCTCCTTCTTCCTTTCTTGCCCAAATCGGCCATGTGGGGAATGGAGTTGCCAAATTCCATTCCCATCACCCAATGAGCACAAAACACTACAATTAATATACTAACCCTTAATTTAATGCTAGTTCAATGAAATGTTTGAAATAAAAATTCTAGGGTTTACCTTTGGAGAGTTTTAGAAGGGGTTTTAGCCCTTGGTTCAAGAAGGTGAATCCACCACCATTGCTAGGTTGATATTATGCTCAAAAGAGAGAGAGGGAACAAGGCATTACACAAGGGTAAAAATCGGCTACCAAAGGAGATGAAGAAAACTTAAGGTTTTCATGGAGATTTTTACCTTGTTGGAAAGAGGAGACTCCAAGCTCCATAATGGTGTGCTTTTCTCTTCAAATGGGGAAAACCCATGGAGATGAAACTCATCCTTTTCGAATTTTGAAAAGAGGGAAATGTAGAAGAGAATGAGGGGATTACAAATATGTAATTATTTTTACATTTGCAGCTTACATGAGGATGGAGCATGTGGAGAAAGGGGGGAAGCCATTGTTGTTGTTGGAGAAGCTCCAAAAATCGCACCCAGCCGAGAGAGGGAGGAGGAAGACGGTGAGAGAGGGAGAAATGGGAGAGAGAAGAGGAAAAGGTGGGAGTGAGAGGTGAGAGAGAGTTATTTTGCTTTTTGTACTTTTACTTTTTGCTTTATGATTTACTTATTTGTTAACTAGTTACATGTGTGTGTGAGGGATTATTTAACCCTTTAATAACCGGCCCCCTTTACAGTATACTAGCTGGAGCGTTTTTCGTCTTTTTACAGAAAACGCTCGTTATTTTACCCGGTTTTGGTACTGTTCACTAACCGGGCCCGTTTTCCGGAATTTTCTTGTTTAATTCTTTTTATTGGTTATTAAGCTTTCATAAATGCTTAATAATTATTATTTAATGATTCATAATTTTTACGGGTCTGTTTGACCACTTTAAGTCACGTTTTCGGGTTTCCTCGAAAAACGTGCGTTAAAGCTCTATTAGCGTTTTAATACATTATTTGGATCCGTTTTCTTCGGGAGTTGTTCCCGTATATTGTTTAGGTCTTATTAAACCTTTAGAATCCATATAACACGCTAACCGGGGTCTCATACCTCCTATGGTTACTTAACGCTTATTTAGCGTTTCCCGCTTTTTGAGCGTTTATTTATTTCTTTTGGGTTTATTTTTCCTTACTAGTATTAATTAGGTACCATTAGGCCCTTAAATACGTATTAGATTAATTTTAAATCCTTAGGTTTAAGTTCGGGGTATTTCAATCTACCCCCTTAGGAACTTTGTCCTCAAAGTTGTTCGAGGTTATGGGTTTACAATGCTTACTCATTCTTACGTGTCTAATACCAAGGCCATACCTTCTTCCTCCTTACAATTCCCAAATCCATTATTCAGGGTCTCTACATACCATACCCTACCAATGTACTATAGTTACTCCAATCCGTATTACTACCGACCATCCGGTTCCTCATTACCAAATTTATACATACATACAATGCAAAGCCATCCCCAAAGCGATGCAATACACATACAATCCCGCAGACACTCAGGTCATCTAGACACAGGACTCCTCTATGTCCCGCTGCCCTTGGAATAATACAACGTAATATACTACTATCTTCTCCCGTACCAGCTTCCAACAAATACTCTAGTCTCTAGTCTAAGGAAAATCCTTCCCCACGGCTACATAGAAATCCTTCTAAAACATACAACTCCAGATTCCAATTTATGTTCATTACTTCTATCCTATGTGTGATTCTTGTGACCACTTGAGGGGAGCTTCAAGAATCATTCGACCCTGATGTGATCAGCATCAGTGTCGAACTATCTTTCCACCCCAATTTGTGTTCGGTTTCCCTTTATCTGATCAGGATCAAGTTTGACTTTCCACATCAGATTCAATCAAACAAATAATTTAATTGTTTTCATTTTCTATCTTTTTACTCCTTCTAGTCGTAATTACGAATTCATACATCTCCAAAGGATGGAATCAGTCCATCAATCATCCTCACTCTACTTCCCAAATGCTTTACTCCATGGTTCAATCCTAATGCTCATTTCATCAACCTTCACTACTTCCATCCATTACTCACCATCATCTCCTATATTCTAACTAAGGAATACTACATTTATAAGATTTAGTTGTCTTCAATTGTTTCAAATATTTTACTTACGATTCCACTACTCATAAACTTCATTCATCTACTATCCTCATTCATTTTGTACTACTTCTTCAAAGGTTACAACACTTGTGGAGCTCCGTCCGCTACTCATTACTTTTCTTTTACTAATACTCTTACATTGGTGTTACAAGATGGGTATACTCCTCCTATGGTATTTGCATGTCTAATGCCTAATTACCATAATTACAGTGTGAATGAGTACTTATGTTTATTTAACATAGTATCAATCATCAATTTGGTTCTCATTTGTGCTATGCACATTATGGTTTATGTGTTTTGTTCACAAAACTTACATTAAGCGGTTTTCGCTCTACCCCCCTTAAAAGGGATTACGCCCACGTAATCTACCATATTTTATTATTATTACACTTTGGTTTAATCAGTTTGGGCAAACTGAAGCGTTTAGCTTCACTACGGTATACTATATAATATGCTCTGGTCAAAGGGTCTTAACCATACCAATGGTTTAGTCTTTGAACCAAGAGTTCCTATATGAGTTATTTAACTCATATGTAATTCGAATTCTAGCCTAATCGGCTTCAAGGCATTACTAGCCATTGTATTATGCTCTCTAGTACATTGATCTCCTAGCTAGGGCCCACTAGCTTCTGCTACGCGACCCTGATAACTTGGGTTATTCACCCTTCTTGTTATCCTTAATGTGCTATACATCACCTTCTCATCCGTCTATTATGGGAATGAGGTTTACTAAACAACTGCGGTATTCTTTTACCACGTTTGAACTCAACGAGTTTAAGATTTATAACCAGCTTTCTGGTAATCTGCTGCACATGCTATTTATGCTTTCACGATTATTCATTAAGCTCCTCCGACCTATTGTCGGGCGAGGTTAAGTCACTACTTAGTTGTAGTGCTTCCTCTGTTGTCACTAGCTTCTAAATCATACCAATTCTCCTGGTTCGGTACAAGTGTCCTTTACTTGTATGACCTTGCATTGATATGCGTCGGTTCTAGTGACTTCCTTAAGTCTCCTTTCACCTTTTATTCCATTGGAATTCACCTCTGTGATTGTTAGTGTGTTTCGCACTCTTCGTGCTTTTTTGGCCTTAGGCCGCACGGTTTGTTGCTAAGCTTGCTTAATTGGCTTGTGCCATGTTTGTTGGTGAAAAGAAGGGTTTACTACGGTTTACATTCTCCATATCCCTAGCCATCCCATTAGATCATTAGCTGCACAAGTGCAATACCAAACACTCAGTCATACAGAGTGCAGAGGCGTAAACGCTTGACAGTAAGTCACTTATGTGATAGGAAAGAATATTTCTGTGTGTCATCTCATACTTATACTCCGTGTCATTATCTGTCACTTCCTCATAGTGGTCGCTTGTTGCGCACCGTATTCTTACTCATTGTACAACATTGTTCTTACTGTCTCTGTTACTGTGTAGCACCTTTACTCATTGCCATTGTCGTTGGCACCATTTCCTTATGGTGTGAATACACTAGGAGTTTCCTGTGTTTGTGTGTATGACGGTTGTCGTAGCATACGGCAATCTTATTATCTTCCCAATGTGGAGATGTCTTATTCCACTTAGGTTTTATGTGTAGGTTAACTTACCGCACATTCTATCATCATTTGTGATACAATTTACCAAGTATCTTGGTTGACCAAGGATAAGGCAATTTACCAGTTTACAAGCTCTCTTGAGCGTTGGTCATTCATGGTGTGCAATGTGCACTCACATCGATTGTTTTTGACAATTACTGTCCTCCCAAAGCTGAGCATTGGTTTAGGCTCTGGCTGTGCAGTTTTGCTTGTATGTATATTACCAGGACATCCCACGAAACTTCAAGGGTTTTCTGGTCCCATTCTCCAATTGAAGAGTACTCTGTCATTGATGAATGAAAGTTCTTGTTGAGGGGTTTGTCTCCACTCATAGGTCTAATGACAAGGTTTGCTATGTTGGTGTTTACACAATGGTCCACTATATGTTTGGGTGTATATGGAGTATGCTTACTCCCTTAAGTCGTAATGGTTTGGAAATCTCATTTCCTTATCCCATCATCCCTTGGCAATATCTATTGCGTGGTTTTATTGTTATAGTAGATGGAAGCCTTTTATAAGGGTTCACATCATCACCGCATTAGTGGTCTTCGGTTACGAGGGGTACCTTCCCTTGGGTTTCTCGTAGTGTCCAAGTGTGGACTAGGCCAATGTTGGCATTATTATGATTCTCATGCCTTTGTGCTACCATTGCTACAGAAGGCATGGCGGTAGCTAAGAGCTTGTCGACTATATACTAGACTGATGTTCTAGTGATAGTGACATTGAGTTGGCCATTACTCCAAGTCACTCAAGATGTTGGGTTTGAATTTATGGTCCAGTTGTTGATTTCTTGTCGTATGAGGCAATATTTCTTGCAAGTCTTGTTAGTAATGGTGTGGGTTTTGCAACCGTTTAAGGCTACACAACGCATCAGGTTTATGGCTTTAGAGCCATACTGCTGCAAGCTATGCTCTTTGTAAGCTGCTTATACATGTTTCCACTCCATGTATACCGCCATAGGTTGGAGGTATTATTGGCTTCATGGTAAGTCGTGGCATCACGCTTCCGTTCATAGGAGGCCTTTTTAGGCAAATGGTATTAATAGGTGCCTCTCAGTATCTTAGGGCATTTCCTGTTAAGTGAAATCCCTTCGGTGTCCTAGCCGAGTGTTCGTTTTAGCTCCCGTGCTCATATCGTTACGCTTGTTCAGCTGTTGTTAACGCAGACACCCTTCAAGGATCGCTCCTGGGTGTTGGTAGCTGTGCCGTTACATCCGGCTAATGTTTATAACATGTGTTGTCCTCTATACCGTCTTATGGCATTGCATTAAGCTACCTCCTTTCGGGTTATGACGTCTCCCTTCGTTGGGTAGACCGTTTATACTTGCTCCTAGTACTTGGGACTAGGTTTAAATATCCTCTCCGATGATGGGTTGTGCTTCGTAGTAATCTTGTGATTGTTCTTGGGAATTCCGCCCCGTTTGTTGAGTATTGTTAGGTTCACGTTAGGCATTCGCCTTAATGTGTTTAGGCTGGGCATTCCATCCAGCTGTCAGGTAATTGCTTGGATTATTTGAGACATATCCAATGTCGATACTTACTAGTATGTGCTCTTTGCACTTCCTAGTTCTGATTCCTCATCTTCAGATGGATTCTCTGAGTTCCTTGATACTTGATCGTCTGAGGTGTCTAGCTGTTCTGATTGAACTCACTCATGGTCCGTAGAATGGAGTTGACTACTTCCCGTGTGTCGCACACTACATGTATACATACGTGGGGTACCATATTGATACGTTACCACTTACCTAACTATATGTCGGGCCCGTAAGCTCCTTCGGAGTGCGGTTGTCCCACATCCCGTAACGGGTACACTCGTAGTGTTCGCCACATGCCTAGGTGAAGTATTTTATTGTCAACTCCTCTTGTATCATTCTTTGATACTCACCATAATGCTGTTGGTCTGGTTTTAAAATCCAAGGTTTTAAAAGAAGGTTGTGGTTTTGAAAGGAAAATTTTGGGTTTTAAAACAATGGTTCGGTGTTAAAAGAAATCTCTCATGGCATAGCCACGTTTGAGGTCTTGACCAAGTCTAGCCTCTCGCTGACTGGTATGTTCTAAATACAGTGGTCGGGCCGTTAGGCCTTTCCAAGGTTCCATTCCTTCAGTTTTAGGATGTTTATTCCTGTAGTTGCTTCATCGCTGTCACGGTACATCACTATGTACCTGTGGTGTGTTAGAGTTCCTTTACATATTTCTGTCTTTACTGCACTTGCCGTGGCAAGTGCGTGGTACTGGTGGTTTTTGAGTAATCATATACCGATCACGGTACTGTTTCCACTCGCATTTGATAGTCTTGTTGACTCTTCCCTTGATCTTATTGATCTATAGTTGGTATACTCGATCCTTTAGGTAGCTTCTTGGTGGTCTAGACATGGCTGTCGTAGATCTGGGTACTCCTCCAATCCTAGGAGATTCCCACTCTACTTGATTCAGTGTCGTTCCTTGTGGCTCGTTCCCACACATTTGTGGTGGTCACTGAGCCTTCCTTGTTTAGGCACTACTCTTGTAGTCCTATTGGATTACATCTCATGGTTGTTCTTGTAGTTGTCTGAGCTATATTGGCCAGGTATTGCACCCTTAGCGGCGTTGTAGCTTTAGAGTTAACCACTTCCGACTATGTCCTTAGTCGGCTAGCATACCGTTGGTGGTATTATTCAAGTATTACTATCCCGTAGACTTGTGTCTCGTGCCCCGTTACTGCTCCCTTTTTCATTCCCTTGCACGGTTAGTGCTTCTTTCCTGCTGTTGGTTGACTAGCTAGGTGTCGCGCCTGCTAAGCACGTCGCCCCATGCTGTTGTAAGTTGTAGCCTCCATATGGTTGGAATGCTCATTCCACCGCCATTGAGTGCGGGTATTGTTGTTCAACCGAAATCCATCTCCGGGACTTTCAAATCCTTGGAATCTATCATGTGTCGGTTCTTGTTACTGTGTGATTGCTTCACAACTGCCATATCGGGTTTTCCTCGAGTATGAGAAGGCTTTTCTTCTCTCTGGCGTCCTTTCCCAGGTTATATAATAGGGTATGTGGAGGGCGGGTCTGGTATTGTAGGTATCCGGTACTCACCGGTAGTTCCTAACTAGCATATCTCTAATGCTAACACTCAGCCCTTAGCCCTAAGCTTCTAATCCCTAACTCGGTGTTTCCTAAACTCGGTATTTCCAGTCATCAGAGCGACACTTCGCTCTGATACCACTTTTTGTAACACCCCTACCATTAATACATGATTACCGCCCAATCTCCTTACACGTCAGATACACGCAGCGGATACTTACTTACATACAATGGGTGATACAATGCCGTTAGTCACCCATGTGACTAACAAGGCTACTACTTCTACATACAGCATCGGTCTGATGGACCGGAATCCCGAGTACTACACGTCTATAATACATACTCAATTCATCAATCAATTACAACAATTCTCCATTCAATACTTACTCCTCTTCAATCCATACATTACGATATACTTCACCGAGTCTACTAGGATCCTTATACATTTATAATGTCACTTCCAAGTTCATACATACTCTCTAGGAGTCTACATCTACCCATTTTCTCACAACTACTTACTTTCTAAGTACACGGGTGTGCCTCCGGTCTCTTCCTTGACCATATTCGCTTCGGGTACCTGCACGCTAAAAAAATGTCCCCCGAAGGGGTCAGCTTTCGCCGAGCATGATAACCGCATACCCCGCGTACTAGTGAGGGTACGCCGACCACTTGGTCGAATACATGCGGTTCGTTTTCATACAAACATACATGCATACATCTCTTATACACAATATTACAATACATTACGCAAGGCATACACTCATACATACACTTCATTACATACAAGAAGTACAACATAAACCATCCAATACATACTTACCTTTTTCCAAATTACACATACACATTACATACACAACATACGATACTTGTTAGCTTCATTGGTCCATCCGGGTTAATCGGGTGGAGATTACTCTTTTACTCGTTACTTCATACTTACACATACATACTCATACTCATACATACTTACGGATCCATACTTACTTACTCTTACTCTTACTCAAGTTAAGTCGTCGGGACCTCCGGCCCTGGGGACTACACCGTCCCACCTCCGGGATTTACTTGACTCACCAATCCGGGATGCTACCCATTTAAGGGATTTGGGCCGCGGACCAGTTTAAGAGTCAGGAATTGCAGCCAACCTCTTGTGACTCCGCATCCTCACGCGTGGGCGAAGCTATATCGGACTTCTACTCATTCCGGTTTACTCACTTAAGTTAGGAGTTAGGTAGTTAGGAATTAGCTGAAGTCAACATTCAAGCCACAATAATACAATACCCATATACCCTTACATACAAATACATTACATTATACAAGTACACTACAAAATATAATACACTTCATCATCATTCATATGTTTCATGAATTATACAAACTATTGTTCAAGACAAATATCAAGAACAATGTAAACAAGCACAAGTAGGTGCAATATAGTCTGATTCATGCATTTATCTTATTAGGTGATCAAATAAGCACACAAATCGGGGTAACCAGATTAGGATACAGGGCATGAAGAAATCATACCTTTCACCGTTGTACTTGTATCCCAACGTTCCTCCGGTATTCACAATTCAAATCCTATGATATACATACAACCGAATAATTAATCTAACTATCATTAATTTAATTCGGTTACCCTTACGATCCCTAACTCATACTTACTAAGTCTTCACATTCTTATACTTACATTTTATTTACTTACTTTTAATTACTTAACAATGGTTTACTTACCTATATATGCACATATGTATAGGTGGGTATACATATACATACATACATATACTAACCATAGTTTTATAGTTTTTTTCTTTTTTTTTTGTAAGTTTTGACCCGACCGAACTTGCGACCGACCTTGCAAGTTCGGTCCAAGTCAGTAGGCTACATCGGGTGAAAATTCCAGGGCCGACCGACCTTGCAAGTCCGGTCCCAAGGTCGGTCCATTCCAGTGAGTTACTTAACGGAAAATTTTAGCCCGACCTACCTTGCAAGTCCGGTCGCAAGGTCGGTCCATTCCAGTAGCTTACAAGACGGAAAATTTTTGCGTCGACCGACCTTGCAACTCCGGTCGCAAGGTCGGTCCATTCCAGTAGGTTACAGACGGGATAATTTCTCTGGTCCGACCGAACTTGCAAGTCCGGTCGCAAGTTCGGTCCATTCCAGAAGCTTTCCCGTCTTGTAAATCTGGGCTCGACCAACCTTGCAAGTTCGGTCCCAAGGTCGGTCTGGCCCAATATTTGCATTTTTATTTCTGTTTTCAGTTCTATACTTTGCCCATTGTTTCTCCAATCTTCCTACATGTAATCCCACATGTTTAAACACTACCTAGGCCCTCCAAATTGCCTTAGTTCATCCACCAAACTCCTTACCAAATCCATCAATCCACTTACACAATCTTCCTCACTTCCTTCCAGCATTATACCTATTTTCTTTCTTCATTGCTACAGATTTTTAAACCAACTTCTACCATCCAATACGTCCTCTACCAATGTCACTTCTAGCATCCCAAATATCTCCTCTTACCATGCCAATTCCTTTCCAAGCAGTTTGCACCTTCTATGCCCAAGTTCCAACATTTACTTTACCAAGTCTTGCACACTAATCCTTCCTAACTTCTCCAATGCATATTAATACACTTTGCCACAGATTTTGACACTTACTCCCCCTTTCTTTAACTACCTCTTCTAATGTCATTTCTAGAGTTCCTAGTACATCACAATACATTATCTATCTCTCCCAATCTACCCCTTTTTATCTTTCTCCATCAAAATCTGTTACAACACTTATTAGCCACCTAGTTTCTAGTTCACTAAGTGTTCTAATCCTAGGCAAATTTTGCCATAGTTCACCTACAATTCACACTTATCCACACATACTCTTTATCACTAAAATCATTCCTATTCTAGCCACACCCATACAAGGGTCCTACCAGCAATACAAAGCAATCTAAATCATTACAATACATCAATACTCCTTCCAACATCACTACCAATACTCATACACAATATACTTGGCTCTAAGGCCTACAATCCACATACTAGTTCACAAATACTCACACTTCCACAATTACATTACTAATACATTATTTGGGTTCTTTTAGATTGGTTTACCCATTCCCATTACTCTAATGCACCAAAATTTAACATTAGTAATGAGCTCTTACCTTGAGCTTTTAATTCCTTCTTTCTTTCTCATTTCTCCTCCTTCTTCCTTTCTTGCCCAAATCGGCCATATGGGGAATGGAGTTGCCAAATTCCATTCCCATCACCCAATGAGCACAAAACACTACAATTAATATACTAACCCTTAATTTAATGCTAGTTCAATGAAATGTTTGAAATAAAAATTCTAGGGTTTACCTTTGGAGAGTTTTAGAAGGGGTTTTAGCCCTTGGTTCAAGAAGGTGAATCCACCACCATTGCTAGGTTGATATTATGCTCAAAAGAGAGAGAGAGAACAAGGCATTACACAAGGGTAAAAATCGGCTACCAAAGGAGATGAAGAAAACTTAAGGTTTTCATGGAGATTTTTACCTTGTTGGAAAGAGGAGACTCCAAGCTCCATAATGGTGTGCTTTTCTCTTCAAATGGGGAAAACCCATGGAGATGAAACTCATCCTTTTCGAATTTTGAAAAGAGGGAAATGTAGAAGAGAATGAGGGGATTACAAATATGTAATTATTTTTACATTTGGAGCTTACATGAGGATGGAGCATGTGGAGAAAGGGGGGAAGCCATTGTTGTTGTTGGAGAAGCTCCAAAAATCGCACCCAGCAGAGAGAGGGAGGAGGAAGACGGTGAGAGAGGGAGAAATGGGAGAGAGAAGAGGAAAAGGTGGGAGTGAGAGGTGGGAGTGAGAGGTGAGAGAGAGTTATTTTGCTTTTTGTACTTTTACTTTTTGCTTTATGATTGACTTATTTGTTAACTAGTTACATGTGTGTGTGAGGGATAATTTAACCCTTTAATAACCGGCCCCCTTTAAAGTATACTAGCTGGAGCGTTTTTCATCTTTTTACAGAAAACACTCGTTATTTTACCCGGTTTTGGTACTGTTCACTAACCGGGCCCGTTTTCCGGAATTTTCTTGTTTAATTCTTTTTATTGGTTATTAAGCTTTCATAAATGCTTAATAATTATTATTTAATGATTCATAATTTTTACGGGTCTGTTTGACCACTTTAAGTCACGTTTTCGGGTTTCCTCGAAAAACGTGCGTTAAAGCTCTATTAGCGTTTTAATACATTATTTGGATCCATTTTCTTCGGGAGTTGTTCCCGTATATTGTTTAGGTCTTATTAAACCTTTAAAATCCATATAACACGCTAACCGGGGTCTCATACCTCCTATGGTTACTTAACGCTTATTTAGCGTTTCCCGCTTTTTGAGCGTTTATTTATTTCTTTTGGGTTTATTTTTCCTTACTAGTATTAATTAGGTACCATTAGGCCCTTAGATACGTATTAGATTAATTTTAAATCCTTAGGTTTAAGTTCGGGGTATTTCAGCACCCTTTGTATAATGATTTATTATACATTAATGTAGTATGTTGTACGCATATACAATATACTATTCATTATATCAACAAAAACTTTGAAAGAAATGTGTAAGCTTAGACTTCAAAATCTTCACAAAACAAGGTCAACCATGTCATATGATGTATCAATAACGAACTTGGAACTTGATATGGTGACTTTGCAATCATAACTCATATTCTATGACATACTAATAATCCTCCACTACAAGAATATGGATATATGGGGTAATTTGTATTGCATCAAGGGAGGCAACATAAAATTTGTCTCCAAACAGAGATCAAAGGAGGCGAGCAATCTGTCGCCTCTAATTTGATGATCAACGGGGTGAGTTGTGTAGTCATTGTGATTTTACTATCAACGGGGGTGAGTTTATCAGTTGCCCTCTTATTTTAGGATCAACGGGGGCGAGTTGTTTAGTCGCTGCTAATTTTTCGATCAACGAGGGTGACCATAGATATTTTGCCTCCGTTGGTATGTTGCTCGGTGTCACCCTATGACATTAATGGGAGTGATATGCTCTAGGTCACCTCGGTTGCTTAGTGTCTAATCAGGGGCAAGTTTAGTCACCTCCCATGATTAATCTACGGAGGCAACCTCGCTTAGTCGCTCCCGTTGTTTTATAAGTAAATTTTCAGAAACACAAACGCTCTTATACGCTTGCTATACAACTTCTTCACCACTCCCTATTCTCGACTTGGCCTTATTCTCCATCCTCCGTTCATCTCGGTTGAGTGCAACTATGAACACCATCTCTATCATCTACTCTTGTTAAATTTGAGGAAAATTTGGAAATTAGGGTTCTATCTTCATCCCTATCAATCTCCAGCAGTGGGTGGTTCATTTCTTCATCTCCCTATTTATTTGGTTCAATTGTCACTCTCGTAAACAACCTATTCTCGACTTTACCTCAGTCTTCACACTCCCTTCAATGATCATATACTAATATATTTTAACATTTGATTTGAAATGATATTTTACTAATTCTTTTAACATAACAATCTAAAGTGTCTTGATATTCACTTAAACATAACAAGTAGCAAGTTGTTCGCTGCGGTCCTCTCTCACAAATGATCTATTACAAAGCTAATAAACAACAAAAAAGAAAATCAAACTTCAACACAAGGAAGTAAAAAAAAGATGATACAGAAAGATGTTGCCTTAACCCTCGAGATAATACTGCATCAAAACCAGCCCATGCTTTGGTCACTTAAAAATTTAAACCTTGTCTCATCAAGCATCGCAGATAAAGATCGTTTACCTCACCATTAGATGTGCTTGTGCTCGCTTCAAACCACCTCACAAGTCACATCTCAAATGCTATAAGCCAATGAACCCCCCCCCCCCCCCCCCCCCCCCCCCCCGCCTTCAAAACCAAGCTTATATTACTTTAAAGAATTAGTTATGATAGTGATTCGACAAAAATCAAAACTTATGGACTATATCCAACTAAATGCATAATAACTTAGCAGCTAATGTATGCTCAAACTAACAATATACATATACAGTGATAGGGAATGGATAGGTTACAATTGAAAAAATTCTTATTATGTTTCATGAGAATCTTATTTTATTTTTAAGGGCACAAGCAAAATACATCATAATAGCACAATCAGGCGTAATATACTCATTTGGTTCACAATTATTTAGGAGCAAGGTCGCTTCGAGTTACTTTAAGTTGATATCTAGTTCGAGTTGCTCTAGCTATCATTGGTTTGTGGCGATTTTAGTTTGGTTAATTTTGATTCGAGTGACTCTTGATCTTGACTTTCGGTTATATTAGGTATCAGTACAGTTTGCACAATTCAATTGGTTTTGGATTTTTTACATCTTTTGAGTTATACTATTCAATTGAAACTAGATTGACAAAGCAATTCGAAAGGGTAGACTTTTGAATTTGATTGTATTAGTACCACACTTGTAATGTATTTGTCAAAACATTTCACGTTGATTATTTAAGATTTAGTGTTTGTTTTTGCAAATCATTTTATTTCCGTAGTCACTTTAATAATAACACAGTCACATTTTTAAATTTCACAGTCTCCAACATACAGTCAGTATTCTAGAGTTCATAGTCGCAAAAAAAAAACGAGTATATATATACCACCAAGCACTCTGTCTCTCTCATTTCTCATTTCTCATTTCACACGAAAAAGTCACATTCCAAAACCTCTCAAACGCTCTCTTTCGGCCGTACTCCATTTTCCACATTTAAGGTAACATTTTTCATGCATCTTTCATTGTTTATGTTATTGTATGATTATGATTAGTTTTAGTACCGATTTACATTAATCAAAAGTCAAATCAAGCTTAAAAAACTTGAACACGCATGATCAATCTGTAAAGCAAACCATGGCGCCACTGGTTCATTTAACCGACAGCCAATATAGGTTTGTTTTATGGACGAGTCAAAACCATCCGTTTTGCGGACGAGTCAAGACCATCCGTTTTATGGACGTTATAACTTTGTCCATTATGGACGTCTCTTCATCCCATCTATTGCAGACGTTTACTATAACGTTCCATGTTGGACCAGTGCAAATAGACTGTTGTGACTGATTTAAATGTTTTGATGTAATTTTTTTCTAGATGAACTTAAAGGACAAACAAAAAGCGGTGACAGATTTAACTACTTTGAAGGCCCAAAGAAAGAACGTGACACGATCTGCGAGGCAGCAAATGGAGGCGGAGAGGCGGTCCTAGAGCATTGCAGACCAACCATCACCGTCACAGTCACTTGTTGCCTCATCTTCTCACCCTGCTGCTACTTCTCGTTTGTTTCCTGTTCATCAGGATTTTGTGTCACCGAGGAGGCGGTTCGTATCTAATGATGATGATGATGATGACACCGATGATGTGGACCAACAGACGGCCGGACACCAGTTACCCCTTCTTGCTGCACCTACTACCAGTCGAGGAGAGGCACCAACTGAGGGTCGGATACCCACCGATTGGTTCATCACTCCGGAGTCTGTCCCGATTTTCGATGGTCCTTCAGATGCCAGTCTGCTACGAAGCTTTGGTGGACATGTTGCACTTGATGTGTGGCAAGGAGTGGTATCTTTAGCTTTTGTTCTCTAATGTTATCAACCTAGCTATAAAGTATGACTATTAAGCATTGCATATACAGTGTGCAAATTTTGAAAACGTATGTAAACATTAGATTGTACATAGAAAACTTATATAATCGATATATCTCTAGGATCATGGATGTTTGACATTTGTATCTAGAGGCCCTTTACTGGAAAAGTGGCATGCTGATCTTCTTTACCACGAGAGGACTAAGGAGGTAGTGAGAGATAGTAGGTTAACGCATCTTCATGACTGCTCACACGGGTATTTTGATTTGGCGTTGATATCTGCTTTCGTGGAGAGGTGGAAGCCGGACACCAACACCTTCCATCTACCTTTTGGTAAGATGACGATCACTCTACATGACGTCTATCACATTATGGGTGTATCAATTCAGGGGAAAGCTATTGCATTTGAGGGCCCTGAGGAGTTGCGTGGAGGTGTAACACCACCGGAGCTGATGTTGGACCATGCGTTGGCTGCACTCGCTGAGGTGGTAGGCCTTTCTTTAGTCAATGTGGTGAGGGAGCAGAGGTGGTACCAAAAAGTGCGGAATCCCCTACAGTAATGTTAGGGAGTGGCGTGGCCACGCAAATGCCACGTACGCTTGCAAGGCTCATGGCTATCTGTTTTAGTTGCTGGGTTGCACATTATTCCCTGACAAGAGGACCCCTACACTTGCTGGCCCCTATAGAACATCGAAACCATCTTAGACTACACGTGGGGTGCTGCTACATAGGGGTGAGCATTCAATTTTGATATTTTGGATTTATCCAAAACCCAAATTAACCAAATTATTTTCTAGCTTTTTAACCAAAATTTGTAACCGAATTATCCAAATTATAATTTGGTTTGGATTTTGGTTTTGACTTTGTCTAATTTGGTTAACCGAATTATCCAATTTTTTAAAATAAAAGAATATTCTATTTTCTAATTCAAGTCTTTAGTGACAAACAATCTAACACAAACCCTAAATTTTGGTTAGTTGAAATCCAAACTAGCTAAAATTTGGATTTCGGTTTGGTTTTCACTCAACAAAATTTTGGATTTTGGATCATTTGGATAACGGTTAATTCGATTTTGGTGTGAATTTGGATAATTTAGTTTTTAACCGAAATCTAATTTTTTTTAACAATTTGGATTTCGGTTAACCGAATTATCCAAATGCTTACCTCTATTGCTACACTCGCATATCTCTACAAACATCTCGGTGTCTCTTGTCGTGCTGAGACGATGACCAGTGCTGGGTGTCTTTATAATCTTCAGTAGGGTAAGACACCCAGCGATGGTCTTTATCTCAGCATGAGAAGAGACACCGAGCTGTCTGTAGAGATATGCGAGTGTAGCAGCACCCCACGCGTAGTCTAAGATGGCGTTGATGTCCTGTAGGGGCCAACAAGTGTAGGGGCACATCTTGTCATTCCCCTTGTCAAGGAATAATGTTCAACCAAGCAAGTAAAACAGATAGCCACGAGCCTTGCAAGCGTATGTGGCATCTACGTGGTCACACCACTCCCTTACCTTACTGTAGGGGGACGCCACCCTTGTGGTACCACCTCTGCTCCTTCACCACATTGACTGAAGGAAGGCCTACTACCTCAGTGAGTGAGTACAGCTAGTACATGGTCCAAAGTCAGCTCCGACGATGCTGCACCTCCACGCAACTCCTCAAGGGCCTCAAATGCAACAACTCTCCCTTGAATCGATATGCCCATAATGTGATGGACGTCATGCAGAGTGATCATCATCTCACCAAAAGGTAGGTGGAAGGTGTTGGTGTCCGGATGCCACCCCTCCAAGAAAGTAGATATCAATGCCAAATCAACATACCCGTGAGAGCAGTCATGAAGATGCGCTAACCCACTATCTCTCACTACCTCCTTAGTCCTCTCGTGTTAAAGGAGATCAGCATGCCACTTTTCCAGTAAAGGGCCTCTAGATACAAATGTCAAACGTCCACAATCCTAGAGATATATTGATTATATAAGTTTTCTATGTACAATCTAATGTTTACGTACATTTTCAAAATTTGCACATTGTATATGCAATGCTTAATAGTCATATTTTATAGGTTAATAACATTAAAGAAAAAAAGTTAGAGATACCTACCACTCCTTACCACACATCAAGTGCAACTAGGGATGACAAACGGGTGCCCGTTTCACCTGATCTCCTGACCCGCTACAAACAGGCAAATGAGAGACAAACAGAAATAACTAAGAAAACTATCCTAGAAAGTCTATAAATCTAAAAATTCCCACTGGTTGCAAAAATAAATCCCGGGAAAAGAGCATAGTGAACTAGAAGATACCGGGGTCGAATCCACGAGGTCTTAGTAATTAAATTTATTCCTAAAAAAACAGCAAATTAAAAGGGTTGTCGGTTTTTGTGAATTAAAATAGCGAGAAACTAGTATATGAATGAGCAAATAAATTTTATGAAAACTATGTGTGAAATGGAACTCCGGGTTAGGTTATCTTTTTCGACTGTCAAATTATGCAATTCTTACTAGTTAGTTTGAGATATCGATCGGCAAAATTCCTAAATCTTTTCCGGAGACTAAATCCTAGCCTCAAGAACTCGCCTAGCAGAACGTACTAGATCTAATCCAGATTTAGCACAACATGAATAGACCGAATGAGCACAAGGAATTAATGTTTGCATTTGAGGGAAAATCTACCATTCCATTTTTCACAAGTCAACAGGTTAATCGACCATTCCATTTATCACAAATCTCGCTCAAAACGGAATTCGTAAAGCAATCAACAAATTAGCTACTTTTAATGAAAGCGCGAAAGATAACTTAGCCTGCAACAATCGACAAGAATCTTAAACCAACTAGTAGCAGAAATTACAGAATCATATCAGTCGGATAACCATCCCTAGAGTTTAATCCTCCTAGCTAGACATATTCAAGAAAGTGATAGAAGAGACAGATCTAGAATTTATTCTAAAGAGAAAAAAGAACTCCCGAAATGAGATTCTATCCAGAACTAGAATCTATAGAGTGAGAGGTTGAAGAAGATGATTCTGGTGCTGAAGATGACCTTACTAGGGTTACAACTATGTGTAGGATCGGGTGGCTAACTCAAACCAACCTAAGGTGTGAGTCTAAAGGTTGGTTTGACTCAATCAATCTCTAAAAGAGGAGAGACACTCTGGGATGAAAAGACACTCAATCGAACTGGCTAAATTCAGTGTGCGAAAGACTTAAAAAGACTTGAACAAATTAATGTTAAAGACGGACTCTGTGGAACTCAGCGAGATACACAAATAAGTTATTTTATTCTCTGGTCAAAATAGAATAACTTACAAATGCCCACTAAGTAGAAGAGATCTACTTAGCGGTTTTTCACTCACTCACCCAATACACTTTCTGATCAGCTCAATGGTAAGTGTAGTAAAACTAGGATCTTCCTAGGCAGAGTCTATCTAGATGCACTAACTGGTTTGGTACATATTTTCTCTCTCTAACTTACAAAACAATTTGTTTCTCTCTCTCTAAGCTCTGGAATATTTCTCAATGAAAGTGCAAATGAAAATAGCTATTACAATACATATTTATACTAGCACTAGAAGCGGCAGGTCGAGGGAGTTAGTTCCGTAATTGTCGGAACTAACTTAGTGGGCAACGTCCTTAAGTGGTCTCCTGACTTGGGCCGTGAACTTCGGATGTGATGGGGAGGCTGTATGACCGTTGTGGTGTTGAAGCATTCCCGAGTTCGCTCCTTAGTTTTCGCAACGGCATAGGAGAGTCTGTGAAGTCTCCTTAGTTGTATGGACTCTCTTGTAGTAGCTCGCTCTTTGAGTTTGACTGAGGATGATTGACTCTGTCGAGGTGATTGGCTATCTCTGCAACACTCTGATGTCCCAACAGTTTCCCCCTTGTTGCTGATGATAGCAAACCTCCGTGAATCCCGATTGAGTCAATCCTGAAATGAGAACAAAACACAAAGAACTAGGGGAACCGACCCTGTCAAAGTTCCCCCTTAATAGCAGCAGTAGCAGTTGAGTTCAAAGACTCCATTTAGGTTCCCCCTTAATCGTAGAGGGACTCCAGGCAAGCAGATATTGAATAGGCAGTGTAACGGGCATAATAAGGTATAATATTATAAGCAGTTATAGTACTAGACCACACGGTCCAGCTGTGAGCCTCGATTTTAAACCCTATCCTATGTTGATTAGATTGTTTGGGATCTAGTCGGGCTTTAGGTCCACCTATAACCTAAGTTTAATAACTATGCCATATAACATTAATTATTAAAACCTAAGCTAGCTCACTGGAACCTATTATGAGTCGCCACCTAATTTTTACCTAGATCAAATTAGGAAAGGAGAGTTCGGGTTCGGGGGCTTGGTATACAACTTATTTAGGGTTCAATTACTTTCATTACCCCTAGAAGTCGTTTTTCCTCTACTTAGTTTAGTTACGGCTTATTACGAGTCGTTTTAACCTAAGTGAAATACCCCAAACCTTGATATGTGGTTTAAATATTAAACTATGGTATATAAAGGCTAAAACGTGCCTTAGAGACATCAGTGAACAATTTAAACCATAGTAAATGCAATAAAGCACTAAGATACAGTTCGAGCAAAAACATGCTCTAAGCTAGGAGTGAACTTGGTTAGGACCCAAAGAGCCTACCAAGACTTAATGATATTCAATTATGATTTAATAAGGCTAATTAAGCCCTTAGGAAACCTTGGTAGACAGTTAAACCAAATAAAACATAAGAATATACCTTAAAGTCAATAAGAGCAAAAATGTGCTCTAAGCTTGGGATAAATTTGTATAAGACCTAATGGTCATACCTCTACCTTATAAATATGTTAATGAACATATTAAATCAATTACCAAAGAAAACCAAGCTTGGAAACAAGTTAAAACACAAAAAGTGCTTTAAGGAGTCTTAAAGCACGTTTTTGAAAAATTGTCTTGTAAATGAGTTTTGAATGGCTAAATGTCCATCATTACTCTTTAATTAACATGTGTACTATATAGTATCACATTTGGAAGAATATATCAATGGGAAATCAAAAATTTCACATCTACGTGCCTTGTTTTAGTGAATAGTAACTATTATAAGCTAGTTTGTAACATATGATATTATAAGTTAACTATTACCGAGCTTAGGAAGTACCGAGTTAGGATTTTAGTACTTTGGGTTAAGGGTTGAGTGATAGCGTGAGAGATACGCTAGTTAGGAGTAACCAGTGTGTACTGGAAACCTGCAGTATCCAACCCGCCCTCCACAATCCCTGTTTTATAACTTGGGAAACAACGCCAGAGAGATGGAAGTCCACTCTTACTCGGGAATACCCGATCTGGCTGTTATTAAGTACCTCTAAAGGTATGGAAGACCTGTCATATGGTAGATCCCGAAAACTGGGAATCCCGGAGACGGTTTCCATCTGAACAATGTTAACCGCATTTAATAGCGGAGAATGAAGAATTTTGTGTATAAGAGAATAGAATTTCCGACAACCTGGGTCGACATGCAGAGCAGTCGAGAATAACCAGCTTGCAACGCACCGACCGTGCAACAGGCAAGAAGTGGATTAATGAAACCCGAGACGAGTGTCTACGGAACCACAGTAGTTAAATGATACACCAACGGTATACCAACCGACAAAGGAACTACAACGTAGTGCCCAAACAAGAGACAAGTCTCAGTAACCACGACAAATACGTGGAACGGGCTACGAAGAGGAAACAATACAAAAGAAAAGGGGGTCTCCCAGAATGGGAAACACCCTAGTTAATGATTATCATGTGAAGACAGTGAGAAGTCACCTAGAGGAGTTATTATCAAGACAGTAAGATCAGTGAGGGCCAACAACGCCACTGATGACAGTGCGGGTAAGAACAATACCGCAACCGGTAAGTGTTGAACCGATAGCCAGTTAGCATGGCGCACTTGCCATGGCAAGTGCTGCTATAACAGGGCTGTTCGGGGAAATTTTAACAAATACGAAGTACTTGGTAAAGTTCCATGAAGTTAAGTGTGGAAGGGCCTGTTAGCCTAACCACTGTAACTGGAAGTACACCAGTCAGCAAGAAGCTAGACTTGGTTAAGGTAAGAAGATGTTGTGAAACCATGAAATTTTTTCTTTAAACTCAGATTTATTTCAAACTCTTTTCTTTTCAAAACCAAATTTTCTTTCAAACCCATACTCATTTTCTACCTTCTTTTAAAAACCAAACCAGAGGACCTACACCGGCCTCAGTGCCACACAGTAGGTAAGTTATACCCAGTTTACTTTTGAATAACCGGAAAGGAAACCGGTAAACCCAAGGGTAACAACCCGAGGGAGTGGATTGAGTTCATGGTAATACAACAGTGGAGAGACCTTCCCATGATTAAGTTCGGGAAGCACAGAATGAATATTGTCACAGGACAATATAAGGGAGTTGACAACAGAATACTTCACCTAGGCGTGTGACGGACACTACGAGTGTACCAACTGAAATGTGGGACGACCGCACTCTGATAGGAGCTTGTGGGCCTGACAGACCTACTTATGGGTTAGTTGGGTAAGTAGTAATGTATCAGTAGGGTACCCCACATATGTATACGAGTAGAGTCCGAAACACGGGAAGTAGTCGACTCTGTACTACGGTTAGCAGTATAAGTCAAACAAGAGCTAAAGATTACAAGGAATGGTTGAAGTAAAGGAACTCAGTTAAGTTAACGAGACTAAAGGAATTAGTGAATTCCTTTCAAGGAAATGTTTAAGAGTCAGGAGGTGCGAAGTGCACTAACTGTAATGTAAAGACATCGTATATGTCTTAAGGATCCTCAGGGATAAACATGATAGCTGGAACGGAGACCCAGCCTATGCATGGCAAGGCAGATGCCTAATGTGGACACATTAATGTGCAATGAACGGGATGAAACTCCCAGAATGAGTACCTACACTACCAGGAAATGTTGATCTTCACGGAAGAAGATAATAAGCCAGTTAAGAACGCAAACGGCGTGGCTAACGGAATGTACCAATAAGTGTGAACCAGATGTAAAGGCATAACTTAACAACACCCAGGAGCAATCCTTGAAGGGTGTTCGCATCAACAATTGTTGCATGAAATGACGTGACAGAAACACGAGGGTTAAAACTAACACCCAGTTTAGACATAAGTTGTCAGGAGATGGACTGACAATCCTAAGAGGCATCCCATGAAAGGAAACGTGATGCAACGACCTTGTCATGGAGCTCAATATAATATCTAAACCACGTAATGTTGTACAGAGAAGTACATGTATGTGGACAGCCTACAATGAGTGCAGCTCTAGGCAATGAGGCTTATGAGCCACAAATAAGGTGTGATATGTAAATTTGATTGATTGCAGAAGTTTATCTTGTATAAGTGAATAGAGTGGTAAACGAACCACTGCATTAAGAGTGGGGATACCTCTCAATATATTGTGAGACCGCAGGAGCGGTAGTTATGTGTACCAAGTTCAAGAAATATGTTAAGGATGGACAATATTATTATTATTTGAGAGCAGTTAGTTTAGTAGTATGTGTGCATAAAGTGAAGCGCCGAGCTGAATTGTAACACCCCAACTACTAGCAACACCCTTAACAATACCTTGCAGCGGAAATCATAACTCATAACATAACTTAACTCCTTGGTGTTACACGCCGTTAGCCACCCACGTGGCTAACAAGGCTAACATACTTACATTGTACCGGTCTGATGAACTAAACTCCCGAGCAACTACACATAATCCCATTCCATGTCCAACAATCATTATGCACTTACATTACAACTGTACCGAGTATTAACAAGCTAATGCCGACAACAATTTCGGTCTTACTACTCCTACAATACATAAGCATTTAAATGAACTGTCCGTATGCAACTAACAACCCCGTCCCACTCTCGAACGGCTGCCAGCTCCATAATACCTGAAAAGTATGGGGGCCCCCAAAGGGGGTCAGCACCTTTGCTGGTATGGTAATCCCGCAGCCCGCATGCTACCGGGCCACGCACAACTATTTGTCGTCTTAGCATGCGGTTGATTTTATTTCAAACATGCACAAACTCACACGTATCATGCTTATAAGCAAACCTCCATTAATAGGGCACAAACACAAATTAGCACACACACTCAATTACAACACACTTCACTGTATAACATACTCAACTTAATTTCTCTCCTCTGAGAGGATATAACTCTACTTAGGGAATGCCGGGGTGATATAAGCCCGAGCACAACATACATACATTTCCTTTACTTGAGTGGCGGCCTCACATAGGACCGATCACAACATACATAATTTCCCCCTAACTCCAATAGTGATGAGGTAGGTAAGCCTTGGTTAAGCTTGTGGGTGGTTGTAATTCCAGGAGGAAGAACAGCCGTAACATAACAAAGAGGGAGTCGAAGCGAACTTAGGCATCGACACCCTACCAACATTATACATAATTTCCCTCCTAGCCCGATGTGGAGGTCGGGTAGGTAAGCTTTGGCTAAGCTAGTGGGAGGTCGAACATCCAAGAAGGATAAACAACCCTAACATAACAGAATGGGAGTTAACTCACATATATACATCAACTCCCAAACAACACGCGTGACCGGAACAACCGGATTCCTCTCCATACATAACATATACTTAATAGTTAGAGGTTCCCTTATGGAACTTACCACATACATACATCACATAGTGTTATTAACTCGGTTAGACACATATGGGGAGTAATATCCCCTTTTAACAAACATGAATAACTGTATCCAATAACAACAACAACATATCCAACAAGTCACATACACCACTCATAATAACAACATACACTAACGCACGGATAGTCGTAGTTAGAACGTTCCCATGGGTTGGGACGTTTATTCCGAATACCGATCTCTTATGTGAACCTAAAGTCGGTTAACTATTATTTAACACATAACTAAGGTTAAGCGGTATCGGAATTAATTACGCCACAATAATGAATTACTGTAAACTCATTTCATGCTTTATCTTGCAAGGTGGCAAACACACAGAAAAACACATTGGCATACAAGCCGGTGTAATCCGGTAGGACACAGGTTGCAAGAAAACCATACCTTTCACCATGGGTTTATCTTTACCCGGGGTTCTCATGCTCCTCGGTTCATACTTGTTCCTCATGTCACACTCTTGAACCACTATTTACATGTCAAATGGTTTAATTAATATTAAGGTGTTACGGTAGGTACGTAATTGCTACTCTCCCGTACTTACCCCGTTATCCCATTTTTTTCGGTTTAACTTTGTGTACTTAAACTCACAACTTTCTCAATCATTTCCAACACTTGTTTACACTTCTTAGGAACTTTAAAAGTCACCAAACAAGCCCTTAACAACATCCAAAATCATTACCCATCAATCCCCCCATCATTAGAAGGTTGAAGCACACTCATAGAGCAAAATGGAGTTCAAAAGATTTTCGGTCATTTTCAAATCAAAATATACCTAAACATATGCCAAAACATGTCAAAACAGATAGTACTCGAAAAGAGGAATCCAACGCCGCAAACGGCACTCAAAACGGAGTTCAAACGAAAAAGTTATGCAAAAACAAAGGTTGGTCCGAACATGCGTCCGACCTTGCATGTTCGGACATAAGTCGAGAGTTCTGAAAATTCTCCGTCGTATGATGTCCGAACTTCAATGTTCGGACACATGTTAGGACATACCGAAAACTGCAAAATCCATTACGGAAAACAACTAGAACCAAGCCACAAATCCCCCACAAGACATACATAACTTATAGTAGCAAAATAGCCCATCGGAAACACGTTTCCACGGGGTTTTAACGCATCATACACACATTAAAATCTACCAAAAACATCACCAAATCAAGGAGTCAAAACACTCATTTTCTACCAAAATTTTGCCATAACCTCCCCATAAACCTTACATGTCCATCCTCATCATTTTACCATCAAAACACAACCTCTACATTCCTAATCTAGCCACACCCTTTCAAGGGTCTTAAACAACACATAACAATTCCTCAAATCCCATCACAACAACATAATCACCAAACTCCATAACCATAATACCAATCACAAACTTAACACAATTGGCTCTTAAGGCCCTCAATTCAACTATCAATTTACAAACTCTTCTAGCATCAACTAAACACATTACAATATAGTTTTCACTCCACACATTTGGGTTCATTAATTTGTTTACCCATCCCAAACAACTTAAACAATTACGACAAGGTTTAAGGTGGATTCCTTACCTTAATTTCACAAGTTTCCTTAATTCTCCTCTTGCTCCATATCTTCTCCAAAATCGGTTAAGAGGGCATGGAGTTTCCAAACTCCATCCCAACATTCGAGAACACAAAACACACTCAATTAATCATCTAAACCCTTGGAATATTTCAATTCAATCAAAGGGCTAGAACACAAGGTTAGGGTTTACCTTTGTGAAGCTTTCAAGAGGGATTTTCACCCTTGAATCAAGAGGGGAACTTCTCCACCATTGAAGGATCAATTTGGAGCTCAAGAACAAGGAGAAAACAAGGTATCAAAAATGGTGAAAAATTGATTACACCAAGAGTTGAAGGAAAAATGACTTTCCCTTGGAAATTTTTACCTTAGAAGGAGAGGAGACTCCAAGCTTCTCATTGGTGCCATTTTCTCTTCAAATGGGGAAAACCCATGGAGATGAAACTCATCCTTTTGCAATTCCGAAAAGAGGGAAAGGTAGAGGAGGATGAGGAGAGTTCAAATATGTAATTTGTTTTGTATTTGGAGCTTGGAGTTGGCTAGAGCATGAGGAGGAAGATGAGAAGCCATGGAAGGAGAGGGGAGAGCTTCACAATCGGCTGCAACCAGGAGGGAGAAGAAAGAAATCGCAGAGAAGAAAGAAAAGGAGGAAAGAGAAGAGGGGAAAAAGAAATAAAGGAAGGAGAGGAGGAGAGAGGGGTATAAGTGGTCCCTCTATTTTTTGACTTAATTAATTTGTTAACTAGTCTTGTGTGAGTGAGCTGTTTACATTAATAAAACCAGCCCACTACTGTAAACATGCTGGAGCATTTTTGTTTTTAACAGAAAACGCTCGTTTATTTACCCGGTTTAGCACTATTCACTAACCGGGACCGTTTTCCGGAATTTTCTCATTCCTTTAATTTTAATGGTTATTAACCTCCCATTAATGTTTAATTATTGTTACAAAATCAACTATTATTTTTACGGGGTCATTTAACTGTTTAAGGTCACGTTTTCGGGTTTTCTCGAAAAACGCGCTTTAAGACTCCGTTAGCGTTTTAACGCATTATTTGAATCCGTTTTCTTCCGGAATTTTTCTCACATGTTCTTAATGTATAATTAAGGTATAAAAATATATTTATAACCCTAATAAAGGTTATTTACCTCCCAAAATAATTAAATACGTGTTTTCACGTTTTGTGACTTTTACGCATTTTCTTTTTCTTTTTGGTTTTCATTTCTTCACCAATGATCTTAAGGACTTAATTAGCCTTAGAAAATTATTATTACATAATTAATTAACGCATTAAGGTTTGGGGTATTTCAATCTACCCCCCTTAAAAGAACTTCGTCCTCGAAGTTCACACTTCCCTAGCGTCATTTGAATTAGAATACGGGAATTACTTGTAACATAAAACTTCTATAACAAGCATACTTTACATCACAACCACTCGACTGATGGTCCGGGTAACACATGCACATCCATACATAACATACTTACATGGTAACCTCGAACTCAATGGTCCGGGTACTTTATCAACATTGTACCAACATAACAATCCCTTAGACTCTTAGGTCTGGGTAACATAACAACATTTCGACTCGTAGGTCCTGATAACATAACATTCTTTAGACACATAGGTCTTGATAACATAACACCTTTAGACACGTGGTCTAAGTAACATAACACTTCCGGAATTCAATCACATTAGGACTCAAGGTCCAAAATAAAAATTATTACACATACCACACAACATGTCATAGCATGTATATCAACCAGAAATTCTTTTTCCATCTCTTCATGAGTTCGAGACCCATGTAGAGTACATATACACTGTGATCCCACAGAACCGGTCGCGATGGACACTCTGGTCCCCGTTCCTTTGGGAGATCAAAACAATTGCATACATCTTTAAAATATACTTCCCATGTCACCGGTCCGAAGACAAAGGCTCGTACGTCCTCAGCTCGTGAGCAAGTAATACGAAAATACTCTATATGAGGTTAAGTATAATGAAATCCTTTATTGGAAGGATACAAGTTGAAAATCCTTTACAGGGTCACCTAAAGGTAGTCCTTCCTTTGAAAATACCACTTAAGAATCTTAAAAATATTTATTGAAGTTTTGAAAATACCAATTGAAAATTTGAAACCACCAATTGAAAATTCTTTTGAAAACTCAATACAACTCCAAGTCCAATTTATTGCTAACCGCATCTTATTCTTGGTGTGATTATTCGTGACCACTTATAGGGAGTTTCAAGAATCATCCAACCCTGATGTGATCAGCATCAGTGTTGAACTATCTTTCCACCCCAATTTGTGTTCGGCTTCCCTTGATCTCATGATAATAAAGTTTCACCTCTCACTTCATTTTCAAACAACAACTAATTCAAGCATGTACCATTTTCTATCTTTTAATCCATCTAGTCGTAATCATTACATCTCCAAGGGTGGAACTGTGTCCATCAATCATCTTCCAGATTTATATTAAATCAAGTTACCTAGGGAATTTAATTCTCACTAGGTTCTACATTGGTGTCATACCTCTTCCTAAATCACAATACTGTATATATACATATATCCATATATATATTTTTTTTATCAAAATATAATACACAATATTACATTTGGTATCATATGAACATATACTGTCGGGGTTTTAGTTCCCCGGGAGTTTTTCTACTCCCTTATACTTATACTTTCACACACATCCGTTGACACAATAAACACACTTATCACAAAGGTATTCGCATCTTCTGTGTGTAATTACCACAATTAACCATGAATGAATGTGTATGTTTATGTAACACACACACCAATCATCAAAACAAATTATTGTGTGCTATGCACACCATAGTTCACGTACACTTGTACAGTAAAAGACACTAAGTGGTTCTGCGCTCTACCCCCCTTAAAAGGGATTACGCCCACGTAATCAATCAGTTAATCACTGGTTTAGAACATTCTACCGTCATGAAGTGTTTTATCTCCACGCGGTTTATTACACAATGTGTTCTGGTTTGAGGATCTTAGCCATATTGGCGGTTTAGTCCCTAACCAAGAATTCTCATTAGAGTTTATTTTAACTCTTAACTGGTTTCGATTCTGGCCTGTGAGGCTATAGGCGTTGATAACTAGCCATCCACTCATGTTCACTACGTACATCCAACACTTGAATCGCTGGCTCACTAGTTTCTGCTGCGCGACTCTTGACAATTGAGAGCTTAGTTTGCCCCATACATCGTCCTTACTGTATTGTACATCCCCGATTATCACCTTTATCTTGGTAATAATGGTTTCTCAACCGACGCGTGGTATCACCTACCATGAGCGAACTCGGTGAGTTACAAACTTTCTATTCATTTCTATGATAACTTACTGTATTCCACACTGATTTACTTAATTTCTTCCGACTTACTGTCGGTTACGTTTGAGCTACTACCTGTTGTGTAGTACTCTGTCGGTTATTCCCAACACTTGAGGTATATTCCATACCGATGTTTAATAATCGGGTTACTGTAGTCACTTATGCCAACTTGAGTACCCTTTGATTGGTACGACCGTGCTCATCTTATGTATCGGTTTTATCACACCATAAGTCTTTGTTCTTCCATCACATTTAACATTTCCCAAACTTCCTAGCTATCTCACTCGATCATTACTGCACAAGGGCAATACCAAAACACTCAGTCCTACAGAGTGCAGAGGCGTAAACTCCTGACAGTAAATCTCTTATGCGATTGCAATAGGAATTCACACTGGGTTCCTTATCACATAGTATCGACTACTGGCTTATTGCCCAGTCTGTTTAACATCACCACTTACTTGTATGTCCATTGAGTTTCACTCATAACTGGTCTCATTTACCACATTACTAATTAACAATACTTATGCAACGGTCGCTTACTGCACACCGTGCGGTTACTCATTGTATAACCTTAACTTATACTGCATCCGCTATTATATTAGCTTCCGCCGTTACACTGTGTTTCGCCACTTCGTTGGCCGACTGCTGAACACGCTATTGTTTTTGAGTCTTTATGCTCTTTGAGCGTTGTTCATTACGCATTTAGCATCACACACATATGGTGGTTGCTATTAGACTTATTACTCTTGGCGGTCTCCACAACTGGTACAAACACCTCTTTTCGATTTATTCCTGCTCACATCATTCTTGGGTAATAACAACATGGTCAACTCTTAACCTATTTCTTAAACTTAGTTCACATAACTACCGCCGTTGCGGTCTCACAGTATCAAGAGGTATCCCCACTCTCAAAGCGGTGGTTCGTTATCCGCTTTACTTACTCATATAACATAAACTTCTGTGATCAATAGCCTTTTGTTAACACATTCTACTTGTGGCTTATAAGCCTTATCGCCTCGAGCTCTGCTCGTTGTAGGCCGTTCACACACATTTACTTTTCGAACAATATTACACGGCTCATAAGTTGCATTGAGCTCCGTGACAAGGTCGTTATTCCTTTCATGGTATGCCCCTTCAAGGATGTCAGACTTCGTCCTGACGACTTACGCTTAAACTGGGGGTTGGTTTCAACCCTTGTGTTTCTATCATGTTATCTCATTCGACCATTGTTGATCCAATCACCCTTTTAAGGACAGTTCCTGGGTGTTACTAGGTTATGCCATTACATCTGGCTTGCACTTATTGGTATGTTCAACTTACTACTTCGCCCTGCGTTCTTTGCTGGGTTAATTATTATTTCCAATGAGATTGATATCTCCTTAGTTTAAGTAATCATTCTGGGAGTCTCACCCCGATCATTGCACATTAGCGTATCCATAGTAGGCATCTGCCTCACCATATGTAGGCTGGGTACTTACTCCAGCTATTACGTTCATCCTTCAGGATTCTTAAGACATGTGCGATGTCTTTACTTACTAACCAGTGCACTTCGCACTTGTTCACCTTTAACCATTTCCTTAAAATAAACTTACTAGTTCCTTTAGTCTCCTTAACTTAACGGGGTTCCTTTGTTGCAACCATTCGATGTAATCCGTTGCTCTTGTTTAACTTTTACTGCGGACCGTAGTATGGAGTCGACTACTTCCCGTGTTCCAGACTCCACTCGTATACATACGTGGGGTATCCTACTGATACATTGCTACTTACCTGACTACCCCATAAGAAGGTTTGTCAGGCCCACAAGCTCCTATCGGAGTGCGGTCGTCCCACATTACTGTTGGTACACTCGTAGTGTCCGTCACACGCCTAGGTGAAATATTCTGTTGTCAACTCCTCTTATATTATCCTGTGATAATATGCATTCCATGCTTCCCGAACTTACTCAAGGGAAGTGTATCCACTGTTGTATTATTATGAACTCCATCCATTCCCTCGGGTTGTTACCCTTGGGTTTACCGGTTTCCGTCTGGTTATTTAAAGTGACTGGGTAGAACTTACCTACCATGTGGCACTGAGGCCGGCGTAGGTCTTCTGGTTTGGTTTAAAAGAAGGTTAGAAATAGAAGGGTTTGAAAGAAAATTTGGTTTTGAAAAGAGTTTGAAAATAATTTTAGGTTGAAGAAAAATTTTCGTGGTTTTACAACGTTTCAAGCCTTATCCAAGTCTAGCTTCTTGCTGACTGGTACATTTCTAAGTACAGAGGTCAGGCTATTAAGCCCTTCCACGGTTATGATAATCCCACTTAACTTCATGGTACTTTACTAAGTACCGCTAGTTGTTTAAAATTTTCCGTACAGCCTTGTTATAGCAGCACTTGCCATGGCAAGTGCGCCATACAATCTGGTTATCAGTTCAATACACATTGATGCGGTACTGCTTTCCCCCGCTCTAACATCAGTGGCCTTGCTGGCCCTGCTTGATCTTACAGTCTCAACTACAATTTTCTGGGTACTTCTCACTGTCTTCACATGCTAACCATTAACTAGGGTGTTTTCCCATTCTGGGTGACCCCTTTCTACTTGGTATTGCATCCTCCTCGTACTACGTTGTAGTTCTTTGATCGGTTGCTATACCGTCGGTGTATTAGTCAACTTGTAGTCCCGTAGACATTCGTCTCGGGTTTCATTACCTCGCTCCTTGCCTGTTGCACGCTTGGTGCGTTGCAAGCTGGTTGTCCTCGACTGCTCCGCATGTCGACCCAGGGTGCTGGAAATTCCATTCTCTTATGCATAAGATTCTTCACTTTTCGCTGACTCATACGGCAGACATTGTTAACTGGAGACCGTCTTCGGGATTCACACCTTTCGGAATCTACCGTATGACAGGTTCCCCGTACTTATAGGGACATTTAATAACAGCCAGATCGGGAATTCCCGAGTAAGAGAGGATTTCCATCTCTCTGGCGTTCTTCCCAAGTTATATAATAGGGTTTGTGGAGGGCGGGATGGATACTGTAGGTATCCAGTACACACTGGTGTTCCCTAACTGGCGTACTTCTCACGCTATCACTCAACCCTTAACCCAAAGTACTAAACTCTTAACTCGGTACTTCCTAAACTCGGTATTTCAGTCATCGGAGCGATACTTCGCTCTGATACCACTTTTTGTAACACCCCAACTACTAGCAACACCCTTAACAATACCTTGCAGCGGAAATCATAACTCATAACATAACTTAACTCCTTGGTGTTACACGCCGTTAGCCACCCACGTGGCTAACAAGGCTAACATACATACATTGTACCGGTCTGATGAACTAAACTCCCGAGCAACTACACATAATCCCATTCCATGTCCAACAATCATTATGCACTTACATTACAACTGTACCGAGTATTAACAAGCTAATGCCGACAACAATTTCGGTCTTACTACTCCTACAATACATAAGCATTTAAATGAACTGTCCGTATACAACTAACAACCCCGTCCCACTCTCGAACGGCTGCCAGCTCCATAATACCTGAAAAGTATGGGGGCCCCCAAATGGGGTCAGCACCTTTGCTGGTATGGTAATCCCGTAGCCCGCATGCTACCGGGCCACGCACAACTATTTGTCGTCTTAGCATGCGGTTGATTTTATTTCAAACATGCACAAACTCACACGTATCATGCTTATAAGCAAACCTCCATTAATAGGGCACAAACACAAATTAGCACACACACTCAATTACAACACACTTCACTGTATAACATACTCAACTTAATTTCTCTCCTCTGAGAGGATATAACTCTACTTAGGGAATGCCGGGGTGATATAAGCCCGAGCACAACATACATACATTTCCTTTACTTGAGTGGCGGCCTCACATAGGACCGATCACAACATACATAATTTCCCCCTAACTCCAATAGTGATGAGGTAGGTAAGCCTTGGTTAAGCTTGTGGGTGGTTGTAATTCCAGGAGGAAGAACAGCCGTAACATAACAAAGAGGGAGTCGAAGCGAACTTAGGCATCGACACCCTACCAACATTATACATAATTTCCCTCCTAGCCCGATGTGGAGGTCGGGTAGGTAAGCTTTGGCTAAGCTAGTGGGAGGTCGAACATCCAAGAAGGATAAACAACCCTAACATAACAGAATGGGAGTTAACTCACATATATACATCAACTCCCAAACAACACGCGTGACCGGAACAACCGGATTCCTCTCCATACATAACATATACTTAATAGTTAGAGGTTCCCTTATGGAACTTACCACATACATACATCACATAGTGTTATTAACTCGGTTAGACACATATGGGGAGTAATATCCCCTTTTAACAAACATGAATAACTGTATCCAATAACAACAACAACATATCCAACAAGTCACATACACCACTCATAATAACAACATACACTAACGCACGGATAGTCGTAGTTAGAACGTTCCCATGGGTTGGGACGTTTATTCCGAATACCGATCTCTTATGTGAACCTAAAGTCGGTTAACTATTATTTAACACATAACTAAGGTTAAGCGGTATCGGAATTAATTACGCCACAATAATGAATTACTGTAAACTCATTTCATGCTTTATCTTGCAAGGTGGCAAACACACAGAAAAACACATTGGCATACAAGCCGGTGTAATCCGGTAGGACACAGGTTGCAAGAAAACCATACCTTTCACCATGGGTTTATCTTTACCCGGGGTTCTCATGCTCCTCGGTTCATACTTGTTCCTCATGTCACACTCTTGAACCACTATTTACATGTCAAATGGTTTAATTAATATTAAGGTGTTACGGTAGGTACGTAATTGCTACTCCCGTACTTACCCCGTTATCCCATTTTTTTCGGTTTAACTTTGTGTACTTAAACTCACAACTTTCTCAATCATTTCCAACACTTGTTTACACTTCTTAGGAACTTTAAAAGTCACCAAACAAGCCCTTAACAACATCCAAAATCATTACCCATCAATCCCACCATCATTAGAAGTTGAAGCACATCATAGAGCAAAATGGTTCAAAGATTTTCGGTCATTTTCAAATCAAATATACCTAACATATGCCAAACATGTCAAAACAGATAGTACTCGAAAAGAGGAATCCGCCGCAACGGCACTCAAAACGGAGTTCAAACGAAAAAGTTATGCAAAAACAAAGGTTGGTCCGAACATGCGTCCGACCTTGCATGTTCGGACATAAGTCGAGAGTTCTGAAAATTCTCCGTCGTATGATGTCCGAACTTCAATGTTCGGACACATGTTAGGACATACCGAAAACTGCAAAATCCATTACGGAAAACAACTAGAACCAAGCCACAAATCCCCCACAAGACATACATAACTTATTAGCAAAAGCCCATCGGAAACACGTTTCCACGGGTTTTAACGCATCATACACATTAAAATCTACCAAAATATCACCAAATCAAGGAGTCAAAACACTCATTTTCTACCTAAATTTGCCATAACCTCCCCATAAACCTTACATGTCCATCCTCATCATTTTACCATCAAAACACAACCTCTACATTCCTAATCTAGCCACACCCTTTCAAGGGTCTTAAACAACACATAACAATTCCTCAAATCCATCACAACAACATAATCACCAAACTCCATAACCATAATACCAATCACAAACTTAACACAATTGGCTCTTAAGGCCCTCAATTCAACTATCAATTTACAAACTCTTCTAGCATCAACTAAACACATTACAATATAGTTTTCACTCCACACATTTGGGTTCATTAATTTGTTTACCCATCCCAAACAACTTAAACAATTACGACAAGGTTTAAGGTGGATTCCTTACCTTAATTTCACAAGTTTCCTTAATTCTCCTCTTGCTCCATATCTTCTCCAAAATCGGTTAAGAGGGCATGGAGTTTCCAAACTCCATCCCAACATTCGAGAACACAAAACACACTCAATTAATCATCTAAACCCTTGGAATATTTCAATTCAATCAAAGGGCTAGAACACAAGGTTAGGGTTTACCTTTGTGAAGCTTTCAAGAGGGATTTTCACCCTTGAATCAAGAGGGGAACTTCTCCACCATTGAAGGATCAATTTGGAGCTCAAGAACAAGGAGAAAACAAGGTATCAAAAATGGTGAAAAATTGATTACACCAAGAGTTGAAGGAAAAATGACTTTCCCTTGGAAATTTTTACCTTAGAAGGAAGAGGAGACTCCAAGCTTCTCATTGGTGCCATTTTCTCTTCAAATGGGGAAAACCCATGGAGATGAAACTCATCCTTTTGCAATTCCGAAAAGGGAAAGGTAGAGGAGGATGAGGAGAGTTCAAATATGTAATTTGATTTGTATTTGGAGCTTGGAGTTGGCTAGAGCATGAGGAGGAAGATGAGAAGCCATGGAAGGAGAGGGGAGAGCTTCACAATCGGCTGCAACCAGGAGGGAGAAGAAAGAATCGTAGAGAAGAAAAAAAGGAGGAAAGAGAAGAGGGGAAAAAGAAATAAAGGAAGGAGAGAGAGGGATAGAGGGGTATAAGTGGTCCCTCTATTTTTTGACTTAATTAATTTGTTAACTAGTCTTGTGTGAGTGAGCTGTTTACATTAATAAAACCAGCCCACTACTGTAAACATGCTGGAGCATTTTTCGTTTTTAACAGAAAACGCTCGTTTATTTACCCGGTTTAGCACTATTCACTAACCGGGACCGTTTTCCGGAATTTTCTCATTCCTTTAATTTTGATGGTTATTAACCTCCCATTAATGTTTAATTATTGTTACAAAATCAACTATTATTTTTACGGGGTCATTTAACTGTTTAAGGTCACGTTTTCGGGTTTTCTCGAAAAACGCGCTTTAAGACTCCGTTAGCGTTTTAACGCATTATTTGAATCCGTTTTCTTCCGGAATTTTTCTCACATGTTCTTAATGTATAATTAAGGTATAAAAATATATTTATAACCCTAATAAAGGTTATGTACCTCCCAAAATAATTAAATACGTGTTTTCACGTTTTGTGACTTTTACGCATTTTCTTTTTCTTTTTGGTTTTCATTTCTTCACCAATGATCTTAAGAACTTAATTAGCCTTAGAAAATTATTATTACATAATTAATTAACGCATTAAGGTTTGGGGTATTTCAATATCTGTGACAGCCCAGCCCAATCAACCCACATGTGTGATATTGTCCGCTTTGGCACGCAGGCCGCACGGATTTGTTCCTGGGGTTTCGCCCCAAAACGCGTCACACAAGGGAGAGGTATCCATGCACCTATAAGGCACACTTCGTTCTCCTCCCCAATCGATGTGGGAGGTAACCCTCTCTGGGTGTTACACTCCACCCCCCTCACGGGAGCCCAGCGCCCTCGCGGGCCCACTGGCACACCGACCTGGGTCTGGCTCTGATACCATCTGTGACAGCCCAGCCCAATCAACCCACATGTGTGATATTGTCCGCTTTGGCACGCAGGCCGCACGGATTTGTTCCTGGGGTTTCGCCCCAAAACGCGTCACACAAGGGAGAGGTATCCATGCACCTATAAGGCACACTTCGTTCTCCTCCCCAATCGATGTGGGAGGTAACCCTCTCTGGGTGTTACATGAATAATGCCGGCTTAATGATCAATGCTCAAGGAGCATACAGTAGCCATCCAAATAAAGGACGAACCATAATACGAATGATGTAAGTATATGTGTGGAAGTTAATGTGACAGTAAATACCATATAAGTTAGTGTTATACAGTAAGAGCACGGTACGCAGCAAGCGACCGTTGTATAAGTGTTGTTAAATAATGATATGGCAGATAAGAGCAGTTGTGAATTAAATTCAGTGGTGATGCAAGGTAAGTGATGATAAACAAACTAGGCAGTAAGCCAGTAGCCAGTATTACGAGATTAGAATCTCAATGAAACACAGTGTGAATTCCTATGGCAATCGCATGAGAGATTTACTGTTAAGAGTTTACGCCTCTGCACTCTGTATGACTGAGTGTTTTGGTATTGCACTTGCGCAGCAATGATCGAGTGGGATAGCTAGGAATTAGAAACATGTTAAGTGTGGAGGAATAATGCTATAATGGCCGATGCATAGGAAATGCAAGGCCGCACCAATAAAAGAGTACTTGTACAAAACCAAATGTGGACGCATGATTAACAGTAAGTGACTACAGTAGCACTAACTGCCAAATATCGGTATGGAAGATACCCCAAATGTTGGAAATAGCTGAGAGAGCACTACACACTAGGTAGTAGCTCAATCTCAACCGACAGTAAGTCGGAAGGGAACAAGTCAATCGTTGTGAGATACGTAGCAGTTTACGCAGTAAGTTATTAGAGAAGCAGATGGAAGTTTGTAACTCACCGAATTCGCTAACGGTAGGAGATACCACGCATCGGTTGAGAAACCATTATTACCAAGATAAAGGTAATATTGGGGATATACAATACAGTAAGAATAACAAATGGGGCAATTAAGCTCTACAGTTATTAGAGTTTCGCAGCAGAAACTAGTGAGCCAATGATTCAAGTGTTGAATGTACATGGTGAACATGAGTGAACGGCTAATTATTTAAGCCTAGAAGCCTCACAGGCCAGAACCGAAACCGGTTATGAGTTAAAGCAAACTCCAATGAGAATTCTTGGTTTAGGAACTAAACCGCCAATATGGTTAAGATCCTCTAATCAGAATCCATTGTATAATAGACCGCGTGGAAGTTAAAATACTTCACAACGGCAGAACATTTTAAACCGATGTTTAGTGATTGATTATGTGGGTGTAATCCCTTTTAAGGGGGGTAGAGCGCAAAACCACTTAGTGTGTATTACCGTACAAGTGTACGTGACCTATGTTGTGCATAGCACAAAATAATTTGTTTTGATGATTGGTGTGTATGTTACGTAAACATATGCATTCATTCATGGTTTAATGGTGGTAATTGTGCACAGAAGATGCGAATACCATTGTGATAAGTGTGTTTTTTTGTTAACAATTGTGTGTGATAGTACAAGTGTGGGGAGTAGAGAAACTCCCGGGGAACAAAAACCCCGACAATGTATAAATGTGAAACTGTGTGTTGTATTTTGATAAAATATATGTGTATGTATACAATATAGTGATTCATGAAAAGGGTATGAAACCGACATAGAATCTAGCGAGAATAAGATTCCCTAGGTAACAATATTAAAGTGAATGGAAATAACTGATAGACGAAGTTCTATCTCTTGGAGATGTATGATCATGATTAGAATGATTAAAAAGATAGAAAATTGAAAATGAGTGATTTATTTGATGCTTGAAAATGAAGTGGGAGGTGGAACTTGATTTGCATGCGATCAAGGAAAGCCGAACACAAATTGGGGTGGAAGGATAGTTCAACACTGATGCTGATCACATCAGGGTTGGATGACTCTTGAAGCTCCCTATAAGTGGTCACAAATAACCACGCTAAGAAAAGAAGCAAAGAGCATAAGATGGACTTGGAGTCGTATGTGTTTTCAAAAGGATTTTGAATTGGTATTTATAAAACGTCGATGGATATTTTACATAATTAAAGTTTTCTTACTTAACCTCACAAGGAGAAATTTTAAATTAAGTGATTGTTTTGATCTCCCAAAGGCACGGGGACGGAAGGTGTCCATCGCGACCGGGTTCTGCGGGATCACAGTGTATATCAAAGATATTTTTTATTGTTATACATGCTATGACATGTTGTGTGGTATGTGTAATAAATGTTATTTTGACTTTGATCTCCTAAAGTGTATGCTATTAAGACCTATGAGTCTAAATGTGTTGTGTACATAGACCTATGTGTCTAAAGGCTGTATGTTATCAAGACCTATGTGTCTAAATGTTGTTATGTTACCCAAGACTAGAGAGTCTAAGGGTTGTTATGTATGTGTAAATGTTGTTAAGATACCCGGACCATTGAGTCCGAGGTTATCTTGTGAATATGTTATGTTATGTATGGATGTGAATGTGTTACCCAGACCATTAAGTCCGAGGTTGTGATGTAAGTGTGTTGGTTATGGAAGTTTTATTTCTATAAGTAATCCCCGTATTCTAATCCAAGATGTGTGGGAAGTGTAAACTTCGAGGACGAAGTTCTTTTAAGGGGGTAGATTGAAATACCCCAAACCTTGATATGCGGTTTAAATATTAAACTATGGTATATAAAGGCTAAAAAGTGCCTTAGAGACATCAGTGAACAATTTAAACCATAGTAAATGCAATAAAGCACTAAGATACAGTTCGAGCAAAAACATGCTCTAAGCTAGGAGTGAACTTGGTTAGGACCCAAAGAGCCTACCAAGACTTAACGATATTCAATTATGATTTAATAAGGCTAATTAAGCCCTTAGGAAACCTTGGTAGATAGTTAAACCAAATAAAACATAAGAATATACCTTAAAGTCAATAAGAGCAAAAATGTGCTCTAAGCTTGGGATAAATTTGTATAAGACCTAATGGTCATACCTCTACCTTATAAATATGTTAATGAACATATTAAATCAATTACCAAAGAAAACCAAGCTTGGAAACAAGTTAAAACACAAAAAGTGCTTTAAGGAGTCTTAAAGCACGTTTTTGAAAAATTGTCTTGTAAATGAGTTTGAATGGCTAAATGTCCATCATTACTCTTTAATTAACATGTGTACTATATAGTATCACATTTGGAAGTCTATATCAATGGGAAATCAAAAATTTCACATCTACGTGCCTTGTTTTAGTGAATAGTAACTATTATAAGCTAGTTTGTAACATATGATATTATAAGTTATGTTAATGGTCAACAAAGACCAAAACACTCTTATTATGATTATGGGGGTCGGTTTTTGTAGGGTGAGTCATCACCATTTATAAATCAATTAAAGGAAAGGAAAGTGAGTAAAGTAAAGTACTATTTGCTTTATATGTAAAATATCTTAACAAAGTGAACTCTCTTACCTCATTCTCTTCTTTCCTTTCATTTCCCACGGTAGCCATCTTCTTCCTCCTCTCTCCATCGGTTTCCAACAGCACCATCTCATTCTTCATCTTCCTTCACTTGTAACTTATGATTCCATGCTCCAAAATCAATTTCAAGACTACCTTTGTCTTAGTTAGATCAAGCTCTTCATTTCCCTCTTTTCAAATCTTCAAGAACTCAATTTTGGTGCCATGGAGATTCACCATTGAAGGAGCTTGAGCTCACCTTTTCACATATTATTGTTCTCCTTTGCTTCAAGGTAAGGAAACTCAAAGAAAAATGATGTTTCCTTCATGTTTTGTGTTGTCCGAAAATTCACCTCACAATGGTGTTTTCACCTTGCTTGTTTTAGCTTCATTTGAATCTTCCAAGGGCTAGGAGGAGTCCTCTCTTGATACTCATTCAAGCTCTCTTTCCATTCCAAGGTAAAACAATCATTTTGATACCTTAAGATAATATATGTAACTAGGGTTTACAATGAGATGAAGCTTAAAGCTTGTATACTCATTATATTATTTGTATAATGTTTAGAAGTTGACAAGCAACTAAAAGCCTTGCCAATTTAGTCAAGGAAACAAGAAAGAAGTTTGTGAGGAAAAGAGGTAAATATGCTATCTCAATGTAGTTTAAATGTCTTAGGAAAATGAGCTTGATTTGCTTAATAAGATACCTAAGGAGCCAATGGTGAATGACCTAGTAAAATGCTCTCAAGGAACCTATTAAGGGGCATATGCGATGTTGAGTGTATTTGCAGGTTAAAGGCAATATATTATGTGGGAAATTCAGTGTTTAAGGTTTATGTTATTTAAGGGCCTAAGTGCCAAGCAATTTAAGTTTATGCACTATATTGTGATGTAGTGTAGTTTAAGGATTTAGATGTTTGTAAAGAATATTCTTTGTGAAGATGAGTGTCTTGGATGGTTAAAGGAGAAAAAAACAACAATATGTTTATGTGTAAGGAATGTGCATTAAGTGATTAAGTGTTTTTGGTTGTAAAAGGGTGAAAACCTAAGTGTTTGGATGTGAGAATATACAAGGGAAGCTATGGCAAAATTTAGAAGATGTATAAGAAGTTCTAAGTGTTTTAAATAAGTTTTGGTGAACTAGGAAATGTTAAAGGTGAACAAATGTTTTACTAGGGAAGAAAGCATGTATTAAGGTGATTTAGAGTGAAACAAGGATTTAGGTATTATCTTGGATGTTCTAGGAATTCAATATGTGTTTTTGTGGATGTATTAAAGTCTTGGAGAAGTTTGTTTAAGTTTAGGAATGTTGATGTACAAGGAGGAAATGATTTAGGTAAGATGTGAAAAGGAGATTTAGTTAGTAAGAAAAGAAGTTTGAGAGATGATGTTAAGGTGTAGAGGAAACACCTTGGTATAGTGGTCAGTATTGGTGAAATACCACTTAGAAATCTTAAGGAGAAAACATTCCAAGTGCTAAGAATTTTGTAAGAAATTTGTGAATGATAAGATGGTTTTGTGTGTGATTTAAAGAGTTTAGTACATGGCTAAAGGTGTGTTTGATGTGCCAAATGATGTTAGAACACATTAGGAGGCTTGAGGAAAAGTTTGGAGAAAATTTGACAAAGTTTGGACAAACTCTGATGTTGTCCGACCTAGTGGTCCGACCCAGTTGTGGGTCGGACAGCTCTGTTTAGTCATCTGTTGGAGTTTCTGGAATGGTCCGACCCAGATGGTTGGGTCGGACATGGGTCGGACAGGTGTATTTAAAAGACGGGAAAAGTTTCTGGAACGGTCCGACCCAGTTGTGGGTCGGACGGCCCAAGGTATGTAAAAAAAAATTGTTTAAGATTATAGGATGATGGGGATTATTAACTAATGATGTTATAAGATTGTTAAGGACATGTTAAGTAAGTTATAATGACAATTTAGTGGGGGAAAAGTTGTATTAAAATGTAAAAGTAAAACAAGTTAAAATGTGAAGTTATTTAACTAAGTTAACGGGGATAAGTTATGAGCATTAGACTTTAAACAATCATGTTTCCCCGATGTTAATAAAAGTACATGTAATGTTATCAGTTGTTTGAGAGTTGCTCGAGGAACATAAGTGGACATGATAAAGTGGACTCTGGTGAGAGGTATGGTTTTCTTGCAACCTATGTCCTACCGGGTTACACCGGCTTGTATGCCAATGTGTTTTTCTGTATGTTTGCCACGTTGTAAGATAAAACATGAAATGAGTTTATAGTAATTCATATATGTGGCGTGTTCAACTCCGATACTATTTAACCTCGGAAGTGTTAACCTTAGTTAACTGAGTCTAGGACCACATGAGAGTTCGGTATTCGGATTAAACGACCCGAACCATGGGACGTTCTAACCACGGCTATGCGTGTGTTAATTGTGTGATATGTGTGTGTGAACGTAGGGACCTCCCTTGTATGTTTAACCCAGTTATAATATTGTATGGTGTGTAGATGTGATAGACTCCATAGTGGGGCTCTAACTAATATCTAAAAGTAAGTATGTACTAACAGTAGTGAGGAATCCGGTTAGGCCGGGCGCGCGTTGTTTGGGAGTGGGTATCCTTTTTAGCCTTACCCTTCTCTCTGTTATGGTTGTTTCCCTCACGGGTTATGATCTCCCATTAGCTTACTCCAAAGCTTAGCTATTCTGACTTATGATCGGTTTAGGGGGAACATGTGTTTGTGTGGTGTGTTCGGGCCACAAAACCCGAACCATCTTAACTTAAGTTACTCGTCCGACTATTAGGACGGTAATGAGTGTTGTATAACGAGCTTACCATGGGGGTGACATCATTCTCTAGGCTCACCAGTGAATTAACTATGTTTGGGTCGGCTCCTAAGAGAACCGCACCCGTTATGTTATGTGTTGTTGATGTAATGCAATTTTTACTGCGATATTGTTATGTGCACGTTGAAACGTGAAAAATGTTGTTATGTGTTGTTATGTGATGTATGTTATACGTTGTAAATTGTGGAGTATGTGGATCATGGATATGAATCCCAGTTTGTGATAAGAGGCGTTTAAAGATAACCCGATTAATGGGTAGTTGTCGTCTATTAAGGAAGTAGCTCCATTTGAGGAGAAACACTCTAGGGGTAATGAATACCATGAGTGACTTATCAAGTATGGATATGTTATCTGTTTGTTGAGCCCATTGAGGCGGAATGATTCGTGTTGTGTGTTTTAAGTTACATGCATGATTTAAATATAATCAACCGCATGCTAAGACGACAATTAGTTGTGCGTGGCCCGGTAGCATGTGGGCTGCGGGATTACCATACCAGCAAAGGTGCTGAGCCCCTTAGGGGCCACCCTTTCTCTTCTTTCCTATTTCAGGTACCAGAGCTGGAAGCCGTTCGAGAGTAGGACGGGGTAGTCGTTGTACATGGGTAATCATTCAAGTTGTATATATACTGTAGGTGTAGTAAGGCCAAAATTGTTATCGGCGTCAGTTTGTAAATACTCGGTACAGTTGGAAGGATGTGTATGTTGTTGTTAATGGAAAAGGATAATAATGTGTAGTCGCTCGGGAATCTAGTCCATCAGACCGGTTTAATGTTTATGTAATAGCCTTGCTAGCCACGTGGGTGGTTAACGGCGTGTAACACCAACGAGTTGAGTAATGTGATGAAGTATATTTTCCGCTGCAGATTGTTATTATGTGTTTGTTGTTAGATGGGGTGTTACACTAAGTGCGTGAGCTTCTGTTTTTTTTTGTGTTTTTTAGCATTTTTTGACTGAAAGTAAAAGTGGAAACTGAAAATACCTAAACTAGGGTTTCAGAGGCAGAATTAGGTCAAATTTTGTTTACGTCCGTGGCTACGGACCTAATGTCCGAACCCACGGACCCTAGTTAACCTATGTGAACATAAAAGCCGAATTAAACAGAAAACGCAATTTTGAAAGGTCCGGGGCCACGGACAGGATGTCCGTGGGCCTGGACAGGATGTCCGTGGGCCCGGACATTATTTTAGAAAACCTAATTTTTGAAAATTTTGAAATACCGCCACCGTCCGGGGGCGTCCAGGCTTACAGACAAGGCGTCTGGGACCCCGGACATAGCGTCCGTGGGTGCGGACTGCCCTCGGACGGCGGCGTTTGGGAGGTTCCCAACGGTGTTTTGAGCTCAAATTTTATGGGTGTGTGGCCTGAAAGATGTAGAAGACGTTAGTGATTGAAAGTTTTCAATTTGAAATCGCATTTAATGCGAAACTTAATGAACAAGTTAGAAGGCAGAAACACAAACAAACCTTAATTCAGATACAAGGAAAAATCAATTCGGTTAGCAATTTCAACCAGAAGTGTATTTAGACCAGAAGGGTTAGAGAATTTAGTTTTTAGCCTGTTTTGATTTCGAAAATTTGTTGTTGCTTCACGTCGGGAATCTCTGAAAGCTTCGTTGGTGGCCGATCCGGTTCGACTTTGACCCTAGCTTCTGACCTCTTCTTCCTTGTGTTGTTAAGCACGTTTTGGTTCTGTATTTGTGGTGTTTTGATGCTTGGAAGTTCAATGGGAGAAGAAAGAATGTGTTTTTGGTGATTTTGGGATGATTTCGGTAGAGTTTCGGTGTTGGGAGTGTTGAAAACGTGGGAGGCAAGTAGACGGCTGTGTTATCTGACTATGGGAATGTTCTCCTCTGCCCTAGGTCGTTTTTTGAAGGTCCTTTTATAGAATAAGCAAGGCCATGTTGATAGAACAAGATCTTTATCTAAAACACTGATTTTGTGCTCTAAGGGAATCTGATTTTTTAGAATATGTTGCAGGCCGAGCAAAATTATGAAATTTTAATTGAGAGTAAAGAATGATTTTTAAGAATTTTGAGAGTTGAAATCAGGTTATTTCGATAAATAACCGATTAGATAAAAATCTCACAATATGGAATCTCCCATAATTCATAACTTATTATTGAAAAGTCGAAATAACGAAATTCCAATGGCATTAGTCTCTAAACATCATCCTCTATGTTGTGTTATATTTTCATGACGTGTTGTTTTGATTTCGGCATTTTCCAAAGGAGAGAGAAAATTGCAAAAATGATTGAATTTCTCTTTTAAATTTTGGGTTAAGGTTCCAAAATAAAATAATTTCAGGTTTATGACTGTATGTAGTCATGCTAACCATGTGACAATTTTATTTTAATTTTGAAAACCTTTTTATTTCTATTTTGAGGCTATTTCATGTGTTAATTATTAAAGAAACTAGCTTATGAAAAGCTTAATTTCCAGAATAAACATTATCGGAAAATCATGAAATACCTTTCATAATGACTATGATATTTGGAAGTGTTTGGAGATAATGAACAAGTCATATGAAAATAGAAAATCCCTAGAATGTCCCTGGAAAATCCTGCATTGGTGCATTTTGACCATTTTGCCCTTTGTAACATGTATGTCTTTGAGACTACTCCGGGGGGTTGAAATTTTGGGTATAACAGATTGCCCCCCGTCAACTAGGCTTTGTAATGAAGATGAAAAGACTAGTTGATGCCTGAGTGATACCCCAAAATTGTGGATCTTAAAAGACCTTATATGCCGTTTGAAATCTAGTGGGTTGTGTCGAGCTATTCGAAGGCGCTAACTACCTGAAGGAGAAGGAGATGTTGTTGAACTATTCGAAGGCACCAACTACCTGAAATGACGATATGCTATCGAGCTATTCTAAGGCGCTGACTACCTAAAGTGATGAAAATGATGTCAAGCTATTCTAAGGCGCTGACTACCTAAAGTGATGAAAATGATGTCAAGCTATTCTAAGGTGTTGACTACCTAAAAGCGAAGATGAAGTAATGTCGAGCTATTCTAAGGCGTCGACTACCTAAACTGAATGAAAAGATGTCAAGCTATTCTAAGGCGTTGACTACCTATGATAAATGAAATGATGTCAAGCTATTCTAAGGCGTTGACTACCTAAAAATGATGAAAATGAAATAATGTGTAGATGCAGGAATGCTGATATGCTAGCGATGCTTATGATGCTGATGATGTTGATGATGCTGATGTTGATGATGCTGATGTTGATGATGTTGATGATGCTGATGTTGATGATGCTGATGTTGATGATGCTCGGATGCTTCTGGGGACCGAAACCCGTGCCAATGCTCTTGGCTGGACCTAATGTGGACTTATTGCCATCGCCCCCCAAGCCGGTGTGCAGGGATAACTCCTGCCACCATTCGTTGATCCCAAAGTAAGCTGACATAACACAGGAGGATTTATTGCCATCACCTCACCAACTTTTCTGTCGCCAGGTCTTGTGACGCGCTTGGATAATGCAACTAGGTCTTATGACGAGCCTATATGAATGAGATGAATGCAATGTGTTTGATGAGAGTGTGTAAGCTAAAGGGTCTTATTACGAGCCTAAAGGAATGCAACTAGGTCTTACAACGAGCCTAAAGGATAGGGGTGAGCATTTGGATTGGATAATTTGGATTTATCCAAAATCCAAATTAACCGATTTTTTTTTGGATTTTTAACCGAATTTTAAAACTGAATTCAAATTTTCAGTTATTCGAATATCCAAATTATAATTTGGTTTGGATTTCGGTTTTCACCCTGTAAAATTCGGTTAACCGAATTATCCAAACTTTTTTTAAAGAAAATCCCTAAATATTTCCTTAATAGTTAAACTCTTTAAACATGACAAACAAAACGTCAAATTCAAAACCCTATCTTGCATTGCTCAAATCCTTCAATTATATAATGTCATACTATTCTTTTTTCATCAAATTAATTTATATAACTAGTTGTTTTGGAACATCGTTCATCGCTGCTCACCCCTAGTTTGATGTAACTAGTCTAATGTTTGAGTGAGTTCTTTATGTTTCTATTGTGATGAATTGGCAACTAGGGAATTCATAATTTTCTAGCAGTTTATGGTTATTACTGTTGCTGATTATGAACATGAAACAAAAAAATGTGTTTGGTTTTTTTTTTAAAAAAATTCGGTTAACTGAAATCCAATTTATAAAATCAGTTTTCGGTTTTTTTTCAAAATTTCGGTTAATTGAAATCCGAACTGAAGGAAATTTTGGATTTCGGTTCGGTTTTCGGTTTTTAACTTAAAAAAATTTCGGATTTTGGATAATTTGGATTTCGGTTAATTCGGTTTTGATCAAAATTTGGATAATTCGGTTAAAAACCGAATTAACCGAAATCCAATTTTTTTTTTCAATTTGGATTTCGGTTAACCGAATTATCCAAATGCTCACCCCTACTAAAGGATGGTTCTAGGTCTTATGGCGAGCCTAAAGGATGGATCTAGGTCTTATGACGAGCCTAAAGGAATGCAACTAGGTCTTATGACGAGCCTAAAGGATGGTTCTAGGTCTTATGATGAGCCTAAAGGATGGATCTAGGTCTTATGACGAGCCTAAAGGAATGCAACTAGGTCTTATGACGAGCCTAAAGGTTGGACCTAGGTCTTATGACGAGCCTAAAGGTTGGATCTAGGTCTTATGACGAGCCTAAGGATGGATCTAGGTCTTATGACGGGCCTAAAGGTTGGATCTAGGTCTTATGACGAGCCTAAAGGAATGCAACTAGGTCTTATGACGAGCCTAAAGGATGGTTCTAGGTCTTATGACGAGCCTAAAGGATGGATCAAGGTCTTATGACGAGCCTAAAGGAATGTAACTAGGTCTTATGACGGGCCTAAATGTTGGACCTAGGTCTTATGACGAGCCTAAAGGTTGGATCTAGGTCTTATGACGGGCCTAAAGGTTGGATCTAGGTCTTATGATGGGCCTAAAGGTTGGATCTAAGTGAAAGTGAGTTAAGTGTATGATGGGTCTTGCACTAAAAATGGGTTAGAAAGATAATGGTCTCGTGCAAATGCGTGTGGTGAAAACCAATTGTAAAAGGGCCAAACATGGCGATGACGAGGTGTATGCAAAAGTTTGTAAAATGCAATCACAGTGCATGTAAGATATTTGTTCAAAGCAAGAAACTATTGAAAAATGTGCTAAACATGGCAATGATGAGAATTAAAAAAAAATTGTTCAAAGCAAGAAATTGCTGGAAACTGTGTCAAACATGGCAATGATGAGAATTGAAAATTGTTTAAAGCAAGAAATTGCTGGAAAATGTGCCAAACATGGCAAAGCTTGGGAAAACTCTACTGAAAAAGGAAAGTGAAAGAATCACTTCCTGACTAAGAATTTCAGATTTGCATTTTGTTTCTTAGAAGATGAACATGCCACTGGTGGAGTGTGGGTTTTTTTTGTGGTGCTAAAGGCTTTTGCTGGTGTTCAGGATATATGATAAACCTGGGATTAGGTTGTGATTTTGGATGGTGGTAAGGGTTATGGCGGGTCTGATGTTTTTGTAGGGGTAAGGCTAGTGACGGGCTTGAGAGTGTGTGTGTGTGTGTGTGTGGAGGTTAGAGCCTATGTGCGCCTGAGGTGTTTGATGTGGAGGTAAGGGCTTATGTCTGTGGTGGGATGGTGGTGCCAAGCTTTAGGTTCAATTGGTGTTGTCATGGCAATTGTTGGAACCAACAATTGCCCCCAGTATTTTTCCTTAGGACAACCTGAGCTAGAGTTCATGCAATCGATCGGAACGATCAATTGCCCCCAGTATTTTCTTTGATTAAGTGTGCGAACAAGTCTCATCCTCACAGGGTCGAGGCATATGCTTTGATGTGGTGCTTCCTAACCTACACTCGACGTGGTTGGTGTTTGCACTCATTTCTCACTCATGGTCATAATTTCTAGACCATTGAATTTGATATTTGATGGATTTACACATTTGATTTGTTACTTTCACGTGATTGGACACACAACTATCGAGTCGGAAGTCTTTAAAGCGTATAACGTGGCCATAGGGTGTGATGAAAGACGACGGGAGCATGGAGGCATATTTGAGGTATGTGGAGCTTAAATGGGTGACCAAAGCTGCAACTTGCAACTTCTCGCGGATTCATCTTCCTTGTCTTGAAGTCGTCTGGCTGCTTCATGTTGACGTTGTTTTCGTGCTTCTGGACCTGGACTTTCGAAGTTGTCCTTTACACCATTTCTCTTTTTTGTCATTTGGACTTCTTCGAGGCACTTTGGGTTTGCCTTTTTGTTTTATCCTTTCTTGACTTTGCCTTCGGGGTTCTTGTGTTTCCCGGTTTTGGGCTTCGAGAGCTGTTTTGATGTGAGCTATTTTGATCCTGTGTCACTCTGGGAACATTTGCGGATCGTTTCGTCATGCTGATAGCGGCATTGCTTCTTTGGACTGATGAGAATGTTATCTGAGAGTCGGGCTCCTCGCTTCCTTTGGTCACCGGGTCGGACATTCATCATTGGCTGGGTTATTTTGTGGAGCTCATAATATCGAAAAGGGATATATGAAAGGCTCAGCGGGGGTGCCTAGGGTTTAATGACAGGGTTTACAAGCTTGTAGCTATGTGGTGCTGTACCTAGGTGCTTCGTCATTCCTGATAGTTGTGTATCCGTTCTTTGTTACTCTTCGCAGGTCTAAGAGTAAATTTACAAATTATCTCCTTCGGTCGGAGTTATGCCGTTTACCTCACCTTTGAATGTGGTCTCACCAGAGTCGTGTAAAAATGACACGCTCGTTCACTCATGGTTTTTCCGCTCAAGACACTCTCGTGAATTTCACTTAGAGACTAGTTCACACGCTTAAATGAAAGATGGAAGATGACAATCCTGAACTCAGATTGCCCCCAGTATTGACCTGGGGTTTATGACAACACTTAAACAGATGTGGATTTTGAAATGCTTCGTGGATATTATGGGATAGTCTATGGTGTGAGGACGGATATGTTCACCCTTTTAGAAACAAAAGACAAGTCGTTCTATTTCATAGTCGGGAAATGATTACTCTGTGATCCCTTAAAAAAACAATTTTTGTTTTTGTTTTGTTGAGTGAATGCACAAAAAATTACGAAAATAGAACTATGCTCTAATTCACGAATGGAAAGATAACATCAAAAGTTGTAATCTAAAATGATAAAGGAAGCTAACTACCATAAAAGTTAGAAGAATGATTGTGAAAAGAAAACTACTAAATCGAGAAAACTTCTGAAATAGTGATGTTGAACAGTCTGATGCCAACGTGTTGAAGACTCGAGCTGTTGACCGTCGGGGCGCCGTTGACCATGATTGTCTTCCTTCCAAACTTCGAGTAGGCCCTGTAAAATGTTTGAACTAGGAATGCCTATGGGTTATGTAGGGAGTAACTGGGCCTGAGTCTTCGCCAAAATGAGAGTGAAATGCATAGATTAGAGTGATTGCTAGACTAGAACGGACATGTAGGCCTGAATCCAGAAATTGAGCAAACAAGCTGAAAGAAATCACATGGACCGTGAATGGGCCACTGGGCCGAGAGATAAGCCTTGAAGTCTAGATTCGTTTGATGCTCTTGTTGGGCCTTGAAGCCGGAAACTGGAATGAATGAGTTATGGAAACTATCTTGGATTCAAATGTTTTATGGGCCAAAATTCTGGATTGAGAACGAAGCTCATGGGCCAAAACTATGAATTGGTCTATGGGCTCAAATAAAATGAGTTATGAGTGTGGTACTTGGGCTAGAATGATTGCTCTATATGTGAACTGGAATTTGGGCCGAGTGATTTTGGTTGGGCCTAAAAGATGACACCTAGATCTAGGGTTTTGGGTTAGGGTCATGATAAGAAGTCTACCTAGACTAGAATGAGCCCTTGGGCCGGAATGTGTTTGGGCCTGAAGTAAAGCACGTGAGCTGGAATGGTCCCTAAATCACAAATGGGCCTAACTTTCTTCGGGCCAGAGAAGATGGTTGCTAAGCCGAAAAATATTTTATTTTCAGGACTTGTGAGTTATTTAAAGTTCAGGTGAATTTCTTTTTTATGGGCCTAGAACTAATTGGATAATTCAAATTGGGCCAGAAGAGAAATCACCTAAGTCTAGGCTTTTGGGCCGAAGCTCGAACGACTCACATGTTAAACCAAACAGGGCCTCTGGGCCGCAAACAAATAGAGCTGTCAATTCGTGTTGGGCTAGGTTGATGTAGGAAAAGTTCCTATCAATCTCTAGGCTGGGTAGTGGGCCGACCATACAAGCAAACAGGGCCCACCCAAATTCAACATGTCCTCACTAGACGTTTAAATCGAACCGGGTATGGGTCGATCCGGAGAGGTGCTTGGGGCATGGGCCCAGGTCACCGTAAAGGAATAGGGCTTGCACGCTATTCTCTTTGGGCTTCCCCACTCTTTTCACATCACCTGAAGGTGTGCGTCTACGGTCGGGTCTTTGACTGACCAAACAATGGACTAGGTAAGGGCACTGCCAGGAAAACGCTTGGGGCTAAGGCCCAGGTATTAAGGGGGTGTGGTTAGACGACACCCTCCTCTTTTCCCCCGCTTATTCACAGCACCTAAAAGGTGTGAGTCCATGACAAGGGACCCTCAAACGGGTCCCGCGGTGAAATCGGTTTACATGGACCCTCTCTCTCATGTGATGCAAAGGTGCAGAAAATAAAAGTGCGCATGAAAGTAAACAAACAGAGTAATAAAGCCATAAATAAACATTTTCGAGTTAAGCCCTCTATCTTAAAATTAAAACAAGTTAAAATTAAGAAGTTTGTCCCCAGCAGAGTCGCCAGTCTGTGAGCCTCAATTTTAAACCCTATCATATGTTGATTAGATTGTTTGGGATCTAGTCGGGTTTTAGGTCCACCTATAACCTAAGTTTAATAACTATGTCATATAACATTAATTATTAAAACCTAAGCTAGCTCACTGGAACCTATTATGAGTCGCCACCTAATTTTTACCTAGATCAAATTAGGAAAGGAGAGTTCGGGTTTGGGGGCTTGGTATACAACTTATTTAGGATTCAATTACTTTCATTACCCCTAGAAGTCGTTTTTTCTCTACTTAGTTTAGTTACGGCACTAGTACAAAAATGACCTATTTCGGCGCCCCTATCTCGGCGGTTGTACTAGGAACTGCCGAGATAGGTCCTCCGTAATTTTTTTAATTAAACAAATAACATCTATTTCGGCGGTTCCTAGTAACAACCGCCGAAATAGATATATTTGGTTGTCTATTTCGGCGGTTGCTACTAGGAACCGCCGAAATAGAGGTTATTTTTTAATTAAAAAAATTACGGAGGACCTATTTCGGCGGTTTTTAGTAACAACCGCCGAGATAGGTCGCTTAATAAACACCCCCACCCAGCCCCGACTCCGTTACGCTGTTACAACCCTAACCCCTCTTCTCTTCTCTGTAACGGGCGAATTTGAGTACCAATCTCGACAGCCACCACACCACCGCCGCTCCGACGTCCGTCGCCCTCCTCCCGCCTTCGCCGTCGTCGCGCCGCCGTCGCCGGTCGTGCGTGGTTGTCATCGGAAGTTGTTGCTGCAACCAAGAACCGCAGCTACAATATACTGGGTAAACAAGTCCAATTCGGTTTTGACTAAAAAATTACAAATGTGTTGTTAAAATTGGTAGATGTGTGTCACATTATGATTGTTGATGCTGATATTTATTGTGTGTGTCAAATCTTTGAAAGATTTGGTTGTTAAACTAATCAAATTATGTATGAACACAAGGTGTTTGATGAAATGTCTGAGTGAATATTTTTACTGTTTTTTGCCCTTTTTTAAGTATAGTTAGGCAGGGGCGGACCGACTTGGGTGCGTACTGTGTTTGTTGACACATATGGAAAAGAAAATTGCCTAACGTTTTACTTATTGTTATAATTAACTAATTTATTTATTAATTTAACACATTGTTACGGAGCAATAGAGATCTGTACTATATATATAAACCCGCGAGTCTGTAAAGACTGTAGAGGAGTACGAGCTTCTCTCCTATATTTTATTCATCAATCAATCAACATTAAATTTTATTTTTTTAATAGAATTACTTATTTACTTGTACGACGCATACTATTATATTCAACAGTAGCATCAAATTTCAGCTTTTTAATCGATTAGCTAATGACAGTAGATTTATATCATGGTAAGACACATAGATCAGAAATTGATATCTTTTTTTTCTGCTGCCTAGTTTGCTATAGTGTTTGCCAAAATCAAAATATTTTGTGGGTTCAATTTTTTTCTAGTCATTAATTTTTATATTTAGGTATTCAATAGTTTAACTATTAATTAAAAACTTGTTAAGTAATTGTTAGTAACAATTTAATATATCTTACATTTGTTGAACTGAAATACAATTAATAGATATGGTATAATTAATAAAATTAGTACATTTATTTCTATAGGTTTGATATGGAAAGGTTTTTTATAAGAAAAATAGCTTCATCATCGGAGCCAACGCCCGCCCAAGAAATAATTGATATACCGAACGAATGTGGTTGATAAAGATGTAAACAAAGTCGTGTTGTTAGCAATATAGTGTTGCGCCCTCAATTGATACTTATTTTGCGTTTGCGTTGCCTCTGTAGAGATTGGTACTGCTACACGTCTCGCATGCCCGATTGAGAAGAGGGGCTGAAAACAATTCCTTTAGGAACCGGTAATATACTTTAACTTATCTCTTCATTCTCTTCACTCGCTGTAAATTTTCAATTAACGTAACTACAAATAAGGAATAAATTTGGTATATATTAGTTTGGTTTATGATGGAAATTTGTGTTGTTGAATAATTGGTGAATGCTTAATAATAAGCATGGTTGTGTCTTTGTAGAGGGAAATCACTAAATGGGTTCACCGGATTGAAGTCGTACGGGGCTGAATACCTTTCATTTGTGAACCCGTAATATACTCAACCTACATCTTCATCTTTTTAGCTCATTATATATAATTTTGCAATCCTAATTACAAACAATTAACATACGTAAACTAATGAGTTTGTATTCTATCTACAGAGAAGTGGTTAACAAACTCCTCATTCATTGCACGGTAGATTGAAAGCGGAGTGGAAGAACGGTAATATAATCTAACTTATCATTTTTCTCTTTTGTACTTTGTATTTGATTTCCACAAATTATTGGAATTTGGTTTGATGAATAAATTTGGTATATATTAGTGTGGTTTATGATAGAAATTTGTGTTGTTGAATGATTGGTGAATGCTTAATAATAAGCATGGTTGTGTCCTTGATTTCCACAAATTATTAAAATTTGGTTTGATGGATAAATTTGGTATTAGTTTGATTTGTGATGGAAATTTGTGTTGATGAATGGTTGGTGAATGCTTAATAATAAGCATGGGATAGGTAAAATTATGCAAAAGTCATGCCGATTTTTTTTTAAATTCTCTTCGTAATTAATATTGTTTGATGTATGTGTATATGTCTAACAATATCTAATTTTTTTATCAGGTCTCACTACATTCAAGTCCGTGAATCACCTCTCTTGTTTCCCGCCTTCTTCCAGTACTGTTGCACTTTCCTCCTCTGTGCACAAGTAAGTAACTAAACCTTATTTTTTGTTTAATAAATGCAATTATGTATTTAAATATAATTGCTAGTACATAATTTAGCTTCATTCCATATTTGTTGATGCATTTCTTTTGTAATTTATTTTTTGTTGCATCTCTCGCACAGAAGCGTACCTCTCAGGAACCAGTCTCCCCTGTCCATAAATCCTTAAAAACAAGTACGTATTTTAACTCTCGATTCTTTGTTAATTCTAAACCGGTTTGAACTTATACAGTGGAGAATTGAAAGCGTTGATTTGATGATCTGAATTTGCAATTGGTTTTCAGTTAGCTAGTAAAGAATTGATTTATTTTAATTGTTGGTTGCTGCCATTGTTGGAATGTTTGTGGTTGTGATGACTTTGGTGAGTGCTGAATAATAAGCACGGGATGTGTACAATTATGCAAAGGTCATGCCGAATTTTTTGTAGAAAAAGTATTCGTAATATTGTTTTAAACACCGGTTTCTGTTTTAGAAGTGCAACAATTTCTTAAATTTAAAATGCTAGTTTATTTTGTGTTTGCAACCTTAGAGTTAGGCTAGACTAATTGACAATCATCCCAGTCATGCTCCATTAAGAAATAAACATGTGCAACTTAATACAGGCCATATTCTACAAAGGCTCTAACTCACACCTGTGATCTGTTGCACATGTAGTATGGAGCGTGACTGGATGTATGGTGATAGAGGCGAACATTTTGACAAAATGCTGAAAGAGTTTTGCAAAGCTGCAGTGCAACACAAGGACAGGACAAAGGCGGAGAAAATTCCATGTCCTTGTGTTGATTGTGGTGTGGTTAGACATTATTCAAGCATCAACCTCGTACAACTCCATGTGAAGACCCGTGGTTTCATGCCACATTATACAAAATGGATTTTTCATGGAGAACGTGTTGAAGATAATGCTTCATCTTCCTACAGTCACGATCGGTGTAACTCAAGAACCGAGCAGACATTCGATACTACTAACGAGTCAGAACTCCCAAGCGCTTCCGGAGTCAATGTTGACAGTGAGTCGACTTATCATGATGAACAAATTGACGAGATGCTTGATAACGTTGAGGATAACTTTGTCGACCGGCCGGATGAGTATCAAAGGTTGTTGGACGCATCCAAAACGGCGTTGTATCCTACTTGCACTAAGTACACGAAATTGACAGCTATATTGAATTTGTTCAACCTGAAGGGAAGATATGGATTGAGTGACAAAGGTTTCACGGCATTCCTCGAGCTGATTCATGATATGCTACCGGATGAGAACGGTCTCCCTACACCACGTATGAGGCAAAGAAATGGGTGTGTCCAATGGGAGTAGAGTACAAAAAAATTCACGCGTGTCCAAACAACTGTGTGTTGTACAGGGGTGAATACGAACATCTGGACAATTGCCCGAAATGTTCGTTGTCCCGGTATAAGCATAAAGATGGTGAGTACTCCTCCGTTCAGAAAAAAAGCCCTCCAGCAAAACTTGTTTGGTATTTGCCGATTATACCCAGATTCAAACGGTTGTTTGCGAATCCGAAAGATGCAAAGAACTTACGATGGCATGCGGAGGGTAGAAAGAGTGATGAGAAACTAAGACATCCAGCAGATGGGCCTCAGTGGAGAAACATCAATAGACGGTCAAAGAACATTTCGGACATGAAGATAGGAATCTGAGGCTTGGGTTATGTACTGATGGAATGAACCCGTACGGCACATTGAGTAGTCAACACAGTACATGGCCTGTTCTGCTAGTGATCTACAATTTGCCCTCATGGTTGTGTATGAAACGAAAGTACATCATGTTATCGCTCCTGATATCTGGTCCCAAGCAGCCAGGTAATAGCATTGATGTGTACCTTGCCCCTCTGATCGACGATCTGAAGCTATTGTGGAATGAGGGGACCGTGGTATATGATGCTTATGCAAGAGAGAATTTCACGCTCAAGGCTTTGTTGTTCTGTACCGTCAATGACTTCCCTGCGTATGGGAACTTGTCCGGTTACACGGTTAAAGGAACATTTGCATGTCCCATATGCGAGGAAGACACTTGTTCGGACCGTTTAAAACATTGTGGGAAGAATGTTTATATGTGTCATCGACGTCTTCTCCCCGAAGATCACCCTTATCGAGTAACGAAGAGAAAGTTGTTCAATGGTCAAGCCGAAACTCGTGTGGCCCGTCTACCTCTGACCTCTGAGGAAGTGTACGAAAAGGTTAAGGACATTGTAAATGTATTTGGAAACACATCAAAACCGGCGAAAAACATTTGGAAAAAGTGTTCTATCTTTTGGGAACTACCTTATTGGCGTCATCTTTCTGTGAGACACTGCTTAGACATCATGCACATTGTGAAGAACGTTGGTGAGGCAGTGAGTGGGACTTTACTCAATATACCCGGCAAAACAAAAGACGGATTGAAAATCAGAAAGGACATGCAAACCATGGGTATACGAAAGGAGTTACACCCACAAGAGAATGGGAAACGAATCTACCTACCTCCTGCATGCTACACGCTCTCAAAGGCTGAAAAGATTAGTTTCTGCAAATGTCTGACTCGGTAAAAGTACCGTCTGGGTACTCTTCAAACTGGAAGAACATTGTATCGATGAAGGATTTAAAACTTTTAGGCATGAAATCTCACGATTATCATGTACTGATGTTACATCTTCTTCCGGTCGCAATTCGAGGGATATTGCCATCTGATGTCAGAAATGCTTTAACTCGGTTATGTTTCTTTTTCAACGCTGTTTGCTCCAAGGCAATTGACGTAACTCTCTAGATGATCTACAACGTGAAATTGTTATCACATTATGTCAACTTGAGATGTATTTCCCACCATCTTTCTTTGATATAATGGTACATCTAATTGTGCACATCGTTCGAGAGATACAGTTCTGTGGTCCGGTATACTTACGGTACATGTACCCTTTTGAACGGTACATGGGTATTCTGAAAAGTAGAATGAAGAATAGGTATCGACCAGAGGGGAGCATTGTTGAAGCAACAGTGACTGAGGAAGTCACGGAATTTGTGACCGATTATTTGAGTGAGGCAGAGTCTATTGGTATCCCAAAACCACGACACTATGGCAGGTTTAAGGGTAAAGGTGTTATTGGTAGAAAGATCGTGCAAGTTTCGCGTCTACTTATTCATCAAGCACATTTGTTTGTCTTACAACATCTTGAGGTTGTTGAACCTTATTTGGAAACCCATATGGTTGAGTTAAGGCATCAAAATCCTTTGAAAGGCCACATTTGGCTGACAAAGGAACAAAACCGAGTTTTTATCCAATGGTTCAAAGATCATGTGTTGACATTAGCATCATCAGATCCAGAAGCTGTAAGCGAAGAGATCAGATGTTTGGCAATCGGACCTGAAACTAATATTACATCTTTGAGGGGTATGATATTAGTGGGTATACATACTACACTGCACGCCAAGATGCCAAATCGATAAACCAGAATAGTGGGGTAAAAATTGAAGCTGCTGCCACTGAGTACCACAGCGGTAACCGATCTCAACCAGTTAGTAATTGGTATTATGGTGTCATCGAGGACATCTGGGAACTAGACTATGACATTGATTCCTTTCTGTTGTTCGGTGCAAGTGGGTGGACAACCGACGCGGGTACCAAAATGATGGAGGGCTTACCTTGGTTGATCTTTACACGGTTATAATGATGATCAATTTGTTCTGGGAAAGGATTGCGAACAAGTGTGGTATGTTGAGGATCCGAAAGACTGCAGATGGTCTGTTGTTCTTCCAGGAAGAAGGCCGGTTGTAATCGAAAATGAAAATGAGGATAACGATGAAAATGGGACTGTAGAGGAAACATCCTTGTTTCCTACTGGATTACCGGATTCGATTGATGATACCGAAAACGATTTGCTCTACGCACGATCAGACCATGATGAGGGTGTTTGGGTAGAAAATATGAAATGATTTATGTTTTTGTACGTGTCAGGTAATGTTGTTAGTAGAATGTAGACTGTAATATCATCTTAACTGTTATTGTTATGCATCATAGTATTTATGTTATGAGTTTACTGATGAAAATGCTTTATTTTTTTTTTGCAGTGGATGATCACCCTATGGATGACCCCATTGGACGGCTTATCTCGACTGGAGAACCTGAGCCACAGCAGAATAGACCAAGTAAGCGGGTCACAAGAGGAGGAAAGAAGAAGAAGGACCAGTTAGCAGTACACGAGACTGAGGCTGGCCCTTCACAGCAGACCGAAGAGGAGTCAGTTGTCCCACCAGAGGCGAAGAAGCAAAAGAAGAGAGGTGCAACACGTGGGCTGAAGGCTAACAAGGGCCCTCCTACAAAACCGGTGGACTTCAATCAGTTCAACCAACCCCATGGAAATTGGAAGAATGACTTCACCGCTTACGGTAGCCATTTGGTGAAGTCATATTGCAACATAAACCACAACTGGAAGCAAGTGCCTCAATCATTGAAGGATACTATGTTTCAGCGTCTTCAGGTAAATCTCTACATTATTACTATGATCTTTTGTGAAATAATAGAACATTTATGTTTACTTTACTAACTGAATGATCATGTACGTAGTCTCGTTTCTCCGTGGATCCCGCACTTAAAAAGGATGTGCTATCAGCGATGTCGAAACAGTTCCGGGACCACAAGAATAAGTTGGCTGACAAGTTCATCTACAAGATGCCTACTCCAGAAGATCCAGATGATCCAGATCATGGTGGAGACGGTGAGAGACCACCATGGGAGGTTTACGAGGGCATAACAGAAGAGCAATGGCTACAATTTGTTGAGAGGCGTCAACACCGGAGTTCCAGGTGCACTTTATTGTCATACATACATAAATTAATCTTAATTTCTTATGTTTTTTGTGTTCAATTTCACTTAACATGATCCCATTAATTTATGCAGGCTCTCCGTGCGCAACAACAAGCAAATGCTAAGAAGAATCTGTACCCTCACCACTTAGGTGGAAAAAGTATTGCTCAAAGGGTACCAGAATGGGAGCAAAAGGGATATCTGCCCACGGATGGCTCATTGGATGCCAGTGGCAGAAGAATGAAAGTGTGGGAGTTAAGCCACATTCCGAAGAACTCTACTCCCGAAAATCCTCAATACGATGAAGCCACGAGAGCAGTTATTGCTCAAATGGTAAGTGATATCATTTCATTTTCAGTCAAACTGTTCATTTCATTTGTATATGAACTTATGTTAAACTAATAACTGTATTTGTGTGTTGTATTAGGGTGAATTAAGCTCTCAGCTCACCCAGGGCACCTGGACCTCACAGAGGAATGATGATCCTCTTACACGCGCTCTTGGTAAGAAGGATCATCCAGGTCGTGCCATTGGGTTTGGTGGGCACGTTGGTATCCGCCAGGCATTTGGCGCACCCGGGTCCAGAATCAGCCAGGGAAGTCGATTAGCTACGAGGAGCACCTGAGAGCGTTGGCTGAGATGGAGCAGAGGATTACTCAGAACGTCGACGAGAGGATCGCTCAGGCTATATCAAGGATTCAGCCACAGCAGCATGAAAGCCAAGAGGTTTCTCGACCACCAGTTGATCAGTCACCCATTCAGCAGCAGAGTGCACCGGTAGTGAGAAGTAGTGTCCACTCGGCTGATCCGTTTCCCTATGCATCTCTAAAGGTTAGACTAACATTTCAATTGAGTACATGACGATTATGATTTTTCACTTGATCACTAATATCATCATAGAAGAATTCACAATTTTTATCTAAACAAGTTCCACATAACACTCAGGCACCCACTGAGTGCCATCTGTTTTTACAAATTGGAGTAGAAGAGGTCATGGTTGCATGGGGAAAACTTTTCCCCTCTCTTCCAAGTGATATTGTGCACGGTGAACCACTCCGACATTACCATGCACGAGTGCTTCTAGACGAATTTGTTGCAGAGCATGCTGACGTCGGTTTACCGGTGCCGATCCCACAAAGACCTACCTTGCGTTCTGCACAAACTGCGACAGTGCAGTGGCCTGTACGATTGGTCAGACTCCCTGGGCAGGTATTACTCTTAACCGTTGCTATAAAACTATTGGTGTACCACCTTGCATCCATATACTTAATTAGACTAATATCATAGGATATGAGCCGACCGAAGACTGATAAGGGCAAAGGAAAAAGAATTGCCACCTGTGCAATCAAAGGCATCCACAAATTTTGTGCTTAGACCTGCTTTGGTGGAGAAGAGAATATTGGCCGGCTTGTCGACTAATATGCAGATTCTGCATTCCTCGTTGTTGCTGCTACCACCTGATTCTGATTCCCTCACTGTGGAAGATCCCGAGCGGATATTTCACTATATAGTTCAAGGAGAAGATATACATCGATTTGGGATGTATATGTCCGACTTCGAGGAGTGCTTCAGGAGGGATTGGTTGAATGTGTCGATTATCAAGTCGGCCGCCATGTGAGTGACTTCTACCTTTTATATTTTGAATTCATTAATTGGTGATGAATTAGATGTTTGAATAAAAAGTTAATGACTAATGATATTGCCTCATAGGTGGGTGCATGATAAGGCGATCAATGTCTATGAAGATCAAGATTTGGATTCCTGTGTCCTGCTATGTGCAGTGAAGTCCAGATGACAAGTGATATGCAAGGCCTTATGCAATATATGACGAATGCCCTCTTTGAATGTTCTAACAAGTCATTTATTATGCTGCCATATCATTCAGGTATGATATTTGACTATTTCTCTTAGTATTATCTAAAACATATAGTTTGTGTTAGTTGCTTAATGATTTCAACACATTGTGTAATTTGTGGACAGTCGACATTGGTCATTGCTTGTGCTGGTGATGTCGAAGCACCCACGAATCTTGCAATTTGACTCACTTGGTAAGGGGTGCCAGAGACAAGAACCGACGAAGATACCACCGCAATACTGGGGTAATTAGTTTGTTATCGTAAACAACAATTATTATTACTTAACATTAACTGTTTCATAACTTGCTACTGATGCTTAAAACTATATATTGCTGATGTATATAGTTCCATGAGAGCTGCATTATCTCTCCAGGGTATAACAATGAAGAGTAACATCCCTTGGAACACTGTCAAGGTACTCTATTAATTGATAAATTTGTGTGATAATTTTAAACTTGTTTATAACTGTCAATATGTGCGTTTGTATAGTGTCCGGTGCAGCCTGGGGGTTCAGAATGTGGATACTTGTCATGAGATTCATGAGTGACATAGTAGGAGCGGCAAACCTTTTACCAGAGCACTCGTTAGACAAGGTAACATTCTTTGAAAGTTTTAGTTATGCTCTTTACATGTTGTTAGACTTGTACATTTTAGATTAATGTTCATTTTTTTTCAAGGCTTACGAAGAAGTGTTCAAAGGTGGTCAGTATGATGATGCTCAAATTGTTGAGATGCTTGAGGAATGGTCGGAGTTCGTCTGCACAAGTTTAATGAATTGATGATCATGAAGATGTTTTGTGAACTTTTTGAGTATGTAAATGTAACTCTGTACACTTGTGGATAGTGTAATGGTAGATTTGAATTGTAATGGTGTTTTTTTATTTGTAATAAAGTGTGAATTGCATTTGGTTTTGTTAACTCTCAAATTGTGGTGCTGCGTTGGTATTAATTGGGAGCTTTTATAACTTTTTAAATGTGTGCTGGAGCTCCCTGTGGATGAAGCTTTATTACAGGGTCTCATTGAAGCAAATGCGGTGAATATAGATATATATATAAGCTGGAATGGAAAAATACCCCTATCTCGGCGGTTCTTAGAGAACAACCGCCGAGATAGGCCCCTGGATTGACCGATGGTGAGATTGACCATGATCTATCTCGGCGGTTCTTAGAGAACAACCGCCGAGATAGACCCATGGTCAATCTCACCATCGGTCAATCCCAGGGTCCTATCTCGGCGGTTGTTCTCTAAGAACCGCCGAGATAGGTACATCTAGTTCGGCGGTTTACAACCGCCAAAATAGGTGCTCACACCTATTTCGGCGGTGCTCATTTCGGCGGTTCACAACCGCCGAAATAGGCCCATTGGAACCGCCGAAATAGGCCCTTTTTCTACTAGTGCGGCTTATTAGGAGTCGTTTTAACCTAAGTGCGTGAGCTTCGGTTTTTTTTTTGTGTTTTTTAGCATTTTTTGACTGAAAGTAAAAGTGGAAACTGAAAATACCTAAACTAGGGTTTCTGAAGCAGAATTAGGTCAAATTTTGTTTACGTCCGTGACGGACCTAATGTCCGAACCCACGGACCCTTGTTAACCTATGTGAACATAAAAGTCGAATTAAACAGAAAACATAATTTTGAAAGGTCCGGGGCCACGGACAGGATGTCCGTGGGCCCGGACATTATTTTAGAAAACCTAATTTTTGAAAATTTTGAAATACCGCCACCGTCCGGGGGCGTCCGGGCTTACGGACAAGGCGTCCGGGACCCCGGACATAGCGTTCGTGGGTGCGGACCACCCTCGGACGGCGGCGTTTGGGAGGTTCCCGACGGTGTTTTGAACTCAAATTTTATGGGTGTGTAGCCTGAAAGATGTAGAAGACGTTAGTGATTGAAAGTTTTCAATTTGAAATCGAATTTAATGCGAAACTTAACGAACAAGTTAGAAGGCAGAAACACAAACAAACCTTAATTCAGAAGCAAGGAAAAATCAATTCGGTTAGCAATTTCAACCAGAAGTGTATTTAGACCAGAAGGGTTAGAGAATTTGGTTTTTACCCTGTTTTGATTTCGAAAATTTGTTGTTCCTTCACGTCGGGAATCTCTGAAAGCTTCGTTGGTGGCCGATCCGGTTCGACTTTGACCCGAGCTTCTGACCTCTTCTTCCTTGTGTTGTTAAGCACGTTTTGGTTCTTTATTTGTGGTGTTTTGATGCTTGGAAGTTCAATGGGAGAAGAAAGAATGTGTTTTTGGTGATTTTGGGATGATTTCGGTAGAGTTTCGGTGTTGGGAGTGTTGAAAACGTGGGAGGCAAGTAGACGGCTGTGTTTTCTGACTATGGGAATGTTCTCCTCTGCCCTAGGTCATTTTTTGAAGGTCCTTTTATAGAATAAGCAAGGCCATGTTGATAGAACAAGATCTTTATCTAAAACACTGATTTTGTGCTCTAAGGGAATCTGATTTTTTAGAATATGTTGCAGGCCGAGCAAAATTATGAAATTTTAATTGAGAGTAAAGAATGATTTTTAAGAATTTTGAGAGTTGGAATCAGGTTATTTTGATAAATAACCGATTAGATAAAAATCTCACAATCTGGAATCTCCCATAATTCATAACTTATTATTGAAAAGTCGAAATAACGAAATTCCAATGGCATTAGTCTCTAAACATCATCCTCTATGTTGTGTTAATTTCATGACGTGTTGTTTTGATTTCGGTATTTCCAAAGGAGAGAGAAAATTGCAAAAATGATTGAATTTCTCTTTTAAATTTTGGGCTAAGGTTCCAAAATAAAATAATTTCAGGTTTATGACTGTATGTAGTCATGCTAACCATGTGACAATTTTATTTTAATTTTGAAAACCTTTTTATTTCTATTTTGAGGCTATTTCATGTGTTAATTATTAAAGAAACTAGCTTATTAATAGCTTAATGTCCAGAATAAACATTATCGGAAAATCATGAAATACCTTTCATAATGACTATGATATTTGGAAGTGTTTGGAGATAATGAACAAGTCATATGAAAATAGAAAATCCCTAGAATGTCCCTGGAAAATCCTGCATTGGTGCATTTTGACCATTTTGCCCTTTGTAACACGTATGTCTTTGAGACTACTCCGGGGGGGTTGAAATTTTGGGTATAACACCAGCAGCAAAAATTCGAAGGCAGTTTTTAAAGCAGCAACAAAGTCGTCAGTACACCAGATGGGATTCACCGCTTCCCCTTTTTGCTTTCATCAGAGGGAAGCCCATTAGTCACGAAAGAGTTAGTCAAAAAATTCACACACAAACCAGCAAAAAGTGTTTAGAACTTAAAAACAGCCTAAGTCCTAACACTACACACACGCACACCAAGCTAAGAGTCAGGGTTGGGGTTTTGGGTTGCTTGGATGTCAAGGAGTTGATCCTGCAAGGCCGTCACAGTCGTCTCGATCCCAGTAAGTCTGTCCATCATCCGCGAGTGGCTCTGAGTCAGCTCTGTTGCCAGGGTGAGGAGTCGCTCCACTTTCTCCAAGAGTGGTAGGAGAGTATCTTGAGGGACTGCCTCGTGAGAAGTTGAAGGTCCCACAGTCGTTAGAGTTGATGGTGGGGGCAGCAGCTTGGACTTGTCAACGGATGTTAGCCGATTCAGATAGCGGAGGTTGATGGTGTCTGCCTCGTCGATGGACTCCGGCGTGGATGTCGCCAGGGGTACCTGAAAGAATTTAAGAATGCGGGGCAGCCAAAACACATATCCCAGGGAGTGTTTTGGGGTATCAACAGACTGGGCCAAGTGATGGAGAATGATGTGGGCCAGATTGAGAGAGTGACGGTTAATGATGCAGTACATGATGGTGAGGTCCAAGCAATTGACCATTAGATTTCCTTCTTTTCGGGGTACGATGTTTTTTATGACAAGGATGTGAAGGAGTTGGTGGAGGATTGGAAGATCTCCTCGGGGTATTGGGGAGCCCACTTTTTTCTTTGAAGAGAAAAAGTGGTAGATCTAGTTTTGTGGGACCCCGGGGATTTCTGGGAAGACTCCTTTTTCATAGAAGGACAGACCGGTATGAGGGACTCCAAGAATTTGGGACAGCTTTTCAAGATTGAAGAAAATGGGAGTTGAATTGACAAAAGATTGGGAGGCACCGTTTCTGATGACAAGGTTTTGATAAAAATCGACAGACTCTTGGGGATACCACTCGGTTATCTCACAGAAAAGGTGTTTCCACCCTTGAACCTCTAGCATTGTCACTAACTCCCCCAGATTGGAAGACAGAGCCCATGAAAAATCTAGAAACTTACCCCTGACGATATTTCTTTCTGCAGTAGGGTCACCAAGCATATAGCGCTAGGTGAAGGGGTCTATCTTTGCACATTGACATTGCGGCTTGGGCGGTTTCTGGATCCTGGTGGAGGTGGCGCTAGTAGATGTGTCGTGGCTGTTGGTGGGCAACTCTTGGACTGGGGAAGATTCACCGGAACCGGAGGAGACTGGTTGAGCCTTGACAATAAATCGTAGGACTCGTTTGGCTGTGGGTCGAGTGATGGTTTGAGCTTTTCTTTTTTGAGGTTTGGGTTTTGGAGATTGTGGAGGTGTTGGGGTTGCTGATTTTTCTTGGGATTCTTGTGGGGTTGGTGTTGGAGATTTTTTGGGTGGAGCTTGCGGTTGATCAGTGGCTTGGATTTCGGCGGTAGGGTTTGGTTGGTGAGGTGGTGGAGATGGTGGCAGGGTTTTAAGTGGTGTGACATCTTCGACATCCGTCTCAAGAATGTCAGTCTTGGCGGCAGAAGGGGGTGTTGGTTGAGGTGATGTGTCGCGGGTGGTTGGTGGTGGTGTGGCAGAGTGTGTGGGGGATGAAGTGGCAGTGGTTTTGGTGGGAGAGTGAGTGGTGGTGGTGGTGGTGGTGAGTGGAGATGGGTTAGGGTTGGCTATTGATTGAAGGTACACCTGAAGGCGGATTGGATCTTGGAATATCTTAGCCGGGATATTGATGCCGTTGAAATTAATGCCCGCCATTTGGAATTGGTGTAGTTTTGGATGTAAGGTGGATGTAAGTGAGAGAGACGGAGTAGGCTGATGGGTGATATAAAGGCTGAAGTGACTGCGGAAGGTGCAGGGTTTTCGTGTGTCAGATGAGCAAAATCAGGGGACGCGAGATGCCAGCGAGATTAAGGGCGTGGATTTAGGCGGTGTGGGTGTGGATAGATGACGTGGATGTATAGCGCTAGTAGCATAGAGACGTTCTAAGCAAGAAAACACAGTTCACAGATTCAAGTGCAAACAAAGACAAACTCAGTGAGGCATAAGGGAGTACCTGCTGATGATTGCGGTAGGGACAAGGAGATGCAACCGTCTAGGTAGACGGAGTCAACCCAATTGCTGATCGAAGTGCTTCAAATCGTGCTGTGGACAGGGGTTTAGTGAAGATATCTGTAAGTTCATCTTCTGTGGGCACAAAGTCAAGTTGAATGAGCTTTTTCTCGGCATAGTCTTTCAAGAAGTGAAAACGGATTTCAATATGTTTGGTTCTTGAGTGTTGGACTGGGTTTTCGGATATTTTGATTGTGCTTTTGTTGTCACAAAAGATCGGGATCTGTTCTTGGGTGACATGATAATCTTGAAGTTGTTGTTTCATCCAAAGGAGTTGGGACAACATGCTGCAGCAGAGACATACTTTGCCTCTGCTGTAGAGAGTGCGATAGAGTTTTGTTTTTTGGAGGACCATGAAACAAGACAAAGACCCAAGAACTGTGCATTACCTGAAGTACTCTTTCGATCTTGGAGGGAACCAGCCCAATCAAAGTCACTGTAACCAGATAAAGTCAAAGTAGGAGATCGAGGATACCATAGATAGACTATACTTGTACCTTTGAGATATTGAAAGATACGTTTGACCGCTTTGAGGTGAGACTGCTTTGGTGCTGCTTGGAAGCGGGCACAAAGACAGACTGCGTGGAGAATGTCGGGGCGACTGGCAGTCAGGTACAAGAGGGACCCTATCATTCCTCTATACTCTGTGGCATTGACACCGACTCCGTCGTCATCGAGATGAAGTTTGGCAGATGTGCAGCTTGGTGTTGACATGCTTTTGACATTGCTGAGATTGTACTTGTCAAGGAGTTCCTTGATGTACTTTTGTTGATGGATTTTAATCCCGTCCCTTTCTTGTTGAACTTGTAGTCCTAAGAAGAACTTTAGCTCACCTAACTCATTCATGGAGAGCTCTTGCTTCATAAGGTTAGCAAAATGGTCACAGAGGGTGTTACTTGTAGAGCCATAAATAATATCATCAACATAAATCTGTACTAGAAGTAAGTCATTTGATGAATGAAGAATGAATAGTGTTTTATCTACGTTTCCTTTAGAAAAACCGTTTTGCAAGAGATATGTAGACAGTCTTTCATACCAGGCTCGCGGAGCCTGTTTCAGTCCGTAAAGGGCCTTACACAACTTGTAAATGTAGTCAGGATGGACGGAGTCTGTAAACCCTGGGGGTTGCTCGACATAGACTTCTCTATCAATATAGCCATGGAGGAAGGCCGTTTTGACATCCATTTGATATAATGTGAAACCTTTAAATGCAGCAAACGCAATTAACATACGAATTGCTTCAAGACGAGCTACAGGTGCGAAGGTTTCATCATAGTCAATCCCTTCTTCTTGATTATAGCCCTGAACAACCAATCTGGCTTTATTCCTGAAAACTTGTCCTGGATCATCAAGTTTATTACGAAAGACCCAACGAGTACCAATGGTTTGTTGATGTGTGGGTCGAGGAACTAACTCCCAAACAACATGTCTTTGGAGGGAATTTAGTTCCTCCTGCATTGCAGTGACCCAATCACTATCAAGGAGTGCTTCTTTGACATTTCTCGGTTCAGTGCTAGAGAGAAAGGCACAAAGGTTTTGCATAGCTTGGAAGCGTGTTTGAACACCTGAATTTGGGTTGTATATAATGTTTTCAGGAGGATGAGCAGATTTTTGTTGGAACTGGCGATGTGAAGCAGGAGAGGGTGTGTCTTTGTCGGAGGAATCAAAGTTCAAGTTTTGAGGCAAGGGTGTCTCAGAGTTATTGTTAGAGTCGGTAGAGTCTGATGTACTGTTTTTCTTTTCCGGGGAGTCATTTGGTGTGATGGATTGGGGATCCTGGATCAGTGAGGAAATCGTCTGGAGCAAAGTCAAGTTGATCAGAAGATGAGCCAACATTGTGGGACTCGTCGAACTTGACATGGGGACTTTCTTCTAAACATTAAGTTCTCATATTAATAACACGATAAGCTTTGCGTTTAGAAGAGTAGCCAAGAAATATACCTTCATCACTTTTAGGAGAGAACTTACCCAAGTTGTCCTTACCATTATTGTGGATAAAGCACTTACATCCGAAACGCCTGAGATGAATGAGATTTGGTTTACGTTGACGGAGTAGTTCGTAGGGTGTCTTGTGAAAGAATGGATGGATCAACGCACGATTTAGCATATAGCATGTTGTGTTAACAGCCTCTGCCCAGTATGATGGAGTTAGTTGACTGTCAATAAGCATGGTGATTGCCATTTCAACCAAGGTTCTATTCTTTCGTTCAACCACTCCGTTCTGTTCTGGAGTGCGAGCGGATGAGATTTGGTGATCAACTCCGTTATCCCTACAAAACTCATCAAACGACTTGTTACAAAATTCAGTGCCATGGTCTGTTCTCAGGGTTTTCAATGTAAACGAGAATTTGTTGATAAGCATTTTATGGAGTTTGACAAACTCCATAAAAGTTTCATCCTTAGTAGACAGAAAAATAACCCAAGTCCATCTAGAATAGTCATCGACTATGACCAGAATATACCTCTTACCACTTCTGCTTTGAGTACGCATAGGGCCAACAAGATCCATGTGGAGTAATTCTAACGGAGAGCTAGTAGAGAGAGTTAACTTACTTTTGAAAGACGACCGGGTGTGTTTACCTTTTATGCATGCTTCACAGACGAAGTCTGCGTCAAAGTTTGTATTGGGTAAACCAATCACCAAGTCCTTGCTTTTAAGTTTATTCAACAGCCTGTGATTTGCGTGACCAAGTCTGGAGTGCCACAGCAATGAATTTTTGGAATGCACATTTAGACAGACTTGATCGTCTGGATTAATGGAGTTTAAGCACATTTTGTAGAGATTTCCTTCTCTGCGTCCCACAGCTTTTAGGGAACCAGTACGCTCATCAAAAACCTTACAATCCGAAGAGGAGAAAAGTACCAAATTGAATTTATCACAAATTTGAGAAATACTTAATAAACTATGCTGAAGTCCAGTGACCAGATGGACTCCATCAATTTTAAATCTAGAGGGGTTACCTACAGAGCCAACTCCCACGATTTCACCCTGGTTGTTGTTTCCGAAGGTGACCTTACCTCCTTGGTAGGATGAAAGCGAATTGAATTGATTTGGGTCTCCAGTCATGTGACGAGAGCATCCACTATCCAAGTACCATCTGTCTCCATTCGCCTTCACCTACAAAACAAAAGATCATTTGTTAGACTTGGGAACCCAGATGTACTTGGGTTCCCTTTTCGAGCCAGATCTTTTTAATTCTTCTCTAGCTTCAAGAATCAATCTAAATCGTTTGAGATTGAATGAAAGATCTTTATTCAATTTATCACAAGCACTGTCCCTATGTCCAAGACTCCCGCTGTAGCCACAGATCTTGGTTGGAGGAAGATTGACATATTTCTGCTGCCCTTTCCACCAGGAGTCAAACTTCTCCTTTTCTTGATATCGTTTGGCTTTGTTGTCGGGTTTGGACATATTTTTTCGAATATTGAACTTCCCTTTTTGCCACTTGGGCTTAGATGGAGTGGATCCAACTCTAGATTGGAGATTAGCAATCTCTTGAGAGAGTTGTTCTAATTTTAAATGAAGATCATCACGATCTTGACTGACTTCCTTGATTTTGGAGTTGGCCCACTCAGGCAGTTCGGAGGAGGTGACTTGTTTGATAAATTTGACTGGCTTGAGAGAGAGAGCATGCTCCTTTTCTTTCAATTTTTGAGTGAGGTTTTTGATAGTAGTGTTTAAAGACATGTTTTTGGATTCGGAAGCATTGAGATCATTATGAAGGGAACAACATTTATCGGTGAAATGGTGAGATCCTGTTTGAGAGAGTCGATCAGAGTGAGATACTCTTTCTCGTCGCTCTGGTTGGATTGATTAAGACTTAAGGTATCATTGAGTTCCTTTTGAAGGGAATCAACATTACGCCGTGATTCTTGTAGATCCAGTCTAAGAGAGCAAGAAATGGTCTTGTGTTCCTCAGCTTCATCTCTTAAGGCATACACGAGACCTTTTGAGATTTCGAGTTCCTCAGTTAACTCAGATATTTTGCTGGTGAGACTTGCTTTGAGGGAGTTAGTCTCAGAGACAATTTTAGCAATTAAGGTCATAAAAACCATAGGAGTAATGCGATAGAGATCTGTTTCAAGATGGGAGCGAGTTACCTCATTGTCGGGTATCATGGACTCCGTTGTATCATGTGCCATGAGACATACCAGGCCGCTGGACTCTGTGTCTTGATCGTCGGAGTCTGAATCACCCCAACCGACAGCTGCCATCAGCGACCTACCTTGGGATTTTCCATACTGGTTCTTGAGTAAGGGGCGGTCCTTCTTGAAGTGACCGGGTTTATTGCAGTTGAAACAGGTGACAGAGTTGAAGACTTGTTTGGAGGTATTCGAGAACGATCGACTCTATCGGTTAGGCTGGTTGCGCATGAATTTTCGGAAGTTCTTTACTATGAAGACAAAGTCTTCCATAGTCTCAGCCTCACTTTCTTCAACAATAATATCCACCAACTCGGCCTTAGCTTGTCTGATTTGAGTATCAGCAACATAGGCTCCTTCTTGAGTATACTGAGTCGAATTAAACTGCAAGGCTTGGTCATTCAAAGTAGTAACCTTACTAGAAGAAGAAGAAGATGTAGTACCACATTTCTTTCAAACATTCTTTTTGTACTTATCCACAGATTGTAGATAGGAACCTAAATCTTGGCAGCTCCATTTGGATAAGTCCTTGCATGCTTTGGTGGAGATTACCGTCTCTGCCCATTCTTCTCTGAGACTGTCAAGCAGCTTGTGCAAGACACTCTCTCTATCTGGTAAGATGTTCACTTCCTGCATGGTAGTAGTTAGTAAATAGAAACGATCAAGCACTTCTTCCAGAGACTCACCTGGTTTTTGCAGAAAATTCTCGTAGTCCATTCGAAGTTCTTGAGCTTTACATTTTTTGAGTTCAGTGACTCCTTCGTGAGTAGCTTGAAGGAGTGTCCGTATCTCATTTGCGGACTTACAGTGATTGACTCTTCTTTGTTCTATAATGGACAGGCAAGTGTAGATAGCACGGGATGCTTGTCGGTATAGCTCATACCTTTTGTGATCTGCAGCAGTTCATGTGGATCGATCTGGATTGACTGCGAGATCTCCTCCAGTGACTATCTCCCAAAGTTCAGATTTGACTGACTCAATGTGTTGTTCGATCTCGTTTTTCCAATGATCGTAGTTGGTGGAGGTGAGCCTGGGGTGCTCGAAATGTATTTTGTTGTTTTGATTTGCGAAGAGGTCTGCCATTGCTTCGTTGATTGACTGTCAGCCTAAGCAAGGCTCTGATACCACGTGTAGTATCTGGTGGCTAACTCAAACCAACCTAAGGTGTGAGTCTAAGGGTTGGTTTGACTCAATCGATCTCTAAAAGAGGAGAGACACTCTGGGATGAAAAGACACTCAATTGATCTGGCTAAATTCAGTGTGTGAAAGACTTAAAAAGACTTGAACAAATTAATGTTAGAAACAGACTCTATGGAACTTAGCGAGATACACAAATAAGTTATTTTATTCTCTGGTCAAAATAGAATAACTTACAAACGCCCACTAAGTAGAAGAGATCTACTTAGCAGTTTTTCACTCACTCACCCAATACACTTTCTGATCAGCTCAATGGTAAGTGTAGTAAAACTAGGATCTTCCTAGGCAGAGTCTATCTAGATGCACTAACTGGTTTGGTACGTATTTTCTCTCTCTGACTTACAAAACAATTTGTTTCTCTCTCTCTAAGCTCTGGAATATTTCACAATGGAAGCGCAAATGAAAATAGCTATTACAATACATATTTATACTAGCACTAGAAGCGGTAGGTCGAGGGAGTTAGTTCCGTAATTGTCGGAACTAACTTAGTGGGCAACGTCCTTAAGTGGTCTCTTGACTTGGGCCACGAACTTCGGATGTGATGGGGAGGCTGTATGACCGTTGTGGTGTTGAAGCATTCCCGAGTTCGCTCCTTAGTTTTTGCAACGGCATGGGAGAGTCTGTGAAGTCTCCTTAGTTGTATGGACTCTCTTATAGTAGCTCGCTCTTTGAGTTTGACTGAGGATGATTGACTCTGTCGAGGTGATTGGCTATCTCTGCAACACTCTGATGTCCCAACACTATGCCAGAAAGAAGAGGAGCAGAGTGCGGCTGTGTTTTTTTCGTGCGTGAGTGATTTTATACCTTTTTCCCTATCTCGCATTGTTTAAATAAAAATCTGCACGTAAAATACACGTGTTCGGCTAATCTATCCAGGTGGGAGGGCCGAACAAGATACAGAGCTGTCAGGCGAGATTTTTCAACTTGTGAGATGTCCGGACCACCTGTCCGGGTCACAGGGTTGGATGCGTGGACTGGAAAGAAATATAATAAGAATCCTTGGCGCTGCACTCATGGTCGTAAATACAGACGACGTGAGCATGTGTCTGGGTCACAGGATCGGGCAGGAGAGTCAGACAAGTGAGAGATTTGAAAGACAGCATTCTAGGTGTGTCCTAACTTCCGTCTGGGTCAAAGGGTCTAACAGGGTACATGCGTCCGGACCAAAGGGTTGGACGTAAGTCCGGACAAGAGAGAAAACATAATCTGGGAGCGTCCAGGGCCACGAACGGCCTGTCCGGTACTACGGACGGCCTGTCCGGGTGAGAAGGTCGGACGACAAGTCTGGACATGAGATAAAATTGAACTTTCAGGTGTTTGGACCATGCGTCCGAACCATAGGGATAGGGTTGGACGTAATTCCGGACATGTATATATTTGTGTTCCTCTTCTTCAAAACTTCGATAGGGTCCAGATTCTTCGTTTAAGCTCCGATTTGTTCCCCGTTTGAGGTGTTGGAAAGCTTGTGAGGAGATCTATGCATTTCTACCATCATTTCCTACTTTAAACATATAAATTGGATCAGTTCTTGCCCAAAGTAAGAATCATGAAAAACATACGATAAGTGTGAGAAAGCGCATAAAAAGGTTGCATAAAATAAGAATTTAGCACCTATAAAACCATATCAATTTCAAACTTATCACCTGCAAAACCAGGTGAAAAACCTAAAAAACGGGTGACGGGTGAAACGGGTGCGGGTGACGGGTCGGGTCAGATAAACATTTTTCACCTGGTCACCCGACTCGTCACCCTTATGTATTTATATTAAATAAAAAAATATACTTATCTCATATTTGTTGAGATAATATGAAATATTTTGGTTAATAGTCTATATTTTGAGTATGTTATTGGCATTAGTTGATGTGGTATGTATTGTTGAACAAATATGAGTGTATTTTTTTTGAAAAATTAAGCTTATATAAAATGTTAAAGACAAATTTTTTTGCTAAAATAAAAAATAAAAACAGGTGATGGGTTCACCCATTTCACCCGCGGGAGATAGGTCGAGTGGTGCGGGTGAAAAACGAGTGACGGGTCAGGTGACGCTCCACCCGACCCGAACCTGATCCGTAGCCATCCCTAAGTGCAACATGTCCACCAAAACTTCGTAGAAGTCTGGCATCTGAAGGATGACAATCGGGAAAAATTCCGGAGTGATGAACCAATCGATGGGTATCCGACCCTCAGCTGGTGCCTCTCCTCGAGCGGCTGCAGGTGTAGCAGGAAGGGCTAACTGGGGCCAGGTCGTCTGCTGGTACATATCATCTTCATCATCGGTGTCGTTGTCGTCACCATCAGATACGAACCCCCTCCTCGGTGACGCAAACTCCTGATGAACATGAGACAAATGAGAAGCAATAGCAGGGTGAGGAGATGAGGCAGTAAGTGACTGTGATGCTGATGGTCGGTCTACAATGCTCTTGAACTACCACTCCACCTCCATTTGCTGCCTCACAGATCGTGTCACCTTCTTTCTCTGGCCTGCAACGTAGTACAATCTGTCACCACTTTTTGTTTGTCCTTTCAGTTCATCTGTAAAAAAAAATGACATCAAAACAACAAAATTAGTGAAAACGGTCCGTTGCACTGGTCCGAAACGAACCGTTATAATAAACGACCGCAACGGACAGGATGAAGAGACGTCTGCAATGGGCAAAGTTATAACGTCCGCAAAACGGACGCTCTTGACTCATTCAAAAATCGGCGGGCTTGACTAGTCTGCAAAACGGACCTGTATTGACTGTCCATAAAACAGACCGCGGCGCCGCTGGTTCGTTTTACGGACGGAACATTGCATGTTCCAGTTTTTTTGTTTTTTTTAAGCTCAATACGACTTCTAATTAATGTAAATCAGTACTAAAACTTAACCTAATCATACAATAACATAAAATAATGAAAGATGCGTGAAAAATGTTACCTTAAATGTTGGAAAAGGAATTCGGCCTGTGAGCCTCGATTTTAAACCCTATTCTATGTTGATTAAGGCTGATTGGGATCTAGTTGGGTTTTAGGTCCACTTATAACCTAAGATTAATAACTATGTCATATAACATTAATTATTAAAACCTAAGCTAGCTCACTGGAACCTATTATGAGTCGCCACCTAATTTTAACCTAGATCAAATTAGGAAAGGAGAGTTCGGGTTCGGGGGCTTGATATTCGACTTATTTAGGGTTCAATTACTTTCATTACCCCTAGAAGTCATTTTTTTCCTCTACTTAGTTTAATTATGGCTTATTACGAGTCGTTTTTAACCTAAGTGTGCACTTTTGTTTTTTTATTTTTTTAGCGTTTTTTGACAAAAATCAAAGTGAAATTAAAAGCTACCTAAACTAGGGTTTCGGAGGCAGAATTAGGTCAAATTTTGTTTACGTCCGTAGCCACGGACACCATGTCCGAGACCACGGACCCCAGTTAACCTAATTATACAGAAAAGTCGACTTTAAGGAAAAACAAAAATTTGAAAAGTCCGGGGCCACGGACAAGCTGTCCGTGGGCCCGGACATTATTTAGAAAAAACCTAAATTTTGAAATTTTAAAAATCCCACCGCCGTCCGTGGGTGTCCGTGGCCACGAACCACCCGTCCGTGGTCCCGGACCATAGGTCCGAGGTCACGGACCACCCACGGACAGGGGTTTTCTGATGGTTCCCGAGGGTGTTTTGAGCTCAAATTTTATGGGTGTGTAGCCTGAAAGATTATGAACACGTTAGTAACTTAAAGAATTCAATTTGAAATCAAGATTAATACGAAACTTAACAAGGCAGTAGCTAAAACAATTAGCTATACAGAAGCGAAAAAGAGTTAGTTTGAGCCCAAATTTCGAGGGAAGACATATAATACCGTAGAGAATTAGGAAATTGGAATTTCTACCTGTTTTACCTTCTAGTTCACAATGATTCTTCACACCGGGATTCGTCGAGTGCTCCGTTGATGGCAGACCCGAAAGGTTTTCGAACCAAGCTTCTGGTTGCTGGTTGTTCTTGCTGTTCTTCCCGTTTTGGAGGTGTTTTTGTGGGGTTTTGATGATTATTGGTGCTTTGGGGATCGGAAAACGAGTTTAGATGGTGATTTCGGGGGATTTTCGGTATGATTCGGGTGGCCGGGTGTTGGAAAACGTGAGAGAGAGAGAGGGGGTTGTGTTTTCTGACTCCCTAGGGTTCTTGAGCATATGAGATCCTGATTTTATCAAAAAACCTATCCATTTATATAGACTTTCTTAAAGATAAAGAAAATCTAGTAAAAGTAAGATTTTTTGATATTTTAATTAAATGACTTCCCAATGGAATTTTGCTGTGAAATTTTAACCACATGTCAAGGATGGAAATTATGATCTTTCTGAGGTGGAATCGAATTTTTTAAATGTTGGAATATTTTTAAATTGAATTTCTCGTCAGATTCAGTCAGAAATTGCTAGAAAATTATTGGAAATTCAAAAAATCAAAATTCCAACGCCATTATGCTTAAAATGTCATCCTCTATCATGGGTTAAAATATCAAAACATTTCAAGCTGATTTGGGCATCCTTTGGAGGAGAGAGAAAGCTTATAGGAGGCCTCAGGAGCCTTAACAATTACGAAAACGCCCCTGACAATGACGAAGCTGCTCCCCATGCTTTGGGATGCGCCAATCGAGCTAGAATCTCTCACTAATTGATTGAAATGCCCCTCATAACACCAAAACCTCGTAAACCCTAACCAGGGGGGGTCAAAATTTTGGGTATAACAGATTGCCCCCCGTCAACTGGACTTTGTAATGGATGTGAAAAGTCTGGTTGATGCTTGAGTGATGCCCCAAAATTTTGGACTCCACAGAATCCTCCATGTTGTGCGAAACCGGGTTGACTACGTCCAGCTATTCGGAGGCGCTGACTACCTAAGCCACAAAACATTGTCGAGCTGTTCTAAGGCGCTGACTACCTAATGTATCAAGCTATTCTAAGGCGCTGACTACCTAGGTGATGAAAATGAAATAATGTCAAGCGATTCTAAGGCGTTGACTACCTACAATAAATGAAATGACGTCAAACTATTCTAAGGCGCTGACCACCTATAATAAATGAAATGATGCAATGTCAAGCGATTCTAAGGCGTTGACTACCTAGGATTTGAAAAATGGATGGCATGCAAATGCAAGAATGCTGAAATGCTAATGATGCTAAGGATGCTGATGATAATGCTGATGATGTTGATGATGCTCGGATGCTTCTAGGGACCAAAACTCGTGCCAATGCTCCTGGCTGGACCCTATGTGGACTTATTGCCATCGCCCCTCAAGCCGGTGTGCAGGGATAACTCCTGGTAAAAACCTTGAGGACTTATTGCCTTTGCCCACCATTCGTTGATCCCAAAAATAAGTTGACATCACAAAAGGAGGATTTATTGCCATCACCTCGCCAACTTCCTGTCGCCAGGTCTTGTGACGCGCCTGGATAATGCAACTAGGTCTTATGACGAGCCTATATGAATGAGATTAATGCAATGTGTTTGATGAGAGTGAGTAAGCTAAAAGGTAATGCTAGGTCTTACTACGAGCCTAAGGGAATGCTACTAGGTCTTACGACGAGCCTAAAGGTTGGATCTAAATGAAAGTGAGTCAAGTGTATGATGGGTCCAAAAGGATGTAGAAGGATTAGGGCTCAAGATGGGCCTGTGGATGTTTGAATGTGGAGGTAGGGCTTAGGACGGGCCTAAGGAAATTTGATGTGGAGGTAGGGCTTAGAACGGGCCTGAAGAAATTTGATGTGGAGGTAGGGCTTATGACGGGCCTGAGTGATATGAGAATGGTTTGAACCTTTGGGCTTTGGATTTTTTTTTCGGCCTCAATCAGTGTTGTTGTTGCAATTGTTGGAACCAACAATTGCCCCCAACATTTTTCCTTAAGGCAACCTAAGTTTTTTTTAGGATTTTTGGCAATCGATTGGAACGATCGATTGCCCCCAGTATTTTCTTTGATTAATTGCGCAAAAACAAGTCTCATTCTCACAAGGTCAGGGTTTATCTTGATGTGGTGCTTTCTGTCCTACACTCAAAGTGTTTGATGCTTGCGCTCGTGCTCTCCTTCTGGTCAAAACATCTCAACCGTTGAATTTGACATTTGTTAGATTTACGCGTTCAACCTGTTACTTTCACGTGATTGGATACACAACTACTAAGTCGGAAGTCTTTTAAGCTTATAACATGGCTATGGGGTGTGATGAATGACAACAGGACAAAGGAGGAATGTTTAGGATGTGTGGAGCTATATGGGTGACCAAAGCTGCAACTTGCACCGTCTCTCGGACTTGTCTTCTTTGTCTTGAAGTCGTTTGGCTACTTCGTGATGACTTCACTTAGGACCTTTTGGGTGCTCCTTACACCTTCTCTCTTTTTCCTGATTTTGGATTGCTTCGAGGCACTTCAGGTCTGCCTTTCTTTGAATCTCCTTTCCTTTGGGGTTCTTGTGTTTCCCGGTTTTGAACTTTGAGAGCTTTTTTTATGTTAGCTCATTTGGATCCTATGTCACTTTGGGACCATTTGCGGATCGTTTCGTCATGCTGGTAGCAGTTTTGCTTCTTTAGACTTGTGAAGTAGTTGTTCGAAAGTCGGGCTCCTTGCTTCCTTTGGCTACCGGGTCGGTTTCTCATCATTGGCTGGCTTATTTGTGGAGTTTGTAATGTTATAAAAGAGGATGTTCACGAAAAGCTCAGCGGGGGTGCCTAGGGTTTAATGTCTGGGTTCACAGGCTTTTGGCTGTGTGGTACTGTACCTAGGTGCTTCGTCATCCCTAATAGTTGTGTATCCATTCTTTGTTACTTTTCATAGATTTAAGCGTAAATTTACAAATAATCTCCTTCGGTCGGAGTCATGCCGTTTACCTCGCCTTTGAATGTGACCTCTCTGGAGTCGTGTAAAAATGACACGCCCTTTCGCTCTTGGTTTTACCGCTCAAGACACTCTCGCGAAGTGTACACTCAGAGACTTGCTTGCACGCTTAAACAAAAGAAATTATCTTCGGTCTTAAACTCAGATTGCCCCCAGTATTGCTATGGGGTTTACTTAAGAAACCTTAGAATGCCCAAGTTATTTATGGGGGGTGATTGTATGTGCGATGGTAAATGATGGTGGGGTGTTCTTGTGAAGAGGTGATTGCTGAATGCTTCATTTTTCCTGTTTCGAGGCTTCTTCTAGTTTAAACTTTGGTGAAGTGGTGGAAAGGTAAAGTGGTAAGACACATGGGTGAAATGACGAGATGACTTGTTTTTTACCTTGTTTTGACGACAAAGATGCATAACTAACTTGTGATAGTGGACAACGATTTTCTACATGCAAGAGTTTTCTCAAATAACATTAAATGAAACATGCAACAAATGTTAAAGCACAAAATCACCAAAAGAAAACTCATGTCTGACGATACAAACGAAAAAGGACATGAAGCACCTAGAGAAAATATAAAATCCTAAAACTACTGCCCTGGAGGAGGTGGACGTGGGAAGACTGAATACATGTGAGTCATGAAAGTATCCATGCGACCCTCCATGCGCATCTGCCTACGCTTCCATGCGACCCTGGGTGATGTGGAGAGACTGGATATCCCTCTGCAAGCTCTCAAGTGTGGCTGGCTGTGGTGGCGGAGCGGGTAAGGCGTAGTAGGAGGAAAGTGGTATAGGGTACTCAGTACCCATGTAGCTTGGTCCCTCACACTGGTAGGTGTATCCTGACGGGTCCTCGTGGTGTGGGATCCTCAGGCTCTGGTGCCTGCTGTCTCTGCCTGGGCCGGACTGGTCTCTGAGAGAAGACTCTGGCCTGCTGTGGGAAGGCCTAACCCTGATCGGCTGAGTAGCCAAGGGACCTCAGCATCTCCATGGTGTAGGTGGGATATAAAGGCTCCCAATCATCATTCCCCTATCGGGACCCGTGCGCACTCGCATAGCCACTGAATGAAACTCGGGTAAACCAAAGCGTGGCGACCGGCCCGGGCTGCTATCATCAGGTGGTCTCTCATCAGGACCGACAGCGGGATCAAGCCCTCCTCTGAGTCGGGTGGATGCTGAATGTACCTCATGAGGAAGCAGTAGCGAGCGGAGACGTCGTTACGTGCTTTCGGTAGCACATTACGAGACAAGACCTCCAATAACACCCTATCAAGAGCAGTAGGTAAAGCGGAGGGGAGGATCACCTGCTTCCTTGGCTGATCCCTCGTGGAAGAACGAACGCGCTCTGATAGAGTAGAGTGCTGCAGATAGAACTGGTGTGCCTCGCTCTCCAAGGCTGCCATCACCTCTAGTCCCCTGTGCTCAGGGTCACTAGGATGCAAGCCGTAAAAATGCACAAAGTCGTCTAAGCCCACAGTAATGGGCTGACCACATACATAAGATACCACAGCCCCAGTATCGTCCTGGCCCAAGTTAGCATAGAACTCTATCACTAACTCTCTAACATAGCTCTTCGGGCACGTAAGCAACCCCACCCAGTGAAGGTGCTGAAACAGGTGATCGAGGTCAAAAGTGGCAATCACCTCATCACTGAAGAGACGCTCCTGCTTGATGGAAATATCCTGATTCTCATAAAACCAGCGCTCCTGCTGAGCTCCTCTGAAACGGGTATGGTCATAGGTAGGGGATGTCTCTCTGCGGCGCCTGCGACGTGGCTGAGAGCCTGATGCTCCAGCCCTAGCTACCCCACGGGAACCCCTACGACCCTCCATGGTATGCCTGAGGATTCAACGAGACAAAAGACATATAATTCTGCAGGAATTTTGACAGAGTTTCCCCTAGATTTTCATGAATCCCGTGCTATCAAATGCACTCCACACCATATAATCAGTCCTAGGATCTACCATTCATGCAAATTTTAAACATTCCACGAGCTAGAAACGCAAGGAACCTCATTTCGCACTTAAAACGCACTAAACTAAAACGGGCGACTCTTGGCAATTACAAGCAATTTTAACCTTCCAAACGAACTTTTCACGTTTAAAATATCCTTTTAAAGCTAGTTGGCCATTTAAAACATAAAAAATCAAACTTCGAAAATTTGACCCGAGAACCATCATTGTCGTCTTCTTCCTAGCTCCAAATTTCGTTTTTCTTCGTTTCTTCACCAAAACGGACAAATGAGTAGTCAAAATGTAGAAAACTTACCCAAATACAATGGTGGAAGAGTATTTTGGATTGGGAGTTGGGAAAGTGCTGAAATCGGACAAAACCCGTTCGCCCCGGACTTGGTTCAGACGCAACTTTCAGCCTTCGTAAGTGCTCGAAATGGGGAGATCTTGGTATGGAAATGCTCAGAATTGAAAGAGGGATGTTTTGTGAGCAAAATGGCGGTGGAATGGAGTGATTTGGTCAAGAAACGAGTGAGATATGGAGGAGATAAGTTAGGGTTTTGGAAATGGGGGTTGCTGGAATGAAAATGGTGAATTGGGGAAGAATCCCGATTTGAATCGGGTGAGTAAAGCCACTAATTGAAACGGCGCCGTTTGGCGGTCAAACGGACGCGCCCGAGTCAACATCCGGGGCCCCGGACGGCGCGTCCGGGGTCACGGACGCCCATTTTTTCCTCTTTTTTTCTTTATTCGAAAATTAAATGATTAATTTAAAAGAAAACCAAACAAAATATTCTCTTTATTCATCTCGAAATTAAAAGAAGAACAATTTATAGAGTTCTAAGAAAACAGAAAATGCCTAGGATTAAGTGTCTAAAACGCAAGCTTCCTCTTGACAACTCTTGACTCGGCTACCCCCTCCTTTCTTTGTTTGAACGCATCCACCTCCTCCTTTCGACCGTATAGCCATTTCCGATAACTTGCTGAGAGCTCCAAGTCTTCAGGTGCTAGGGGCTTCACCACTTGAACTTCCCCTTCGAGCCGATCCATCATGATTGCGTGAAGAACCTCATGGTCGTATGCTTTCCTTGGCGCTTCATATAACAAACCCTTGGGTCAGTTTTGGGCTCGCCCGATCTGACGGCTGGAACGCCACGGGTGGAGACATGAAAGTTCTCAAAACCAGGTAACGAGATCCCTCCGTAATAGCCTCCACACATTCGAACTCCTTCAATTTTCCAAGTAGAGACTGTCCATCGGACCTGATGTCCCTACTGTATGGAATTCAAGAAGGCCGGCCATCCGTCAACCGGCTCCTCGGGGGTACGTCTTCTAGGGAGATGTTGAATCGTGAACATTTGGTTGTACTCGGGAATCAGCTTGAGCCGCTCGAGAAGCCAAACTTGCAGAAGATGAACGCTTCCCTCGAAGAAGTAAGGGGTATCCCTTGATTTGGGCCATGAATCCAGGCCCTGAATAATCTGTGCGAATATCAATGGTCCCAAAGCGAAACCAGCTCGAACCTGCGGAAGCAAAGGGAAAACTTTTCAGTGTATGGCCATGTATGGGGTTCTGAAGAGGTAGATTGCTAGCAACGCAAGATCGAGAAAATTCCTCTTGTGCTCCAAGGAGATCTCAGAGGTAATGAAGTCTGAAAGAGTTTCCACTGGAAATCCCTCGGGCCCTACCATTCCTAGCAACTGGGTCGGACTTAGCCCAAGTAAATGGGAATGAGCCTCGACCAGTGAGGGTGTCAAGTTCGGTACTACTGGGCTAGCTAGGGTATTGGCCCCTAGAAGTGCGTCGAATTCCTCAGGCAGTAAAGTTAGCTTGTTATCCCCAAACTTGAAAAGATGTTCAACTGGATCCCAATGGTTAATAGCCGCTCTCAGGGAATCTTCACGCAATCGTGTCTGGGATAAATATGCCAAAGTGTGGAGGATAGACAACTTATTGACCTTCTTTGACCAGTTGAACACATCTTTTATAGTTCTGTCACAAGACTTGTTGAATTCGAAGCGGTGGGCCATGAACTCCTTTTTCTGTTTTTATCAAGAAAAGAAAACACATACAGGGTATCAATCAGCACTCAACTTTGCTTATGGGCCACAAACAACTGGGACTTCGAACTGGGTTGGGCCAACTGTGGGGTGATTCCCTATCCGTTCTAAGTCTAGTCATGGGCCAATCACAAGAGCAAACAAGGTTCCACACAAATTCAAAATGTCCTCACCCGACGACCTTGATTAATGGGTATGGATCGATCCGGAGAGGTGCTTGGGGCGCTGGCCCAGGTCACCACAAAGGAATAGGGCTTGCACGCTATCCTCTTTGGGCTTCCCCACTTTTTTCACATCACCAGAAGGTGTGTCTACGGTCGGGTCTTTGACTGACCAAACAATGGGCTAGGTAGGAAAATGCTTGGGGCTAAATCCCAGGTATTAAGGGGGTGTGGTTTGACGACACCCTCCTCTTTCCCCCACTTATTCACATCACCTAAAAGGTGTGAGTCCCTGACAGGGGACCCTCAAACGGGTCCCGGGGTGAAATTGGTTTGCGTGGGCCCTCGCTCTCATATGATGCAAGGGTGCAAAAATTAAAGTGCGCACAAAAGTAAACAAACAATATAATAAAAGCCATAAATAAACATTTTCAAGTTAAACCCTCTTTCTTAAAATTAAACAAGTTAATATTAAGAACTTGTCCCCAGCAGAGTCGCTAGTCTGTGAGCCTCGATTTTAAACCCTATCCTATGTTGATTAAGGCTGATTGGGATCTAGTCGGGTTTTAGGTCCACTTATAACCTAAGATTAATAACTATGTCATATAACATTAATTATTAAAACCTAAGCTAGCTCACTGAACCTATTATGAGTCGCCACCTAATTTTAACCTAGATCAAATTAGGAAAGGAGAGTTTGGGTTCGGGGGCTTGATATTCAACTTATTTACGGTTCAATTACTTTCATTACCCCTAGAAGTCATTTTTTTCCTCTACTTAGTTTAATTACGGCTTATTACGAGTCGTTTTTAACCTAAGTGCGCACTTCTGTTTTTTTTATTTTTTTAGCATTTTTTGACAGAAAATCAAAGTGAAATTAAAAGCTACCTAAACTAGGGTTTCGGAGGCAGAATTAGGTCAAATTTTGTTTACGTCCGTAGCCACGGACACCATGTCCGAGACCACGGACCCCAGTTAACCTAATTACAGAAAAGTCGACTTTAAGGAAAAAAAATTTGAAAAGTCCGGGGCCACGGACAAGCTGTCCGTGGGCCCGGACATTATTTAGAAAAAACCTAAATTTTGAAATTTTAAAAATCCCGCCGCCGTCCGTGGGTGTCCGTGGCCACGGACCACCTATGACAGGGGTTTTCTGATGGTTCCCGAGGGTGTTTTGAGCTCAAATGTTATGGGTGTGTAGCCTGAAAGATTATGAACACGTTAGTAACTGAAAGAATTCAATTTGAAATCAAGATTAATACGAAACTTAGCAAACAAGTAACAAGGCAGTAGCTAAAACAATTAGCTATACAGAAGCGAAAAAGAGTTAGTTTGAGCCTAAATTTCGAGGGAAGACAGATAATACCGTAGAGAATTAGGAAATTGGAATTTCTACCTGTTTTACCTTCTAGTTCACAATGATTCTTCACACCGGGATTTGTCGAGTGCTCCGTTGATGGCAGACCCGAAAGGTTTTCGAACCAAGCTTCTGGTTGCTGGTTGTTCTTGCTGTTCTTCCCGTTTTGGAGGTGATTTTGTGGGGTTTTGATGATTATTGGTGCTTTGGGGATTGGAAAACGAGTTTAGATGGTGATTTCGGGGGATTTTCGGTATGATTCGGGTGGCCGGGTGTTGGAAAACGTGAGAGAGAGAGAGGGGGTTGTGCTTTCTGACTCCCTAGGGTTCTTGAGCATATGAGATCCTGATTTTATCAAAAAACCTATCCATTTATATAGACTTTCTTAAAGATAAAGAAAATCTAGTAAAAGTAAGATTTTTTGATATTTTAATTAAATGACTTCCCAATGGAATTTTGCTGTGAAATTTTAACCACATGTCAAGGATGGAAATTATGAATTTTCTGAGGTGGAATCGAATTTTTTAAATGTTGGAATATTTTTAAATTGAATTTCTCGTCAGATTCGGTCAGAAATTGCTAGAAAATTATTGGAAATTCGAAAAATCAAAATTCCAACGCCATTATGCTTAAAATGTCATCCTCTATCATGGGTTAAAATATCAAAACATTTCAAGCTGATTTGGGCATCCTTTGGAGGAGAGAGAAAGCTTATAGGAGGCCTCAGGAGCCTTAACAATTATGAAAACGCCCCTGACAATGACGAAGCTGCTCCCCATGCCCTGGGACACGCCAATCGATCCGGAATCTCTCACTACTTGATTGAAATGCCCCTCACAACACCAAAACTTCGTAAACCCTGACCAGGGGGTCAAAATTTTGGGTATAACACGGCCGAAAGAGAGCGTTTGAGAGGTTTTGGAATCAGATTTTTTTGTGCGAAATGAGAAATGAGAGAGACAGAGTGCCTGGCGGTATATATATATACTCATTTTTTTGCGACTGCGAACTCTAGAATACTAATTGTATGTTTGGTGATTGTGAAATTTATAAATTTGACTGTATTTTTATTAAAATGACTACGGAAATCAAATTACTGACTACAAAATTCAGGCGAGTTTAGGATTTTAATTAAGTGAAAAACTAAATTAATTTAACAATTCTTAAGAATATTAAATTTGGGTTTCCATAACAAGGATTCTTCCAACTAAAGGTGGCCAACGTGACTGAATAGAACCAGAATCGGTGAGACTGAACCGGAACCGGTTAGACTCCGAACCAGTTCGGAACTGAAACCGTATCCAAGCGAAAGGAATCCGAATACTCCTTTTGAGATTTGGGACCGAACCGGACCTAGAATCAGAACCGGTACATTTGCTGTAAGGATAACAAAGAACTGGAACCGGTGAAACCGCCCTGGAATTGGTCAAAACAATTTTTAATTCCCGCCTTCACTTATGAAATTAAAAAAAAATCAAAAAAATTTCAATTTGGAGCTGGCTTGAACCGGTTCTGGAACTGGAACGGTAAGGAATTGGCCGGAACCGGTTTTTTGAGTGAATCTAAAGTGAATTCAACCTTCAGAACTGGAGCCAGAACCATCCTAGAATCATCCGTGACCGATTCCAAATCCAAATACATGTTCCAGAACCGAACCATGGCTAGCTTTACTTCAAACATCTCAAATCAACAAAACAATTTCTATAGTTTTTGAAAAATAAACAATTTCTACAAATTTAATGATTAACAATTTTCACAAAGTTCTTTTTGTTTTTTTTTGAAATAGACAAAGTTAATAACTCCTCATAGTTGGAGCCGGACATAATTTCCCATTTTTTCTTTTTCCCCCTTACTTTCTCTATTTTCCTTGGTGAATATTTCTCTTCGCTGACCACACTGGCCAGAACCCAGACTCCCTAGACACGTTCTTGCTTGCTGCCTCGTCTCCCCGGCTGTTGGATGCCGGTGTGAATCTACCCGTCGCAGCATACACAGCCAGAGGAACAGGGATACAACAAGCAGAGAAGATGACGATGTTTCACTTCTTCAACTGTGCTATTTTGACGTTTGGTCCTCACGCCGTCTACTACTCTGCTACTCCCCTGTAAACCTTCTTCCCTTTTAGCTCTTTATATTAATTAGGTCTAGGAAATTTTCTCAAGTTCCCCAATTTATTCACATTCTGCAGTTTATCTCTTAGCTTTGCGATAGCTCTTTAACCGGAGAAAAAGGAAATGATAATCTTCAATGGTAAAAATCATCCCCAGATCTTCGTATCTGCTTGAATTCAAAACTTCTTCGATGCAAATTATGCAAAGATGACAAGGCCTGAGTATGATGATTTTTAGTTGAGATGTGACTGCTGCTTTCCAGATCTTGCAAACGGTATTGAATCCGTGTTCGCTCAATAATTGATGTCGTCGACCACCTTGAATATTGGATAGCAGTCTTTTGGAGGTTGTGTAACTTGCTTGTTGGCATAAATAGGCACTTGTTTCTTCGGCTTGAACTCCTAAATATTACACCGTGACCGATGAATCTTCATGAATTAGAATTAGATATTTCTGAAAGTGTCCCTCGTGCTAAAGGATAGGAATTCTCTCTTCCCGTGTGGTTTATTTCAGTGGATGCATTAGTATGATAATCTGTATGAATTGCTAGGCGCTGATCTTGGTGCACTGTCTTTCAAGAATTAGAGGAAATATAAAACCATGAAGGTAGGATTCATATGTGGTGCATTTTCATAATCTGCAGATCTGAGTATGACACGCTTGGCACTTCAGTTAGGACTGCTGTCGTGTATCTAGTGACTGCATTAGTGAAGGTGAGCCATCATTCCCAGTTTTGAGGATGACATTGAAGCTGATTAGAAGTTGGAGATCATTGCATGCTCATGATTTTATTCTTCTGGCTAATTCTGCAGCTTGTTTGTCTTGCAACTTTTCTCAATGTCTCTGAGAATGAGAGCTTCGACCCATATCAGGTACTTCCTTTCTCACTCTTGGCGTGACTTTGCCATATAATCAGAATCTTGGAGGATCACACCCTGGTGTGGGAAGGGATGGGGAGAAGGAAACTGATTTTCTATGACTTATTATTATTTGTTCATAATGAAGTGACATGACAATTCACTCCAGAATCTCTGACTCTTTTTGCAACTATTTTCAGGAAATGCTGAAAGCTATGATCGGTTTTGTAGATGTTGCTGGGCTTTACTTTGCATTAACCCAACTAACACACAGGAACATTTCCCAGAACCATAAATTCCAGGCTGTTGGACTTGGTACGTTAAGTTTTGACTTTAAATTTAACTCAATGCAGGTGCTTTTTGATATGGTTCCTCTGCAAGTTCCTAAAATTTATGAGCAACTCTCTCACCGACACTGTAGAGCCATGTCATCAAGCTATACCTCGTCATGTGCTCTTCTCTGAACTGCTGCCTTTTGTCTGCTGTCTGCTGTCCATGCCGTATTCATAATTTTGTTCCTTGGCCCCTATAGCTTCCAGAATCTCATGCATAGACATCTTTGTATGGATCTTTGACTTGTGTGCTCAAGGGAAGTGATAGGGGCCCAATATCGGGCCCAATTTCTAAGGAGAAAGAATGGAGAGTATATGCTAGGAAAAAGAATGTAATGGCACGTGAGTCGCAGGAGGGGAAAGTAGCAGTTGAGTGATGTCGTTTTGTTATCTTGGGAGAAAGGAAACCTAGGGATCTGTCCTAGGAGAGTGTCATATAAATAAGTAATAGTAGTACTGTAGAGGCATGCGTGGTTTTCCATACTGATCGTAATAGAAGGTGGCTCCTGCGATTGAGGGCAGTGCCGATTTGGCTGAGTGGGGTGTTTAATTCCCCCTCGATTTTGGTGTCTCCTTCCTTGAATTTCCCTCTCGTCTAACTCCTCACGTCTAACTCTAACATTGGTGCGGTGAGCGTGGACAATGACGAGGATAGACGCTAGAGTAGACGCGTTGGAGAAATTGGTGGAGAGCCTGGGGGAGCAGTTAGGGGAGATGCGTTCCGACCATCAGAGAGGAGAAGCAGCAGTAAGAGATGAGTTGCAGCGACAAAACCAGGCGGTGGAGCGGATGATTACCAACCAGAACTTGACGATGGACGGGCACATGGCTAGACTAGAAAGACTGGTGGCTGGGCTTACCTTGGGAAGGACAGTGGGTGTGACAGGCACCATTGGGGGCTCCGGCGATGTTTCTCAAGGTCAGACGGCGGGACCTAATTCCGACACAACCGGGGAGCATGATAACCGGTTTGTTCTCGTAACACCAACCCCCCGATCTCGCAGACCCACGGATCCGGACGAAGAAGACGGACTTATCCCGGCGAAGAAAGTCGAGCTCCCAAGCTTCTACGGAGTCGACCCGTTTTCATGGATTGTTCGTGCCGAACAATATTTTGCTATCAGGAGAACGACGGACGCTATGCGGGTTCAATGGGCTCTGGTTTGTATGGATGGCCCGCCCTCCACTGGAGCAATTGGATTCAGAAGGAACGCCCTCGGATTTCTTGGGAGGAGTTCAAATCTGAGCTGGTGCAGAGGTATGGAGATGGGATGGCGGCTAACCCCTTTGAGGCTTTGTCCACGGTTCGCCAGTGGTTCACCGTCAGTGAGTACGTCGACGAGTTCATCGCTCGCTCAGCGTTCACGTCGGGGCTCACTCCAGCCCAGAGCCTGGGCTACTTCCTTGGGGGACTGCGTGAAGGAAATCGGGTAAGAATCCGTTCCCAAGAGGTCACTGATTTGTATAGAGTGTCGAATCTTGCCATGGAAATCGAACGGGAAGTTGGAAGTAACTGGGGTGTTGAAACCAGTATACGATTGACACCAGTATGGCGGAACAGACTTACGTTTTGGTAGGGATACGACCACGACTAGGAATTCCAAGGTCCAGTTCAAACAAGGCCACACCAGCCCCAATCCTACCCGTCCAGACCCAGGCTGGGTAGCAGGCCCCCAACCCAATTCCTCGGCCCACCACAGCTTGACCTACCACCTTCCAACCCAGCTGAAAATGAAAAACCGCCTAAACCCAATTACCTCACGCGCTCATCGGGGGCAAGCTCTTCAACCCAACCACAGCGTAACCACAACATAGCAAATCCCCGTCCTCAATCAACCCCACCGTCTCCGTCAATCCTTCTGTGTCCTCTAACTTCCCAAATAAAAGTCGCCCGACCAGCCCTTCTACCTCGCAAACCTTGCGGACCTCGCGCACGAGGTCTATGCTACCGCTGCAAACAGCCATACACCCAGGGCCATCAGTGTGCGAGCAGGGCTTAGAGCCATAATTCTGGAGGACGACGACAGCCCGAAGGAGAGTTAGCACCGGCGATTGTCGAACAACAGGAGGTGGAGAAGTAGGGGATGATACAGCCAGTCCTCAGCTCAAACTTGATGGATTACCATTAACCTCGGCAGAAGGATTCAACCAGCCTCAGACATTGAAGCTCCGGGGACAATTATGGGGGCAGGAGGTGATAATCATGGTGGACAGTGGCGCGAGTCACAATTTCATAGCTACGAGGACTCGTGGATAACTTTCAGCTCGATTGGCAGGAAACGGAGCCATATGCTGTGGCCTGGGAGATGGAACCCGCATGACAGCTAGCGGGGTTTGTCGTAACTACAGGTCGGTGTTGGGAATACAACTCTCCACATCGACTGTTTCGCTTTCCGCTGGGGGAGTTGACATTATTTGGGAGTGGCTTGGCTGAAAACTCTGGGAGACATAGTAGCCAATTGGGAGAAGATGTTTATTCGTTTCAAACAGGGGGGCAAGGAGGATTGTTTGCTGGGGGACCCATCCCTTAGCCGCATGCCAGCCGGGCCTCGAACCATCCACCAACTCCAGGACGCGGACTGCATGGCCTTGGTCTGGGCAATACCCGAACCCAGTGACAATCGGCTGTTGCAGAAAGAGGAGTTATCTGCTCATCAGCAAGCAGAACTACAGGCCCTCCTTGAAACTCACAGTGAGACATTCCAGCCGCCGGGGGGATTGCCACCGGAAAGACCGATGGATCACAACATCCCGCTTCAACCAGGAACAGCCGCGGTTAACGTCCGCCCTTATCGATATGGCCATAACCAGAAAGATGAGATTGAGAAGCTGGTCACAGAAATGCTGGCTGCAGGAATTCAAACCTAGCAGCAGCCCCTTTTCCAGCCCAGTCATCCTACCAGCCTTGTGGACAAGGTTGCTGATGGGGGTGGGGATGATAGGGGCCCAATATCGGGCCCAATTCTAAGGAGAAAGAATGGAGAGTATATGCTAGGAAAAGAATGTAATGGCACGTGAGCGCAGCAGGGGGAAAGTAGCAGTTGGAGTGATGTCGTTTTGTTATCTTGGGAGAAAGGAGAAACCTAGGGATCTGTCCTAGGAGAGTGTCAATAAATAAGTAATAGTAGTACTGTAGAGGCATGCGTGGTTTTCCTACTGATCGTAATAGAAGGCGGCTCGCGATTGAGGGCAGTGCCGATTGGCTGAGGTGGGTGTTTAATTCCCCTCGATTTTGGTGTCTCCTTCCTTGAATTTCCCTCTCGTTCTAACTCCTCACGTCTAACTCTAACAGGAAGTTGTAGCATTCCGCAGGCTATAAGTAGTCTCAGGTTTAGGAGTAAGAGTACGGCGCACTTATCTTTTAACTTCATTGATTATATGATATCCGATTGTCTATTGAGGGACAAACTGTGGCCATGGGGGAATGAAAGTTGAGTGTATAGATTATGTTGAGTACTTGAGTTATTATCAGTTGAATGGTGGAAGAGGCTCCACATAGCTAATGATGCTTGGAGAAACTGAAAGCCCAACCGTATGGTTGTATTTTCTCTGTGAATGTATGAGAATAAGCCTTTGACTTGCTATGCAATACATCAATGTCTGATTGTTGTGTAATAGATCATCTGGCGGCATTCCATCTTCAAATTTTTTGCTATCACTCATTAGTCTTAGAATCGAAGATATTTCCATGTAGCAACACTACTTTGATCACAATGTGAGCTTAATTTATAAACGTTACATGCTCAAGACCTGACATGGAACCATTGAGTCTGACTGAGCTGCTGTTAGATTGGATGATTGCCATAGTTACTTAGCTTGAATTGGCTTACACCTGTTTATGTTAAGCTTTTTCCAAATCTTTCATTTCCATGTGCAGGGTGGGCTTTTGCTGATTCTGTTCTACATAGATTGGCTCCTCTCTGGGTTGGTGCTAGAGGCTTAGAGTTTACGTATGAGTTCATTCTACAAGGCCTTGAAGCAAATGCCAACCTGGTAGGATTACATGATGCACAACCAACAGTAGCAAGTTTCTGTTGTCTTCCATTACTGTACAGGCCTTGTTGGCTCAACTGTTGTTTCATTTGCTGTTTTTTGTCTTTATAATTCTGAGAAACGGAATACAATATACTTGTTTCGCTTAGTTTTTATGCTTTTGAAAAATAGATACAAACAAGTTTTCTGAAGTTTTGAGAAACCATGCTGTTTACAGTTTCCACTTTCTCTTGATTTCTAGTTTTTGATCCCAAACTCAATATTCGCTGTCTATTTTCATTTCTATTTTTTGGCCACATAACCAAAAGAGTGGTCGGTATGCCTCTTTCTGGCCTAGCTATCCACGTTCATAATCGTGGTGTGAGTTGGAATTGAACCCTTGACCCTGTTTACGCTCTACTCTCAGGTTTTGAGCATCTCTCTGGCTGCACTGGGATCTTTGATATGGCTGAGGAAGAACAAGCCCAGGACTCTCGTACCAATAATTTACCTTTGTGCTGGAATTGTGGCTACCATGCCATCTATCACCAGGTTTGATCTATACTCATGCCGTCTAATGTGCTAGAAACTATTCACCAGGTTTCTTGGCGGGTTATAAATTATCATGCCAGGGTAAGGATCAGGATACAGTGGAATAGCTGATTTTTTATGTTCCGAGGCCCCATCCTGCAAATCCCGACCCAAGGGTGTTGTATTTTGACGAGGAGGCCAAATTTGTGGTTTTTTTTTTGTCATCAATCTGAAATTGGGTCAATTCTTTAAACTCTTTCCCTTTGTTTGCTTGGCAGCTACCTGAGAATGGGATTGGGATGGCACTTGCCGAAAGTGGTTGGGTTCGAACTGTTTACTTCACTGATAATGGCCTTCATCAGCTGGCAACTCTTCTGTGCTTGTCAGAAACCTTCGTTCTGAATGCAGAATTTCTTCTTGTCACACTAATTCGGGGGGGATGAATTTGAGGTTCATTGGAAAAGCATAATCTTGCGAGATATCATCCCCGCTTGCTTTTTTTTCTTTATTTTTTAACACTCTTCACAAAGGCTGATATTAACTGATAAGTTTTGAGCTATGGCTGTAGCTAATGTTGACATGGTTAGCAAGGAAGAATTAATGGAAGTGGGTTTGTTTTAAGAATTGTGCAAGTGCTGTATGACCTTTCAGAATCTATTGAGTGGTCTAGATACTGCAGCTTTCCCTGAGCGTAATTTTTTGGTAGATTGATAATGCTGCTTCGTCTGGTCATGATGTCCTTTGGTATAGTTTGCGGATGATTCTTCTATTTGGTCAGCTGAATTGTACAAACTTCAAACCCATGTTTTTGTTTCTCCATCCCCGTTTGTGGAGGTTACCAGTCACACCGAGCACAATATTACGGTGGTGAATAAAATTCATATTGGGTCAGTTTAAAAAAAATTGTTAAAGCTGTAGAAAATTTGTCCGAAACTAGGATCATCAAAGGATGCATTGCGCTTAATAACAGGATGCATTGCGCTTAATAACAGAGAATATAAAGGTTTTTTATTGTACAAGTGCTTTGCCAGTTGCCACAAGCAAGAAACATCACACAATAAAGGACAGTGCCAGGGAGGGAACGGCAGGAACAAGGATCAAATCATAGGGCGGATTCCTCGACGGATGACTCAATACGGAGAAGGACGAACCCAATGGCCACCCCGACGAGAGTAATACCGCTCATGATGCTGGCAATGTTAAAGATCTCAGATGCTGCACTGCGAGTCGAGAAGACAGATCCCCTCTTCTTATTGATTCTTGGAGCAGCGGCCTTCATGGACATGAAATTGTTGCCAAAGCGCTGGTCTGCTGAGAGTTGAGGGCTCAACACAGAGACCGCATTGTTATGCAAACAAACCACCTTGGTGGGGGTGGCGGCGGCGCTACCGTTGGGTCTGACTGTCGTCAAAGAAGCTGATGAAGTCGCTGATGCTGCTGCTGCCGCCATTTTCTTCTAGCACAATCTGAAAATTGATAGAGAATTCACAACAAATTGAACATGTTAATCTTAGTACGAAGAAGGATGACTGAAGATACAATAGCGACAAGGGATTTGGGATTTTGGGTTTCATAATGGTGCGTCTTTCATGGGTTTGCACAGCAGCTAACCTGATGATTACTCGAATTTCGTTCGACGGAGGAAACAGCGAATGAGACAACGAATGATTTTGTAAGAAAAGAGGAAAGGTCGGAGTGGAGTGGAGTGGAGTTGGCCTTCTCTTGTGATATGGTCAGAGCTAAGATGGAATACGTTTGGCTAGAAGCTGCTCTGGTGGTCGTACTGTGTGGCCCAAAAACGAAAGAAGAGGAAGGGACTCAAGTGCTGCAGTTGCAGGAGTGCTGCAGATAATGAATATAGTACATGGCGCGGCATTTTTCCTGTTGTTCCGCAAATTAGTTGATGTACGCTTGAGAATAAACCAATTTCATTGTAAGTGGCTTTTTTTTTTAATTTTTATTTACATCGTATTTTAATACATTAATGTTTATGTTGTTAAGCTTCTAAAATAAGTAGTTTTAAAGGTCAAAATAATACTTATATGAATGTATTAAAAATCTTTATAATTATCCTATTTGTGTATCATCTTTTTATGGTTTTTAGGAAGCCAAAAATTCTTGTATTAAATAGTTTAAGAAAGTAAAAAACACATATGTAACTTAGATAATGAGCTAAAATAATTTCAGTAAAAATATTTAAATAAATTTCATAGTATGTTTTCCTTCAATATACAATTACAATAATTTTATGGAATCGGATTGTGTGCTGCAGAATATCAATCGCAGCTGCACTATGTAAAATGCTAGCGTTCGGGTATTACATTTCATACATGTATGTTGATTTTGGCTCTATCCTCAGTTCACCATCTAATTTCAATTTGAGCAAATGTAATTATGTTATAGAATCTGCAATAAGCCATCGATGTTTTTGACATTCCTAGAGTGATGTTCAGGGTTTATACAACTTTAATAGATGAGGCTCTAATTATAATAATATCAATATGTTTTTAGAATTCTTATTTTTTTTACTTTTATTATGTAGACATTCCTAAACCCTCCACTACAAACCCTAAAAACACTTTTGATGTTTTTTAGCATTCCTAGCATTGTTTTTGGGGTGGGTTTGTGGTGTAGGGTAATCTTTTTTTGTTCATTCTATTCTTTATGAAGTCGACACTTACTCGAAAGCTTTTTTGGGTTTGTGGTTTAGGAATTACGGTATAATCCCTTCACTACAAACCCCAAAAATGCCTTCGACATTTTAAGATTTCCTAGGGTGGCTTTGGAGTGTAGCGTAATCTTTTTTTAACTAAGACTATACTTTATAATGTTGCAACTGACTCGACAATACGCCTTTGACGTTTTTTAGCTTTCCTATGGTGGTTTGTGGGGTGGGTTTGTGGTGTAGGGTAATCTTTTTTTTGTTCATTCTATTCTTTATAATGTCGACACTGACTTGACAGTTTTTTAGGGTTTGTGGTTTAGGGATTGGGGTTGTTAGACCCTATTCCCTTCACTACAAACCCTAAAAACACCTTCGACTTTTGAAGATATTATAGGGTAGTTTTTGGGGTGGGTTTGTGGTGTAGGCTATCTTTTTTTATTCATTCTATTCTTTATAATGTCAACATTGACTCAACAGGTTTTTAGGGTTACCCTAATCCCTTCACTACAAACCCTAAAAATGTCTTCGACGTTTTAATTTTTGGATGGGTTTGTGGTGTAGGGTAATCTTTTTTAACTAAGTTTATACTTTATAATGTAGCAACTGACTCGGCAATAAGCCTCAACGTTTTAAGATTTTCTAGGGTGGTTTTGGGGGTGGGTTTGTGGTGTAGATAATCTTAGCCATGGTTATATATTGTTAGTATATAAAAGATACTTGATATCAATTGTTTAAATTATTAAATGAATTGCCTTGAATGGCACTAAGTATATATTGTCCCAAAAAAATCAGCATATATTGAGTAATATTTTCGGGTATATGCATGAGTTACAATCTGTTATTTATTAGTTTCAGCATTATATTCCATTCATACGGTATTATATATGCTATAAGTTTACATAATACTTGCCATGATTTCATATCATTAATATTTAAAAACTACTCAATTCATTTTTAATTTTCCAAATAATAGGTTAACCATTTACATAAGATAGGTTAACCATTTAGGATTGACAGGTTAACCATTTACGTGTGACACGTTAACCGTTTACATGCGACAGGTTAACCATTTATGATTGACAGATTAACCATTTACATGCGACAGGTTAACCATTTACATGCGACAGGTTAACCATTTATGATTGACAGGTCAACCATTTACATGCGACAGGTTAACCATTTATGATTGACAGGTTAACCATTTACATGCGACAGGTTAACCATTTACATGCGACATGTTAATCATTTATGATTGACAGGTTAACCATTTGCATACGACAGGTTAACCATTTACATGCAACAAGTTAACCATTTATGATTGATAGGTTAACCCATTTACATACGACAGTTTAATCATTTACATGCAATAGGTTAACCATTTATGATTGACAGGTTAACCATTTACATTCGACAGGTTAACCATTTATTATGAAAATAAATATTATATAATTAAAATATAAAAATATAATTTTGTAATTAGTTTTATTTCAGTGTAATAAAGTACATGATATTATAATTGAAGATTCAATTTATTTTACTATTCAAAATTTATATTTTACATTATTAAAAATCTTGTAAAATTAAAACTAGTTCTAGAATTTAGAAAATAAGATATAAGATTATGAAGGTATGAGAAAACAAATCATGTAAATATCTAATTCATTCAAATTATCAGATATTTTTATTTTGAAATAAAATATAAATATATACATTAAATTCATAATTATAGATAGAATAAAATAAATATGATAATAAAATAATTATAAATATGTGACGATGCTTTAAAATTAACGTATAACACTACTCTCCTACCCTCCTATTCACATACGTCACGTACTCGGCAGCACTACTGCATATTTCTGATGCAGCACTTGAGCTGCGCTTGAAAGAAGAGCACTTGCAGATTGCGGGCTCCAGTCCGGTATCTCGGCCGTGTACCATCGTATACACTATAAATATCTCTTGTGCCCCTTTTTTGAGGAAAAAGATAACACGACCATAGATCACCGGTTCCATAAATTCATGGAAAAACAAGAATACCATTAAAAGCTTTATTGATTCATGAAATATCATGTTTTTTTAAAAAAAGTTTTTGGGATAACTTTTGAAATTCACTGAATAACCATAAACCTGTAATGGATGTAAGTCGTCCGTTGTCTAAGGGTGTGGAAAGACAATTTTATCTCTGGTTCAACTTTTATTTATAGTTTTCAGTTCACATGATAATATACTTTAATTTTGAAGTTTACGGGTATCACAATAAAAATCTTAAAATTCACAAGATATCACATATAATGGTCATAATGTTCTAACAACTATATTCCAATGGTAACTTTTTTTCCTCTCCCTTCTTCCAACTGCAACTTTTGTCATTATCGACCCTAACTAAGCCGTTGAAGTGGTTGTATCAATGCACAAACACTCATGGCTTCATCAAACACATCCCAAATCATATGTGCAATACAAATTAAAAAATTCTATCAAACCATACACGACAAGTGTGATGAACATGCAGAGAATCTATTTGGAGAGCCTACGACATTGTTGGGAGTGTGACTTGTGGGCACCTGTTATGCAAGATAGATATGACCCCTGCTCTAGAGGACATGCTAGATCATCAACCATAAACTCATACAACCACAACCAACATTCCATTGTTGAGTCTTCTTATTCTCACTCTCCACAACAACAAGGGTTGATGGAAGAATCAAGCTTGACCAGCATGCAAGAGGACATATAAGAGGAATTAAAGGAAGAACTAAAGGCCAACATGAAACGGTGTTGTTTTGCCTGATACACCAATATGTATTCGAAAGATGTAACTCAATATCACCAACAAGATATAGTGCTTATGGCTGCAACAATGTGATGTTATGGTTTAGGCAACAATCCAATAAAATATGGCAGCAGCAACATGTAGACAATTTAGCTTTTTTTATAGCATTTTCATTGCATCCAAAGTGCTTACATACTTAACATTCATTACATCCAACAGCATATGCACATACTGTGCATAATAGACCAACACCACATTCACAAATCTATACCTAGTTTCTCTAAAACCCAAAACATGTACCAATTTCTCCAAAAATAAAAAGGGTAGCCATGCCCATATTTGTAAAACCCAACAGTTGTACCAAAAAGGTGTAGTAACACCTAACTAATGTTCAAAATCTAAAAAGGTACCATATACAAAAACCAAAAAGCACCCATGCCCAAATTTTGAAAACCCAACACCTGTATCAAAAAGGTGTAGCATAGCAACAACTACCTAATATGTCTAAATTCCCAAAAACTTAACAAAAACAGCAACAACACCAAAATGCTAAAGTCAAACTAAAGTTCCAACTTTCACAAATGCAATTTTTCTTAGAACCAAACAATAGGGTTAAATATTAGTACTTCGTGGTTACATCCTCCTTGTTGCTTTTTTCTTCCATATATATCTAGAGAAAAAAAAAGAAAAATCATATTTTTTCTCATATTTTTTGTTTTCAAATAAAATTATACAAAATATTAAAATATTTCTTTTTGAAGAATGGTAAGTTTGGTATCCATGCTTGAGAAATATTCATTAATCAATTAACTTAATACAAACAATCCTTTTAAACGATTCACTTTTGAAAAAAATATCTACAAAACATAAAAATTAAATTTTATTTTTTTGAAAGCAAAGTCGTACTACATTATATCACTGATATAAGGATACATACAGGACATTGTTTTCAGCCATAACAAGGGAGCATCACTACAAAATTATGGAGTTTTTAGGGCAATCTGGATATTATCAAAGAAGGCAACTTTAACATTGCCCTGAAAGATGAAATCAAACAAAGCAAATATTATTGTTGTCTTTGTTGACATCAAACAGAGCGAAGTAATCGTTTGCTGTTGTTGAGAAAATGAAAGAGGGCAACTCAAATTTTTGGTCCAATAACAGATTGCCCTCAATAATGCGTCCTCTGGAATATATTGGAGTTATCAAGGAGGGCGACGTGATTCCTTGCTCTTTTAGGGGAGCTGTCTATGAGAGCAATTATATTTAGTTGCTATTATAGACCGATCAAAGTAGCAACACTTTTCGTCGCCTCCTTGTTCAATGAGAAAATTATTTATTAAGCGTGCTTCTCCAGCGCAGCCCGTTCAAGACTATATCCCCATTTTTCTCTCGGCATCGACTCTGCAGCTATTCACTAGCACTCACAGCCTTGTCTGGACATCGCCTCTATGGCCCCAGTGTCTATCGATCTTCCTGGTATGATTCGTGGGCGGTGGCCGGTGATTAGTTGGTCCCTTCTGGTTCGTAAAGCTCACTGTTCTTAATTGTTGTCTTCTTCTCTGTGTTCGTTCTCTCTTCAACTACTTAAGCTTCTTCTCTGTTTTTTCTGGTACACTTACTCTTTAGAAGGCTTATCAAGAACCCTAGTACGTGATTGTGAAGTCAAAGTGGAAACTGATTTTTAATGCAGTCGATTTTGTGTGCTTAGTGTGTTTCAAGTTAGTCTCACCTGTCCATCTATCTTCTGTCGTATAATCTTCAGTATTTCCATCTTTGAAACGCACGCATTCAGACACACTCAAGCAGTGCCCTAGTTTTGGAAGATACTCCAAAATTCGTAGTTTCACGGAAAAAATAATGCAGGTGTTGACTGATTATGAAACCCTACAAATACCGGAAGTAACAAGCTAAAGACGGCCAAAAATCACTCTATCACAGTAGTGCTTGAGGACCGAGGTAATTGAAAAGACCTTATACATTTGGTTGAATTTGGGATAAGTAGTGCTTGAGACCAAGGTAATTCCATCAAAAATCGAATTCTTCTATTATGTGGTTATACATGAATATAGTAGAAATTGATGAGTAAAAACAAGTCCTAATTAAGTACTATGTTTCTTTTTTTTCATTTCTAGCTGTAACGACTGAAACAAAAGAAGTAAATCCTTATCTTTGATTCATTCTAAATACACAATATATGGGGAGGGGAATCATCAATGTAAATAATTGTAACTGTGATCAGTTTACATAAACTGTTGCTTACTATCAGAGTTAGCAATCCTGTCTCTTCATCCATCATTATACCTTATTCTGTTGCTATACTATTCTGCTGCTATACTTCTATTTTACGCATTTTATAAAATAGAAAGGAATATTAGAGATCTATCTCTATTTTTTCAAAGAAAATACTCATTGAACAACCATATTTAGGCCTTATTCTTTTCAGATGATATGGTCCTTTGATTTATCATCTATCTTTCTCAAATTTTAGGGGATGATTGGGAGGAAAGGTAAAAGATACCCGTGTGACTGTGATCATCAGTTTGACCTCCAAGAGGTTAACTCTCTTGCAAAACATTTCTGCTGATGTGTGTATGGTTAAAATCATTCACTATTGATTAATATATTGTTTTTTTCTCACTATTTTACGTGTTGTATGGTTGATTGCAATAATTTCTATTTTCCTTAGTAATGTTTGTCAGTATTAGTCTAGCTGCAAATATATGATCACTAAACAAGCTATGGTTGTAGCTTATTTGATCCTCTCCTTTATCTGCAGTTTTTCTTGAAGGCGTGTTTCCACTTTAACAAAGATCAGTATGCTGATCTGATTGTGATTACTGGTATAACAGGAACAGCATCGCGGGTCATTCTTCTACATCTCCAATGATTTGAAGTCTCTTTTACAAACTCCGTCAAATAGATATGTGAAATTCCTTTTTACTTAAATCTTCAGCTGATTTGATGCCGATGTTAATTCATGCTCTTGGAGAAGAAAAACTGCTCCGGTTGGCTTTGGTTTTCAACTGCACATATGTGAGCAATTTCTTCTGCAATTTCTTATACACGCGGCATAATATATTATATTATTCTTTGCATATTTGAATGCATATGCTTCCTTATAGCATTGCCTGAAACGTAAGGCGTTTTTGCATAGTGAACAGAGCACTTTAGACTGTATTTGTGTCTTCTTTTTGCTTGTCAGAGGTTGTTCAATCATGGTTTGGTTGCCAATCCCTTAAATTTTGTACTACAAAGCACAAAGTTGTCTTCTTCAAAATGAGTTACAAGGTAAGTTTTGCATTCATGAGTGTCCTCTCGTCCTCCAATCATATCTTGGTCCCTACCTGCTACGTGATGAGCCACTACCGGTGTGTAATTCAGTGAGCTACTTATCTCTCATTCCCTATTTGTTGGCATGTCATTATGTCCACCACTGCAATGGATTTGGATTTTATAATTAAATAATAACTTTATTTATGGAGTTAGTTTATTGTGTGGAATTGTATTAGTGAATACTATTTTTTGCACGTCATGAAATCTGGTACAAGTGTAGTAGCAGTAATAATATTAGTAGTACATCCCAAGCTGGGCATGGTTCAAATTTTACAATATCACTTGAGTAGAGTATATGATTTTTGTTTCAGTATCTGAACCTGGGTATGATTCAAATCTTACAATATCACTTGTTATCATGCTTTGGAAGACTTAATATTATCAAAATTGTTGCTGAAGTCTGCATGCCCCACTTCACGTGCATTTGAACCCCTCTCAGCTTCTCTTGTTGGAAACTTCCGTCTCTGTTTAATCTTGTGCCATTTTCTTGAGCCTTTCATAACCCTCTTCCTGATCAATATACCTTGCATATATTCCCTCTCGTAGATGACATTGCTGCTTTCATCCTTGGCATCAGATTGGTCTCCACTACTTTGTGACAAGTTGGGAAGGTATGATGTTTCCCTTTGCAGTATATTGTAAAATTAGATATGATGTTTCAATGCAATCACTCTGACCACCTTTTTTTTCTTTCTATTATTTCATTCAGAATTTCGAGAAATTATTCGTGTGCAAGGCAAAAATAAAGACCGGTGATTGCATTCCTTAAATTAATGCATGAATATCATGCCTGCTGTTATTTTCATATTTTGATCTGATTCCTTGATGTGTCTTGCTGTCAATTTAGTATCACTTGATGTCATCTTGCTGTTTCTGGAGCAATTTCCTTCTCTTTATCCCTATTCTTAAGCTTCAGTTGTGGTGCTTGTATCTTGACAGACAGTTTTCTGGTGTGTCCTAGTCCTCATGCTGGCTGGAAAGAAATTTGAAGTACCTTCGTGAGTCTCTCCTATTTGCTAAAAACAGATTTTGTGTCTACTTGAAGTAAGAAATTAAAAGTGAACAAATCATCTCATTAATACAGAATGAGCTCGTTCTATAAGATGGATGAAGAAACATCACCCTGTTTATTTTTGTTTCTAGCAGAACAATGCTTAATTTGTTGTTTTAAACTGCATCTATATTTCTTTGGATGCCTATTTGAGTAACATCATTCTTATGCTTACACATGGGCAGGTTATTGGATGCATCCATTCATGAATGATGTGTACCTGATCATTGATTCCGCTCTGAATAATCTGGTAAGTAATAAACTCTCTCTAAGTGAGTTCCTAAAATTAAGCTTGATAGATGATGATATTAATTGGGGTTTGTTTGCTTCTCATCTGTCAGACATTCTAGTGGTTGGTGTAATTATTTCATGTGGTGGATTGTTCTCGATACATCTTCCAGTGGGCGCAGTTTGCAGATACCGGTGCGTCAAGTGATTCAACTGCTATCATTCTCAAGATATAGTTCAAGCACTCTAGGTGAAAACTTCACATCTCATTTTTTTCTACTATGTGTAATAGGTAAAACTTCACATCTCGTTAATACAACTGATCATTGCATCTCCTTTTGTCAACCAGGATGAAAATTGCTCTTGACGCAACCGGGGTCTGCTTTTCTGCACGAGGAAGCTGAAAAAGACCTGTCATATATCATGATTTCAAGACTTCAAACATTCTTTTGGATGCGGTAGGTGATATACTGTCCCTGAAGTTTTGGTTACTCCCAAGTTTCCCTAAATCTTCAAAGCTCACGAGTCTAAAGTGTCACTCTATGTTACACTAAATATGTCATTCAGATGTTATTTGTGATCAGAGTTCCTTATTCTGTGATTAAACTTGTGAAGCGAAGGGCACCAGCTGGACAGATAGGATATCTCTTCAAGAACCGGCATGCTATCATGATTCAGTGGTCAGTAATATTTATGCCTTGAGGAAACTACTAGTTTTTTTAATTTGTTTTCTTACTGGATTTTAAACATCTTGGGTTTGATAGGTGCCAGGCGGCCCAGCATATTTGCATTTGGAAATTGGTGATGTGCTTGTACACGTTAATGATGAGGTGAAATATTCATAAATAAAACAAGTTTGATTTCCTTAAAATTAATATGCGATGAATTATCTCTAGTTAGGTGAAGATAATACAACCTTAACAATTGAGCATTAACTTACTATTCTACTACTGCACATTTAATAGCACATAGATGATGTTGTATGGTTCTTTTTTTTCATATTTAGGAATTATAGTTCTGACATGGTACTAGGTGAAGTTTGGTACAAAATGAGCATGAGTTATGAGACTCTTACAGTCATTACTAATAAGATTAGAATATTTATTATGCTATGTGACTCTTAGAGGTGTTAATTCTATCTACTACTATTTGCTTATGCAGGTTCTAACCCAGTTCCTAGACCTAGAGACTCTGCTTGATAACAGTGTAAACCAAAGTTTCATTTGAGAGGGGTGACTCCAATCACGCTAGAGTTGGAGGTGGGGTCTGTATATTCCATTCTTATAACTGGTAAAAAGAAGTAGATTGTGGGATCTGTGAATATTGTTTGTTCTGTGTCTATGCAAATCAACGATGGCAGAATGTGGAAGTCTTATGCAAGTAATCATAATTAATTATTGAAGGTTATGGCGTGTGTTGTAGTTTGAATCTCAGTTTGAATGTTGTCATTTAATGCAAAGAGCTATGTGAGTATGAGGATGCTTAGAAAGGGTAGACTAGATGTTTAGGTGCTTGAGTCCGATTTTATTTTTTTTTTCTAAATAATACATCTATGAGGGCAATAAAAGTCGCCCTAGAAGAACATCAAAGGGGGCGACTAAAAAGCTTCGTCACCATTGACAGAATCAAAGGGGGCGACTAAAACAACTCGCCCCCATAGATAGCAATTAAAGAGAGCGACCAACCGGGTCGTCACCGTAGAATGAAGTGGAGTTCTACCGGAATAATGATCACAGAGGGCGAGGTAAAAGGTTGCCCTCTTTGACCTCAATCAAAGAGGACAAGGTTTTGAACTTGCCTCTATTGACACCAAACAACGGGGGCGACTGCATTAAGTTGCCCCTCTTGATCGTCGATCAAAGAGAGCAACTACATTGCTTCCTTTGCTTCATATCAAACAGGTTTAGTCGCCCTTGTAGACCTTATCAAGTAGGGCGAGCAAAATAAGTCGCCACCACATTCTAACATGGCATATCTTAAAAGGCAACCCTGGAGGCAATTATTAGGTCGCCCTTAAAGTCTATCGTGGCAAGTTTTTGGTCTATTAGGGCAATAAAAGTTGCCCTCATAGATCTTATATGTTGTAGTGATTGAGAATTGCAGCATTATTCCAATACTTGAATAGAACGTGCAGGCCTATTGCACACTGGCTATTTGGCATCCAAAGCAAAATAAGCTCGTTAACATCACCAACCCAAGATAGTCTAACCAGCAACCAAAAACCATGACGAGTTCTAGTTATTACCCTAGTCAGACCCATGTGGAACTGCGACCACCATAGACGAACATCCAAACTAGATAAACAATGCTGATAAGTAAAGGTATAAGCTGAATGGAAATTAAAGGACGACGAGATAAAAAAACATATAGAAAAGGTTAAAAGACCACCAACAAGATGCAACATATCCCAAAAACAGGCGCATGGTTGCAATGAGGCTGCACCTTTTCGCCCAACCATGTGACATAAGTCTCATGGGCAACCTCCAACACTATTAGAGGTTACCAAAGAAGGAGACAGAGATGAAGCTGGGGATTGATTGACACTAACATTATAATCTGACAAATCAACAACGAGACACGACCCTTTGGCATGCTGAGAAAATTTTCCTTTCTTTCCCTGTGAATGTGACCTGTTAGACACTTGGACTGGTTCTGACACCCTTGCATTAGTAACAAAATCAAAATTTTGCTTCCCCCCCAATCAACGCTGGTGGCTTATTCGATTGCAAAAGGACGGGAACATCATGCAATCGCTCCTCGTTGAGAGTCATCACAGTCTCAACTTGTGGATTTCCCAACAACTCCTTGGGTTGTATCGACACCTTCATATTCAATCTCAAATCAAGTCCACATACATTCTTCAAAGTGTCATCCTTGTCCGTCACTAACGCTTTCCACCCATAGTGTTGGGTCGAAGTTCGCAACCATGGTCCATAGGGGAAAATGCCCGCCGGTGGGTCTGTTTGATCTGAACACTCTATAGTACTATGAAGAAGAAGATCACACCAGAAACAAACCGAGGGCATGCACTCACATGTGACCCTTAGAGCAGTAATAATACCATTATATGAAACCTTGAGACTACTTAGTAAAGGGCGTTGAACATCCAACAAGATGTGGAAACACATCCATCATCGCATCCATCAGTCAGGCCATACTCCATAAAAGAGCTTCATTATACTTAGTAAAAGGGACATCATGGATTCGCACCCAAATCGGAACCATGTCGAAGTCATGGTCCATTGAGCTTTCCGTTTGTCAATCTTAGTAAGTATTAAAAGAGCTTCATTAAATGACCATGAAAACTTTTGGAGAACAGGATGCACAACATCAGCAGTTGCGAGCTTAAAAAGGAAAATGTCTGTACCCGCAAAATGAACCTTGAAAAGGCCTTGAGCTTCCAGACTTGACTTAAGTCACTTCCATAGCCTTTATATCTGTACTTCATGCTGCATGCGTATAACCAAACTAGAAGATAACATTCAAAAGGTAAAGCAGTTAGGGGTGTGCAAAAAATTTCGAAACCAAAAAACCTTACCAAAATACCATACTGAAAAATTAGTGTACCGTATTGAACATTGGTTTGGTTTACCATAAAGAGTTTTTATTCAGTTTTGGTTTCGGAAACAGATTACATATATATATATATAACCAGTTTACAGTAAACCATATCAAATTATATAAAAAGTTAATATATAATAATTATTTATGAAAACTAATAATATTTTATTTTTTCTATCTTTTAGTTCCTAATCTGTCAATAAATATTCCCGCTCATCTTTCATTCTATTCATTGCGTCTCAGCATCTATAACGAGACAATGACATGACAATATGTAGGATCGGTAAGGGGCTGACAGAGTGTCTGGGTTGTTAGACTCGGACATACTCTCTTGACTAAAATGTAATAGACAAAGTCACTCGACAAGATTAATCAATATAAACCTTTTATTAAACCTAATATAACGATTTACAGTTCTCACTAAGTAGACAGAACCTACTTAGCAAGTGCTTTCACAAACCAATAGTATTTCTAATCAGCTCTAGGGAATGTGAACAAACTAGGACCGGCCTAGTACAATTCTAACGATGTAATGCTCAAACTGGAAAGCTAACAAAGTGACTAAGGGCTTCTCTTTCTCTCACATACAAACTGCTCTCAATAACTCGTGTAATTCAGGCGGGAAGCGCAAGTTACAACTGAAATATCTAACTTCTTAAATACTAAGTCATTGGAGCCATTGGCAGAGTCTGTTTCAAAAAACCAGGAGGCTGGTCCTTAAATTTCATACCTGACTTGTGGGAGGCTAAGGCTCCAAACATTTAGACTTGAGGGAGTATATTGTTGGCAAGCAAACGTTACGGGAATTCAGACGCGTAGCTTGGCTATGAATTTTGTAGGTTGTCGTAACAAACAATCATGTTCAGCCGTAAACATCAGATAGACTCTCTAGGTTGAACAAACTCCTTCATTTGTTAGAAGGACTCTTGTATCAAATTTTATGTTTGTTGCAGCAGGGTCTGTTTTGGGGAATTATGGTCGTGTGTTAGCTCCTTCATTCGAATTAAGGTGCAAATTGATGCTCCCTTTGTTTTTTATCATGAAGAATTTGCATTGAGGGTAGGAAATAGGATTGGTCGTTTTTAAGAGTTTTGGGGAATGATGGTCGGTGTGTTGGCTCTTTCATTCGAATTAAGGTGAAAATTGATGTTCTTAAACCTTTGCTTCATTATGTGACAGTGAATTAGGAGGGGTGCCCACTGTTCTTCAGTTATCATATGATCGTCTCCCTGCTTTATGCTTTTATTGTGGGATTCTCTTGCATGGCTCTAATGACTGTCTAGAAAGGAAGGATGTTGGTGAAGCTGGGTATCCATACGGGCCATGACTTTGGGTTGGCAGTGAATGTAATACCCCCACCGCTAATCCTCTAATTACTGTCTAATCATCTCGGTTATCTTACTACTCGCAGCGGAATTACAAATACTACGGCGGGTGAAACAATGCCGCTAACCGCCTATACAGCTAGCAAGGCCTACTCTACATACAGTAACGGTACGATAATAAAAAATATACCGAGCTTCCAAAATTACTTCCCAATACGTCTACATCATTTACTTACAACATTCGAATACCGAGTATCCAAAAATCATAATCAATTACATCCCTTCTTACAAGTTTACAAAAGCCATGAGTTTAACAACCTACTCATCTCTACCGAGTTCACAGTTCTCAAAATATCAATAGGGTGTACCACATGGTACATCGGCTATTCAAAAAGGCATCCCGCCGTGTACAACTCGGTACACCTTTCACAATCTACTAACTACACAAAAAGTAATCATCTTGGTCTCAACACGACCGTCATCCTTCACGAGCACCTGTAAAATTAGAAGCAATGCCCCAAGGGGCTCAGCAAAAGCTGCGCATAAATTTTGCATACCCCGCGTGCTAAACGAGGGTACGCCGACTACTTGGTCGAATACATGTAGTTCATTTTATTCATGCATACATGCTATTACTTAACACATTACAATCATACGAGGCACATACATACAAGGATACCGTACATGCAAACGGAAGGCAATACACAAGCCAACAACATAGTAATACACTTCACAATTCCGTACTTCGTTCTTGGTTAGCCAGTTACCCATCCGGGTTAATCGGATGTTCTTTACTCTTTTACTCGGGACATATGACTTACACTAGTCTTAGTCTTACTCATACACATACTTACTTACTTACTTTCTTTATACTCAAGTTAAGTCGGTGTGACCTTCGGGCAGGGACTACACTGTCCCACCACCGGGCTTTAGGCTGGCTCACTTCCAGGTTGCTACCCATTTAAGGGGTTTAGACCATGGAAAAATTAAGGCCAGGATTTGGATCCAACCTCTTGTGTCTCCTCCTCCTCACGCGTGGCCGAAGCTATATCGGACTTCTACTTATTCCAATTTACCAATTTCTCAATGTTATAAATGTTAGCTAGTTATGGATTAGTTAGAAGTCCTTCTTTCCATATTACTTGATCAGTACAATACACATCAAGGCAATACACACTTCATTCTCATTCATACATTTCATGAATTATACAAACTAAGAGTTTAAATAGGCATCCAACAAGGAACAATATAATGCAAGCACAAGAAAGTACAATAAACCTGATTCGTGCATTTTATCTTATTTAGGTGATCACATAGCACACAAACACACAAATCAGAGTAGCCAAGGTAGCATACAGGACATGAGAAATTCGTACCGTTCACCGTTGTCCTTTGACTCACTAACTCTCCTTCGGTGTTTGACTATTCGAATCCTATCACATACATAGAGTCGGGCGGTTATTTATCTATAATTAACCTTACTACGTTTCTAACGTTTCCCGGTTTGTAGTTACTTTGTTCTTACAATTCATACGTTTGCACCTAAGTTACTTACTCTTCCTTATTGTTTAAACTTGTTTATCCCTTTAATGACACACTAAACATCATTAATCAAGTCCTAATTATCTTATACCATCATTACCATTCATTTCCTTATCTTAAAAGCCACTTTTTAAACTTAATTTCAAGATTTTGGGTTGGTCCAGGACCTTGTCCGGGTCCTAAGTCCCAGACCAACCTTTGGTCTAAGTCTCGAACAGCATTTTCACATGGTCCGGGTCTTTATACATCAACTAAGTCCCGGACCAAAAGGTACTTGAACTCTCGGCTAGTTTTTTTGCATGGTCCGGGAGTTTAGCAGGGGACCAAGTCCAGGACCAAGGTTGCAGGAAAACTCTCGGCGCTTTTAATGTACTGGTCCGGGACTTCCTCAGGGACTTATGTCCCGGACCATAGTAGGTTTTTACTAGTTTTTACATTTTTTAATTTCTGTTACACTTCTCTTTTTGCCCATTCAATTTCCCATTCTTCCCACACTTAATCCCACATGTTTAATTACCTAAATGACTCTCCAAACTTCCCTAAATCCATCACTAAACTCATTACCTAATTCCTAGTTAATTCACACATTTTTTTCCAAATCCCATTTCAGCACTAACATTAGTTATCCTTAGTTTTGCTATGCTACTGATTTTGATTCTCATTTCTACCATCCATTGTTTCCTTTATTAATGCTATTTCTAGAGTTCAAAATGCATTATCTTTCACCCTTGTTCTATCCGCTACTTATCTCCTTCTCAAATCTGTTTTCAAAGTGTTTTTCTACCAACATTAATCTCTTAAGTCATCTAGTTCCTATGTAAATTTTGACATAGTCTCCCCTAAAATTTAACATTCTCGCCACATGGTTTTGTCCACTCATTTCCACTTATCAAACCTGTTTGTCAAGGCATTAATACACAATTTCCCAAACACATTCACAATTTACCTCACTTGACTTATAAGCTTTTATTCATAATTTTAACATTACTAAAACATTACTATCTTCTTACTCAATATTGTAACAACCTAGTTACTACTTAGAAATCAGAATACTTCTCTCATTCTCAAGCATACTAAGCTAGTCTACAATATTTACAAAGCTAGCTCAAGGTTTGGTCATTACCTTGAGTTTGCTAGCTCCTTTTCTTTCCTTTCCTTCCTCTTCTTTCTTTTCTTGCTCTTCCTTTCACAACCGGTTATGGGAAGTTCGAAACTCCAATGCTACAGCCCATCAATACACAACAATCCAATTCAAAACCAACCCTTAAATTACCCTAGAGCTTAGGACATGTTTTTAGGGTTTAGAAGAGGCATTGCCTTACAAGTGCATAGATGAAGTTTTGGACATCAACAATAGCAAGATTCCAACTCTAAGAATGAAGCCAAAATCGGCTGGAGAACAAGGAACATGGAGTTCAAAATCTAGAAATTCTTATTTTGCAAAAGAGAGCTAGAAGTGGTGGATTTTTGAATTTCTTTTTACCTCAAAACAACAAGGTGATGAAGGAGCTTCCAATGGTGGTCTCAAGCTTCAAAAAGAGTCATACCCATGGAGATTGAAGTGGAGCTTTTTGAGCTTTGAAAAGAGGAAGATGATCTCCTTGACAAGGGTATTCCAACGGTATACTTTTTATAATGTTTGGGCAAGGTTTGAGTCTTCAAAAATGAGGAGGGAGATGGGGGTTGTGTGGCTTCTTCGAATCGCCATGGGAGCTGCTTGGGAGGAAGAAGAAAATCAGAAGTAAGGAGGGAATACGGTGGAGAATAGAGAGAATAGGAGAGAGAGTCTAAAAGTAAGGTGTTGTACTTTATTACTTTTTCTTATTTTGTCTTTTGTGTATTAGGAACAATTAAGAGAGTGGGGGGGGGGGGGGAATCGGCCCACACAGCACACACCTCTACTTTTATGATTTTTATTTTCAAATGGGACATGTTAGTTTAGCTGTTTTAATCTCACACCCCATAACTTCCCGTTTTTTGCACTATTCACTCCCGGAACCCGTTTTTCAGAATTTTCTCATTTAATTAATTTTATTAGTTCTAGTCCTCCATTAATGTTTAATAATGACTATTTGGTTGACCAAAATTATTACGGGTCTATTTAACCCGCTTAAAGTCGTGTTTTCCCGGTTTCCTCGAAAAACGCGCTTTAAGGTCGTTTGTGTTTTTAATCCGTTTTAAGGATCCGTTTTCTTAGGGATTTGTTCCCTCATGTTTATTTAGGCATAATTAAGCCTTTAAAATCTTCATTAGCCTAATTAATCACTATTTTATATTTTTAGGGTATTTCAGTGAAGGTGGTGGACGTATTCGTATAGAAAACATGTGGGTTGGACCTGGTGGTGAGATGTTAACCCTGAGTGGATGCATGTACTATCTTGGGTGCCGGTGGGACTTCTCCTGTGACAGAGCTGTGTTCTGAATGTGGTACTCGTTGTGATAGGGATGGCAATCCGGTTTTTCTTTTGTGGCACTATTCAGGTGAAATTCTAGTAAATGGTCGAAAACATCGTATTGGCTTCTTTGAAGATAATTGCACTTTGGAGGAACTCCTTGAAGTGCAGGGTTTGGTTGATCATGGTAAAAAGGGTTGAGGTGTCTCCTCTTCCTTAATGTTGCTCGTGAATCTGACTCGACAAATCAAGAGGCGACCTCGGGAGAGGCCCGGGGCTGCCTGTTGCCATGAACTGTCGGGGATTAGGTGACCCCTGTGAAGTTCGGTGGTTCTTGGACTTGGTCCAGGAGGAGTCACCTGTTTTGCTTTTTTTTGTCGGAAACTAAACTACTAGCTTTTGAGATATAAAAGATTAAACAGAGGATGTAGGGCTATTGTGGTTTTGGTGTAGACTGTGTTAGGAGGAGTGAGGGAGTTGTAGCTTTCTGGCAGGAGTTGGTTTCAGTAAAGTTGCAATCATTTTCTTTGCACCATATTGACTTTATGGTAGATTACAGCGAAACAGTACCTTGGTGGTGAACGGGGGTGTACGGTTGGCCGTCTCATGCTGATCGGTGGCAGACGTGGTGATTAATACATGAATTGTCCAGAATGCGAAATGGCCCTTGGTTGCTAGAAGGTGATTTCAATGAAGTTTTGAGTACAAGTGAATTTTGAGGGTGACGAGAGAGGAGTGAGGCGGGTATGAGAGATTTTTGTGAATGTTTAAAGGACTATGGTTTATTTGATTTGGGATTCTTAGGAGGGGCATTCACTTTCACAAATCGTGGATGGGGATGTGGGAATGTCTACCGTCGATTGGACCGTTTTCTGGGAAATAACCAATGGATGGAGCTTTTCCCGACGGCGTAGAACCTTCATCTACGGTGGGGAAGATCGAATCACCGACAAATAAAACTTCTTTTTGAGCCCGACCAAAGGCGAGGGGCACGACCTTTTTTATTTAAAACTGTTGGGCCATGGATCTGGGCTGTCGTGAGCTAGTCAAGCAAGTGTAGGATAATCCGGGTCATGCCACTTTGGGTTATGTGGGGAAAGCTTTAAAGTACGGTCATGCCCTTAAAAAATGAGGGGCACATAAGTTGACTGAGGAAATGGGTGAAATTGCTAGGCTTAAGCATCAGATGGATCATTTTGAAGGCGATTTCCAACGAAGTCCAATATTCAAAATTGGAAAAAGTTATGTGCTGATTTGAACTTGTTGCTCTACAGAGATAAGGCATGTTGGTTTCAAAGATCCTGATAGCAGTGGATTCTCCAAGACCATCGTAATACCAGTTTCTTCATTAGTAGGGTTTGGGTGCGGAAATGAAGAACCTTTATCCATCGCATGCTTACGGAGCAAGAAGATGTAATGACATGGTGGGAGGAGATTGAGTTTGTTGCTTGGCGCTTCTTCATAAATCTTTTTGCCATGATGCAACCGGAGCCAAACTGCCACCTCTTGGCATGTGTAGAAAATTGCGTGACGACATAGATGAATGCACAACTGGATGAACCCTACTAGAGGGAGGAAGTGGGTTGCAGCCTTGAAGCAGATAAATCTCTTTATGGAGTATCATTGGTAACAACTCCGTGGATGTTGCTCTCAGGGTTTTAAACTTTGGGGTTTTACTGCTTGGGCTTAATCATACTCACTTGGTCCAAATTCCAAAAAAGGAGGGGCATGTAGCATGAAGGATTTTTGGCCAATTTCTCTATCCAACACAGTTTATCAGGTGATTTTGAAAGTTTTAATTAGTAGGGTTAAGCCATTTATGAATGACATTATACCACTTGATCAAGCTTCTTTTATTCCTGGACGATTAATTACAGATAACATTATTATTGCACATGAATTGCTACATTGCATGCGAATGTCTAAAGTAGTTCATAAGAGCTAGTTTGCACTTAAGGTAGACATTGCAAAAGCTTTTGATCGAATTGAATGAAGTTTTTTGTTTGCTGTGTTGAGATTAATTAGATTTAGTGAGAATTGGGTACGAGTGGTTGAGCGCTCTCTTACAAGTGTTTCCATGGCTGTGCTGATAAATGGTTTTCCTGGTAGAATTTTTCATCCAAAGCGTGGCTTGCATAAAAAAGATCCTCTCTCCCATTTTCTGTTCTTATGTTGCATGGAGGTAACGTCGGCTAGTCTGTAAGTTACATCTGTAGCTCGTATTACAAAAGGTTTTCCCTCAAAGGCCTAGAGTGTGACATTAACTCTTTATGCTTTGGGATGATTGTGTAGTGTTGGGCAAGATACTTTGCACAATGCTTTTTAAAGTATAAGTGTTCTAGATGATTCAATGAGGCATCTGAGCAATGTATAAATGCTACTCCCTCCTATTCTAAATATAAGTCGTTTTAGGCTTTAGAATTATGTTCAAATTATAAGTCGTTTTAGACTTTTTGTATCTATCTTTCTACTTTTACCCTTTCTAATTTTTTAATTATTATTATCATTACACTCTACTTTTTATCCTACCAATAAAGTATACTTACTTTTTTATTCTCCCAATACAAAAAGTAAGGGTATACTAGTCTTTTTAAACTCTTTCTTAAAAATTGTGAAAAAGTCTAGAACGACTTATAATTAGAATAGGAGGGAGTAGTAAATTTGGGCTTATGTTTCCAAGAGTGTCTTGGACTCAGTTAGGTTAAGTATTAATGACTGTTTTGGTGTTCGAGAGGTTACATATTTGGGATTATATTTGGGTTTCCTAGTTCTATAGGGCGGCATCGAAGACAAGTGTTTTCTTATATTCGTTATAAAGTTGTCATACGGATTCAGGGATGGAATAGAATTGTTTCCTAGGTTGGACGAGGTATTTTAATCAAAAGTGTATGACAATCTATTCCTACCTATGTTATAAGTGTAATTAAATTGCCTAGGACGTTGCTTCATGATATTAGAAGGTTATTGTCAAGATTATGGTGGATATGAGTTTTAGGAGAGATAGGTATGCACTGGAAAAATTGAGATTCATTGTGTAGAGGAAATAATGAAGAAGGGATGAGTTTTAGAGACTTGGGTTGTTTTTATACTACTTTGTTGGCAAAAAAATGTTGAAGAATAATGACTAATCATGATTTGTTGGTTTCTTGTGTTCTTAGAGCTAAATATCACCATTCTACTCCTTTTAGTGAAGCATTGCTAGGGTCCAGGCCTAGTGTTATATGGCGTGCATTTCATGGTGTTATGGATTTTGTTTGTAGTGGAGCAAGGCGAGCTATTAGAAATGGCATAACCACTCTCATTACTGATCTATGGTTGCGTAAGAAGCCAAGAGGTAAGATTGATTCCCATATTATGCACAGTTATGTTGCTGATATTGTTCATGTAAGTTGGTTAATTGATCATGACAAAAGGGACTATAGAGAGGGTTTAATTAGGTAATGTTTTACTAATGAGGATGCCAGGTGATTGCCCTGATAGTTGGGCATGGGGTTCCTCAAAGCCTGGATTGTTCATAGTTAAATCTCAATATTATAGAGCTTTGTCCTTAAAATTTTGAAATACACCTTCTTCATCTGCTGAAAATCTTGTGGGTAAGGCGGTAAGACGCTTGAGGCAATGTTCTTTAGCACCAAGGGTGTCTTTGTTTGCCTGGAAATTACTTTAGAGAATTATTCCATGTCGGGCTTTAGTTGCTTCAAGATGTGGTGATGCCCTTATGAATAAATGTGGTCTATGCGGTCAAGATGCAAGTTTAAATCATGCTTTTTAGAATGTAAAAAGGTTAAACAAATATGGAAAGTCTGATGGAAGACTAGTGCCTCCTTCCTGCTCAACTGATGGTGCTTTTTCTGATTGGTTTTTGAATTACTGTTTGACTTTGGAGTATAAAGATCTTACTTATTTGGTGAGTTTTCTATGGAAGTTATGGTATGCAAGATGCAAGCGTCGGCATGGTGAAGTGAAAAATCTTTTATGGGGTTGGATTCAAGCCCAGTCTTTTAGCGTTACAAGTTGTGTGAACAATGATGATCGTGTTAATGTTTATGTTGATTCTAGTATTTCTCCTGGCCTTGGAGTCATTTGTGTTGCACTAACAAAATGGCTGTGGTTGGAGGTATGAAGCGGTCGGCTCGGCCCTGCGCTCTGGATTTATTGTAGAGGCAAAGACAATGCTTTTCGGATTGATGCTGGCAAGGAAAGCGGCACTTAGAAAGACACAAGTGCAATTAGATTGTCTAGGAAATGTTCTTTTTATAAATGGGGCGTGGCAAGTTAGACTAGATGTTACAATGGTTTTGTAGGATATTAAGGCTTCTGGTAGTTATTTTGAAAAGTTTTTGGGTAAGTATGTATCAAGGGAAGGGAATGTTAACTCTCATATATCGGCAAACAAGGCAAGGGGGTGTGAAGGTGAGCAAATATGATTTAATGATGTTTCCTGATGTACTTAAACTCTTAAGTTGTTAATGAAGTAGTTGTTTCTTTTCAAGAAAAACAATGTAAATGTAGGTTGGGGATTCCCCGGCACATTAAAAATAATGCAACAAGATGACATTCAAAAGAGAAGAGTATGCCTGTCAATTTGTGTTTTACAAGTTCCAAGTCATTCATTCATTCATTCAGACCCGGTTTCAACAAACTGGTCCTGAATTCAAGCCTAAACAATAGTATCAACCTCACGCTGAAAACTCGCTGAAGTATACCCGTCGTCCCCTACCCCTACCCCCTGTACCCGTCGTCCCCTACCCCTACCCCGCCTCCCACCGCCCCCGCGAAGCGGCGGACGTCCACGTCCCCTTCTCTGACCACTCAACGACGGCGAAGGCGTCAACCTCGTGGGCGGAACCACTTCATCAACCACACGGTATATGGAAACCCCAAGCGTAGCCGGCTGCTGATCATCATCTCTCCCGGCACTTTCCACAAGCTTGAAAACGCAGACATCGAATTCTTCCAGATTATTATCCAAAGAAAAGTCCTGCCACCCTCTTGAGACCCCTCCTCGGCCGTCGCGGTTTGGCAAAAACCTCGTCTTCCACGTCAGATTTCCCATTTGGAGTATCACATCCTGCTTCCGATACGGGAGGTAGGTTGCGATCCAGTGTGCAGGAAGAGTCTTCATAGTACAGAGAACAACATTAATTGATCATATAAATGAAATAATTGATGGAATTCTAATTATATATATGGACAAAACAAAACAAATCAAGTCTAGTTTGTTGTTTACCATGTAAAATCGCTTGTAGACGTGAGTAGCACGCATGACTACGAGAAAGCTTTCTGGAGTTAACTCCTTTGTTGCTGCGTCTAAAGTTATTACTCTCTCTGTTTCAGTTACCGGCCTTCTGTTTGAAGCGAAACATATAGGGTATATACTCGCGTCGTCCTCTGTTTTCTTCCTCTTACGCTGATCAGATCCTGCAAATTGTTTTAATCAGATCATCATCAACACAGATCTCTTACCCACACATCTTAATCAACAAACACGTAATTGACTTGAATTAGCTTATACCTCCTGATCCTGAACAACGGACCTTCAATTTCTCCAAAAGAATGGATCGTTTTTCCGCAAGTGACTGTACGCCTTTGTCTTTCTCAACTGAAACACTAGTACTCACTTGATAATCATCATCATCATCATCGTCGTCGTCTTCAACCTCAACCTCAGTACCACTCCAACTCCCAGAAGACACTATTAATTTCCTCCTCCCTCCACGGTGTACCTTTCCGGTGGGTTGGGGTTCTGGTTCTGGTTCAGGCTCAATTCCCCCATCCGAATTCTCCTCCTCTGCTGTATCAATTGGACACGAATTCCCCCCTTTTGACGTCGGAAAACATTTTCTAACGAAATACGACTCCTCCCTCTCGCATAAACTCGTCCCGTCAATTACCATCACATCAAACTGTGAATTCCCATTGTATCTGAACAACAAGATGTCATTTTCCGCTAGTGAATGTGCGTTCACGAATCCTCCCCATCCTTCTCCGAAGAAGAATATTGATTCTTCACTGTTAGCGAGTCCTACGTCCCATGCTGTCCCGCTAGGTCCCCGGAGTAGTATAGTATCGCTCAATTGAGAACCTATTTTCTCTGTGAATTTCTCCGGGATCATCTGGGCATACAAAAACCGTGGTTAGTTTCATGGTTGGTTATTCATGCAAAGAATCAATCTTTTTTACCGGTCTATTATAAAAAATTTAGACAATTTTCAGGCCTGGGATCTCAATTTATTCTAATGCTCTACAAAAGCGACATGCATCCATCGCAGAATACATACAGTTCCGTAAAAGAAGGGACTTTAAGAGTCAAACTCACCAGTTGAGAACGAAAATCTCCGACGAGAAACTGGCAGAAATGGATAGAGCTGAAATGAGTCCAGTATATATCTTCCTCCAACGATCTGCAATCTTCACAGCTACTCCGTCTCATCTTTCGTTCTCGGAAAACTCGATCAACTTTTTCTTATCACAAACTCGATCAAAGAACAGGAATTGAAACAAGAAACTGCGATTTTGACGAGGAGTGAAAACCGCGCACCATTTTATCCTTGCAATCCAGTCAAATTGAAGAAGGTGTGAATGCGAACGGGCAAGTCAAATTCTCGGCATTTAGTTCTAAATGTTACTAACATTAATGACGGTACGTCGGATAAAGGATAGTATCAACCCCTATAAATATGGAAGTAAACAGAGGAAAGGAATGGCGAATCTTTTTGCGGATGTATTTTATTCTCTTGTTCTTGAGACAAAATGGAAAACTGGATAGTAGCGAGAGAGATCTGGAACTTAGCACACTTATTAAGAAAGCGACAAAAATACTTTCATGTATTCTTACTTTTTAATATTTTTTATTTAGATAATATTTATTTTTGTGTAATATAGTTAGATCAAAACTTGAAGAAAATGTGTCAAAAACTTGAATGATTTATATTTTTTGAATAAGATGCATATCCTAAAACGACAGATATTAATTAATGAAGGGAGTACAATTTTTTTGTTAAAATTGCAATCACCTCGTATTCTAGTAGTATCTTATACTAACTTGTCCCGTCATAAGTGTTCTGTTTACTTTCTGACACGATTTTCCATTTCAATATTAAATATATAAGATAAAATAAATTTTAAAAATTAAGTTGTGTAATATATAGTTTTTCAAGGACTCCATTGTAAAACATAGATTTATAAAAAAATATTATCTTACAGGTTAAATATTGAAATCAAACAACACATCCAAATAGTAAAATGTGTAAACTGGACACTTTGACTGAGACGGGGGAAGTATAGTGAGATAAAAGCTCTAGGCCCTGACTTAAAAACATTTAGGCCCCATTCTTTTGCATGTTAAGGGCTGCTAGCTGACAACTGATACTAGCTGATATTGATTGATAGTTGATTGTAAAAGAATGGGTTGAACTGGTCAACTCAGTCAAACATACTAAACTAGCTGAATACAAGAGACAATTTGAGTTTAAATAGCTACGAGTTGATAGCTGACATTAGCTGATAATGATTGATGACTGATTCTAAAAGAATGAACTGAACTGAACAATCTAGCTGATAATGCGTAAACCAACTGAAAGCTGGACAAAAAAATGGGGCCTATAGTTTGTTAAGTTTCTCATAAAAAACAAAAAAATATTCCTTCATTTTTCTACCAGAATAGTTTTTATTTTGGAAAAAGTTACTACCAGAATAGTTTTTTTTAAAACATCATATATATATATATATTAAGAAGTGAGAGAACAGACAAAGTTAGAAAAGTCAACCGCTTTCCAACTGCAACAGGGAAGTTGCGACTTCCTAGCACTGGATGCTAGGTTGTGAGCCTCTAAATTGACCGAACGAGCGAGGTACATAAAACCATGAAATATCATGAAAATGACTCAAATTAGCTAAGACAGAATCCAAAATCATTGTAGATTCTAGAAGCAGTGATGTCGTAGACGTAGCAGAGAGGTAGCGTATCATCTGTTGACTGTCTGCCAAGAGCCGGATATGGGTATGACCTTCATGCTGCGCATGAGTGAGGGCAAACTGAAGAGCCATGCATTCAAATGTTGAAGGAAGGAGATCGGCGATAAAACCATGAGTGCCAGCAGAAAGAGGAACCTGATGGCGAGACACCAGAAAGCCCAAGCCCAGGTGTTTATGAGGATCAATACTTCTGTCAACTGAAATTTCAGCATAATCTGGGTGCGCAAGACGGTGATCCTGCAAGAGGCGATGGTCCGAGGAGACTGCGGATTGAGCCGCGTCCAAGAAACTAACCCCTTGACACCAGCCCCAGCTAAACGGGAGCGAGGAACTGTGCAAGGCCTGACAGCGTGCAAACCAAAGATGGCATAAAAAATAACTAGACGTGTGAGCAACGGCATCGGCAAGGAACGACATTGGTGAAGGAACCAATCAGTGAAAGCCAGGTCAGAGTGCAACATACTGGGACGAGAAATATCAATAGTGGACCAGTAAGGCTGCACTATAGGGCAGTGGATAAAGGCATGGGCCATCGTTTCCGGCTGATCACAGAAAACACAAGCAGGATAAAGGGAGGAGTGCAAGCGGCGCTGCACTGTCGCTTTATAGGGGATATAACCATGAAGAAACTTCCAACCAAAAAGATGAATAAGCGGGGGAAGGTGACATTTGCCTAAGCGCTTAAAAACCCGACCAAAAGAAGTTGGATCACTTGAAGATGCAGTAGTAGATGTCGAGAGAAGTCTATCCGCGTAATAAGTAGATTTAACGGTGAAAAGACCGATGGGCGTAAGGCCCCACATCCAACAGTTGTGACTAGTCGAACCACCAAATAACGGAATTTTGGTAATCAAACCAATATCATCCGAGGTGAAACGCAGATGAAGAAGAGGAAGATTCCACGTACCGGCGTTAGTGATGAGTGTCCAAATGAGCATATTTATTAGGTGTATTTCATGTATAATATTAGCACTTTTCTTGCTCGTTTCTCCACTTCGGTTAATTTTCCTCTAGTTTATGTTTTATTGTTTATCTCACAAAATTATTGGTTTAACATGAGGAAAACCAAGCCGGGAGTAAAGTAGACGAAGAGACGAACGCGTAGACGCAAACGGCTCAGAAAACGGAGTCCAAACGAAGAATCTAGAGCCGGTCAAAGTTTGAAGGAAAATAGGTCACGGTCAATGGTTGTAACCGCCCAAGAAGAGGCGGTCAGATACCGCCTACACAACCGCCCATAATGGGGCGGTCCTCTCTATAGGCAACCGCCCAAATTGAGGCGGTCAAGACAAGGGCAACTGCCCATATTGAGGCGGTCAAGACATACTAAACCGCCTAAATTGAGGCGGTCAGAAACAAGGGAACCGCCCATTTTGGGGCGGTCAGCACAAAGGAAACCGCCTATTAAGAGGCGGTTAAGACCAAAAATCAACCGGACTAGTTTTCTTCTTCGCGCAGTCGTCGTCTTCAACTTGAGACGCCATATCTATCTACTCCGCACCGCCTACCATATTTCCCTGACGCACTCACCTCCTGTCCCCTGCAATTAATGCTTCAATCAATGAAGCAATCAATGAAGCAAATATCTACGGAAGACCTCTTCATTTTCTTCTATAAATACCCATTCCCTACAGCCTTCTACGAGTGCACGGAGAAAACCAGAAAATCACTCACACTCACCTCATTCATTCTCTTCCAGTTAAACACTCACGTACATCTCATACCCCAGTTCTCTAAATTCTCTAATTCACCCACTTCACTTATAATAACTTACGTACATGTTTCACTCTTCGACCTCTCCATTTCTCCATTCATTAATCACGTCTCCGTGCTGTTATTACGTCCAACCTCTGTCAGATTTATTACCAGTTAATATGTCTGGCTAAGGAGGATTTGCTCCGGGCAAGGTTTTTAATTATGGTTTGTTAAGCTGTGTAATATTTTCTACCGGTTTAAATAATTTCAGTTTGTTACGATTAAAGTTTTGTTTCTCTCCCTTTTTAATAAATTTCATCGGTTTATTAAAAAGCCTTACTAAGTCTGTTTTTAATTTCATCGGTTAGAAACAGACGGGTTAATTAAGCCGTAAACTGTAAGAACTTATTTTCATCGTTTAAGTTAATACATGTTGCAAGAATAAAGCCTCATACTCCTCTGCCGTTTACAGGCTTTTGCTCGAGTTTTCATCGGACCTTGCATTACAGGTAAACGAGTTCTTAAGAGTTTTTCACATCGGACCTTAAAGAAATTATAGGAATCTTGCCAAACTACTTTAATAACCGGTGAGTTAGCACAATTATTAAATCATATTAAAACTGAACCCGGAGTTCCATTTAATTCATCTGCACTCAGTAATTTAATCTGCTCTTTTAATTCTCTAAAAACAAGTCAATTAACTTCCCCCCTTTTGTGACAAGCTTAGGAACTATTTAGCTCGCTATAAGTCCCACGGTTTGACCCCGGCCGCTTCTGTCTTCTACTACTACGACCGGGTTTTAATTTGCAGCCCGACGGATATTTTGAGTATTAATTTCTTTCTTTAACTAATCTCTAATCACTCACGATAAATCCATCTGCAAAATGGCGCCGTTGCCGGGGACTTGATTTAATCTAGTCCCTAAGCCCCGGTTAATTCACCTGTTTTAATTACAATAATCTGTTAATCTAAAAAAATAATAAAAAAAAAACTGTTAATCCAATTTCGGACATATAACCTCGGACATCTGATTTCGACATCGGACTTCTGAATTCTGATCTGACTTGGACATCTAATTTTGGACATCGGACTTCTGACATTTGTTAATATTATTGTTATTTATTTCTGTCATTTCGTTCCATTGTCATTTCGTTCCCTTGTCATTTCGTTCCATTGTCTCTAACTACTAACTTTAAATTTCTGTCATTTCGTTCCATTGTCATTTCGTTCCCTTGTATACTAACTACTAACTTTAAATTTCTGTCTACTAATTCCTAACATTTTTATTATTCTAACGTATAACCAGTTCTTTTCTCTGTTTTGAGTGGTGTATGCCTTTCACCAGGTCACAGAGCCTCCCAGAGAATATTAATCACACGGTTGGTTACATCCCAGAAATCGAGAGAACCTTTCTGCGCAATCTCAGGCAGAGACGAACTCAACAAAATTACCACCACAGTGATAGATTCTGACCCGGAAGCTAACATGGCAGCTACACCAGCAACGGTTCGAAATATCAACAGGCCGTCTAACCAAGGACAACAGCCTGCTATCGTCCTTCCTCACCTCAGCCCATCCGAATACGAGAGTGGCAAAAGCTGAAGCCATATCATCAGATTCGATGTGTGAAGGAGTTGGGCATGTTTGATGGCACCAGTCCAGACGAAGCCCTGTTACATGTTACAAAATTCTTACAACATGCCAATAGCCTTACTGCAACCGACGCAGTACTTCAATATGCAAGATTGTCTTATTCCCACACAGCCTGACGGGAAACGCGAGCAAGTGGTATCATAGCTTAACACCGAGTACCATTGTTACCTGGGACGACATGGCCACCAAGTTCTATGACAAATTCCTACCTCCGAGCCGAACTTTGGAGATGATTGCTGAAATTTATAATTTTAAGCAACCAGGGTCGGAGAATATTTGTGAAACTTGGGACCGTTTCAAAGGTCTACTACTCACTTGTCCTCACCACGGTCTGACGAAGGAACAAGTATCACACAATTGTTTACAAGGGCTTGATCGGTCCGTGCAGAACAATGGTGTTATCTTCGTTAGGGGCTGACGTTCTGAAAAAGCCGGGAGCACAATTTCTGAACAGCATGGAGTCTCTCTGTGAGGAAATTAGAGACTGGGCCTCCGGTGGATCAAGGAGCGGTACTCCAGGATTATATCATGTTGGGGAGAGTGATAACAAATTCGACCAGCTCATGAGAAGCCATGAGCAACTCATGGAAAGCAATGCTCAGCAAGCAACAAAAGTGAGCACTCTACAGAAAGTGGTCGAACAGATGGCTATGAATTCCTTCCCTCAGCAAGCTAAGTCGATGATTTCCCGACCACCTACTACCCCTCCAGGCTATGCTCCTCAATCTCAACCACCAACAATTTCTTGTACGCAATGTTGCGGGCCTCATGATTGATCAATGCCCCCAACTACAAGAAATGAAAGCAGCGGAGGAAGCAAACTACATCACCAACAATTCAGGATACAGACAACCATGGCAACGTAACATGCAATCCAACCTTAGCTACTCAAACACCGGAAATATCCAAAACCCACATACCCTACAAACATCCCAAAATTACAGACCTCAGTCCAATTTCCAAGGAGGCCCAAGGCAATATCAACAACAGCCTTATGGCAATGAAGCTTCATCGAGCCGACCAGCTCCACCTCCTTCGAATCCTGAGTCTGATATGTCTCAGATGCAGGAGATGTTTAAGGCGATGATGGGTAAATCACGAGATACGCAAGAAGAGGTCGCAGCTCTGCGCAAAGACCAAAAAGCCTTGCAATCTCAAATCCAACAGCTACTCACTCAACAAAGACCACCTGGTCAATTCCCTTCACAGACAAATCCCAATCCGAAGGAACAAGCAAATTCAGTCCTTATAGACGATGGCACATCACAATCAACAAACTTGTGTGCAGTCTCTTTAAGGAGTGGAAGGGAACTTGCCACCAGCAAAGGAAAAGAAAAAGAAAATCTTGAAGATTCCTATATCAATGTTGATGAAACCACCAAACCAACTTTACCTCCCTCAGAAATTCAAATTCCTACTCCTGTTACTCCACCTCCATCTCGAATTACCATCGACATCCCAACCTCCACTCATAAAAACAGTGAACTCCCGTTCCCAAACAGAATGAAAAAGAAACATCTTGATGAGCAGTTCTCCAAGTTCTTGAGCATTTTCAAGAAGCTGACCCTCGACATACCTCTGATCGATGCTTTGCAAGAGATGCCTAACTACGCAAAATTCCTCAAGGATCTCTTGACGAAAAGAAAAAGAAACCTGGAAAGAGACAGTGCACCTGACAGAGGAGTGTTCTGCAGCCCTTCTTCGAGCACTCCCCCTAAACAAACAGATCCGGGAAATCCCGTGATCCCGTGCTTTATAGGTGGGGTGGATTGTGGAAGTGGTCTATGCGACCTAGGAGCCAGCATTAATATCATGCCATACGCCACCTTCTTGAAAGTTAAAGGAGGAGAAATGCAACCGGTTCCTTTTAAACTCCAACTAGCAGACAGATCAGAGATCAAGCCCATGGGCATAGTCCGAGATTTGGTAGTTGGAGTGTCTCGCTTCATCTTTCCAGCTGATTTCGTCATTCTAGAAATGGATGACGATGTCGAGGTTCCCCTGATTCTAGGTCGACCGTTTCTAAGTACCGCCAAAGCTATCATTGACGTCCACGACGGGAAAATCACTCTTCGGTACGAAGATGAGACGATTGAATTCGACATGCAGAAAATGATGAAGAAAAGCTCAAACTTTTCTCCTCATGCTAAGACGGTGGGATTCACAGATGACGAGGAGGAGGAAGGCGATTTTGCTACAGAGAGGACACGTATTTTCCATCTTCCATCCAGGAAGCTGAAACTGAACCCCTAGAGCAAGTATTACTTACTTCTCTAGAAGAAAAGATGGAGGATCCAGAAGTTAACGCCATGCTGGCGTACGTAGAAAAGGAAGGGCTGGTTATCAATCGTTCCGGCCACCAATCGAAGAACTCGACAGAAAACCTCAAAAATCAATTCCATCAGTAGAACAACCACCTGAACTCGAGCTTAAAGAAATACCCTCTAACCTCAAGTATGCTTTCCTAGCTGAAAATGACCATTTGCCTGTCATTATTTCCTCTTCTCTGAATTCCGGAGAGGAAACGAAGCTACTTGAGGTATTGAAGAAGCACAAGACAGCAATCGGGTGGACTATCGCTGATATCAAAGGAATTGATCCCTCCTATTGCACGCACCATATTTACATGGAGGAAAACTTCAAACCTATCCGACAACCTCAACGCCGGCTAAACCCTAACCTCAAGGAGGTAGTTCGAAAGGAGGTTCTGAAACTCCTTGACGCAGACATCATCTATCCAATTTCTGACAGTCCATGGGTCAGTCCTGTTCAAGTTGTCCCTAAGAAGGGGGGCATCGAAGCTGTTATTAATGAAAAGGGAGAGACTATCCCTCAAAGAAAGATCACAGGATGGCGCATGTGTATTTGATTATCGGCGTTTGAACTTGGCCACCAGGAAGGATCATTTCCCTCTCCCCTTCATCGACCAGATGTTGGAACGACTAGCAGGGCAAGAGTACTACTGTTTTCTAGATGGGTTCTCGGGTTATTTTCAAATACCAATCGCACCTGAGGACCAGGACAAGACAACCTTCACTTGTCCTTACGGTACCTTTGCATACCGACGAATGCCTTTCGGTCTATGCAACGCCCCTGCTACCTTCCAGAGATGTATGCAAGCAATATTTGCTGACTTCATCGAGCAGAGCATAGAAGTCTTCATGGACGATTTCTCAGTCTATGGCTCTAGTTTCGACAAATGCTTGGCACAACTAGATTTGATCCTGAGACGGTGTGAGGATACGAATCTCGTCTTAAACTGGGAGAAGTGTCATTTTATGGTCAAGGACGGGATCGTCCTTGGACATAAAATATCAGCAAAAGGGATAGAGGTGGATAAAGCCAAGGTAGAGGTTATTGAGAAGTTACCAGCACCAACTACAGTTCGAGATATACGAGCATTTCTAGGGCATGCAGGATTTTATCGGCGGTTTATTCAGGACTTCTCCAAAATCAGCAAACCTTTGACCGACCTGCTACAGAAAGATGCCCCGTTTCATTTTGATGAAATGTTCAGCTGCATTCCAAACATAACACAAAATTGGTGACAGCACCTGTGGTCATACCACCTGATTGGTCTCTTCCTTTTGAGATCATGTGTGACGCAAGTGACTATGCCGTGGGGCAGCTCTTGCCAAAAGAAAGAGAAAATCTTGAGAGTGATCGCCTATGCTAGCAGAACACTGAACGACGCGCAGAAAAACTATACGACCACCGAAAAAGAACTTTTGGCTATAGTTTTCTCCCTCGATAAGTTCAGATCTTACTTATGGGGAAGCAAGTCATCGTGCATACAGACCACTCCGCTCTCAAATACTTATTCACAAACAAGAAGCCAAGCCTCGCTATTGCGCTGGATTCTTCTACTTCAAGAGTTTGACATCGAAGTCAAAGATAAGAGCGGGAAACTGAATGTCGTCGCCGACCATCTCTCTAGGTTGGTGACTCCTACGGATAGTGTGCCCATCAACGAATTCTTCCCCGACGAGACTGTCTTCTCCATCACCAAAGTACAGGAGCCATGGTACGCAGACCTGGCCAATTATTTTCTCAGGAACAGTACCCTACGATCCTACTCCCAGAAGAAGAAATTTCTTTCTGACTCGAGGCATTATTTCTGGGAGGACCCGTACTTGTTCCGAGTTAGTGCTGATGGGTTAATTCGACGATGTCTCCCGGAAGAAGAGGTTTCGAGCGTCATTCACTTTTGTCATTCTCGGGAAGCCGGAGGTCACCATGGACCCACGAGGACCGCTGCTAAGATCCTGGCCTCAGGTTTTTATTGGCCAACCCTTCATAAAGATGTGTACCAATTCTGCAGACAATGTGATAATTGTCAGAAAATGGGTAACACATCCAGGAGACATGAGATGCCGCAACAAGGGATACTAGAAGTAGAGCTCTTTGATTGTTGGGGCATATTTCATGGGACCGTTCCCTTCCTCGCAGGGCCACGAATATGTTCTAGTGGCAGTTGATTATGTGTCAAAGTGGGTGGAAGCTATACCGTCATCATGCCGATGCAAAGACAGTAACAAGATTCCTCAAAAGCACATTTTACCCGTTTCGGCGTGCCCAGAATTATTATTAGTGATGGAGGAACACACTTCTGCAACCGTTTATTCGAAGCACTTATGGTCAAATACGGGGTACGTCACAAGGTAGCTTTACCTTATCACCCCCAGACAAACGGTCAAGCAGAAGTTTCCAACCGAGAGTTAAAATGGATCCTTCAGAAGACGGTTAACTCATCACGGAAGGATTGGGCACTTAAACTGGATGATGCGCTTTGGGCTTACCGCACTGCATTCAAGACTCCCATCGGGATGTCTCCTTTTAAGCTGGTCTATGGAAAAGCATGCCACCTTCCTGTAGAGATGGAGCATAAAGCATATTGGGCAATCAAAGCCCTAAACTTTGACATGTTTCTGCAGGAGAGAAGAGAAATTCCAACTTACCGAATTAGAAGAGCTGCGAGATCAGGCTTATCAGAATGCAAGAATCTATAAAGAGCGCACCAAAAAGTTCCACGACAGGATGATTCTCAAGAAGGACTTCGAAGTTGGTGATTGGTTCTCTTATAACTCGCGATTAAGGATTTTCCCAGGGAAGCTCAAGTCACATGGCGGCCTTTTCAAATTGGTAGTGTGTAACCCCGTACGGTGCCTTTGAACTCCAGAACAACAAGGCACAACTTTCAAGGTCAACGGGGCACGACTTAAAGGTATTCTCATTCCAATATCTCAACTAACCTATCTGCTACTTATTTTGTCCAAGAACAGCGGGACAATTTGCCCTCAGAATCTTCTCCAAACTAAAACTTGGTCAAATACGTCTAGCTAGAGACGTTAAACCCGGGCAGCTCGTGGGAGGCAACCCACTAACTCTAGCTTTTATATTTCCTTTAATTTATTTGTTTTTCCTTTTTGTACTATATTCCCTTTTATTTGCTATAATAAATGCAGGCTTCACTTGAGTTCTTCTCGCTGTGTAGAATATTCTACAGGTTAAAATTCATGACATTCCACAGCAACATCAAGTGTGGGGGAGCTCTACACACTCTACGAAATCTGGGAGTACACTCTTTCCTTACTTTGCTTGCCCTATTAATTTTATTCCATCTACACAATGAGGGCATTGCTTAAGCTTAAGTATGGGGGAAGAGCCTTTTCAGGTCATCAAATGCTTAGAATTGTTAAGTCTCTCTACTTATTTTTCTGCTTACCTCGCATTTGTTCTAATTGAATTATGTACCTTGCTAATGTAGGTTGTTCTCTTTAAAAACTAATACTATTATGAATTGTAGGATAAAGGGTTCAAAATTTTTAAAATTTTATATTTAATTACTTTTGAGGAGCATTTTATATGCGGTGTGACCAAATAATTTGCAAATTGGTTGGATTTATTGCTCAGGGTTTCTTTCTGTCTCTCTCTTAGGGATTGCTAAGGGGTACTTCTCTGTTAAAAAAAAAAAAGAAGAGAAAGAAAAATAAAATAAGGGATTTTCGAGACACCATTGGTAACCAACAAAAGAGAGTTGAGTGTTCTTGAATACCAAGGCATTATGCCTACATTTTCTCATCCCTCATGCAAAAGTGAAACAAATGCATAAATCTATTTTTCCTTTTGTTTTCTCCTCAAATGCCCATTCTTGAGGGAAGTTGGCCATGGTAAAAATTCTCGGAGTCACCTAAACAAAAGAAACATTGAAGTACCTTAGATCATACCCCGAAACTCTATATTTTGTTTTTACCCTGAGCACACCTATGCCACCAGCAGATAATTTTTCACACTCCTCAAATAAGTTTTAGAGATCATGAACTATTGACTTTTTTATCCTACCCTTCATAATAATATTTGTTAGTATTGAGCATTTCCTACTTGCTTAAGTACATGGTTTTACTTGAGGACAAGCAAAAGATAAGTGTGGGGGGTGTGATGAGTTCAAATGAGCATATTTATTAGGTGTATTTCATGTATAATATTAGCACTTTTCTTGCTCGTTTCTCCACTTCGGTTAATTTTCCTCTAGTTTATGTTTTATTGTTTATCTCACAAAATTATTGGTTTAACATGAGGAAAACCAAGCCGGGAGTAAAGTAGACGAAGAGACGAACGCGTAGACGCAAACAGCTCAGAAAACGGAGTCCAAACGAAGAATCTAGAGCCGGTCAAAGTTTGAAGGAAAATAGGTCACGGTCAATGGTTGTAACCGCCCAAGAAGAGGCGGTCAGATACCGCCTACACAACCGCCCATAATGGGGCGGTCCTCTCTATAGGCAACCGCCCAAATTGAGGCGGTCAAGACAAGGGCAGCCGCCCATATTGAGGCGGTCAAGACATACTAAACCGCCTAAATTGAGGCGGTCAGAAACAAGGGAACCGCCCATTTTGGGGCAGTCAGCACAAAGGAAACCGCCTATTAAGAGGCGGTTAAGACCAAAAATCAACCGGACTAGTTTTCTTCTTCGCGCAGTCGTCGTCTTCAACTTGAGACGCCATATCTATCTACTCCGCACCGCCTACCATATTTCCCTGACGCACTCAGCTCCTGTCCCCTGCAATTAATGCTTCAATCAATGAAGCAATCAATGAAGCAAATATCTACGGAAGACCTCTTCATTTTCTCTATAAATACCCATTCCCTACAGCCTTCTACGAGTGCACGGAGAAAACCAGAAAATCACTCACACTCACCTCATTCATTCTCTTCCAGTTAAACACTCACGTACATCTCATACCCCAGTTCTCTAAATTCTCTAATTCACCCACTTCACTATAAAATAACTTTACATGTTTCACTCTTCGACCTCTCCATTTCTCCATTCATAATCACGTCTCCGTGCTGTTATTACGTCCAACCTCTGTCAGATTTATTACCAGTTAATATGTCTGGCTAAGGAGGATTGCTCCGGGCAAGGTTTTAATTATGGTTTGTTAAGTTGTGTAATATATTTCTACCGGTTTAAATAATTTCAGTTTGTTATGATTAAAGTTTTGTTTCTCTCCCTTTTTAATAAATTTCATCGGTTTATTAAAAGCCTTACTAAGTCTGTTTTTAATTTCATCGGTTAGAAACAGACGGGTTAATTAAGCCGTAAAACTGTAAGAACTTATTTCATCATTTAATTAGTTAATACATGTTGCAATAATAAAGCCTCATACTCCTCTGCCGTTTACAGGCTTTTGCTCGAGTTTTCATCGGACCTTGCATTACAGGTAACGAGTTCTTAAGAGTTTTCATCGGACCTTAAGAAAATTATAGGAATCTTGCCAAACTACTTTAATAAACCGGTAGAGTTAGCACAATTAATTAAATCATATTAACCTGAACCCGGAGTTCCATTTAATTCATCTGCACTCAGTAATTTAATCTGCTCTTTTAATTCTCTAAAAACAAGTCAATTAACTTCCCCCCTTTTTGTGACAAGCTTAGGAACTGTTTTAACTCGCTTTAAGTCCCACGGTTTGACCCCGGCCGCTTCTGTCTTCTATACTACTACGACCGGGTTTTAATTTGCAGCCCGACGGATATTTTGAGTTTTAATTTCTCTTCTTTTACTTAATCTCACCAGCATAACCACTCAAGATAATCAGTCTGCAGTTAGTAATAAAATCTGCTACCTTGGCAGAGGGCACCTGAGATGAAGGGAACTTTCAAAGGAAAGGCTGGCCACCTGTCTTGCCAATAATCCAGCGGGAGGTAACCGGAGTGGTTTGGCCGTCGAAAATAGAGCGTCGTTGGCCAAAGCGCACAAGATCACGAACCCCCATTAACGCCTTCCAAATAGGACTAGAAGTGGAAGTGGGACAGAGGTCCCAAACATTACTGCGCTGCAAATAACGGGCATGGTAAACTCTGCTTAGAAGAGATTCAGGCCGCTGAAGAACCGCCAAAGCTGCTTGGCGAGGAGAGCCCTATTGAAACATCTCAAATCCCGAAACCCCAGCCAGCCACTAGATAAGTCACAACAAGCTGTAGCCCAGGAACACCACTGAATTGAAGATTTGGATTCTGTGCCAGACCAGTAAAAGCGCGCAATAAGCTTTTGCAGCTGCTTTAAAAAAGACTTAGGAAGAGCCATGACTGACATAACGTAGGTGGGGATGGCCTGGAGGACAGATTTAATAAGCACAGCACGACCTTCTTGTGAGAGTTTCTTACTCCAAGAATGCTAACGTTTATAGACACGATCCTTTAAATACCGAAAAACCGAAGAGCAATTACGGCCAATGCGACTTGGAAAACCTAAATAAAGACCAAGATCTAACACCTGTCGAGCTGCCAAAGTATGTGAAATTGCATGACGGAGGGTTGGCTCCAAGTGCCGGGAGAACATGATAGCAGACTTGTCATTGTTGATGCATTGACCAGAGGCATCAGTGAAATCCGCTAGAAGATTATGTAACAATTGAGCGTTGGTAACCGTCGTAGCCCCAAATAACATGCAGTCGTAAGCAAATAGAAGGCTAGTAATTGGCTGGTCAAGGCCACGGACCTTAAACCCCTTGAATAAACCAATGTCAGAAGCCAGCTGGAGGGATGAAGACAGAACTTCCATGCAACAAATAAACAAAAAGGGGGAAAGTGGGTCCCCTTGCCTCAATCCACGCTGAGGTTGAAAAGAGACACCTGGATGACCATTAATAAGAACGTCCATAGTGACACTGGTAAGGTACTTTGAAATGAGGGAAATCCAATGGGGATGAAAGCCCATGCTGCGGAGAACATCCAAAAGGAAAGACCATTCCACCCGATCAAAAGCCTTGGACATGTCAACCTTATAAGCAAAGAATCCGCGAGAACTGGCTTTCAAAGAACGCATAAGGTGAAGCAGCTCATGGGCAAGTAACACCTGATCCGTAATCATTCGATCCTAAACAAAAGCGCTCTGGTTCTCGGAAATGACATGGGGCATTACTGGCTTTATGCGGTTGACTAAAACCTTGGAGATAACACGGTAAATTATATTACAAAGTGAAATGGAGCTATAATCCTGGACCGTAATAGCAGTAGGGGACTTTGGAATCAGCAACAAGTGAGTGTGATTGATGGAGGGAGGGACTGACGTAGTATTAAAAAAGGATAGCGTAGCTTAAATGAAGTATTCACTGATAAGCGGCCAAAAGGAATTAAGGAAGACCCCATTAATACCATCAGACCTTGGTGCTTTATTAGGAGCCATCTGCTTGAAAGTCGTCACTACTTCTTCACGAGTATATGGCAATCCCATGGATTTAAAGAACTGATGAGGGCCCCAATGCTCAACACAAGACAACAGATGCTGATTTTGCTCTGGGTTAGTGGAAGTAAACTGATCAACAAAATATGTCCTAGCAACCGATTCAATTCCTTGCCAAGAAGTCCTTGGAGGGCTGACCCCGGAAGATAGAGCCAAAACTGTATTTGTACAAGCACGTGTAGCCATGCGAGAGTGGAAAAAGGTAGAGGTACGATCACCTGCCTGCAACCAGGCCTGTCGCGACCGCTGCTGTAACCTAACTTCTTTCTTAAGTAACAAGGTATCCATAGAGTGAGTGAGATGGCTCCATTGCGCCATGTTGGCTGGTGACGGTGTAGCCATTTCTAACTGCTAGAGCTAAGCCCGAACATTAAGCAAATATTGCTTCTCCCACCAGTACTATTTGGTGCCCCAATCTCGAAGCCGCATGCCGCAGCGCTTAACTTTAGCTTGGTATGAGACATCAGACGCAGGAGCCAACCATTATTGCCTTACAAGAGCTTTACATTTGTGATCCTAAGCCAAACAATTTTCAAAACGTAATGGCTTCCGACCTTGACGAATGATAGGATGCAGAAAGAGGTGAATTGGCTTATGATCAGATCTGCCCCAAGGAAGGTGAAAGTTTTGAGCGTGACGGAAATGAGCATGCCATGAGTCATTACATAGAAACCGATCAAGACGCGACTTTGCATGGTGTGAGTTTGGAGCTTTTTTATGTACGTGAACCTGGACCCTCTGTAACCCAGATCATGCAGATTGTAATCTACAATACAACTACGAAAGGCTAGCATTGTTGTTGGATTTCTGTTACAACTGCTTAAATGCTCGGATGGAAATAAAAATTCATTTAAATCACCACACAAAAGCCAGGGACCTCCCCATTGAGGGGAAAGATAACGCAAAAAAGCCCAAGATTTCCATTTATCTACAGAACTTGCCCAACCATACAGACCAGTAAAACACCACTTAAAACCACCCAATTCAGTCACCACTACATCAACATGCCTACACGAGTAACTGAGAACCGCAAGATCAACTGAAAATTTCAAAAAAAGAGCTACCCCCCTGAACGACCTGCACTGTCACAGGCAATCCAAAAATAACTACCAAAAGAGGATGCAACCCTGCGCATCTCAACAGACGACAACTTAGTTTCACATAAAAAAAACATCAAAGGAGTAGCCCCTGTGACAACCCCCTTCACCCACCAAATTGACGCAGCCTTGCCAAGGCCACGACAGTTCAAAGACAGTATAGACATTAATCTTGGCGGCTCTGGGTGTCTCCCAGAGGCTCCTGAACATGAGGGGGCGAGTCACCATTCCTTCCATGCTTGAGCTTGTCAACAGAACCGGTATCATCATGGCCAACAACAGGAGGAGATTGAAGGACATCATCATGCTTGTACTTCTTAGAGGCCGAGGTCTGGGGAGACGCCGCTATTTCACCTTCTTCAAGCTCCATATCGCCTACAACCTGAAGAGCAGCATCTAGACCTGCTTCTTTGAAAGGGGAAACTGAGTGCGCATCATCAGAGAGAGCAGCAGGGCAAGCAGCAGGACCAGCTTTGAAATCATGGGGCTGATTCCCAGCATAACTCTGTCGACTGGGGCCACGGTGCCTGGCCTTGAGCCACATACCATACGGGTAATCAATAACTGGGGCATCAGGCCGTGAGGGACAATCAGTGGTAAGATGAGTAAACTGGCCACATACAAAGCAAAGATTGGGAGGACGTTCATAAGTGAGTTACAGCACCAGTGGTTTTCCATAAAGAGTGATAGTGAAACACCGGAGCGGGGGCACAATGATGTTGAGCTTGACTTTGATTCACGTGAAAGAACCACTGAAATGCGAGTCAAAGTCAATATACTCCATGAAGACTCCAAGCTTGTCTCCCAATCTCTTGGCAAACATGGCATGCATGAACTGCAAAGGTACATCATGGACGCGAACCCAAAAGGGCGCCCATTCAAAACAGTGAGTAGTGAGAGGAATGCTCTTGTCAATTGAAGACAAAACCAGTAAGCTACTATTGCAAACAGGGAAAATGTTCTACTAAAACTAAATTGCCAAACCTAGAAATTAATAAAACGAAAAGCATGTCGGGTTGCAAAAAAAATCATGGTCACTATAGTATAGAAAGTTAAGCAACCAGATATTGAACCACGGGACTTGAATAAATAAGCCTAAGTCCTAAGAAAACTGGAAATTCAGGGGGGTTGTGAATTGTTTTTGTAATTGAATTGAATAAATGCAAGTCAAAGTTAAAATGAACAATTAATGAAAGTAAATGATGAGTTTGATAAAGTGAGTGGAACTCCGGGTTTGGGTCGTTCTTTACTGGTTAAATCTAGTAGAATCTACAATTCGACTATGAGAAACGGAAACACTGGTGGAACGGAAGCCTTTAATGACGGTGGTTTAATCACGGCTTTAACAAAAACCGTAATTAATATGAAGGCCGGAGTTAATTAACGACATTTATTGAATTAACCATAAGCAATAATCGATCGGAGGTAGGCGCGCCTTTTTTAGGACGGACTTTAGATGACGGTTATTTGTGAAACCGTAATCTAAAGTCCCGTGTTGACGCGCGCTTTACGGTCAACGGACTTTAGATTACGGTTTTACTAATAACCGTCATCTAAAGTCGTCCCGCCCCCACTGATGGTCAACGACGTTTTGACCTGACGCCAAATATTTCCCGTTATTTGATTTTTTCGACGCCGCGCGTAATCTAATTATAGTAACGACGTCGTTTACCAGCTTATTTTAGATTAAAAATAACTTTATATTAATGTGTTACATGTTTGATCGAATAAGACTCATGGCTCAATGGCCGTGGGTACATGAGTCAACACCATCGATCTTGAGTTCGAAACCCAGCATAGGCCAAATAATTTTCGCGCAATTTTTTTTTATTTCGTTACACTTTAGATTACGGTTCTTTAGGAACCGTCATGTAAAGTGTGACTTTACATTACGGTTTTCATGTAAACCGTAATCTAAAGTCCTTTTAACTACAACATTTGCCCGTTTACTCTGCACACTGTACTTACAGTAACTCTTCTTTCGCGCTATCTTCCTCACTGAAATCGCCTCCTCTCTCCCGTCACCTTGCTAACGGCCATCGCCACCATCGCTCCCACCACCTTTGTCACTCCCATCGCCGCCGGTCACCACCCATCTACCACTGGTCTCACCGTCGACCTCTCTATCGCGTATTGGGTATGCGATCGATTGATTGTCGTTTTTTTCTAACTTTGTTCATATACATGCATTTCGATTGCAAGTCTAATCTTTTTCACTATTTGGCATGTTCATATATTTGTGCCCAGATTCACAGTTAATTGCAACCTAGTTCGTGGGCTGATTTCTACACTACTTGCCCACTTCGGTGCTTAGTAACGGTAATTTTGCAAAGCAAACTGTAAACTGCTGTATTTATTTATTCTTAGCATTTAGTATTACAATTAATAAATAATAGTGTAGTTTTAAAAATGCTACTACTTAAAACTGCCACAGGAAAGAAAGTAAGTTCAAGTATATTACCGATTCCTGAAAATAGCTCATTTTCAACTGCTCAATCTGCTATGCCAGATGCTCTCTGTTTGATTCACAATCTGTGACAGGAATCAACAATGCTATTGTTATAACCACCAGAAAGAATAAGATGAGTTTCGGTATTTTAATGGTTCTAGAATGACTAGTTTCAGTCCTTCAATCTGAAGTACTGCAGAGAAGGTCATAAATAAACTTCATTTATAGTAGAATAAGATAAGTTTATGTATGTTACTAGTTCTAGATGGTGCGTGCAAATTTGACTTTGATAAAACTGATTTGGAGACGTTAGAAATATAGGGGAGATGCTGTCGATTTTTTTCCGCGGTTTAGCTAGCATTTAACCTTGATTTTTTGATGAATTCTAATGTTGTCGTTTTTCATTTATGCATCAGGACTACGACTTTATTTTGGCTTCCGACCTCAACCGTCTTAGCATCGGCTAATCGTCTACCAGAGGTAAGATTTACATATATACATATAATATTTGACAAACTACCAAACATAGTTATCCGCCCAAGATATACCTAATAGAGGTATATCTTCGGCAGTCCCTGTCGGGACTGTCCATGATTGTTAAATCTCACACCTAGGGTGTGAATGTGTTTTTAATTGTACTTTATTGATTATTTCAGCAGTATCTCTTTATTGTTCTTCGAATGCATATATTATTGATTAATATCATAATATCGTGCATTTGAAGAACTGTAGGGAGATGCTGCCGAAATTTTCAATAAATTACATATTAAAAACACGTTCACCGGTGGGATTTAATACTCATGGATGGATTTAGGTTGATAAGATACAAAAGTGTAAAGACTCTGCCACGGGTGACGGTATGAAATGGCTGCCTTCATATAAATAGCTAGAAGGAGATGGAACGTTCGTGGATTTACAGCGGAAATTTGGACGACAAGTTTTTAGAAGGAGTTGATAAGTTATGCACGGTGTTGGCGAACAATCTGAAACCTACAGACAAGGGATACATATTTTGTCCGTGTATCGACTGCCAAAACAATCTGAGATATCGCGGCGTTGAAACAATTAAGGAACATCTGATCCGCCGCGGTTTTACAAAAGATTTCCAAGACATAATCCGATGGCATGGTCAGAGTGCGTTCGATGTTATTAAGCCTGACGAAGGGGATAATGGTCAGGCAAACACAGAAACAGAACTTGGAGATGATACAGTTGCTGGTGACCCAGAAGACGTTACAGGAACGTTGAGCCAGATTTCTGGGATGATGACATTGAGACTATGCTCGAAGATGTGGAACGACATTACTCTAACACGCCAGACAAGCATGAAAATTTGTTGGATTCATCCAAAACACCGTTGTACCCCGGGTGTGACCCTACAAAGTTAAGCAAGTTGAGTGTCGTCCTCAAGCTATTCAACTTGAAAGCGAAACATGGCTGGAGCGACGTAAGTTTCACTGACCTCCTGGAACTATTGAAATACGTTCTTCCGGTGGACAACGTTTTACCAACGACTACGTACTCAGCCAAAAAAATGATGTGCCCAATGGGTATGGGGTACCAGAAAATTCATGCTTGTCCAAATGGTTGCATGCTGTTTTGGAAATCGGATGAATTTGCTGAAAGCTGTTCAGCATGTGGAGCGTCACGGTATAAGAAACACAAACTCACATCAGCGGTAGTAAGAAAGGTTCACCAGCTAAGGTACTGTGGTACCTGCCCATCATTCCAAGGTTCAGACGTTTGTTCTCCATTGAGAAAGACGCAGAGAATCTTCGGTGGCATTCAGTTCACAGGAAAAAGGATGGCAGATTAAGACATCCCGCTGATGCACCACAGTGGAGAAACATAGACGTAAAATTTCCTGAGTTTGGTAACGAACCGAGAAACCTAAGGCTAGGCTTGTGCACGGATGGGATGAACCCTTACGGTACTTTGAGTAGCATACACAGTACCTGGCCTGTGCTTTTGGTTATTTACAATCTACCGCCGTGGTTATGCATGAAACCAAGACACATCTTGTTGTCTTTGTTAATATCTGGTCCAAAGCAACCGGGCAACAAAATTGACGTATTCCTACAACCTTTGATAGAGGATCTACAACTCTTGTGGAATGAAGGGGCTACGGTTTACGACTCATTCAGTAAAGAGGACTTCAATTTGCGTGCCATGTTGTACTGCACAATCAATGATTTCCCCGCCTATGGTAATCTTTCAGGCTATTCAATCAAGGGGGCGTTGGCGTGTCCGATTTGTGGTGAAAACACTTGTAGCATTCGCTTGAAACATAGTGGGAAAACCGTGTATATGGGCCACCGAAAAATGCTTCCAAAAGGACATAAGTATCGAAAGATGGCGAAAGAGTTCGATGGGAAAACTGATCACAGCATGGCGCGCCAGCCTTTGACAGGTACAGAGATTTACAAAAAGTTGGATAATATTGTGAACAACTTCGGGCCGCCAACCAAAAGTGGTGAAAAAAGTGTCTGGAAAAAGAAATCAATATTTTGGGAACTAGAGTACTGGCAGCATCTGGAGGTTAGACATTGTATCGATGGGATGCATGTCGAGAAGAACGTGGGTGAAAGTGTCACTAGCACTCTTTTGAACATAAAAGGAAAGACAAAGGATCATTTGAAAGGAAGAAAAGATTTAATTGAGTTGGGCATACGCACAGAGCTTGGCCCGCAAGAACGTGGAAAACGCACATTCTTGCCTCCTGCCTGTCACACTCTGTCTAAAGAAGAGAAACATAGTCTATGCAGTACCCTTTACAACATCAAGGTGCCATCAGGTTACTCCTCAAACATAAGAAACCTAGTGTCCATGACAGATTTCAAATTAGTAGGAATGAAATCTCACGATTATCATGTCCTACTTCAAGAATTTTTGCCAATTGCACTACGTGGGATCTTGCCGGATGCTGTGTCAGACACACAATCACAAACGTCAGTGTCTTCCTCAAATCCATTTCGTCTAAGGTTCTTGATGTGGACACTCTGTCTAAATTACAAAAGGATCTTATTGTGACAATGTGCCAGCTGGAGATGTATTTTCCTCCATCGTTCTTCGACATAATGATACATCTCCTCGTGCATCTTGTAAGAGAGATTCTGATGTGTGGTCCTTTGTACCTTCGCTACATGTATCCGTTCGAAAGGTACATGGGTGTCCTGAAGAAGAAAATGAAGAACCGTCGTCACCCAGAGGGTAGTATTATAGAGGGCACTATCACAGAGGAAGTTGTAGACTTCTGCACCAATTACCTAGAAGGTGTCGATACCATTGGACTTCCACGTTCTAGACACGAGGGCAGATTGAAGGGTGTTGGCACGGTTGGAAGGAAACTGAAAAGAATTGACATAGACACTCTTAACAAAGCTCATTTAGTTGTGCTAAGTCATCTTGAAGATGTTGAACCATACTTTGATGAACACTTGTGTGTTTTAAGAGCACAATATCCAAACATGAGTGACGTTAGACTACAAAATGAGCAGAATAGGACATTTGTCCGATGGTTCAAAGAGAGAGTGTTGTCCGATCAGTCCACGAATGTGCCTGAACTGATTAAAGTAGTTGCATTTGGACCAAATCTGGATGTAATTTCTTATGAGGGGTACGATGTCAACGGATTCACCTTTTTCACAGAACGTCAGGATCAGAAGTCAACGAATCAAAACAGTGGTGTAGAGCTTGAAGCTTATCAAAACTTATATGACGTCGGTGTCGTGGGTCATAGTCCTGTCTCGGTACAACAATCATATTTCGGTGTTATACAAGACATCTGGGTATTGGACTACAACAGCTACGAAATGTGTGTTTTCCGCTGTAACTGGGTTAACAACAATCATGGCTACCGTGAGGAGGAGCATGGTATGAAACTGGTTGATCTGTCTAGAGCTACTCCCACGGTTGAGCCATTCGTTGTTGGGACGAAGGTTAAGCAGATATTTTATGTAACTGATCCCTGTAATCCTAGATGGTCTGTTGTGCTTAAAGGGAGAAGAGGAATAGTTGGTGTGGATGGTGTGGTTGATGAGGATGAGTATGATGCAGAAGATGAACCTCCAACTGTTCCTATTTCATTGGAAGAGGCTGAGGTCACAGGTCATCGTGAGTATATACGATCAGACCATAACGAGGGAATGTGGGTTGAGAGATAATGGTGTATGTAAGTTATTACTATAAAAATTTATATGAAATTAACACTCTTTTATTTATTGCTTGTTTATGACCATTATGAAATGCTTAATTTAATTCAAATTGTATTTCAATCCTTGCAGGCATGGCTGATCAGGACATGGCTGATGAAGAGTTCGATTTATTTTGTCGTGAGGAGGAGGAAAATGAGCAGCAATGGTACCGGTCCCATCTACATCTGCGCTGCTGCTGTTGGCCCTTCCATGAGTGCACCTTCTACGAGTGCTACTCAGAGACCCAGAGGTAGAGGTCCGACCCGTGGGTTGAAACTGCAGAAACCGGATCAGATTAGTCTTCTGTGGGACCAGTATGGGAGGTATGGTGGGGGCAGCAGGTCAGAGTTCGCTAGTATGCTAGGGACTCTGGCCAGATCACATTGCTGCATCAACCACACATGGAAACAAGTCCCGGAAAAAGTAAAGGAGACCATCTGGAAGAAGGTGCAAGAACGGTACAAGATCCCAGAAGAAGTGAAGAAGACCGTTCTTTCTTTGGTGGCCGGCAAAGCTAAATCATTCCGCCACTACTTGGTTGAGCATTGGATCAACAGGGTGCCCCCACGTGAGCCTCCGCCGTATGTTGTACAATGGCATGATAACTGAAGAGGAGTGGAAGGAGTTCGTTGAGCGGCACGCCACCCCCGAGTTCAGGGTATGTTTGTGTGTACTCTTTTCTTAATTAATGCTCATAATGCTTTATCCCTGATTTTCTAATTAATTTCCTGTTGTACTTTCTTAACAGCAAGTACAAGAACAAGCACGCAAAACCGTGAAGCTAATCTCTACCCCCACACCATGGGACGAAGGGGATATGTGGGCAGCCTCGAGGGATGGAAAGAAGCTGGTTTGCTGACACGGAGGAACGAGGATGGAAGTGAATGCCCGATCGAGGATGTCTCTGAGGCGAGGAGGGTGCAGATGTACATACTGGGACGCCAGAAAACGACCAGCGAAGGTCAGAGGATATTTCCTAATGCTGCGATGGAACAACTGGCAAACCAAATTGTAAGTATTTGAAAGTAGCTGTTGTTAATAATTTACTTATATACTCAAGTGTTTGTTGATCTTAAATCTCGTCATTAACTTCTTTGAAAATTGGACAGTACGATGCGGCACAGAGAGGAGAAGTGGACTTACACGCTCCTCCTTCTCAAGACGACGCTGAATCAAATGCTTGGGAAGAAGGATCACCCGGGGCGTGTTAGAGGATTTGGGGGAGAAGTACGTCAGAAGAACGTATTCCCGCCATCTGCTAGGAAGGGTCAGATGAGTGCTGCTGAAGTCGAGGCGATGGTAGAGCGTAAGTTCGCTGCTGAGCGCCAAGCTAATGACGAGAAACATGCTGCTGAGCGCCGGGCTATCGAGGAGAGGCTGCAGGAAGCGTTGAATGCGATTGCACATGCGACTACTCAGCAGCAGCTAGATCCTCCTCGAATGTCTTCCTCGTCTAGTTGTGCTCCGGCCGCTGACCCGTACCCGTTTGCCAACATCCAGGTTAACTTTGTTTAACTATTTTTCTTCTAAAATAAAGTTATTTAAATAGTATTAGATTGGACTCACTTATTTATTTCACGTATTATCTCTGTTTATTAAAGGAGCAAAAAAAATGTCGTCTCCAAATACCATTAGACGGGCACCCTGTAGATGCGGCCTACGGGACGGTGTTGCCATCAGGTCCACTCACGCTCATCAGTTTCGTACGTCTACCCCCATTCTACGCGCGTGTGACCTTGGACCTGATAGTTGATGGATTTGAGCATGCATACCTTCCGATGGCGATTGACAACAAATGCACGCTGATCGAAGCGAAGGGAGACATATTGCCCTGGCCAGCATGTTATATTGTTGTCACCGATGAGGTAAGACTGTTTGACAACCATTTAGTATCTAATAAAATGCATTATTTAGCATTAAGTGTCTAATCTAATCTATTATAGATCCCTGAGCTTCCTCGCCGCGTAACCCGGCCCAGACTAGAAGAGACCAGCGCGCGGCGAATCCTGAGATCCCTGAGCTTCCTCGCCGCGTATCCCGGCCCAGAGAAGAAGAGATCTGCGCGCCGACGAATCCTGTCAGAAGTACAAGGGTATGTTCTAGATAATTGTTTAATGTTACTATAATAATCAATTAGTAATTATCTTTACATTGATGCTTTACTGTTTGTGTGTGAAGGGTAAGAATCCAGTGAGTCGGGGTGCGAAAGGTAAGAATCCAGCGCCCGTCCGGGGTCGCACCAGGACTTCTGAGGCGCTAAAAATAAGCTCACACTGCCACAAAAACTTGTTAATGTTTTGGGGGCCAAGCAGATGAATCTCTACGACAAGATCATGTTGAAGTCATCTCAAACTAACAACTTCATGATGACTTCCAAAGTCGATGTTTCACTACGAAGAAGATATGATGACAATCAACTTTGAGGACATCAGAGATGATGTGTGGAGATTATCTGAACATTAACATTATTCAAGCTTACTATATAAGTAAGTGTTCTTTCCTCATACTGTAAAAACATATAGAATAAGTATCTATGAAGTTGCATTGGCTAACTTTTTATAGTACATGTGATATAATAGATGTCTGCTTGAGAGATGTGCTGAGAAGGACATGACCTCCATTACTGCGGTGTGCCCGGAGCGTTTATCGTACGACTCAGTCACTAGGGACCCGGGGAGGTTTTGTGAATACATGATTATTGCTTCAATGTTGTTGATCAACAGAATAAATTATTCATTCTAATGCCGTATCACCAAACGTGAGTTCTAATATAAAATTACATACTAATTAGCTAACTTTTTTACCTTCATTTCTCATTTTTGTATTTGACATTGTAGCCACCACTGGGCTTTGTTTATATTCTGCGCTGCCACCGCTACTCTGCTCGTTCTAGATCCACTAGGGCAGTGGACAGAATTCAACACTGAAGACTTAATCAAAGAGTAAGTTTTTATTACTATTTAATTGTTTGTAAGTTTTTTGAACCAAAATTAATGTACTTGTTCATTTTGCTAAACGCTTTTGTTAATATGTAACAGTTGTTACAAAAAAACCCCTCAGGGAGAGTTTGGTGATTTGACCGTCAATTACATCAAGGTTTGGTAATTCATGTATTTCATTCGTGCTGCTATTATCTTTGTACAATTTTTTACATTTGTGAATTTTGGTGATTTAGTGCCCTACCCAAAAGGATTATAAGAGTTGCGGGTACTACGTGATGCGGTATATGTACGAGTCTGGGTACTTCCCAAGTTTTAAGAATGATATTGACAAGGTAATACGAACGCTGTCTTGTATTTAATTCTTTCGGCAGATTTTTGTGTCTTTATCTTAATCTCATTATGTGTTCCATTCCTTTTCTTGTTGCAGATTAAAGAGCATTATGCCAGATTCAAGACTTATGCTCCTACCGACTTGTTGCATGTAGAGAGAGCATGGCAGCCATGTTTATGAGAATGGAGTGGTAGACTAGCTATCTGATGCTGTAACATATATTTTTTGTTAGTTGCTGCTCTGATTCTGTTAGTTGCTGCTGCAACAGATTATATTGTGTAACAAATTATATTGTGTAACAAATTATATTTTTTGTTAGTTGCTATGATTCTGTTTGTAATGAATTATGCTAGCTGCTGCTGTAACAGATTCTAGCTGTTGTATTGAATGTTTCTGTTGCAATTGTGCAGAAAAATTTGCAATTGTTATCTCTGTTGCAATTGTGTAACAGATTGAATATGTTACAGATTTTCGATCTGGTGCTTTATTAGATGTTATCTCTGTTGCAATTGTGTAACAGATTGAATATGTTACAGATTTTCGATCTGGTGCTTTATTAGATGTTATCTCTGTTGCAATTGTGCGCAGAGAATGAATTTGTGTTGTTGGTATTTGATTCAGGTGGTTCAATTGTGCAGTTTCTGCCCTCTGTTGCTTATCTGTTACAATTCTGTCTCTGTTGCAATTGTGTAGATTTGTAAAAAAAAAATAATAATAAAAAAAAATTACACTTTAGATTACGGTTCTACAATAACCGTAATAAGTCCTTTGGGCGCGCGCGCCAAAAGACTTTAGATGACGGTTATTGCCAAAACCGTCATCTAAAGTGTCGACTTTACATTACGGTTATTTGTAAAACCGTGATCTAAAGTCCTTTGGTTCGCGCGCGCCAAATGACTTTAGATCATGGTTTTACAAATAACCGTAATGTAAAGTCAATGACACGCGGGCCGGAAAAGGGACTTTAATTACGGTTTTAAACCGTAATTAAAGAAACGCCATCTTTATTGACGCCCGCGTAGATTACGGTCCAGAACCGTAATTATACACGGTTTTGGACCGTAATTAAAGGGTCGCGTTCCACCAGTGAAAGGCCAATTCTTTCTACTCTCTTCAATGCTAAATCCTAGTTCATTGAAGAGCTCACCTATCAGAACATGTCAACTCTAATCTAGCAGTTGGCAAAACACATATAGGAGGACTACGTGCGAAGAATTATTAGTGTTTGCAGGAAAAATTATCTATCCGACTAATCTTTCCCCAAATCTCCAGGTTAATTCGAACTTCCTATTAATCACCTTATCTGATCCTAATAGGATTCGCAAAACAACTCTATAAATGTGCAAATTTAATAGAGAAGATGAATGATAAACATTAACCTAGAAACAATCTGTTACAATCTCATAATCAAATTGCAGAAATCCTAACTAAATTGATCCATCATGAACAACCCTACCCCAGAGTTAATCTACTAGCCAGACATTACAAAGAAGCAGATAAATGCAGTCAAAGTAGAATTCATCTAAAGGAAGAAAAACCCTCGAATTGAACGATTATCCAGAATCAATGGCTGTCGGCGCAAGGTTGAAGATGATGGTCTGACTCCCTTCTGTCGATGCTCCTCCTCGATGTTGATAATGTGCTTGATGAATGGGGATGAAGGTGAAGCTGATGCTGATGGTGTGGATGAGTGGAAGGAGCTTTGTTTTCCAGCGTGAGAGTGTTGTGATGTAGTGATAGGTAATGAATGCCCTTCCTCTCCTCTGATTAGGTCATTAAATAGAGTTTTCTTCCTCTTTCTCCCTTCAAAACGCCGAACTTCTGCTGAAATTTTAGTCGCGTCCGAACATTGGTCCGACCTTTAATGTTCGGACACATTGCTTTGAGGGCTCCAAATCCAAAAGTCTCGACTTGTGTCCGAACTTGGATGTTCGGACACAAGTTCGGACATGCACCGTAGGTCAGACTTCCGACTTTTCTCATTGTGATTCTTGAACCATGTCCGAACTTCGAAGTTAGGACTGAAGTTCGGACATTTCACCAGGCACAACATACGAACTCTCGGCTTGTGTCTGAGCTTGGAAGTTTAGACACAAGCTCGGACATACCTTCAAAATCCTCTAAATTCATCGTTCTGACTCCAATTCGACCCCCGTCTGTTGCATCATCTCCCTTGTGAGTTAATCTATTGTTTCCTTGGCTTTTCTCTGCATTTAACATAGAAAAAGGTATCAAGCCTTAACAAACAACAAACCAAAGGAAAACGTAAGATAAGTGGGGAATATTATCCATGCGCGTATGAAAATTGAGCATTAAAGACCGCTAAAACCATTCATATTCCACACTCATCAAACCTCCTCACACTTAACCTTTGCTTGTCCTCAAGCAAAGCAGGAGTAGGATACCTCAAAATGCCTTAGTACCAAACCTTGGGATTGCACAAAATAAGGAGTTAAGCCACAGCAACCACCCAAGAATCGATCTGCTCTTAACTGCATGTCTCTTAAACAATGAAGCACGCTTTTAAAACAAAAGATTATGGAGAAGTCAGATCATGAAGTCAAAACGTAGAGTAACTCATAACCTTCCAACCTTTTCTCTTCTCAAACCCGTGGATGACAAGGGGTGTGAAGTTCTGCCATATTCCGCAGAACCTTTCAACACCACGTACTCATGATCTAATTAAAGGAGTTGCCACAAACATAAGACTCTAAAGAGCTTCCTCTTTTTTTTCTTTTGCATACATATAAATTTTTTTCCGCGCAAATAATTCATCCCCCAGACTTTTCTCTCCATCCTTGTAACGGTATTGGGTCTTTTATCCCAGATCAGACGATCTTAGGTAAATGGGTGATGAAGCACCCCAAGGACTTAATAACCGGATGAAAGAGGCCTGTTTTGGTTCAGAAAATAATTCAGATCAGAGGAGTACCTTGCCTTTATCCTTCATTCCAGACATTATCATCATTTCCAAGGTTCCAGGTTAAACCAGTTCTGACTCCATAACCAACTTGTCCAAACACATTTAATAGAATTCAGTTAAATTTGAAAATAAGAGAACACACAGCTTTGAGCAAATAAATCCTTAAAGTCATCACCGGACTCAACTCCACAACGAAAAGATCCACCCAAGTATTCAGCACCTAGAAGCACTCTAAGGAACTTACCCCCATATAGCCCAAGACCAAACAAAAATTAGCGAGGGATGCAAAATAAATGACTAACACATTCAGAAAGATCTCCCCCTTCCTCACACTTAATGAGGAGCAATGTCCGCATTGTTCAGAAAATTAACACAAGAAAGAGATCGTACTAAATGTGTCAGACTCACAAGGGTGGAAGCGAAGAGTTACAGAATGAACACGTTATAGCACGGGCCGAACATAAACCAAAAAGAAAAAGAAACTGAAAACTCCCCTGATTTCTTTTGTGATGATTGAGGAAGAGGTTCTTCCTCACAGTTAGTGTCCTGGTAGGGGAGAATGTTTCCTCACACTTGCTTCCAAGCTAGCTGATCAAACTCATAGCGAGTGACATACTCGCTCCCAGGAGCTGGCAGTGCAAGAAACGCCTCGTCCTCTTTGGCTGTAGCAGTAGGAGCGGGCTCTGACGGACCCTCACCCGCCTCTCGTTGGCGCTTCTGTGGTCGCGGGGCAGCCTTCTTCCTCCATTCTCTCCCGTCTTACTCGAACCACATCTTCTTCAGGGCGCCCACATCAATAGGAGACCGCGTAGCATGCAGCCCCACAGAAGGAATGGCAACCATCTGCCTCCTAAGTATGTGGCAGATCATGACCGGATAGCCGAGCTTGTGTCGGTCCTTGTGCTCCATAATAAACTGCAGATGCAAGAAGATCACCCACGGCAAGTAAGTAACCTCACCAGCCCCAGCAAACGCCGGATTTAGCACGGCCTGAAGAAGAAGGAAATCTGTGTGGTTCAGGTCTGAGCTCTGACGCGGGAGAACGTTCGCAGCCAGTAGTGTGAAGAGGACTCTCTCCTGAGGGCTCTGAAGCAGATCAGCAGGGACGACCTGCTTTGATGGGTCATCCCCTCTGCGTCGTCGTGGTCCCTGAACCATGAGGGGGGTATAGTGATTGATAGCTGCTGCCTTGAAGTCATGGGGGTTGAGGTGCTGAGGAGGGTCGGGGGCGGGATAAGGAAGGTCCAGATAGCGAGCAATCTCCATCGTGGAGACCGTCACTCTATCACCGTCTACAATGGATTTGATCTGGCGTCCTGGTAGATTGCATTCGCATAAAGCATGCGCACCACTCGTTCAGAATACTGGCCCCCCATATTCAAAATTTTGCCCCAACCAAATGGGTCCAATAATCCCCTCAGTCCCAGCTGCTGCTCCAGTTCCGGCACCACACACCGCTCAACAATTATATCCATCTCTTTGGCGAACCACTCTCGTGCTGCGTCATTTCGAAATTCGTCCTGCTGAGCTCGACGACTGGAGCTTGCACCGGCCCTCAGCCCTCTTACCACGGCCTGTAATTCGGATCAACATCTGCTCATACAAGGGCAACCAATGTCAAATAAAGAAGGCAATGAAATAGTTCTAAGTATGCACCAAATTTATCCAAAATTCGACAGAGTCTCCCCTTAAAATTCATCATTCTCCACAACAAAGGTCAATCAATCTTTCAATTGCAATGGTAATCCTCAACAAATAGTGACCAGCAGAGACTTAACTGACAAAAAGGCACAGTATTCCAACACATTCAGTTTAGTCTCATTCACTTTTTACTAGTTCAGCCATGCAAAATAAAACCACACACTCAAATATCTACAATGAAATCACAGTAGTGCAGTTTTAAACATCTCTATCCAGCAACTTACAGCATAGCAGAAAATAAACCCCCTATATGCAAATGAATCTTAGAAATCTCAATATAATAAACAGCACTCGACTAGTTATACCTCAGATTCCAAAACTTGTAAAAACACATTAAACGAGGTAGAAAAGTGGAGAGAATACCTTGCTTGAGTTGAATGAATGTTTAGAAGTAGAAAGAACAGCAAAATCTGCAAGATTTGACTCAAAATTCCCAAATGCGACAGTTAAGGGTCGAACTGGTTTTGCTCAAAAATCGGACTGATTCGAGAACTTTCTGGTTGATTTCGAGTGCTAGGATTGTAGAGGATTCAAAAACGAAGAGATTGATACCAAGATTGTAGGATTTGGTGGAAGAATGAGGGAGTTATGAGAGATTGAAGAAGAGGGGAGTTGGGGGCGCCGCGTTCGTCGCGAGGTTGAAGAAGGGTTTGGAAATTTTTAAGTCCGTCCGCGCCCCCTTTAATTCAGAATTTTCGGGGTGTCCGAACTTCATAGTTCGGACAGAAGTTCGGACATCATACCTGGGTAGCGCTTCGCATCGTGTCCGAACTTCGAAGCTCGGACCGAAGTTCGGACATCTCGTGTTTTCCGTTTCGCCAAACTCTCGTCGGGTCCGAACTTCGATGTCCGGACCGAAGTTCGGACATATCGTTTTGCACAGCCCTCAAACTCTCGAATCAGGTCCGAACTTCAATGTCCGGACTGAAGTTCGGACAACACCCAAAATGCACCAAATTGTTTCTTTCTGCTCTCAAACCACTGTAAACAAAAGCATTATCCTAAAACAAAACTATAAACAACATAAAACACAGAATTAAAGTACCGAAAAACACTGGGTTGCCTCCCAGTCAGCTGCTCTTCTTTAATGTCTTTAGCTAGACAATTCCTGCTTGATCAATCAGAGCAAGTGTGGTGGGCAGCTCTACAACAGCCTACAGCGAATTCCTTCAACTTTCTCAATTCTTTCCGCATTGCCAAGAGAACTTCTTTTTCACGTTCGAGCTCGTCTCTTGAGAAATCATCTTTATTGTAGATTGGATTCACTCTCCAAAAGAATATTGCCTGCATAGGAAAAGCTTATGATCAGTACCAGATAGCCTTTTAAACGAGCACCATTTACCTTAAAGGTTTCACCAGCCTTGTTCTCCAGCTCGTATGCTCCATAAGATGTAACTCCCACAACTCTGAAGGGGCCTGCCCAGTGTGATTTTAGCTTCCCAGGAAAGAGACGTAGCCTAGAGTTAAAGAGCAGCACTAGATCCCCCACTTTGAAGTCTCTCTTTTGAATCATCCGGTCGTGGATCCTTTTTGTGCGCTCTTTATAGATCCTTGAGCTGTCGTACGCCTGGTCTCTCAGTTCCTCCAACTCAGAAAGCTGAAATCGCCTCTTCTCTCCAGCATCACGCAAATCAAAGTTAAGAGCCTTTAAAGCCCAATAAGCTCTGTGCTCTAGCTCAACTGGGAGATGACAAGCCTTCCCGTATACTAGTTTAAAAGGAGACATCCCAATGGGAGTCTTGAATGCAGTTCTATAAGCCCACAGAGCATCGTCAAGCTTGATAGACCAATCCTTCCTGGAGGAGTTGACTGTCTTCTGGAGAATCCATTTTAGCTCTCGGTTACTCACTTCTGCTTGCCCATTAGTTTGGGGATGATAAGGTAAAGCAACCTTATGAGTCACCCCGTACTTAGTCATCAGAGAATCAAAGCCTTGTTGCAAAAGTGAGAACCTCCGTCACTGATGATAGCTCTTGGCACACCAAATCTGGTAAAGATGTTCTTCTTCAAGAATTTCACCACAGTTCTAGCATAGCAGAAGAGCAGGGGATTGCTTCGACCCATTTGGAAACATAATCTACAGCAACGAGGATGTAGTGGTTTCCGTGAGAAGAAGGAAATGGGCCAGTAAAGTCAATACCCCAGACATCAAACAGTTCAACTTCAAGGATTCCCTTCTGAGGCATCTCATGCCTTCTTGAAGTGTTCCCCATCCTCTGGCAGTTATCACAGTGAGCACAGAAGCGGTGGACATCTTTGTGTAGAGTGGGCCAGTAAAAACCACACTCTAACACCTTAGCAGCTGTCCTAGTAGGACCGTGGTGACCACCTGCCTCTCGGGAATGGCAGAACTCAATCACACTGTTAACCTCTTCATCAGGGAGACATCTTCTGATTAACCATCAGCACACACTCTGAAAGATAGGGGTCCTCCCAAACATAATGACGGGCTTCAGAAAGAAACTTCTTCCTCTGGTTGTAACTTAGATCATGGGGAATCAAACCAGAGGCAAGATAGTTAGCCAGGTCAGCGTACCATGGCTCTTTAACTTTCCCAATTACAAAGACTGTTTCGTCAGGAAAGAATTCATTTATGGGAACCCCGTCATCTGGAGTCTCAAGCCTAGATAAATGATCTGCAACCCCATTCTGCTTCTTGCTTATCAACAACTTCCAAGTCGAACTCTTGGAGAAGCAGGATCCATCTTAGGAGTCTAGGCTTAGAATCATTCTTTTGGAATAGGTATTTCAAGGCAGAGTGGTCGGTGTGAGCAATTACCTTACTTCCCAGCAAATAAGGCCTGAACTTGTCAAGAGCGAACACCACAGCAAGTAGCTCCTTTTCAGTGGTGGTGTAGTTCTTTTGAGGCTCCGACAGAGTCTTACTCGCATACGTGATAACCCTCAAAATTTTATCCTTCCTTTGACAGAGTGCAGCACCAACAGCAAAGTCACTAGCATCTGTCATGACCTCAAAAGGAAGGGACCAGTCAGGGGGCCACAATCGGGGCAGAGATGAGTTTACCTTGATAGTTTGAAAGGCCTTCAAGCATTCTTCCGAGAAGTGAAATTTTACATCTTTCTGCAGAAGATCAGACAAGGGCTTCGCAATTTTTGAAAAGTCCTGGATGAACCTTCGATAGAACCCTGCGTGACCCAGAAAAGATCTAACTCCTCTGACTGAAGTGGGAGGAGGTAACCCCTCAATGACTTCCACCTTCGCCTTGTCCACCTGAATACCGTCTTTGAGACCCTGTGACCGAGCACTATACCCTCATGTACCATGAAATGGCACTTCTCCCAATTTAAAACCAGGTGGGTCTCCTCACATCTGCCTAGTATCTGATCCAGCTGATCAAGACACACATCAAAACTCTGGCCATATACCGAGAAGTCGTCCATGAAGACTTCTATGCTTTTCTCAATAAACTCGTTAAAAATCGCCATCATACATCGCTGAAATGTGGCTGGAGCGTTGCAAAGACCAAATGGCATCCTCCTATAGCAAAAGTGCCATAAGGGCAGGTGAAAGTGGTCTTCTCCTGATCCTCTGGCGCGATGGGAATCTGGAAGTAACCGCTGTACCCATCAAGGAAGCAGTAGTAACTCTGCCCAGCTAGCCGCTCCAACATTTGATCGATAAACGGCAGCGGGAAGTGGTCCTTCCTTGTGGCTTCGTTCAAACGCCGGTAGTCGATGCACATCCTCCAGCCAGTGGTCTGTCTTTGAGGCACCAATTCTCCTTTATCATTGGGTACCGCCACTATTCCTCCTTTCTTGGGAACGACTTGCACAGGGAAACCCAGCGGCTATCAGAGATAGGGTAAATGATGCCTGCATCCAAGAGCTTCAACACCTCAGCTTTCACTACTTCCTTCAAGTTTGGGTTTAATCTCCTCTGGGGCTGCCTCACTGGCTTGATACTGTCTTCCATGTAAATTCGATGAGTGCAGAACCCTGGACTAATCCCTTTAATATCTGCCACTGACCACCCCAAAGCTCCCTTATGCCTTCTTAACACTTCCAAAGTCTGCTTTCCTGAAACAGACAAAGACGAAGAAATAATAACAGGCAGGGCGCTACCCTCTGCCAAGAAAGCATATTTAAGATTTGAAGGGAGAGTTTTTAATTCAGGAGTAGGGGGGCTTCTCTACTGAAGGAACGAGCCTCTGAGTAGGCCTGTCCAGTGGCTCCACAGGAGGAGCATAAGGGCGAAAATAGGTTCGTCCCTGATTAAGCTGCTGGACAACAGTAGCTACCTCAGTGCTCTCCTTGTCATCCTCAATCGAGTGGCATAACACCTGCTCTAGCACATCAGAATTCTCAAGCAGGAAAGAAGAGTCATCAGTAGTTTCAGCGACAAACGCATCATAATCATCAGTATAGTCGACATCAATAGAAAGCACAGCATGAGAAGAAGCATTTGTTCTCATCATCTTAGTGATATCAAAACTAAGCTCCTCATTATTAAATTTAAGGGTGATCTTTCCTTTGTCAACATCAATGACAGTTTTAGCAGTTTGTAGGAACGGTCTACCCAAAATTAATGGCACTTCAGCATCCTCATCCATATCAAGAATAACAAAATCAGTAGGGAAGAAGAAGTTACCAACACCTACCACAACATTCTCAACCATACCACGAGGTTTGATTGAGGAACGATCAGCTAATTGCAGATTAAAATTGATTGGGATAAGCTCACCAGCATGAAGTTTCCTAAACATTGAATACGACATCAAATTTATACTTGCTCCAAGGTCGCAGAGTCCATACCCACAGTCCATGTCTCCAATGGTGCAAGGGATGATGTGCTGCCCTGGATCTCCACACTTTGGAGGAAGCTTCTGCTGGATGGCTGCAGAGCACATCTCTATCAGCTGAACAATTTCACTTTCCTTGAACTTTCGCTTGTTAGAAATCAAATCCTTCACAAAGCGAGCATAATTAGGCATCTTCTTGATAGCATCAATCAAGGGAATGTTAATAGTAAGCTTCGAAAACACACTCAAAAATTTCCCAAATTGATCATCAAGTTCTTTTTCTTTCAATCTATTAGGGAAAGGAAGTTCCTTAGGAACCACCTTACCCTTGGAGTTTTTAGCAATCAGAATATGAGAAGGGGAAGAAATAGGAGCATGGGTCTCCTCAACAACTACCTCAAGAGGGGCTGAGGGCCCTGATGGTGCACCAGTGCTAGAAGAAGGACGACCGGTCTCCTCGTCAGCTTGATCCTCAGCCACTTGATTTCTATTCATCAATTGCTTCCCACTTCTTAAGGTAACTGCTGCCACCTCTTCAGAATCTGAACAATCCTCAACTACCAAGGTTTCTGAGACCGACACTGCCTTCAACTGTGCTTTAGGATTGGGGTCTGGTTGGGAAGGCAATGATCCAGACGGTCTCTACTGTAAGAGGAACTGAGTCAACTGACTCATCGTTCCCTGCATCTCCACCATGGCATTCTCGAGTTTTTGCTGACCAGCTGCCAGATTCTGATTTATTACGGTTTGTTGCTCTTGAGAAGCCATCAGTTTATCCATCATCTCCTTAAGATTAGCATTATTTTAGCTCAGTGATGATTGCTGAGCTTGAGACTGCTGTGGCCTAAACTGATTGTATGGGGGCCTAACGAAACCGGATGGTCCTCCCTGACTTGCCCTCTGAGGCTGCATCTGCTGTGAGTTGAGGGTGTTATTTGGATTTCCGTACCTCAGGTTTAGATACTGGTTCTGCATCCAAGGCTGCTTGTTGTACTGGCCAATCGCATGCGCCTCCTCAGTCTGCCTCATCTCAGCAACCATCGGGCAGTCCTCATAATCATGGCTGTCTCCGCACTGAGAACAACATACCTTATTTGGACCAGTAGACACCTTCTTGACAGATTGCACCGATGTCTGTCCCATAGTGAGCTGCTCGAGCATCTTCGCCATGTTACCCACTGTGGTACTTAAATGGGCCTGCTCAGCAGCAATTTGCTCCATCATAGGATCTGGAGTCCGTGAAGAAGTCTGACCGACTGTGAACACTCTTCCACCACTGTTGCTCCACTGGCGGAGCTCCTCGCAGTAGGACTCCATAGCCGACATAAACTCTTCTCCGCTTTTGGCCAGCAAATTTCCACCCAGTGCAGCTCTGACCTCACCTCTATGCTCATCTCTCAGCCCTTGGAAGAACCCCTGAGCCAAAGATGTTGTGGTCTGACCGTGATGAGGACACTGGCGGAGCAGCTCCTTGAATCTATCCCAAGCTTCGCAGACCGTCTCACTGCCGGACTGTCTGAAGGCGGTCAGGTCAGCGATCATCTGTCTGGTCCGGGAGATGGGGATGTACTTCTCATAAAACCTCTCCGTCATCAGCTCCCAGGTAGTGATGATACCTGGCGATAGACGGTGGAACCACTTCGACGCTTCCCCTGAGAGACTGTGCTGAAATAGGCACAGCCGAGCATACTTCTCTAGCCCCTGAGACATCCCCAACGAGTCCAGGTGAACTAAGAACCGGTGGACATGGTCGAGCGCATCAGCCGGGTCTGCGCCTGAGAAGGTTCCTGCTGGATGATTCCTGACAACATTTGTTTGATGGCTTGGCTTTAGCTTTTGCCATTCTGCTGTTAACTCTGGTGTGAGATTTGGTAGAGTTACAGGTCCTCTTCTAGGGGCAGCTGGCGGGCAATTAATTCTTCCCAATGTGGCTTGCTCATTATTTACTGGTCCGTTGGCAGCCATGGTGAAGGGAAGTGCTCTTCTTGCCCTACGAGCTGTACGGTTGATCTATGGGTTTAGATTGAATCTTGGTGGGCATCGAGACCGGGTACCGTGCATTCACCAAACACCTGCACAGTTACACAAATAAAACACGAAGTTTTTAAGTTAGTGGCTGTATGAACAGAACCGAACACGACAAATTAAGAAAAATTACGTATAAACAACTACGAAAATGCTGAATGTAAAATAAATTCAATCAAACCTATTCTGAAAATCAAAAGAAAACTAGCAAACGTAGATTTAATACTATAATCTAATTAAAACAAAGAGAAAATAAATAGCGCAAATAAAATAAAGTAAAAACAATTGACAACCAAGGCAAAGGACTTGACAAAGTCAAGTCCCCAGCAATGGCACCATTTTACAAACAGGGAAAATGTTCTACTAAAACTAAATTGACAAACCTAGAAATTAATAAAACGAAAAGCCTGTCGGGTTGCAAAAAAAATCCTGGTCACTATAGTATAGAAAGTTAAGCAACCAGATATCGAACCACGGGACTTGAATAAATAATCCTAAGTCCTAAGAAAGCTAGAAATTCAGGGGGGTTGTGAATTGTTTTTGTAATTGAATTGAATAAATGCAAGTCAAAGTTTAAATGAACAATTAATGAAAGTAAATGATGAGTTTGATAAAGTGAGTGGAACTCCGGGTTCGGGTCGTTCTTTACTGGTTAAATCTAGTAGAATCTACAATTCGACTATGAGAAACGGAAAGGCCAATTCTTTCTACTCTCTTCAATGCTAAATCCCAGTTCATTGAAGAGCTCACCTATCAGAACATGTCAACTCTAATCTAGCAGTTCGCAAAACACATATAGGCGGACTACGTGCAAAGAATTATTAGCGTTTGCAGGAAAAATTATCTATCTGACTAATCTTTCCCCAAATCTCCAGGTTAATTCGAACTTCCTATTAATCAACTTATCTGATCCTAATAGGATTCGCAAAACAACTCTATAAATGCGCAAATTTAATAGAGAAGATGAATGATAAACATTAACCTAGAAACAATCCGTTACAATCTCATAATCAAATTGCAAAAATCCTAACTAAATTGTATCCATCGTGAACAACCCTACCCCAGAGTTAATCCCTACTAGCCAGACATTACAAAGAAGCAGATAAATGCAGTCAAAGTAGAATTCATCTAAAGGAAGAAAAACCCTCGAATTGAACGATTATCCAGAATCAATGGTTGTCGGCACAAGGTTGAAGATGATGGTCTGACTCCCTTCTGTTGATGCTCCTCCTCGATGTTGATAATGTGCTTGATGAATGGGGATGAAGGTGAAGCTGATGCTGATGGTGTGGATGAGTGGAAGGAGCGTTGTTTTCCAGCGTGAGAGTGTTGTGATGTAGTGATAGGTAATGAATGCCCTTTCTCTCCTCTGATTAGGTCATTAAATAGAGTTTTCTTCCTCTTTCTCCCTTCAAAACGCCGAACTTCTGCTGAAATTTTAGTCGCGTCCGAACATTGGTCCGACCTTCAATGTTCGGACACATTGCTTTGAGGGCTCCAAATCCAAAAGTCTCGACTTGTGTCCGAACTTGGATGTTCGGGCACAAGTTCGGACATGCACCGTAGGTCAGACTTCTGACTTTTTTCATTGTGATTCTCGAACCATGTCCGAACTTCGAAGTTAGGACTGAAGTTCGGACATTTCACCAGGCACAGCATACGAACTCTCGGCTTGCGTCCGAGCTTGGAAGTTCGGACACAAGCTCGGACATACCTTCAAAATCCTCTAAATTCATCGTTCTGACTCCAATTCGACCCCCATCTGTTGCATCATCTCCCTTGTGAGTTAATCTATTGTTTCCTTGGCTTTTCTCTACATTTAACATAGAAAAAGGTATCAAGCCTTAACAAACAACAAACCAAAGGAAAACGTAAGATAAGTGGGGAATATTATCCATGCGCGTATGAAAATTGAGCATTAAAGACCGCTAAAACCATTCATATTCCACACTCATCAACCATCAACCGTCCATGGACCCCGAGAAAGCACATCATGGACGTGCTCCTCATCAGGCAAAGCAAAGAGCAGCAGTCAAGAGCCAAGGTTACGAATCTTTAGGTGACCCTCACATCGCCATGCCCGTGAGAGTGTGCGCTCTAAAGCAGGGATGTCTACGGTCTTGACCACAAAAACTTTACCCAGAACTGATGTAGTCATGAAACTGGCAGAGTGAGCATGTTGGATGTCATCAACAGCCAGACCCTCACCTTCCGTAGCGGTAACTTGGAGGCCGGCGTACTTTGTAGAGAGCTCATCGACAAGAGCAGCTGGAGTTATGGGAGCAGCCATTGAAAGAACAGGGGTGGAAGTGGTGTTTTCAATTGTGACAGGTGAGAGAGGGACTAGATCCGAGGAAGGTGAAACGTAGCGGGAGACAGAAGATGAAGAGTACAGAGCTTCGACAGGGGAAGAAGTTTCCTTTAAACGGGGTGGCGGGTACTCCTAGTCGCTAGGGGAGATGATTAGGTCTAGAAGCATGATGATTTGCTTTGTTTAAATCGCTCAACGTGGCCGGTGATAAGACGCTAACGTGTGCAGTTGTTGATGATTTGCAGGGCAAGAAACGGGTGCTGAGTGGTGGAGCTTCGGAAAGCACAGCAGCTAATGCATGGCGAGAACAGGGCGCGACTTTGGATATGCCCTAGAAACCAAAACGGCGGAAGGAAACTCATGATGGAAGGAAACTCTCATGACAATCTACTACCAGAATAGTTGGGTAGCCGTTAAGCTGCAAAATTATTTGGGTATTACATGGTGCTATATTTATAAAATTGACATAATGTTAATCAAAAGTATATTTGCTAATTGATGAAAAGTCTTGAAAAAGTCACAAAATATCATTATACTTCCGTAAAAATACATGAAATGTATTATATATAGTCATTAATCAAAAGAAAAAAATATAAAAATACCTACTAAAATACTTTTAAAATTCACAACATGCCTCTTAATGTTAAAAAATACAGAAAAAATCACAAAAATTCAAAATACAATAAATAAATATATAAATATATATAAAATAAAAAATATTACAAAAATTGAAAAAAATATAAAAATCATAAAATATTAAAACTAGTAAATATTTCTTAGTATAACTTGTATCAATTAAATACCATAATTTATACCAAACATTTTAAATTATCTTTTTTTCCAAAAAAACTACATTATTATTGAAATAAAATTATATTATATTTGATAACTAATATTAAAATAAATAATTTAATTATATTTTATTTTGAAAATATATTTATGACATAATATTATGTCAATAAGTTATATGTAAAATAGACTAGGGGTGTGTAAACGGTTTGAACAGATATCTGTTAACTGAAGTTTGGGAAAAAAATACAGTGTTCTGTTATTTCGGTTATAACCGTTTTAACCAAAGTTAGTAATAATATCCGTTTTAATCGATAACCGTTTTAACCGTTAACCGTTTTACAAACTATACTGATATCCGTTAACCGCCCCGTAACCGAACTTTTTAAATTAATTGAAATAACCGAACATTTGAACATAACCGAAATAACTATTTTTTCTATCATAACCGAAATAACCTTATTTTCTATCATAACCGAAATAACCATATTTTATAACATAAATGAAATAATCAAACTAAAACTTACTGGTTAAATAAAGGATAATTTATTTTTATAAAAAAACTTCAGTTATTACGTATAACCGAAGTTTGAGGTTTAATATCCGTTAACCGCCCCGTTTTAAAGTACGGATATCCGTTTTAACCAAAATAACCGAACTATTGTAAAATGGTTAAAAAAACGGTGATTGAATCCAGAAAAAAAAAATGGTTATTTCGATTATCCGTTCTAACCGCCCCGTTTGCTCACCCCTAAAATAGACTATAAAATTTAAATATTTTTCAAAATATTAGTTAAAAATATAATATAATTTATTTTGAATAAATAATAATATAAACAATTTATGGTACTTAATTGGTATAAATTATAGTACTTTATTGGTATAAATGTGTTTAAACGCTATATTCTTTTTTACGATACAAAGTAATTTAAAAAATATATAAGAAATATATATTTTAATATTTTATGATATTTTAATATTTTTTCAAGTTTTATATTATTTCAATTTATATAATATTATTATATTTTTTAATAGTATTTTGAGTTTTTTGAATTTTTTGACACTTAAGGGCATATTATGAACTTTAAAAGTACTTTATTAATTAGTAAGGGTATTTTTTGTCTTTTTTTCTTATGGTCAACAACTATATTGGTATTTTATGGACTTTTACAAAAATGTAGTGGTATTTTGTGACTTTTTTTTTAGGCATTTCATGAATTTGCCAAAAATATAATGGCATCTCATAAAATTTCCCAAAATATTATATTAAACTTCAATATTTTATAGTAAAACTTTTGAACTACAAACTAATCCAACATTAAAAAATGGGTATAACATTGTATCATATTTCTAAGGTATGACACAATAACCTACCCCTTCATTTTTTTTCATTTTATCATATGATTTATTTTAAGTCCCTGAATTTAACTAAATGTACATGAAATATACTAATAGATCACTAGTTACACTGTGAATTCAAACTGAAGTTTAAACTATCAAAATATATATTCTTAGAACCAAACAGTAGGGTTAAATATTACTTTTTAGTTACATCATCCATATGTTTTTAGCTAAAAAACAAAATAAGAAAAATTTCTTCTAATATATTTTAATTTGAACTAAAATTATAGTTTAAGGTGAAATCTTTTTAAATATTCTTTGAAGAATGATGATTTTTTGCACTATTTATTTAGTAAACATAGGTCTCGTAAACATGCATGAGAATATTGATTAACTAATTAACTTAACACAAACAAATACTTTTAAATGATTCTTTTAGAAAATATCTATAAAACATAAAAAGTAAATGTCAGTAAGACTTTTCTTAATCCATCCATGGGCGCAATTTGCTTTGAGCTTTAGGCCCACACCAACTTGCATTTGGGCCACGTGGTTTGTAGACGAGCTTGAAATTTGGGGTTGTTAGTTGTGTTTTGTGCCTAGTCAATGGTTTTAAAAAAATGTCATTGAAAAGAGCCTGATTTATGAATATGTTTCGGTGAGTTTCTTACAAAGATAATGTCTTTTCAAACACATTTTCTTCTACCATAAATACACCATAATTTATGTAGCTCATAGTTTTACTAAATAGAGAGTAGACTTTACTCAATTGCATAAGACCTAATTAACTTGACCAACTCATGGCATTAACTTAAAAAAATCAAATTTGTAATAGTTGAAAGTAATAAGAAAAAAGAACACCCAAAACAGTATTCACAAGAAACGAAAAACTAGCCTTCCTCTTCTAATTTTCAGTCCTTGTAATTTTTGAGAAGATGCAAGAAATTATACTCCTTTCATTCGCTTTTGATCTTTCGGTGAATGAAAAACACGTAAATTAAGAAAATTCAATTTTTTTAGTTATAGAATTGCTTGCTTTACCATAATACTCCTCATAGTATAGTTAATCAGAGTTGTTGATGTCATAACATGCAGACATCTTACCCTGTCAGTGTAACATAACATTTATACAATTACACCTCTATAAGCCATAAATAAAGCGCATAGAGGAGAAGTTCCCTCCCCATATGTTAACAATAAATTTACAATTTAAATTTCCTACCAAAACTTTAATCCTACTTTACAAGTGTGTCTATAAATAAGAATCAACCTGAAACAACACATAATTTTCTTTAAAAAAACTCACGTACATAAAACTAAAAACTACGGAAGGAGAAGATTCAAGAGTGGCAAAGCTTTCCAAAGAAGACAACCAACGCCTCATTGAAGCTCTACTTGCTAGCAGTCAACATGGAAAAATGCACCAGGGATTTCTAAGCTCCATTTTTGTGGAATTCTCCTTAAGCACCATAACAGTTAGTCGCTATAAGGAAGACATCAAGACTTCAATTGCTAGAACAATCACAGATCCCACACCAAATACATGGGCAGTTGGTCGGAAGTGAGTTCACATGGATTTAGGTAAAGTTTCTCAACTCCTTCTATGAAAATGCACCCCTATTCGTTCACTAGCATCTGTATTAGGAATGTCAAAAATAACAGTGCATCGTATAGTTAAAGAGGGAGATTGTAGGGCACATACAAGTGCAATAAAACCTTATCTACATGCTTAGAATAGAAAAACCATAATACAACTATGTTTATCAACGCTACATATAGATAGAACTCTAGACCTGAACAGATTTCTCAAGACCCTTTATTTCATAACATGTTTGACATTATTCACATTGATGAAAAGTGGTTCTACTTAACAAAAACTAGCTCTCTCAAAATATGTTGATCCTATTCGACGTTGTCAAAGTAAAAGCTTTATTCTAAAGATTATGTTTCTAGGTGTGTTGCTCATCGTAGATGTGATTCTATGATATATGCAATAGTCGAGCTCCTGTCCACAATCGCTCAAGGCGAAGCTTCATAGAGACTCACTTTCTCACTCATTGAACTAATGCTGAAGACTAATCCGGGAGCAAAAACATTGATGAGAAACTTCCAAGAAGTCAACGTTAAAGTCCCGTCTTGGAGAGCACGTGGAAAATCTAGACAAGTACAAGAGAAAAATGCATGTTTCTTTAGTACTTGCATAAAGTACAATATGCTTTTTGGTCTACTAAAAGGTAACCAACAAGATGGGAGGTTGCACAAGTCCAGCCAATGGCAAGTGTGGAATTTAAAGTTGTTGAAGAAGAGCATTTATAATCCACTAATAGGAGAGAAGCTACTATTAAATCAACTCTCTTATAAAAGCAAATGCACCTTCATTCTTGAAGCTGGCAAAAAACCGAAACTATTGTTCTAGAGAGCTTAGTTTGTAAAAGTCTATCATTGTAAGTTTCAGTATCATTAAGTGAGGAAGTTTTTCTGTATCGAGCGGTAGTGTGAGAGATTGAAGTGTCGTGTCTCATATTGTCAAGAACACATGGGTAGCTAGGACAGTTTGGAAGCAGTCGGGGGACTATGGGGAGACTGTTGACTGAATAGGTTCGATCAGGGTAGAAGGGCTTATGGTAAGTCCTAAAGTGTCCCAGATTCCATAAGGTTGAGCGGAGGGAGATTGAGTTATTGTGAGGTGTAATACTACAAGTGAATAGAAGATTCTAGTTTGAATTATTCATTGTCTTCTACTCTAGCGGTTAACACTCAAAGTGTTCGATTCCAGTCCCCTGCGAAACACGTCCATGACCGGTCAGAGATGTGTATTAGCGTACGAGCTAATGACATGTGGTATCAGATCCATACTCTTCTGAAGAGTTATCCACTATGGGAGAGGATCCATGGCGTACGCTAGCATGTTAGCTTCTGAAGAAGGCACAACTCCAAATAGACCACAACTCTTCAACGAAGAAAACTATACTCATTGAAAGAACATTATGGAGCTCCACATCAAATTTGAAGATCTAAGAATCTGGTGAGTGATCATCATTGGCGAGTATACAATCAAAGATGCTCAAGGTAACCCCTTCTCTGTAGACATTATGACAGAGGACCAAGTGAAGAATCTAGTCTTCAATGCTAGAGCTATCAAACTTCTCCATTGTGCACTATTACCGAAGTAGTAATTAAACATCTCATCTCTTAGATCATCAAAGGAGATTTGGAAGACACTTGAGGTTAACTATAAGAGTAATGCGGAGATAAAGAACACACTCATTGAGCTTATACTTACACATTGGGATCTTTTCAAGAAGGAGGGGAAGAAGTCCATCTTAGAGGTGCATACTCGGCTCACAAAACTCACAAATGAGACGCTTGTGCCTGGGAGAGCCATTACCAACGAATATCAAATAAGGAAGTTCCTTAGATCACTTCCAGCATCCTTTGACAACAAAGGTAAACACAATGTAGGAGGTCCATGACTTGTCCAAGATGTCACTCAATGACATGTTAAGGTCACTCATGGCCTTTGAGATGAAGTTGCAGCAAAAGAATACCGAGTCAATCAAGAGGGATAAGGGAAAAAGATTAGTTCTTCAAGTTGCCGGGGAAAGTGAATCTGAATCTGACTTGGATGAAGACGAAATGGTCTTATACGCCAAGAAGCACTTCAAGAAGATGTTTAATCGAAACTTCAAGAAGAAGAGTGAGTTGAGAGAACCTGTTGATCAACAAAAAAGGCAAAAGACAAGTGCTTTGGGTGCAACAAGCGAGGAAACCACATAATGGATTGTCCACAACGACCACTAGAGGTTAAAGACAAGTTCAAGAAGTCAGCCAGACCTCAGTTCAAAAGAAACAGAAGAATGAGGCTCTCGTGGCTGCGTGGGGTGCGACTGACGACAGTACAGAGATGAGAAGGCCAACCTTTGCATAAAGAATGACGGTCTGGACAAGGACCTTGACCATCTATGTTTGGTCATGGGCTATGAGGCATCTGATAAGTCTGTTGCTGAGCAGTCCAAGGACAAACAAGACCAAGAAAAGGTAAATTATCACAAACATAGAAAGAAAATTGTTAATTCTGAATTACCCGGTCTTAGAAAATTCACCAAAATACTTGTTCATCAAATATAAGAGTATGACAAGGTCAATGAAGAGTTAGTTGGTGAAAATGAAAGTTTTGAGGCACAGTTAAAAGATGAGTGCGTAGAGAATCTGAAAAACATTGTTAAGAAACTTCAAGATAGTTATAGTGAATTGCTCACAACTCATGAAAAATTGAAATTTGAGTTAGACAAAACTGCAAGGAAGTTAAGAGTCAAAGAAAAACAACTTGATGATGGCGAACTTATAGTTACACTTAACAAAGGTGAACATGCACTAGTTTGCCTGAGAGAAAAACTTAAAAATGTTGAGAAAGAGAACAACGAAGGAAACCAGAGAAGGCCCTCTTGGAATTGTAGGCAACCTTGAGCAACCGTCAGGGACTAGTCGGTGAGGTATGTGTACCCTCTGCAGACAACCCGGTCACAAATACCATCTTCTCGGAAAAAGCTTTTGTCCCAAGTGCCTCACATTCAATTCAAATCATTCAAGACCAATCGCTTATCCATAAACATTCTGGCCCAAAGGCCACATTCTCAAAGTATCCAGGCTCTAGTGTCAATCCACATTCATGAAACCATTTTGCCCATGCGCCATACTTTCAGTTTAAGAGAGATTCAGTCCCAAGTGCCTCATCCATAGTCTACAAACATTCCTAGTTAACACACTTCGAGAGCCTACTCAGAGTTCATCAGATCCATTTGTTGTGGACAAGAACACGAAAGAAGAAAAGCACGGTAATCTCTATAAACTTCAATGACACATCACAATGAAAAGCTCGAGTCTTCAAGACGGCAGACAGATTGACAGCATTCGAGTTCGAAAAGGAGTATGAGATTTGCATGGATTATATTGCATAACTTGTCGTACATCATTCATGGAAAATTCAAGTCAAAAAATTTTCAAGAATAATTATTTTAAATGAACAAATAAGAAGCATCGGTTTTGTTAAATCGTTCTGCCTCAAGGTCATGAGAAAGTAGCTTTTCCAAGCTCTACACCTTTTAAGATAAGTATATGATCAATTTCCTTCAAATGTCTTTCAAGATGAATGTTCATGAAATAATAATTTTTCTAGCAATAGAACTTAAAGACTTGTTCTTTGTTCCCGAGAAATCGAGCACGTTTTGCAAGATACCGTAACCTATTCCTGAAGCATTCAAGTATCCACAGAAAACACACAACCTTCAAATTATTGTCAAAAACCTCAAAAAAATATTAAGGGCAATCTGAGTTTCGGTTCAATAATTATAAACTCTTGTTTAAACATGTGATCAATTCTTTAAGGGAAACATTCACAAGAGCGTCTTGAGTGGAAAAACCATGAGTGAACGAGCATGTCACTTTTACACGACTCCGGTAAGGCCACTCACAAAGGTGAGGTAAACGGCATAACTCAGACCGATGTAGATAATTTGTAGATTTACTCGTAGATCTGCGAAAAGTAGCAAAGGACAGATACACAACTATCAGGAATGACGAAGCACCTAGGTATAGCACTTCATAGCCAAAATGCTTGAGAATCCCTGACATCAAACCCTAGGCACCCTCATTGAGCATTGCATACATATCCCCCTTTAAAACATTAAGCTCCAAAAAACGAACCGGTTTGTGATGAATATCCGGCCTGGTGACCAAAGGAAGTAAGGAGCTCGACTATCTCAAACGACGTCTAAACCCGTCCAGAAGAAGCAATGATGCAACAAACATGAAAAAGAGATCCACAAATGGTCCCAAAGTGACCCATGATCTAAAGAGCTCACACCAAAACAGCTCAAAAAACTCAAAACCGGAAAATACAAGAACCCCGAAGACAAACTCAAAACTGAGAGGCATAAGAACCCCAAAGCAAGGATAAGAAGGCAAATCTAAAAAACCTCGAAAATCCAAATTTCAACAACAAGATAAATGATGTAAAGGACAATTCTAAAAGCTTAAAGTACAAATCTCAAAAGCAAAGTCAACACAAAGTAGAAAAACGGCTTCAAGACAAGGAAGACAAGTCCGAGAGAAGAAGCATGTAACACCCCAACCCGAAATCCAATAACCTGAACGGCGATCACTCCCAAATAAAATACGATTGCAGCGGAAACAAATACAACAACCGGGCGGTATTACAATGCCGTTGGCCACCCTTATGACCAACAAGGCTAAATCCAAATACAATCTCCAAAAGTCACGGTCTGAATACGAATACAATCCGAGATACTAGGAATCAAACTCTAATGTAAAATACTTAAGTAAAAACAAGTAACTATAAGAAGACTCCCATAGCTTGAATCTACCCCACCTACACTCGGTGTGGTAATCTTCTCAACTTCAGGTACCTGAAAAATGGGGGTGCCCCCAAAGGGGCTCAGCAAACAATGCTGGTATGGAAAACGTGCAGCCCATCGTCTACCGGGCCACACCAACTACTTTGTCGAACACATGCAGTTCATTTTTATAAAGCTGTAAACAAGCATAGTCTGATAATAACAAGTATCCATACAAGGACAATAATGTCACATAGAACAAGTGTAATACCCCCATCCCACATCGGGATATGAGTAGTAATGTGAATAGTTTATAAGGATACATATGAGTTGACTACAGCAATAGGCCTTCCACTTTTCAGCCCAAGTGAGGATTGAGGGCCTAAAGTGGCTAGTTTTCAAGCCTGGATGGCTTGGGAGTTAGGTTGTTGGACAGTTGCTCATATGAGGTGTTACAAATGGTATCAGAGCTGACTCGGGACCGTGCAGGGATGAGCTACCCGACACCTACCGAGGAGGTCCATGGGACTTGGATGTTAGGCTTGCGACGAGGACGTCGCGTTCTTTGAGTGGGGGAGTATGTAATACCCCCATCCCACATCGGGATATGAGTAGTAATGTGAATAGTTTATAAGGATACATATGAGTTGACTACAGCAACAGGCCTTCCACTTTTCAGCCCAAGTGAGGATTGAGGGCCTAAAGTGGCTAGTTTTCAAGCCTGGATGGCTTGGGAGTTAGGTTGTTGGACAGTTGCTCATATGAGGTGTTACAACAAGACTTCAGAAGGTCAAGTTAGCTGAGCTGAATCATTTGATAGCTGTCGGGTCCACACAGTGGGACTGACAGATGTATAAAAGTATATCAATATAGTGGAGGTATAGTGACCCCGTTATAGAGAAAGGTTAGGCAGTTAGTCCCCAGGAGATAACGTAGTTAAACCCTGTACTGAGAGCTGATGGGAAATAGAACCCACGAGAGGAATGAAGTCTTCCTCTCCACTGAACTGATGGGCATTAGAATCCCCCGAGAGGAATAAAGTCTTCCTCTCCACTGAAATGTTCCGTCGCGACGTATAACTGAATAGGAGACGACCTGAGACAGGTACAACTCCTGTAGCATGCATGGCCAGATCCAACTGGGCTCCTCGTTCTCGTAGTATAGAATTGTTAAGTGTCATAAAAAGATGTTAAACAAGAACACAATGGGTATTGTCAATTATCATGTTTAGGATAATGACGTTTGTTATAAAGTGAAGTTAGTGAGAGACTTGCGTACAAGTCCTCGGTATACTGAAACGCGGGTATTTAATCCACTGGTATAGTAGTGTTTGTATGCGTGGGACATACACGTTGTAGTCAGCAACATTCACGCACATAAAATAATACAACAGTGCACAAAAGTAAAACAACAGTTTACATTAATTATCTTGGTCGTTATTTCAAACAACAGATAGCACACAAGCCGGTGTAATCCGGTAGAAAACAGGTTGCAAGAATCCCATACCGTTCACCGTAGACTGTACTTGTTTAATTCCCGGTCAACGTCTGGTCAAACAAAGTCCTAGAATAGGATTAATTGAGAGGGTTAATTTATGTTACCCTTATATAATGATCCTATTGAATCTTTTAACAAATCTCGTATTTGTTATTTCATGTGAGGTTTATTTCTTTTAATTACCTCATGATTTTATGTATAACTTATTTGTTATTCCTTTTGATTTATTTATAAATCCTTTAATGTACATATATGTATTTATTTATTCATGTACTATATTTGTTATTTTTTTTTTGTCTAGCTGACATAACAACTTATAATTCCTTAACTATATTTATATGTCATATATGGACATAAAGTTCTTATAGTTTTCATTATTCCTCCTTTAACCCAAAAGTAATCATTGGTTATCTTTAAATTCCTTATAACTATATAAGTCATAGTTTAAACCTCATAACTCCTTTAATCAAGATTCTTTCTTTCTAATTCCTCCAAATATCCATGTAGGACCTATATTTATTTTAATCTAATTTCTTACCCTTATATTTCGGTTATTTACAAAAAACCACATTAATTCATAAACTTTATATTTAAATTCTAATCTTATCATAGCATAGAGTTTTAACTTCTTATTTAGCTAAATTACAAGGTCACACTAATATTTTGGTATTTAGCTTTTAAATATTATAACTTTCAAAAATTACAACTTAGCCCCTTAAATTCTCGGCCTTAATAATTTATTTCTTATAATTACAATCTAACCACAAAATCTTATAACCTTTACATAATGTCATGTAAACTATAGTTTTAATTTTAATTCTCCATAAATGCCGAATATATATATAAATTCTTAAATTACCAAACTAACCCCAAGGTAATTCAGCTTTGTCATTTATTCTTCCTTAATTACATTTTCATCCCAAAACTTTATAATAGTTTCTTAATAACTTATAAACTATAGTCTAAATATTTAATTCCTTAAAATTTCGAGAGTGAACCTAATAATTCTCTTAATTATGAATTGCCCCTCTTTATGTTCTAAACTTTCATAACAACTTTTATAAATTACATAATAGCCCAAAACTTTATAAAGTGTTACTTTAACACTTGTTTAAATGATCTAAAATTCATAAACTTAATTCCTAACCTTATATTATATCATATATATCCCAAGAATACCCTTAACTCTCGGTTTTTATAATAAACACACTAAACTTTGTAAAAATTACATTTAAGCCATATAACTTAATTAATTAGCCATTTAAGCTCTCATAAAATATTTTTAACTCACCAAACTTTGTGATATAAGTTTATATACCTAAGTAGGTCATTAATACCTATTTATCAATTAAAACATTCGGCCATATTTATTTGGTGACCATATAGTATATAAAAGTGGATTTATATGTCATAATAATTATACATAAATTCATAGGAGTTATATAACTCATGTAAAAATTATTGTAATGTCTTATATAAATTCTTAGCTCAAAAATAAGCATTTTTGCCCTTGATAATTCGGCTTGAATTAATATGTAACATAACTAAATTTTGTGACACAAAAATGTGTCTTAAGGTAAATATTTTCTATATAAGTTATAGATTGTATTTTTGGCATATAATACCATATAGTTTCGGTTTTAATAAACCTAGGAGATGTACATAATTTTTGTATAATTTTTAAAAGCTTAACAAAGCTTATAACATAAGGATTTACTTAGTAAACTTACTTCTTAACAAGGTGGTTAAGTGCTTGAACTCCTCTTGAATCTCCAAGCTTTCTCCAAGGTAATACTGATGCTCCACTTCGGTTATATGCAAGTGTTGAAGGTGTTTAGGAGTTAGATCTTCAATAAAGATCTTAAGTAGATTTGTAAGTAGTTTTACAAGAATTTACCTTAGACTTTTTCTCCTTATAAATTCGGCACTCCTAAGGTAGATGAAGAACAAAGTTTCCTTCATGAAAATGAAGAAGAAAGAAACCTTAGAAGAAGTAGAACTTGGTTACACATAAAAATGTGCTTTAAGGATTTTCAAGCATTAAAACTACCTTAAGATAACCTTGAAATGCTCCTTGGATTAATGTTGGTTTGGACAACCTCCTTGGAGAACTAATTGATGCCGAATGCTTATTGATGTGCTAGGAAGAGTTTTGCTTCAAGGCTTGACAAGAGATGCTAGGAAATTACCTTAAAGATGAAGATAGAAGTTAAAACTCCATTAATGGACTTAAGAGCTTCAAAGGAAGAAGATGAAGCAAGAAGAGAGAGGAGGGAGCCTTACCAATTCGTTGATGAAGAGTGCAAGGAGGGAAATGAGACTAAACTCACGTATAAGGTAAGAGAATGCAATTTGGAATTGATTTTTGTTTTGTCAATTTTTAATGTCAAATGACTATTCTTTTCTTTAGTTTATTCCTTGGGTTATTGGCTCAATAAATGCCCATGTTATCTGCATAATTTCGGACATGTGGGGTGACAAGGCAAGATGGAGAAAATAATGGGAGCTAGAAGACAAGGTAAGTTAGGTAAGGTATATTCTCTTGATTTTTCTATGTTTTGTGCTTGTCTTCTTCTCCTCTTGTAGATGAACGAATTCAAGGGGTAAAATGAGGTGTCTCAATCGACATTGAAGAGCCAAGGAAGAGCAAAGGAAGGTCACATGGAGAAAAGAAGTCAAAAGGTGGAATCTAGATCTACTTTTTACCTTTTTGCATTTTGTTTTCTTCCTAGCTCACATGGCCTTATTCCAATGCATAATTTCGACAGCTTGGTGGTCAAATGAGACCTACATACTTTGACATTAATTAATATAACACATGGGAAGGTGAGTCACCATGTTCTATGCCTTTTATAAACTTTAAATGCAAATTTTATACTAGTTTTTGGGCATAACTTCGGCCCCTATAGAGAGCCTTGTTGACTAGTCTCTCCAACTGATTTAGAAGGTCATTTTAACCCTATTTAAGATTACCAATTCGTGGCATGTCAAAAACTACAAGGCAATTGCGTAAAACGCGTTTTCGTGACACCCGAAGGTGTGTTTTTGTGCTCTAAGGAAATCTTTGGGAACCAAATTGTTTTTATGAGTTACAAGTGTTTGTAAACGCTTATTATAGTAAATAAACATATATTAAGATGTTACATTGAGTCATATGGGGTTACATTAACCCATGTCATAATTTACGGGCCATCGGGACACTCCCGGGCAAAAAGGAGCGCTAAGAAATCCTCCTGTGGTTTTTGTTGAATTTTGAGAAACCACTTCGTGGGTTCTCTTTAGAATGGTTAATATTGATGTTAGGAACTCTAGGAATTAATTTTTATAGGAGTTCGTGCCACCTCGGCACTCCTCCGGACTTTTCGTGCTTTAAGGGACGTGCGTGAGCACTCCCGCGCGTTTTGCGTTTTTGACTGAATATAGCTTAGGGAATATGTTTATATATTCATATAATAGTTGTATGATCATTTGGTTTGAATATTAGAGGGTCATACAAGGTCATGCTTGACCATATGCTTCTAAGGCGTTTTAGCGTTTATGGAGAAACGACTGTTTTTACGTAACGTTCTCATGCATGGGTTTGCATGCGTACGTGAAATGATTTATAATAGGATTATTTTCCATTAAATAATGGTTTAATAATATTAATTATATTTGGGGTATTTCAAAGCAAGTTGCAGCTTTGGTCACCCTCAAGCTCCACATACCTTAAAATATCCCTTCATGGTCCTGTTGTCTTATATGACACCCCATGGCCCCGTTATAAGCCTCAAAGACTTCCAACTTGATAGTTGTGTATCTAATCAAGTGAAAGTAACAGATCAAATGTGTACATCCAACAAATATCGAATTTAATGGTCTAGAGGTTATGACCGTAAGTAATAAACGAGTGCAAACACCAAACACACCGACTGTAGGTAGCACCACATTGAAAACATAAGCCTTGACCCTGTGAGGACGAGGCATGTTGACACGTTTAATCAAAATATACTGGGGGCAATCGATTGGAACCTTTAGCTCAGATTGTCTAAAGAAAATATTGGGGGCAATTTTACAACGCCTAGTGGAACTTGAGCCTTAAGCCCGTTAGAAGCCTTAAGCACCACAACAACACAAACACCACTTCACCTCAGGCTCGTCAAAGTCCTGAACGACATTCATACATCATACCACCATAAAACATTGCAGGCTCATTATAAGCCCTGTCTTCCACCATTTCGTTTAGGCTCGTCATAAGCCCTGACCACCACAAAAATACCAGACTTGTCATAAGCCCTGACCTCTATCATTTCATCCAGGATCGTCATAAGCCCTGACCTTCAACATTTCACCTAAGCTCATCATAAGCCCTAACCGCCAAAAAGACCCATAGGCTAGTCATAAGCCCCTGACCTTCAACATTTCACAGGATCGTCATAATCCCTGATCTTTGCGCAACTCTCAGGCCCATCATAAGCCCTCACCATCTCAGAAATTACCACCACACATCATTTCAAAGAGCGTGTTCATCTTTTTACAGCAATGCATAAGTTCTCAATCATCGCCACGTTGGGCATTCCCCACAATCAGTTTTTCACATTTTGGACTAGGTTCGGTCCCTATATGCACCCGGGTTTTGGTTCCATTTCTCACATTTTAGAATAGGTTCCGGTCCCTAGATGCACCCTGGGTTCGTTTGCATTTCTCATATTTTGGAAAAGGTTCTGGTCCTTAGATGCACCTGGGTCATATCTTTCATCACATCCTCACACCAAGCATTACATCACGAAACACACTCCATCATCACAACATTTGCATGACAGGTTGCCGAAGCCTCGTGTAGTTTGGCCAAGTTGACGAGGTCAATAAATCCTCTTATGTTATGTCAGCTTGTTTAGAGATCAACGAATGGTGGGCGAAGAAAATAAGTCCTCATAGTTATACCAGGAGTTATCCCTGCACATCGATTGGGGGCAATGGCAATATGTCCACATTGGGTCCAATCGGGAGCATTTGGACGGGTTTTGGTCCCTAGACGCATCCGAGCATGGGCAGGTTTTGGTCCCCAAAAGCATCTCATTCATTCTCTTTTACTCATGGCTGGGTTTTGGTCCCCTAGAAGCATCCGAGTCATCTTCATTTTCACATTGGATGAATTTCGGTCCCCTAGAATAATGCAAGTCATCTTCATTTTCGCATTGGACGGGTTTCAGTCCCCAGAAGCATCCAAGTCATCTTCATTTTCGCATTGGAAGGGTTTTGATCCCTAGAAGCATCTTAGTCGTCTTCATTTCAGCATAGAGGGGTTTTGGTCCTTAGAAGTATCTGAATCATCTTCATTTCGCATGGATGGGTTTCGGTCCCCAAAAGCATCCAAGTTGCATCGCATCTCAATTGGCACAGGTCCAGGCCCCTAGAAGTGCTTGGGAAGCATCCCCCCTCTTTCCATTTAGGTAATGCGTGTTAGAATAGCCCGAAATTTTTATAAGTAGTCATGGCGTTAGAATAGCCGACATATTTATAGGAAGTTAGTGTCTTAGAACAGCTAGGCAATTTCCCATCATCGACATATTATAGGTAGTCAGCGCCTAGTAAGGGCATTAGAATAGCCGACATTTTTTATAGGTAGTCAGCTCCTTAGAACAAGTTGAAAATTTTCCATCATCGACATCATTATAGGCAGTCAGCGCCTTAGAAAAGGTCGGTAATTTTCCATCATCGTCATTATTATAGGCCGTCAGCGCGTTAGAATAGCTCGGTAATTCTTCTTCTTTTCTTCTTTCTTTTTATTTTCCCTTTTTTTTCTCTACATGTGTCATCTGCTCTTTGTTGTGTTGGACTCCCCCCCCCCCCCACACACACACCTTTTCTTCTTTCTTTTCCTTTTATGCTCTTTACCGTAATTCTACTGTTTATGGGGCCTTGTCCGAACTTGTCCGGACATAAGTTGAATGTCTACACTGCTGCTCTCGGCTTGTGTTCGGGCATGCAAGGTTAGACGCATGTCAAGATGCAACTTGTACAGACTCTAGATTCTATATTATAGCTCCAATTTGAGATTCGTTTGCGCCCACACGTAGCTAGGTTTTCCTCATTAAGCAATAAATATGTAAGAAACCAATAAAACAAAAACTTGCTTAAGTGAAGAAATGAGCATGATAAACATTGATAAAATAAATGCACCCCTAAAGCATGCTCATTTTTTCACTCATCAAGAATAGTATGCACATTTCATTCTGGTGAAGCATCCTTATACTGCTAAGGAAATATGAGTGATTTTTGTGCAAAAGGTAATGCACCTACATGGCATTCCACAATCTATAGTTTCTGGTCCTGATCTGATTTTGTGAGTTCTTTTTCGAAAGAGATTTTTTGGTTGGCTGGTACTTCTCTTCGAATGAGTTCTACATACCACCAGTAGACCGATGGCCAAATAGAAGTGGTTAATTGATGTCTTGTGAACTCTCTCAGAGGCTTCTCTTTTTGAAGCCAAATAATTGGCTGAAATCTCTTTCTTGGGCTGAATACTAGTATAACACCAGTTTTCATTCTAGCACTAGAACAATTCCCTTCTTTACCTTGTATGGACGTGATCCATTAGTGATACTTCGCTATAGTCCGTTGAGTTCTCTTATATAGGAGGTTGACATTCAGCTTTTTGAGCATGATACAGTGCTGGATGAGTTGAAGGGGCAACTTTCTAAAGTGTATCAAGGATGAAACATATAACATACAAGCACAGAAGAGATGTTCAGTTTACTGTTGGAGATATAGCTTATCTGCGCATTCATCCTTATCGATTCAATTCGCTGGCCTAAAAACGAAATGCCAAGCTTAGCCCACGTTGTTAGCTCACATTCACCATACATTTCATGTCTCCTTGTCGTGCAAGATGTTACTTGGTGCTGATACACTTGTCTATGCCCCAGTTGATTTGACTAAAGATATAGAAATGCTTATGAAACTTGCTGCTGTATTAAATTCTCGACTTTCTACTGATGGGAGGGACACAGAGGTGTTAATCAAGTGGGGTCTTACTTTCTCTACTAAAGGAGCAATTCCCTAATTTTTCTTCTCACCTTGAGGACAAGATGGAAATTCAACACGAAAATAATGTTGGACATTTTGATCATGTTTATTGTAGAAGGCATTAGTTTTGGTGTTATCGTGTTACCTGAGATGTTCGTTATAATATTTTATTTCTTATTTCCATTTCAATAACGATAACTGTCCTAGTTATTTTTTTGAGGAAAGAAAGAAAGCCAAAAAACTAAGTGACTAGGGTGGTAAATCGTCAGAAAAGATCTCAAGCACTTGAATAGGGAAGTTGTCCCACCACACTAAGGACTATCCCAAAGGGGCAAGACGCGTGCAAGCATCCGCTGCCCTGTTAGCTGAGCGGCGAATGAAAGAGAAGGAGATCGCATCGGCTCGGGAAGAAGCATCGTGGATCTCGGACAACGCTGGAGCAATCTCACGCGAAGGATCCTGAAGGTCAGCAATAAGGAAGACACGGGCCTTGGAATCTAACTCCACTTCTAAACATCCGAACTTTGCTGAAAGAGTGGTTTGGAGACCGAAGACAACTGTCTGTGCCTCCGCAACAACCACAGGAAGGATAGCTCCCAGGTTCTTTGAGCCACACGCAATAACTTTGCCATAGTCATCTCTGAGAACAAAACCAATCCCTGTATTGGATTTCGAGGAGATACTAGTATCCACATTTAATTTAAAGAAACCCACTTTCGGCAGGGACCAACTAATACTACCCGAGACCGGGGAAACACATTTCCGAAGTGAGAGCCCATGCTCAAGACCAAAAGAGAGAGGCCTGACTGCACTTTCTCCTCAAACTTGTAAGGGGGAACCCATTAAGGATTCATATTTACCCCACCAGAGCGCCCTTAACCGAGTAACGAGCTCTACAAAGGAGTCTTTATAGAGCTCAAGAGCACACCAAGCGAGTCAATACCCAGGGGACGAATAGTGGTCCCGAGGAAGGAGAGAGAGGAGACCAAGATGATCAAGATCCTTCCAACATGGCTTAACAAAGGAACACACGTAGAAGGAATGGTGAAAAGAGTCTCTAGCCCCATAGAGTTTGCAATGGGGATCCTCAATCTGTCGAGAGCGAAGGGATTCCCCACAAGCAAGGGCCCCTGACCAGAACCTCTAACCAAAGAGCTTAATCCTCTAAGGGAGGGAGCTAGAGCGGAGGAGGCGAAGATTTAGGGAGATGAAAGAGCTAGACGAAGAGATAGATGTACCTGGGTCGGAGTCCAGCAAACAAAGAAGATGATAACTAGACTTAACAGAGTATTTGCCATTCTTTGTGAAGTACCAGGATAGCATATCAGATTCAGCCTGTGGGAAAGTTAGGGTGTCCTCGATAGCTTCCCAATCAACTGGGTCGACCACTGCTTTGATACGATCAAGGTCCCACCTGCCTGAGAGTTGGTCAAAAAAGTCACCCACACGGGCCTCCTCAAGACTTGTAGGGGCCTTGGAGACCAATTTGTAGGAGAATGGCCGACAAACCCAAGGATCCATCCAGAATATTACCTTATCCCTTTTGGCGACTCTCCAAATAAGTCCCTTTTTCAAATAATCAATAGAAGAGAAAATAGAACACCAAGATCTACTACACCTCCCAGACACAGAGGCGTCAAGAATATCACAGGTTGGAAAATATTTTGCCTTCAGAACCTAACCGACCAACGAGGAAGGGTGGGAGAGAAGCCTCCAACTTTGCTTCATCAAAAGCGACATGTTAAACTTCTCAAGATCTTTAAACCCCAAGCCACCCTTTTCAGGCTTTGAGCACAACTGTTGCCATCTGACCCAGTGAATACCCTTGTGGGCCAAGGAGCTAGCCCACAAGTAGTTTGAAAAGCAAGAATGAAGATCTAAGTAGTTTGAAAACAAGAATGGAGATCTTTAATAGTCTTGGATGGAAGCTTTAAAAGAGACACAGAGTAACACGGGATAGCCTAGAGAACAACCTTGATAAGGATGCCACGCCTTGCCTGGGAGATACGGCCCTGCCAACTATGGATGAGTCTCTTGACTTTCTCCACCAGAAATTTGAAGTCAGAAGTGCGAACTCTACCGAGGTCACCAGGCACTCCCAAGGTATTTATGAAAGCCCTGAACCTTTATAATTCTAAGAAGACGAGCAATCTCCACCTTGCATTGTTCTGACATATTAGCGGAATCTCCGATTTAACCCTATTGATAATCTGACCAGAGCTACTGGAGAAGTCCTCAATGATTCCATGAATACATGAAAGGTCATCGCTACCGGCTCGCGAAAGGATAACAGAATCATCTAGGAAAAGGAGATGAGAGATAGAAGGGGAACCCCTGCAGATTTGGATGCTTGAAAACAACGGATTCTCCTCGGCCAGCTTAAGCGCATAGGAGATGGACTCAAGATATAGAATGAACTGATATGGAGTGATCGGTCCCCCTGCTTGAGGCCCCGTGAAGGGTGAAAAACCGGACCCTGAGAGCCATTGATCAGAATAGACATAGAGACCGAGGTGATACAATTAAAAACTGAAGAGAGCCATTTATCCGGGAAACCCATTCTACGTGAAATCGAGAAGAGAAAGTCTCACTTGACCCGGTCGTAGGCTTTCGACATATCAAGCTTCAGAGCTACCGCCCCATGCTTAGAAGTGCAGGAGGCCTTGAGGTAATGGAAAGCATCTTGAGCAATTAAAATATTGTCTGTAATTAACCGGCATGCAACGAAAGTAGATTGCTCAAGCCAGATCAAGCTTGGGAGAAAGGGCTTAAGCCTGTTAGCAAGTACTTTGGAGACAATCTTGTACAAGACATTGCATAAAGAGATCGGGCGATAATCTGAGGGTCCCGAAGGAGATGAACCCTTAGGGATGAGAATAACGATAGTGTGGTTGAGACCGGGGGAATGGGACCCCATTAAGGATATCCAGGATAGCTCGAGTCACGTCATGGTCTACCATACCCCAGAACTTCTTGTAGAAATAGACATTGAAACCATCCGGGCCAGGGGCCTTCCTACCATCCATCTGGGAGAGGGCATCATGCATCTCAGGCTGGACCTTGTCTTCAATGACTGCGAGAAAGTGCTGATTAATATCTCTCTCAGAGTGCATAAAGAGTTCACGGAAATAGGAAGTAGCATACATCTCTAAATCAGCCTGCATTGACCATAAGTGGCCCTGCTCATCAGTAAGCTCAAAAATAGTATTCTTTTTTCCTACGCATAGACGCTTGGCGGTGGAAAAAGGAAGTATTCCTATCTCCCTACCGAATCCAAGATTGGCGGGATCTTTGGTGCCACATAACTTCCTCCTTGATCAGAAGACCCTCAATATCACATAGAAGAGCTTTTTTACTTGCCAAAGCCAGAGGATTCGAGCGCCCAGTCCACCGAGCGAGATCTTTCTCATTATCCGATGTAACATCCCATCTCCTAATACCATGATCATCGCCCTAAGTCCATCTCGTACATTAAGAACGCAGCGGAAAAGTTCTACTAAATTGGTGTTACCGTCGTTAGTCACCCACGTGACTAACTAGGCCTATTCTCTTAACAAGTCATGGTCTGACTAACCGGATAATTACTCGAGGATATAAAACATTACAATCCATAAATCACAGCTTATACCGAGTATCTCATATCCTAATACATCATACTAACATCTCATCAATTACTAAACGAGTGTACATGCACAACTCGTGCAACAAATGTTGAAATACCCCAAACCTTAATATATTAATGAACTATCTAATTAGGATTGATAAGTGTGAAACATATAGGCTTTTTAGGGTTTAAATACCTTATAATTTGTAACGATTCAGGCAATGTTTCCCACTTATTATGTGTTTTTCCTAAGATTGATGTTTTGATAAGAACTGATGTGTTATATATGTTAAATGCAGGAAAAACCCAGGAAATAAAGATTATACATCATAAGGATTACAACACAACAAACGGGGAACAAATCAGGAGAAGAGACAAAAATTGGTCTTGTCCGGATCAGTTTGGCCGGACACAAAGCCGGACATCTCTTGTCCGGATATGCTTTGGCCGGACGCAAGCCGGACATGACTAAAATTCCAGATCCGAGAGTTCGCGGTGCAGATCTAAAACTCTGTGTCACGTCCGGATCCGGACACGATCCGGACACGATCCGGACGTCACACAGAATTGAAAAATAAAAATGCACGCATGATAAAGCCTTTCGGCTAATTATCGAGCAGCGAACAGACAGTCGGCATGGAAACAGGGGAGCGGCGCACTGCAACATTATTAACTACGCTCCATCCTCAATCAATGCCTCAATAAGCTACCCTTTACCTAATCTGTGTTTCCTTCTAACCCTATATAAACACCCCTGCCTTCATTCCAAACCGTACCTGACTTCACAGTCTCCTTCCTCTCTAATCCTCTCACTCACCATACGCTCCATCTCCATTCTTCTATCTCCTCCATAAACCTGCATAGCTCACTCACGAACTCACGAATTCATCTGCTATCTCACAAACATACCTTCGTAAACCTCCGCTCATATCCCGTATCCATTTCGCGACATTTTAGCCGTGTCCGACCCTTGTCCGGATCCGGACACCCATTCCACCCACGTCCGGATCGCGTCCGACCCAGACAGATCCGGACATCTCACGTCCGCCCTTGTCCGACCCTCCAGCCGGACACCTCACAAATTCACCAAAATTCCACTTTCGCCCCATTTCACCCAGTTCACTCCATTATCACCAAGACCAACCTTCAAGCCAGCACAGCGCAAGGACAAAGGACGGAGCGAGCAAGAAGATCTTCGTAACAGATGATTTCTTCTAACTCTCTCTCATTTATTATTATAATCGCTATGTCTAGCTAAGAGGATTTACTCTAGGGGAAGGGATGTTGTAATTAGTTAAACTCTGCATTTTTGCTGCTTGTTGAGACAATTTGGATTGTTCAGGTTAATGCTTTTAAGTGCTTTTAATAAACGTTGAATTTATTATAAGCCCTCGAATCATGTTATGATCAGATAAGGTGATTAGCATTGACGGTCCTATTAACCTGTTACCTGTGATAATTGCAATCGGATAGATTACTTTAGTCACTAGGAGCTTTAGTCCGGATTAAAACCAGACTAGTAATTCTGTGCATAAAACCATCTAGATATACTTGCTAGGTCTAGACTAGAACTACATGCCCTGTCTAGATGAGCTATCTGGAATTAAGACTTAATACAGAATAGATAATTGAGAATTACAAGCCGATCCAAGTCTCCACTTAAGCAGTAGAATATGCAGAACCTAGCTAGTGAAACAACTCCCTGAACCTAGAGTACCGTTCACACTCCCAAAACTATCACTTTAATTTATCTGCTATTTACTTTCTTGTTATATTTTGAAACCCAAAACCAAAACAAAACCCCTTTTGAGTTAACCATTACCTAAGGCTAGACTTACTTATCAAGTCCCGTGGATTGACACCCGGTCGCTTCATTGAATTACTATACTATTTCGACCGGGATTTTTGCAACCTGACGATCTATTGAACTATTGAATTCTAGGATTATTTCTAGTTTTAATATACAAATAAATCGTTTGCAAAATGGCGCCGTTGCCGGGGACTTGACTTTTGTCTAGTCCCTAGCCTTGGTTAATTCGTTACTTTATTGCAACACACTGTTTATAATTGTTTGTTTTGTAATATATTTTGATTTTAATTTATTTTGTGTGCCATTTTATACAATTGTTTTTCATTACTTTAAAACTCACTCATTTTGTTCCTTTCTCTCGGGCTGATTATAAGCACCTAGTGGATGCGAAGAACACGCTCAACTGGTCCCCCGGATACAGACTTCGATCCTGAAATCGAAAGAGTATACCTCCAAGCTTTGAGAACAAGAAGGCAGCTTGACTTCAATATGGCAGGAAATCATGACCAAATTGGAGCAGGTGCAGTGGCCCAATACACGATGGGAAGGATAAACAGACCACCAGCCACACCAAGACGAGGGCCAGTGGTTCTACCCAATCTAACTGCAGAACTTATAGCCGATTGGCAAAAGGTAAAACCTTCTCACCAATCCAATGCTGTTAGAAATCACCCTGCAGGTACTTTTTCAGGTGCAGACCCATCGGATGCATTGGACCATGTACATCGCTTTCTGGTGCACTTGGACTCTCTTGGCTTATCTCAAGGATTGGAGGAGTACGCCAGATTGAGCCTGTTCCAGCACAGCTTATCAGGAGAAGCCTCGAAATGGTTCCACAGACTACCACCAGGCATCATTACCACCTGGGAGCAATGATGGACAAATTCTACGAGAAGTACATTCCCATCTCCCGGACACGACAAATGATTGCCGACCTGATGGCATTCAGACAGAAGGGTAATGAGACAGTCTGTGAGGCGTGGGACCGATTCAAAGAGCTACTCCGCCAGTGCCCTCACCATGGTCAGGACATCACTTCACTAGCTCAGGGATTCTTCCAGGGGTTAAAAGACGAACACAGAGGCGAGATAAGATCCGCCCTAGGAGGAAACCTGCTAGCAAAGAGGGGGAGGATTTCATGGCATCTATGGAGTCCTACTGTGAGGAGCTTCGCCATGGAGCAGCAGTGGAGGACGAGTATTCTCGATAGGTCAGAGTTCTTCCAGAGCTCCAGACCCGATGATGGAACAACTAGCCTCCGAGCAAGCACAGATGAGGACCACGATGGGAAGCATGGCGAAAATGCTTGAACAGCTCACCATGGGGCCAACCACCAGGCAATCCGCCAAGAAAATCTCTACAAACGAAGCTGCTGCTCTCAGTGGGATGCACACGACTATGAGGACTGCCCACTAGTAGCCGAGATGAGGCAAACCGAGGAGGCCAATGTAATAGGCCAGTTCAACAACAGGCAACCCTGGGTGCAGAATCAGCACCAAAATCTGAGGTACGGAAATCCTAACAATGCACTTAATTCACATCAAATGCAGCCTCAGAGGACGAATCAGGGGGGACCACCCGGTTTTTCAAGGCCTCAATATAATCAATTCCGGCCACAGCAACCTCAAGCTCAGCAACCATCTTTGAGCTCAAACAATGCCAGTCTAAGGAGATGGTGGATAACTGATGGCTTCTCAAGAAAAGCAAACGGTAATCAACCAGAACTAGAGAACGCCATGGTGGAGATGCAAGGAACAATGAGTCAGTTGACTCAATTCTCTCACAGCAGAGACCTTCTGGATCATTGCCTTCCCAACCAGAAACCAATCCAAAGGAGCAGTTGAAGGCAGTGTGGTCTCAGACGAAGACTGTGAGGATTCTGAAGAAGCAGCAGCAGTTACCCTGAGAAGTGGGAGGAACTTACAAAGACCAAGTGACAGGGAGCCGTACTGATGAAGAGACCGAGCCTCTTTCTAATACCGCCGGTGCACCATCAGGGCATCCTGCCCCTCCTGAGGTAGTTTCTGAGGAGACCCAGGCTCCTATTCCTTCTTCCTCTCTTTCTGCTGTTAAAAATAAAAAGGGGAAAATATCTGCAAAGAACTTCCATTTCCAAACCGTCTCAAAGAGCGAGAGCTCGATGAGCAATTTGGAAGATTTTTAGATGTTTTTAGAAAGCTGACTATCAATATCCCTCTTATTGATGCGATTAAGCAGATGCCGAATTATGCTAAATTTGTAAAGGATCTGATTTCGAATAAGAGGAAATATAAAGAGAAGGACACCATCCAGCTGACCGAAACTTGTTCAGCAGCTCTCCGACAGATGCTGCCTCCAAAGCGTGGTGATCCTGGTCAGCCCATCATCCCCTGTTCAATTGGAGACATGGATTGCGGATACGGTCTCTGCGATCTAGGAGCGAGCATCAACCTGATGCCATACACCATGTTTAAAAAGCTTCATGCGGGTGAGCTCGTTCCCATTCATTTCAGACTCCAGTTAGCTGATAGATCATCGATCACACCAGAGGTATGGTTGAAAATGTAGTTGTTAGTGTGGGTAATTTTTCTTCCCCGCTGATTTTGTGATCCTTGACATGGATGAAGATGTTGAGGTACCTCTGATTCTAGGTAGACCTTTCCTCAGAACTGCAAAGACTGTTATTGATGTTGACAAGGGGAAGATTACCTTGAAATTTCATGATGAAGAATTAAGCTTTGATATAAATAAGATGATGCAGAAAAACACTTCTTCTCAAGCTGTTTCTCTGCTGATTTAATTGATAATTCTTATGATCTTGATGATGACTACAGGATTGATTCTTTTAATTCTTTGTTTAAGTTTTCTGATACTTTAGAGCAGGTAATAAGTCGATCCATTGAGGATGACAAAGACAGTTTGAGATGGCCTCGGTCGTCCAGCAGCTGAATCACGGGAAATCATACTTTCGTTCCTCCTCTCCTCCTGTGGAAAAGTTGGATCGATCCATCCAAAGACCCATACCTTCAATAGAGAAGCCTCCTACCTTGGAACTTAAATCTCTCCCCTCCCATCTCAAATATGTTTTCTTGGCAGAGGGTAACACCCTGCCTGTTATTATCTCTGCATCTTTGTCTATTTTGCAGGAATCTAGACTTCTGGAGGTGCTAAAGAAACATAAAAGTGCCATGGGTTGGACAGTTGCTGACATCAAGGGGATTAATCCGGGTTTCTGCACACACCGGATTCATATGGAGGAGAATTACAAGGCAGTGAGACAGCCTCAGAGAAGGTTGAATCCAAATCTAAAGGAGGTGGTCAAGGCCGAGGTACTAAAGCTTCTTGATGCAGGTATTATCTACCCTATTTCTGACAGCCAGTGGGTATCTCCAGTCCAGGTTGTTCCAAAGGGGGGATAGTAGTGCAGTGCCAAATGAGAAAGGTGAATTGGTACCCCAGAGGCAAACCACAGGTTGGAGGATGTGCATCGATTACCGGCGCTTGAATGAGGCCACAAGGAAGGACCATTTCCCACTACCGTTTATTGATCAAATGTTGGAGCGGTTAGCTGGGAAGGAGTTCTACTGCTTCCTTGATGGGTATAGTGGTTATTTCCAGATTCCCATTGCGCCAGAAGATCAGGAGAAGACTACCTTCACCTGTCCTTATGGTACTTTTGCTTACAGGAGGATGCCCTTTGGTCTCTGCAATGCTCCAGCCACATTTCAGAGATGTATGATGGCATTTTTAATGAATTTATTGAGAAAAGTATTGAAGTGTTCATGGACGACTTCTCTGTCTATGGACAAAGCTTCGATGTTTGTCTGGAGCAATTAGACCTGATCTTGGCTCGTTGTGAGGACACTAACCTTGTGCTGAATTGGGAGAAGTGCCATTTCATGGTACAAGAAGGAATTGTGCTTGGGCATAAGGTGTCAAGAGAAGGCCTCCAGGTGGACAAGGCCAAGATAGAGGTAATAGAAAAACTGCCCCCACCAACTTCAGTTAAAGATGTAAGATCTTTCTTGGTCATGCAGGGTTTTACAGGAGGTTTATACAGGACTTCTCAAAAATTGCAAACCCCTGTCAGATCTGCTCAGAAGGATATCAAGTTTCAGTTCACAGAGGAGTGCTTGACAGCATTTCAGACTATCAAAGAGAAGCTTGCTCAGCACCAATTGTGGTCCCACCAGATTGGTCTGAACCATTTGAGATCATGACGGATGCAAGCGACTATGCTGTTGGCGCTGCACTATGTCAGAAGAAAGATAAGATGCTGAGGGTAATCACTTATGCTAGCAAGACCTTAATTGATGCACAGAAAAATTATACTACTACAGAGAAGGAGTTGCTAGCTGTGGTGTTTGCTCTGGACAAGTTTCGACCATATCTGCTTGGAAGCAAGGTGATAGTCCACACGATCATTCAGCCCTCAAGTATCTTTTTCAGAAGAATGAATCGAAACCAAGACTTCTGAGGTGGATCTTACTTCTCCAAGAATTTAATCTAGAAGTTGTGGATAAAAAAGGGAAGCTGAATGGAGTTGCTGATCACCTATCTAGACTTCATATCCCTGATGATGGAATCCCGATCAACGAATTCTTCCCTGATGAGACGGTGTTCAAAATTGGAAAAGTAGATGAACCATGGTATGCTGACTAGTAATTATCTTGCTACTGGTTTAATTCCTCATGACTACAGCTATAACCAGAGGAAGAAATTCTTGTCAGAAACCCGCCATTATATCTGGGAGGATCCATATCTGTTTAGGATCTGTGCTGATGGCTTGATGAGGCGATGTCTTCCAGATAAGGAGATCCAGAGTGTAATCGAATTCTGTCATGCTAAAGAGCAGGTGGCCATCATGGTTATACAAGAACAGCTGCAAAGATATTGGAGTGTGGATTCTACTGGCCTACTCTACATAAAGATGTCCACCATTTCTGTTCCCATTGTGACCCCTGTCAGAGGATGGGAAACATCTCCAGAAAGCATGAGATGCCTCAGAAAGGTATTCTTGAGGTAGAACTTTTTGATGTTTGGGGCATAGATTTCACAGGCCCTTTTCCCTCATCTCATGGAAATCAATACATCCTGGTAGCTGTAGATTATGTCTCAAGTGGGTAGAAGCTATTCCATGCCACAATGCTGATTCCAAGACAGTGGTGAAATTCCTGAAGAAACACATATTCACCAGATTCGGGGTGCCCAGGGCAATTATCAGTGATGGTGGCTCCCACTTCTGCAACCGAGCTTCGACTCCTTAATGAGTAAATATGGGGTGACCACAAGGTAGCACTACCTTACCACCCCCAAACTAATGGTCTGGCAGAAGTGACTAATCGAGAGCTGAAATGGATCCTACAGAAGACTGTAAATGCATCCAGGAAGGATTGGTCAGTTAAATTAGATGATGCTTTGTGGGCATACAGGACTGCTTTCAAGACTCCTATAGGTATGTCTCCTTTTAAACTTGTGTATGGAAAAGCTTGCCATCTTCCAGTCGAATTAGAGCACAAAGCTTACTGGGCATTGAAAGCCCTGAATTTTGATATGCACACTGCTGGAGAGAAAAGAAAATTTCAACTATCTGAACTAGAGGAACTCAGAGAGCAAGCCTATGACAGTTCCAGAATTTATAAAGAGCGCACAAAGAGAATCCATGATCAGATGATCCATAAGAGAGAATTCAAAGTAGGGGATCTAGTGTTGCTCTATAATTCCAGGCTGCGCCTCTTTCCTGGTAAGTTGAAATCACATTGGGCAGGTCCATTCAAAGTTGTAGGGATCACTACTTATGGTGCTTATGAGCTAGAGAATAAGACAGGAGAAGTATTCAAAGTAAATGGTGCTCGATTGAAGAAGTACCTAGGCGATACCTTTTCTCAGCCTCCTGCACCAGGTATATCCTTGATTGAAAGCTCCAATTCCATAAATTCTATCTCTTCTATATTGCAGCACCACCTCCCAAAGCATCCAAGAAGCCGCACCAGCAATGGTATTTCAGACTGAAGAAACTATTGCTAGCTGCTATGGCGGCCCTCCTTGACCTATCTGTAAAGTCTAGCCAGAGACTTTAACTCCGGGCAGCTTGGTGGGAGGCAACCCACCGGTTTGTATTCTTCCTTGGTTTAGTTAATTATTTCCTCTTTTTCTTATTTAGCAGAGTGTTAATCACTATTGTGCAAATCGAAAGAGCCATGGCTCTTACTTTATAACTAATGGTTTTATCTGGTTCCACTTGAGTTCTTCTGGTTTTGCAGATTTAATCTTTCAGGTATTCACTCTAATGCTAAACTGAACTCAAGTGTGAGGAAGAATCATGGCAAAGTTCACCAAGATCAGGAAGTCCTAAACACTCTTGCTATTTAATTTCTGTATTTCGTGTGTGATTTGTTTATTTTAGTCTTTGTGTTAATATTTAATTTATATGCTTGAGGTATTTTAGAGTAGTGTTTTTAATTTAATATAAAAAAAAGAGTTTTAACACGTCCGGCTAAGCCCAGCCGGACGCGAACGGACAAGCCCAAACCCTACTCTGTCCGGATCCGGACTCCACCCGGACGAGACTAAAAGCGCGGACCCGATTTTTCTCTTTTCTTTTTCTTCTTTCTTTCTTCTATTCTCGCGTCTTCCTCCTCCCGACATCTCAACCAGAAAACTCCAAACACTCCCAACATACCACCGTTCTCGCCACCACCAAAAACACCACCACCACCAACGCCGGCGCACACCAGGGACGCACCGCCGCACCGCCCACACCGCCGTCGCCCTCCATTTCTCCCACAGTCGAATCCCTAACCCAAATCCTAAACGAAACAGGTTTCAGCAATTTACATTTTGCGATTTCGAATTGAAACTCTGTCATTATGCATTGGATTAGGTAGTTTGATAGGATTACGAGATTAATTCGACGATGGGAGTAGAGTTACGAATCTGTGTGTGCGAAATTTAGAAGTTTCTGGTTGCGATTTGAGTAAATTGGGGATAAAGCGAAATTTCTGTTCGCGGCGAGAATTATCTAGGGTTTTAGTCGCGTCCGGACTGCGTCCGGCTAAGGTGACCCGGACGTAGGTCCGGACATGTGTAAATTTTCCGAATTTTTGTGCAATTGTTTCTGGGTGATTGTTGTCCTGTGTAATGTTATAGTGTGCAATGTTTGGCTGTTTAATGCCTTGTTCCGTGAATAAACTGTGTGAACGAATATGTTCAAATAGAACTTGCTGCTCGATTGGTTTCGGGTTTTGGTGTGGCTGTTACTTCTGTTTACTTACTGCCTGTGTTTTGTCTGATAGATGGCTCGCACTAGAGGTGGTCCTGCACGCAGAGGGTCCTCTTCGAGGAACCCACGCCCTGACGACGAGCGGAGCCGGCCGAGTCACCACTACGAGAGGATGGTTTCAGATCAGCTACCACCAGGGCTTGGTACGAGAGGGGTGGAGCCTTCGTCATCGAGAGACGTATCATGACGAGGCAGCAGCTGCGGCCGGGCTTACAGCTATCTTCGAGAGTCTCGGGGCCACCAGCATATTGCGCATGGGCGAGGGAGTGTTCTCTCCAGAGCTGGTACGTGAGTTTTACGCCAATGCTGTGGCGTCAGACACGAACACAGCATTACTTCCTACGTACAGCAGTTCGAGGTGGAGGTAACCCCTGAGTCTTTTTCTGAGATTTTACTTCTCCCGGATAACCCGGACACACATAGAGATATTTCGAGGATGCCACTTAGGGAGAGTAAGACTAGGTGGTTAAGCGAGGTCGGGAGTACTACTCGCCGACGGGGTGAGGAGCATAAGACTGTACTCCCGTATGCCATTCTTCCTTCCCTTCAGCAGAGGACCCTAGCAGAGATCCTCAGTCATCAGATCCGGCCTCAGGCTGGGAATGATGCTTCTGACGAGGATTGTGTCCTCCTAGACTACCTCATAGCCTCACCACATCCAGCAGCCCAGCAGATGTCGTTAGCCTACGTCATGTTCAGACAGCTGCATAAGGTGGTGACATATCTGTGGACGAAGAAGAAGAAGATCACACCTATTTTCCTATCTTCATCCAGCATCTTCTTATCTCTACCCTCCCGATGACATCTTCACTGACATGCGTATGAGGGAGGGTGAGACAACCCATCTCCCTTACGACCTTCAGGAGATGGGGCTTCTTACGCCTAGATGACGGCAGCTGGGTGAAGGGCAGCTCAGGCCTAGGATCTACGGGTACATCTGCGAGCTCCAGCTCCACACCGGCCACTGCTACCATGGCGCCCCCCACCCCCAGGGATTGAGCACCACCTGAGATGCAGACTCTGATGGACTCCATTCTCCAGCAGCAGCAGAGAGTATGGAGCAGAGATTCGGGGGTATGGAGCAGCAGTTCGGTTCTGTACAGCAGCAGGTAGGGGAGGTCCAGCAGCGCCAGGTGCGCATGGAGGGACATATATATGAGATCCGCCAGCCAGCCCAGGGCCACCTCCAGGCAGAGAGCAGACCTCCATCGCTGAGCGTTTAGAGCGCAGTGAGTGATACTTTACACAGAGAGGCTGCTAGGTACATGGCAGATGCATCCACTCAGCAGGCCCAGAACAACCAGCTCATGCAGATGCTCATTGCCCAGTTGGGAGCGAGACAGCCACCACCACCAACCACCTCAGTGATAGCCATTCTATTTTTACTGCTTTCTTCTCTTTTGTTGGATTTTCTGTATTTTTCTTCTTTTTCTTTGACTTATTTTTACTTTTGTTTGTTAAGACTAACGGAAACATGGGACTGCAGGAGAAGTGGTATTAGATATATTCAGCAGTGTTTTAAATTCTAAATTGCTAATTTCTTATTCTCTGAGCAGTGCAGCGTTCTAAAATGATTACTTACATGTCACCTCTATGCGAAACGAATGGATATAAGTACAGGAAATGGAACCACACCACTTGCGAATGTCTGCTAAGCTTAAACTATGGGGAGTATCCTTTCTCTAATTATGACTCATTCGATTCAAATATTCTTTGTAGTTCGAGTTAATGCACTTTATTCTGTGGTTGTACTTGCCAGTGAAAATTTAGCAACTTAATCTGCACACAACGTATACTGTCTGTGACTCATAAGGAATCTCCACCCCTGCCAAACTTCAAGTGTGAGGAGAAAATCTTCCTCAATCCATAACACCAGGGGAGTCTCTGTTCATAATTTCACTTATTTGATGTTCCACATTTGTTGCGTTGAGGGTTAATTATGGCATAGCATCTATTTATGAGTTAGATTTTCCTTATTTATGATCTCTTTTTTAGCTACTATTTCTTTTTGAAAGTCTTTTCTCTGTTTTTCTTCTTTGACCAATGAGGACATTGCTCATCTTAAGTGTGAGGAAGGAGAGACCTTTCCCTGAAAACATGCTAATTGTTCTTTATTGCCACACTTGCTTTTTGCTTCTCTAATGCCTGTGCACACTGAGTGATGTTAAACCAAAGTGAAAACCGTAGGAATCTTTTTGCTTGATGAGGTTTGTATAAAAATAGTTTAATTTAAAAATACTCTCTTTTCACTAAAAATCTGGTAGATTGGCTAGTTGTGGAAACTAGATTATTTTAGCTTGGGATTTTGGGAATAAAGTGAATGTTTGGAATGAAAAGGATAAGGCAAGGTACTCCACTGATCAAAATTTTTTCCTAACAAAAGCAGGCCTCGTCTATCCGGTTATTAAGTCTTAAGGGTGCCTTATCACCTATCTACCTAAGGTCTCGTGATCTGGGATAGTTGGCCCAACACCGTTACAAGGATAGAGAGAAAAGTCTGGGTTAAGGAACAACTCTGCAATTCACAATATTTCGTTTGTTTTGTATATAATTCTTGGAAGAAGAATGTTTTTGCATGTGAAAGAAAAATTCATTGCAGTTTAATTTTTGTTTTTGATCACGAGTACGTGGTGTTGAAAGGTATTGCGGAATAAGGCATTACTTCACACCCCTTGTCATCCAAAGGTTAGAGGAATGAAAATGGTGGAAAGTCCCAAGCTAAAGTTAACTTGTTTTCTACAATCTAGTTTCTCTATGCTTTTACAAAATCGTTCTTGCTTCACTGTTTGTGAAAACCTACCTCTAGAGAGCAAGATTATTCTTTCATTTATCACTTTGTTTGATTTCGCTCTTCACTTGTTTAAAACTTGAGATTATTTGACGGTTTTAGAGATATTCTTATTCCTATTTTGCTTGAGGACAAGCAAAAGCTTAAGTGTGAGGAAGTTGATAAGTGTGAAACATATAGGCTTTTTAGGGTTTAAATACCTTATAATTTGTAACGATTCAGGCAATGTTTCCCACTTATTATGTGTTTTTCCTAAGATTGATGTTTTGATAAGAACTGATGTGTTATATATGTTAAATGCAGGAAAAACCCAGGAAATAAAGATTATACATCATAAGGATTACAACACAACAAACGGGGAACAAATCAGGAGAAGAGACAAAAATTGGTCTTGTCCGGATCAGTTTGGCCGGACACAAAGCCGGACATCTCTTGTCCGGATATGCTTTGGCCGGACGCAAGCCGGACATGACTAAAATTCCAGATCCGAGAGTTCGCGGTGCAGATCTAAAACTCTGTGTCACGTCCGATCCGGACCGATCGGCACATCCGAACGTCACACAGAATTGAAAAATAAAAATGCACGCAATGATAATTAACCTTTCGGCTAATTATCGAGCAGCGAACAGACAGTCGCATGGAAACAGGGGAGCGGCGCACTGCAACAATTATTAACTACGCTCCATCCTCATCAATGCCTCAATCAAGCTACCCTTTACCTAATCTGTGTTTTCCTTTCTAACCCTATATAACCACCTCCTGCCTTCATTCCAAACCGTACCTGACTTCACAGTCTCCTCTCCTCTCTAATCCTCTCACTCACCATATGCTCCATCTCCATTCTTCTATCTCCTCCATAAACCTGCATAGCTCACTCACGATTCACTCACGAATTCATCTGCTATCTCACAAACATACCTTCGTAAACCTCCGCTCATATCCCGTATCCATTTCGCGACATTTTAGCCGTGTCCGACCCTTGTCCGGATCCGGACACACACCATTCCACCCACGTCCGGATCGCGTCTGACCCAGACAGATCCGGACATCTCACGTCCGACCCTTGTCCGACCCTCACCAGCCGGACACCTCACAAAATTCGCCAAAAATTCCACTTTCGCCCCATTTCACCCAGTTCACTCCATTATCACCAAGACCAACCTTCAAGCCAGCACAGCGCAAGGACAAAGGAAGGAGCGAGCAAGAAGATCTTCGTAACAGATGATTTCTTCTAACCTCTCTCATTTATTATTATAATCGCTATGTCTAGCTAAGAGGATTTACTCTAGGGAAGGGATGTTGTAATTAGTTAAACTCTGCATTATTTTGCTGCTTTTGAGACAATTTGGATTGTTCAGGTTAATGCTTTTAAGTGCTTTTAATAAACGTCATGAATTTATTATAAGCCCTCGAATCATGTTATGATCAGATAAGGTGATTAGCATTGACGGTCCTATTAACCTGTTACCTGTGATAATTGCAATCGGATAGATTACTTTAGTCACTAGGAGCTTTAGTCCGGATTAAAACCAGACTAGTAATTCTGTGCGATAAAACCATCTTGATATACTTGCTAGGTCTAGACTAGAACTACATGCCTGTCTAGATGAGCTATCTGGAATTAAGACTTAATACAGAATAGATAATTGAGAGTTACAAGCCGATCCAAGTCTCCACTTAAGTAGTAGAATATGCAGAACTTAGCTAGTGAAACAACTCCCTGAATCTAGAGTATCGTTCACACTCCCAAAACTATCACTTTAATTTATCTGCTTTTTACTTTCTTGTTATCGATTTGTGAAACCCAAAACCAAAACAAAACCCCTTTTTGAGTTAACCATTACCTAAGGCTAGACTTACTTATCAAGTCCCGTGGATTGACACCCTGGTCGCTTCATTGAATTACTATACTATTTCGACCGGGATTTTTGCAACCTGACGATCTATTAAGCTATTGAATTCTAGGATTATTTCTAGGCTTTTAATATACCAAATAAATCGTTTGCAAGGATATACTAAGGCTAGAACGTGCCTTAGAAACATTAGAAGAAGTGTTAAACAACAATTTACACCAAAACATGCTTTTGGAACAATTAGAGCAAAAGGTGTTTTAAAGAGTATAAATAAATTAGGGAACTACCAATAAGTTCCCAAGAGATTTCAAATGTGAAATACCTCTAAGATTAGTAATACACATTAAGCGAAATTAGCGTTTAAACCAAAAACGCACCTTAGAGCACAAAAATGTGCTTTAAAGGAAAATGTGCTTTAAAGGAAAATGTACTTTAAGCATGTATACATGGAACTAAAAGGCTAGTGAGCCTAAATACCAATAAGGAATAAGGTAACAACAATAAAATAGTCATAGGAACCATTACATGTACACACAAAATAAGTATACAAGTCCACACAAAAACCGGTACTAAACTGACGAAAGTCAAGGAGAAACCACTAAACGACTTGGTTTAAATTGGAATGAGCAACATGCTATTTCATGAACAAAGTTTCTAAAGGTTGTAAATATATTAATGACACATTTAAACTAGCCAAGACAAATTTCAAAATCAATGTGAACCCGGAAGCACATAAAATGGTGTTTTAAGGCATTTTTGGCTATGTAACATACCTAACACATGGTATAAGTCCTTATGAACGAGTTTAAGGCATCTAATATTACATAAATATAAGTAAGAAACAAAAAAAATCAGACAAAATCGTGACTAAGGCTGCCTACTTCATGATGAGTCATTAAAGGTGTTAAAATTCAATTTTGCTTACTTTTTACTATTATAACCACCAAGACTTTCATTAATTGCCAAAGCATCTTGTCCCCTTAGTGAATAATTAATCAGACTCTCACCTGTAAAATGAGGGCTTCCAAGGTCGTAGCTCAGCCTCTCTTTGAAGAAACAACACCAAAAAACTCAATGTTCTTAGTTTTGAGCCTTAAAGAACACCTTGCCTTGTAGAAATCATAACTTTCTCGTCCTAACTCCAAATAACAAGCTTGATAGCTCGTTGGAATCCTCTTTCCAAGAGCTTTACAACCATAGCTCATGAGCCCCCAGATTCTCAGGAAAAACCACGAAGAATGGCCTTTGATTCTCGAGGTAAAACATTGCCTTCTTGAAAACTTCTTGTTCTTTGGTTTTTGTTACAGCCGATTGGCAAGGATACTAACCCATCTTATTCTTCATCTTGGTGTATAATTATGGAGCCAATTTCTCTAGCAAATTGCTGTCAAAATTTCTAAGGAAATCAAGCTTAAGTATTAAGCTAATGGTTAATATACAAGGTAAATCCTACAACTATCTATTTCAAGGTTCTAAATGTTGATCTATATATGATCTAACCTATTGTATACCTTGTTTATAATTGCCGATTTTGTTAGGTGTTAGATTTAATTTTTGGCACCTAAAATGTTAATATTTCGTAAATCTAAAATTAGATTTATAACCCTTATGATATAAGCTTTAATATAAGCTATCATAATATATAAGAAAAGTTCATATACTATAATTTAAGGGGTGGCCAAAAATTAAGAGAGCTTATGTGAGTTAGGAAAATTATATAACTAAGTTAAATTAAAGGAATTAGTATGTTTAAGAGTAATATGTAAAATTTGAGAAGTTTTAGCTACATATTATAATTGCCGAAAATATGTATGAGTTATTATGAAATTTATGAAGTTTGGGTGATGGGAAAATAATTGTAGAATTAAGTTTACAATTTATAAAGAGTTTATAAGTATTACTAGATTTTAAGGTTTTTGGTATATTTAAAGTTAATAAAAGATTGTATATATATACCTATAACATTAGATAATTAATCTGGTGGTTTAGAGATGTTTTAAAATGATTTTTGATGTTCAAAAGCTTTAGGAAAATTAGTTACAAAAATTAGAAATTAATTAGAGTTAAATTGGTTAATAATGAGTTAGGATAAAAGAAACCACAAGGGTAAAATGGTAATTTCCCTGGTCAAACGTGGTCAAACTTGGTCAATGACAGTTTGTAAACAGTTTAGAGGAGCTAGAATAAAATTTGTAGCAAAAGATTAGACATTAAAAGGATAAAGGAATAAATTAAGTTAAATTAACTTTAGGGTGTTATTGTAAATAATGGAAAGTTAGGGGGTTTGACCATAAAAGACTGGTCAAACTTGGGTATATTTTGGTAATTGACCAAAAGTTTAAAAGAAATTAATTAAGTAAGACTTTGGAAGAAATTAGAAATAAAAAAATAATAATAAAAAGTTTAGAAATTATAGTTTTTAGTAAAAGTAAAAATAGAGATTAAGAGAAAACTATGGGTAAGGAATGTAAATAACACAAATTTTGTGTGTTTAGAAGGTTAAGGAAATCGAATAAAGAATATAGAAACAAGTTGTAAAAGAAACAGAGTTAAGACAGGGTTAAACGAGACCCGTATATAAATTAAGGTATACGAGGGGTATACCCGTAATTTAATAAGTATAGGAGGAATCAATACTTAAAGTATTTTTAATGAAACTACAAGTTATATTGGAAAAAGAAATAAATACGTATCATACGGAGTATCATACGGACGTATACGAAAATTTTTGGTGTACATGAATAGTACTCATATACGTGAATATATACGTATACATGAATAGTAAATACGTATACATGAATAGTAAATACATATACATGAATAGTAAATACGTATATATGAATAGTAACTACGTATATATGAATAGTCAAATACTAGACGTATACGTATACGTGAATAGTAAAATACGTATACGTGAATAGTAAAATATGGTGAATAGTGAAAAATACTAAAACCTAATACAAGGACCGTATAAGTCTAAAGTTGCTAACTGTGCAACTAAATAACTGCTAACGACGTTAGTATGTTAATGAATTAGAATTGAGCTTGAAAACGCTCCTAAATGAACGAACCCGTTTAACGGTATACTATTATACGGGGTTAACCTAGGAAGAGGTTTAAGTTGAAAAGAGAACCAATTAGTTCTAAGACATAGGATACTAATACTAGTTCTGGTTACAGATCTAGATAAGTCAGAGGTGTTCGGCGGATTAGGCGAACGAGGGATTAAGAGCTAGCCAGTCTCTAGTGTACGGTATGGGATTCTTGTAGCTTGTTTGCTAACGAGTCTACCTCGGTTTGTGTGCTATGTGTTATTGTGATACGACCAAACAGGATTAAGCATAAAACTGATTTATTGTATTGTTATTGTGCCTACTTTGCACACTAACACGACTTGATTCAGAACTTGTTCATTAACTATGTTTAATAACAATTGTATAAGGTTACAAATATTCCCTATTGTTAGTTGGTTAATACCGAGAGAGGTTTAACTAACCAATTGTCATAGAGACTTCAGCTAACTGGAACTTGGGGAGCGAGGAATCCAGGACTGACTCCGGTCATGCATGTTTAGGATAGGAGGTCGGCATCTGTATCAGATCTGTCTTCCGCATATGGCTCGTTTACGACTTGTCACCTAGGGTCGACAAACTGACCTGACCAGCTCGAGTGAACAGTTTGAGGTGGGAGGCAAATTCAGGAGGCGCAGGAGGGTCAAGCCTACACCCCTCATAACTTGAGAATTAATGTTTATTAAACCAATGGAGCTAATAACTCATTGGCTAGGGTTGCCTTGACCCGACAAAAATAAACATTTCAGTTAGAGAACAACCAGTTCTATTAAGAGAACGGTTGACACTTATAAGGTATGGTCAAACACGAGAACTAAACAACTCTCCGGCCTCAGGAGTTAGGAATCTAACTTACTCATTAATGGGCGTCCATTACGACGTTTGATTTATTTGAGCTGTGAATGTTTCACATAAATGTGTTGTTTGTTATCGTACTTCTTTTATTACTTGTATTAATAAACAATTGCATGTATACGACAAAGTAGTCGTGTGTAACCCTGCTAGCTTGTGGGCTGCACGTTTTCTGTACCAGCCATGTGCTGAGCCCCTTGGGGCCTGTGATTTAAACTTTGCAGGTAGGTACCGGACGAAGACTCAGCCTGAGAGTAGGAGTGGGTAGAGTACTTCCGGTTACTATAACCATAGTAGAAAGTTATCTACTAAGGTTACATTATAACATAAAAGCTGTCACTTATTGTGCATAGAAGCTGTCACTTATTGCTATCATTTGTTAAAGTCGCTTAACATGCAAACTCAGGGGGAATCATACTTAGGGGGAATATCTCAATCTTTTTAATTGCCAAGAGTTTTTCATCTAGTTTTTTTAAAAGGTATGATGCACCCCACATCAACAATGTGTGGCTAGTATTCCAATTGACTGCATGCAATCTAGAGACATTCATGTCCAAGTGTTTGAAGATTCTTCGACCTATCGATGTTCAAAACTGAAAGAAGATGCGAATCCAATCCAAACTGAAGATGGAGAAGTGTCTACCTTCTCCACCTCTGTTTCCATCCATAAGTCATGAAACTCATCAACCGGGCGATCTGGTACCACTTTATCTTCATATAGTCCCCCATGCCACCATATAATCGACTAAGGTTCCTCTTATCCTTCTGATACAACTACTCTAGAAAACTGTTTTCTTCATTCAAGGTCATGAAGTATGCGGTAATTCGTTAATCGCCACTGGACTCTACTTCGTGGAAGCCTCACTTAACTATTTAGCCAATTTCTTCAACCTCTCTGTTTCTGAGTTCTCATTCATCCTTTCATCTATATCTGCCTCTGTCTCTTTTGTACCATGTTTTTCTTCTTCTGTCTCTTTTGTATCAGTAGAAGAATCATCATGATTGTCGGTACTTTTATCTTCAACAGAGGCAGCAACCGTCTACATCGGCCAAATTCGTCTGACTTTTTATCCGATTTTCTCTATGATGTTTCAGTGTTGTCCAGTTCTGATTGCTCGGTCTACTGAAGCTTCTACAGCATACATACTAGTCAGAGGTGACTAAAGGAATCGAAAAGGAGAGAAGAAAGGTCGTGAAGGAAAATAAAGTTGGTGGGCCCGTCCGAGTTCAATTTTTTTTTATTATAGGTTGATGCCGATCAAAGGTCATAGGCGCTAGCCAAAAAATGTAAAGGGATACTAAAATAATAACTACAAGAAATTAAGAAGCTGTAAGTAGCGTTAGAGGTCTCTAATATGGCCAATGGTGGTCATATAGATTTCCAAAACATTAGAGGGTTAATTGGAATGCCTAGCTTGACCGGATAACAAATCTGAGAAGAATGTGAAGGAACTTATAAGTTTTTTATGTTGGTATTGGTAGAAACGTAGATAAACTTCTAGGTGGATGTTAAGGTAAAAGCAATATGGGGAAGGGGAATACATCAGGCAAGCTGCCGTAATGCTATGTCTTTGTAACTAATTAATACATCCTATAGTCATCTAATATTTGCACCCTAGGTTATACTATAATATAATATATAGCATTAATTAATACACCCTATAATCATCTAACCAAATTAATTTCGCTATATATACTATATTTGTATGCATGCTGAAAGGCATTATATTACACATTAATTCCCAAGTCCATTAATTGTACAACCAGCAAGTAAAAATCAGCATATAGTACAACAATATGCGCCCTGGATTAACAACAATCAACACATAGTAAAAACCAGCAAGTCCATTGGTCTGCATGCAAAATTATTCCCAAACACACGCGCGTACACTTTATTTTACGCCTTTAATCCCAAAAAAACAGAGTATATATATTCCTGATTAATTAACAAGCTAGTTTGGTTTGCAAGCACACATAGGTTAACAACAAATACGCGCCGCAGTTTGGTTTGCGTGCAAAATTATTCCCAAACAATACACACACAATATATTTCACGCCTTAATCCCAAACAAACAGACGCCTTAACCCCAAACAAACAAAGCATGTATTTTCCTGATTAAGAAGTTTGGTTTGCAAAAATACCTCATCAGCCCAAGAATAGAGCCGAAAGATCTACCGCGCATGTATGTTGTTCCTTTCGCTAGTTGGGGTTGTAATCCAGAGGCGTCGTGCGTGCGACAGGGCATGTATGTCCTGTTCGTGCGATTTTGCAAACATTAATTACTAATCGAAAGATTATATCTATGACAAAAAAGGATAGGCATGCATATATATATATATATATATCTGTTCACAGATTGAGGGCAAAATTACCGATAGCGAGAGGCGCCGATATCGATCTACGCATGCATGTGGCCTGCCTTCATCGCCCCAATGCCGGAAGATAGAAGATCGATTATCGGGAGGGAAGAGAAAGAGGCGCCGCGGCGGCAAATATTGTGATGTTTCTGGGTTTCGATTGAGAGGAGATAAAGCGGAAAGAGCGAGGTTTTTTACAGAGGGAGAGCAACGTTTACATGGAGTGAGAGTGAGGTTTACAGATAGTGGGTGGGTAGGGGAACAGTCGCGATTAGACTGATGAGAAGACTGGGCGGGAGGGCGAAAACTGTTTATAATTTAGGTAACATAAAGAACGCTTCACTTAAGAAGCGTTTTTATGCTACTTACGATCAGCATAAAGAACGCTTCTTAGCTAAAGCGTTCTTTATGTTATCGCGCCCAAAGACATAAAAAAACGCTTCTTTTGAGAAGCGTTTTTTATACGTATCTCTTATAGAACGCTTTGTAAGCAAGCGTTGTTTTTGTCTTTGGGCGCCATAACATAAACAACGCTTTCTAAGCAAAGCGTTTATTAAGATGTCCCGCCTATTATAAAAAAACGATTTACAATATAACCATTTTTAAAGGGGCGTTGTTTATTCTTTTTTTCCAGTAGTGACCCTATGTAGGTGGTAGTCCTTGGGACTCCTTCTTTGCCCTTTTTGGCTTTGGTTAATTGATTATCTGGGCAGCTTCGTGACTGCTTTTGATTGTATAATTACTTATCAGGGTATTCCTCTTTCTGGGGGACCCTTTTTCTTTTGCTTTAGCCATGGTTCTCACTCTCGTTTCCACACCTTCATCGTGGTTACCGAGTATTGACTCTCCTTAGGCACTACGTCGTAGTCCTATCTTGGAGTATGACTTGCATATGCATTCGTAGTCGTCTGGGCTATTGCAGTTAGGTCTTTGCAACCCCTTTTTGTATAGGTTCGGAGTTATCCACTGCATAACTGACTTTTAGGTAGTCCCTATGCTCTTGCGCGGTATTATTCCACTGTTATTGCTCCATTGGACTATTGTCCGGTGTTTCTGTCGCTTCTCTTGTCCTCCCATTGAACTCGTAGTGCTTTTCTTCTTTCTGGTATGGCGGGGTTATATCGACTGTGTAGCATGTCGACCCAAGTTGCCGGTAATTATTATTCTCTCATTGGTAGGATTCCACTGGTAGCGCCTGTTTCAACGTTGCGCTCCAATTGGGACCTTCAAGTCTTGAAAGACTATTGCATAACGAGGTCCTTCTCGTATTGCGTAATACTAAGTATTTGCCAGATCGGGTTTTCCCGAGTAAGAGAAGGCTTGTCATCTCTCTGGCGTTCATTTCTGGTATCTTAGAACCAGGGGCGGGGCAGGTATTATAGATATCCGATACACATCAGGGAATCCTAACTAACGCACCTCTCACACTAATACTCAACCCTTGTCCCAATATCTAAAGTTCCTAACTCGGTAATTCCTAAGCTCGATAATTTCCAGTCATCAGAGCGTAACTACGCTCTGATACCACTTTTTGTAACACCCCATCTCCTAATACAATGATCATCACCCTAAGTCCATCTCGTACATTAACAACGTAGCGGAAAAGTTCTACTAAATTGGTGTTACCGCCGTTAGTCACCCACGTGACTAACTAGGCCTATTCTCTTAACAAGTCACGGTCTGACTAACCGGATAATTACTCGAGCAACTAAAACATTACAATCCATAAATCGCAACTTATACCGAGTATCTCATATCCTAATACATCATACTAACATCTCATCAATTACTAAACGAGTGTACATGCACAACTCGTGTAACAAATGTAAAAGCAACCCGAAGTACTCTACCCGCTCCCACTCTTAGGTTGAGTCCTCGTCTGGTACCTACCTGTAAAGTTTAAATCGCAGGCCCCAAGGGGCTCAGCACATGGCTGGTACAGAAAACGTGCAGCCCACAAGCTAGCAGGGTTACACACGACTACTTTGTCATATACATACAATTGTTTATTCATACAAATAATAAGAAGAAGTACGATAACAAACAACACATTTATGTGAAACATTCATAACTCAAATAAATCAAACGGCGTAATGGACGCCCATTAATGAGTAAGTTAGATCCCTAACTCTTGAGGCCTGAGAATTGTTTAGTTCTCGTGTTTGACCATACCTTATAAGTTTCAACTGTTCTCTTAATAGAACTGGTTGTTCTCTAACTGAATTGTTTATTTTGTCGGGCCAAGGTAACCCTAGCCAATGAGTTATTAGCTCCATTGGTTTAATAAACATTAATTCTTAAGTTATGAGGGGTGTAGGCTTGACCCTCCTGCGCCTCCTGAATTTGCCTCCCACCTCGAACTGTTCACTCGAGCTGGTCGGGTCAGTTTGACCCTAGGCGGAAGACAGATCTGATACAGATGCCGACCTCCTATCCTAAACATGCATGACCGGAGTCAGTCCCGGATTCCTCTTCTCCCAAGTTCCAGTTAGCTGAAGTCTCATTGACAATTTTTTAGTTAAACCTCTCTCGGTATTAACCAACTAATAACAGGGAGTATTTATAACCTTATACAATTGTTTACTAAACATAGTTAATGAACAAGCTCTGAATCAATTCGTGTTAGTGTGCAATGGACACACAATAACAATATAATAAATCGGTTTCATGCTTAATCTTGCTTGGTCGTATCACAATAACACATAGCACACAACCGAGGTAGACCTCGTTAGCAAACAAGCTACAAGAATCCCATACCGTACACCGGAGATTGGCTAGCTCTTAACCCCTCATTCGCCTAATCCGCCGAACGCCTCTGACTTATCTAGATCTGTAACCAGAACTAGTATTAGTATCCTGTGTCTTAGAACTAATTTGGTTCTCTTTTCAACTTAAACCTCTTCCTAGGTTAACCCGGGTATAATAGTATACCGTCAAACGGGTTCGTTCATTTAGGAGCGTTTTCAAGCTCAATTCTAATTCATTAACATACTAACGTTGTTAGCAGTTATTTAGTTGCACAGTTAGCAACTTTAGACTTATACGGACCTTGTATTAGGTTTTTATATTTTTCACTATTCATCTGTATTTCACTATTCATTTATACGGTCTTGTATTCCACTACTTATTTATACGGCCTCGCATTTTACTATTCACCGTATTTCACTATTCACGTATACGTCTCGTATTTGACTATTCATATATACGTAGTTACTATTCACGTATATGTATTTACTATTCGTATATACGTATTTACTATTCGTATCATATACGTATTTACTATTCATATATACGTATCATGTATACGTATTTACTATTCATGTATACGAGTGCTATTCATGTATATGGGTATTTTCCATGTATACCAAAATTTACGTATATGCCCGTATGATACTCCGTATCAATACGTATTTATTTCTTTTTCCAATATAACTTGTATTTTCATTAAAAATACTTTGAGTATTGAATTCTCCTTTACTTATTAAATTACGGGTATACCCCTCGTATACCTTAATTTATATACGGGTCTCGTTTAACCCCGTCTTAACTCTGTTTCTTTTACAACTTGTTTCTAAATTCTTTATTTAATTCCTTAACCTTCTAAACACAAAAATGTGTTATTTACATTACTTACCCATAGTTTTCTCTTAATCTCTATTTATCTCATAACAAGTTCTAAACTTGTTATTTTTATTTCTAATTTCTTCCAAAGTCTTACTCAACTAATTTCTTTAATACTTTTGGTCAATTACCAAAATATACCCAAGTTTGACCAGTCTTTTATGGTCAAACCCCCTAACTTTCCATTATTTACGATAACACCCCTAATGTTAATTTAACTTAACTTTTTATTCCTTTATCCTTTTAATATCTAATATTTTGCTACAAATTTTATTCTAGCTCCTCTAAACATTTTACAAACTGTCATTGACCAAGTTTGACCACGTTTGATCAGGGAAATTACCATTTTACCCTTGTGGTCTTTTCTTTTATCCTAAGTCATTTATTAACCAATTTAACTCTAATTAATTTCTAATTTTCGTAACTAATTTACCTACAGATTTTTGAACATCAAAAATCATCTTAAACATCTCTAAACCACCAGATTTAATTATCTAATGTTATAGTATATAAATACCATCATTTATTATCCTTAAATATACCAAACACCTTATAAATTCCTTATAACACTTATAAACTCTTTATAAACTGTAAATTTAATTCTACAATTATTTTCTCATCACATAAACTCTCAAAAATACATATTAACTAATACATATTTTCGGCCTTGATATTATGTAACCTAAACTTCTCAAATTTTACATATTACCCTTAATTATACTAATTCCTTTAATTTAACTATGTTAGATAATTTTTCTAACTCATATATAACCTCCTAATTTTCGGCCACCATATAAATTATAGTATATGAATTTTTCTTGTATATTATGATAGCTTATATTGAAGCTTATATCATAAGGAGAATAAATCTATTCTTAGATTTAATAAACATTAACTTTTAATAAGCTAAAAACTGAATATTAATCACCAAAATTTCGGCAATAAATAATAAGATGAACAATATGTTAGATCATATATAGATCAACAATGAGAACCTTGAAATAGGTAGTTGTAGGATTTACCTTGTATATTAACCATTAGCTTAATATTAAGCTTGTTTTCCTTAGAAATTTTGACAGCAATTTGCTAGAGAAATTGGCTCCAAAATCATATAATAAGATGAAGAATAAGAAGGGTTAGTAACCCTAGGCACTCGGTCTTGATGAAAATTAAAGAAGGAAGAGTTTCCAAGAAGGCAATGTTTTACCTCGAAAATCAAAGGCACTTCTTCGTGGTTGTTCCTGCGAATCTGGGGGCTTATGAGCTATGGTTGTAAAGCTCTTGAAAAGAGGATTCCAACGAGCTATCAAGCTTGTGATTTGGAGTTAGGAAGAGAAAGTTATGATTTCTACAAGGTAAGGTGTTCTTTAAGGCTCAAAACTAAGAACATTGAGTTTTTTTGTGTTGTTTCTTCAAAGAGAGGATGAGCTACGAATTCGGGAGCTCTCATATGACAGGTAAGTGTCTGATTAATGATTCACTCAGGGGACAAGATGATTTGGCAATTAAAGAAAGTCTTGGTGGTTGTAATAGTAAAAAGTAAGCAAAATTGAATTTTAACACCTTTAATGACTCATCATGAAGTAGGCAGCCTTAGTCACGATTTTGTCTGATTTTTTTTTGTTTCTTCCTTATATTTATGTAATATTAGATGCCTTAAACTCGTTCATAAGGACTTATACCATGTGTTAGGTATGTTACATAGCCAAAAATGCCTTAAAACACCATTTTATGTGCTTCCGGGTTCACATTGATTATGCAATTTGTTTTGGCTAGTTTAAATGTGTCCTTAATATATTTACAACCTTTATAAACTTTGTTCATGAAATAGCATGTTGCTAATTCCAATTTAAACCAAGTCGTTTAGTGGTTTCTCCTTGACTTTCGTCAGTTTAGTACCGGTTTTTGTGTGAACTTGTATACTTAATTTGTGTGTATACGCAATGGTTCCTATGACCATTTTATTGTTGTTCCCTTGTTCCTTATTGGTATTTAGGCTCTTTAGCCTTTTAGTTCCATGTATACATGCTTAAAGCACATTTTCTTTAAAGTACATTTTTCTTTAAAGCACATTTTTGTGCTCTAAGGTGCGTTTTTGGTTTAAACGCTAATTCCGCTCAATGCGTATTACTAATCTTAGAGGTATTTCACATTTGAAATCTCTTGGGAACTTATTGGTAGTTCCCTAATTTATTTGTGCTATTTAAAACACCTTTTTCTCCAATTGTTCTTAAAGCATGTTTTGGTGTAAATTGTTGTTTAGCACTTCTTCTAATGTTTCTAAGGCACGTTCTAGCCTTAGTATATCCTAATTAGATAGTTCATTAACATATTAAGGTTTGGGGTATTTCATCCGAGATAAGATGACGAATATGAGGGATAGAGCAATGGAGATTCCGAGAGAGATGAGAGCCACAATTCCTCAGCTTGTTCATGACATTCAGAACACTATAGTGAGAATGAGACGGGGCCCTCCACTTCTCAAGGATCAAATTGCACAGTTTGGTGCCAGAGCCCACGAATTCTCCCGAAATAAAATATGTTTTTTACGAAAATTGTCCTTGTCCGAACTAATGATCTTAAGGGGGCAATGATTAGAAAAGACCTTTTCGAGATGAATATTATGTGCATTCGGATAAAGAGAAAGCCAAACTTCATTAACCACACAAGGATCAATACGACTCTGAACATTACAGGAACCGCTACGACCATTATCATACGTAAAACAATAACCAGAGAACTCAATATCAAACAGACGACAAACAGATTGGGTATTCCGAAAAGCATCCATGGCAACCTCAGATCTCTGCCTCACCCCTGACTTCTCCCAGCTATGAAGAATCTCATTGACATCTCCAAGAAGTGCCCAAGGAACGCCCGGACCACAACGAAGGCTCCTCAACAAGTTCCACATTCTGCTCTTCTCTTGCTTGTAGGGGGAACCGTAAAACCTAGTGAGAAACCATGAAGTAATAGCAGAAGAGACCTCACAATCAATGTGGTTAAAGGAAAAGGTGATGACATTTACTGAGGTATCCTGCTTCCAACACATAGCAAGACCACCACTACGACCTCTAGAATCCACTACGAAACAATTAACAAAACCCAAATTGCGAGAGATAGCATCCATGTGTTTAGCTGATTTTTTTTTTATCTTCGAGAGGAACACAATGAACGGGTCGTGAAGAAAAATCAATCTTCTAAGCCACGCAACCATAGAGGCACGACCAACACCTCTATAGTTGAGACTGGGGAGAATCATAGCTCCCGACAATCCCGGGTCGTTCCCGAGAATGCCAATACATTATGATGAGAGGTGTGATGAAATTTGGCACGGCGAGAACTAGGAGAGATGTCTTCCAATTGTAGCACAGATTCTTCACGGAGGCGTTTCCTGGCTACGTTTGAACAAGCAAGAGCTAGATCAATGGGGGGGCATTGGCCCGAGCAGGAGGGACAGAGGCAATAGAAACTGGAGCAATAGGGTCAGTCCCAACTGGCAGAAACTTCTCCCTTTGGGTTGCGTCGGACCCATCGACACCCATAGTTGCGGTGGGGAGAAGCTCTTAGATAATCGTAGAAGACGCCTGCAAATTAGGAGCTGGGAGGCCGAGGATGATGACACAATCAGACGAAGGAACAAACTCTCATTCAAAACCAGCAGTATCATACTCGACAGAGGAGAGGATGAGCCCTCGTCAAATGGAATGATGGACCTAATGGGGGAGAACTCCTTATTCTGGTGCACATCTTGGGAGTTGCGAGCATGTTTCCTAGCCGAGAGAGTGATGAACTTTCTCGGCTTGTGCCATAACCTTATGTCTAATTTTCATAGATCCGTTGTCCTTCTTAGCTCGAAGATTGGATCCATACGGAATCTCTCCTAGGGGACGAGGCTCAGAGCAGCCCTTCACGCCGTGGGTAATTATTTAATATGTAGGGATATTTCAGGATCTGTATGGATTCTCCGGATTGATGAATGAATTGATTTGTCCCTCTCTAACGGAGAGTGAGGTTGGGAGGGTTGCTTATCGGTAACTCTATCAAAAATTACCACTTTACTTTTTATTCACATGGTAATTATTTGATAACCACCCCTCCTAAGCACCCAATGGCGGAGAGAGAGGGGTGCACAGGGGAGCAACACACCCCCCAATAAAACGAAAAAAAATCAATACATAGTATATTTCTTCCTTAATCACACTTATTCAACCGACGTAGCCCCCCTTTTCATCTCTGAAAAGTACATCTAATATGATTGTGATTGATTATCTTTTTTTCTAAAAGTAAATAGTTTGTACTTTTCTGTTGAAAAAAATTGTATTTTGCTCCCGTAAAGATGACAAGAATGAAAACTGAAACATTTATCTCTCTCACAAAACTTACACAAATTAATAAATAATAAAAAAAGATGATAATTATCTCTACATACTAGACTAGTCCGTCTAGTACACACATTAGAAGGAAAGTAAAGTGGAAAACTTTTTATTTCTTTATTTTAAGTCTCTCACCCTCTCACACAAGCTAATAAGTAAAAAATAGATCATCATTACACCTATATACTAGTATTAAACCAGTAGTACATACACACGTTTTGAAACTACGGACAGATTTCTTTTCCCTTCATTGTTTTTCACTTCTCACCAACTCACTTCACTTTCAAATTTCACATTTCTCTTCCGAAGATGAAGAGTCTATCTTCTTCTCTTTCTTCTTTTCTTCTCCATTTTCAGGACTAGCAGCATCAACTTTGAGTTTTCTACAGCTTCAATCAAGGTAAATTAATATAACTCTCTAATTTTATCTTACATTATGGATGGGTATTGCATATCAAATCTTCTAGCTGATTGTTACTTACTCTTTCTTGATTTTTTCTCAGAAAGTGATTAGATAATTGAATTTCTTTTAGAGTAGTTCATTCTCATAAAGGAAGAAAACCCCTTGTGTTGTAGTGCATAATAATATGTTTATTTTCTATTGTTATATTTGTGGTTTGGTAGATAATAATGATTATCAAGTTAGAAGTCTTAAATTGGTGAAGTTGGATTGCAAAAATTAAAAGTCTCTTAATCTAAATAAAATTCATATTGTGTGTTTCCAAGGTAGTATGATAATTTATAATTGGATATATAGACTTGGCAAATGAAAATGTAGTTGTATTTAATACTTAATTAATTGAAAACATAGAGTTGGATGATATTTTTTAACACAAGGATAGATTATAACAATTTTCTTTATTTGTTCAACCTGTTTATTGTGTTTTTATCATCAAGTTGATTAACTAAAATAGTTTCATCTTTGATTGTCAGATTGAATTATGGTTAACATAAGAAGGATTGATTCATTTTTCAAACCAAAAGGAAGTAGTAGCATTCAGGGGTCACCAATCCTTAGTGATGAGCCAACTGAAGCACTTGATTTTCATGCTCGTCCTTCTCATGAGGAAGAACCGCCGTTGAAATATCCTCGTATTGAAGAGGTGGATGTGATTAAATCTGGGATGCTCAGTGTCAACTTCTTAATTCGCGATCCAGGTTTACCACCTCCAATTTCTGAGTATCCGATTAGTGAACATGATGAGATAAGGCGGGCATATATCAAACTTGAACCATATCAGTTTCATAAGTCAGAGTATCCTCTTAGTGATTGTGTTGGTTATCGACATAGGTTTCACGCTACTTGGTTCAAAAGTTTCTTTTGGCTAGAGTATTCAAAGGCAAAAGATGCTGCATTTTGCCTTTCATGCTATCTTTTCCCTAAAAAGCCTATTGGGCGAAGTGGATCAGACACATTTACCGTCAAAGGATTCAACAACTGGAAAAAGGTGAACAAGGGCAAAGATTGTGCTTTTATTATCCATGAAGGTAAAAACGCAAACTCAGCACATAATTATTCTGTGGAGTGCTATGAAAATTTGAAAAATCAACCATGTCACATTGAGAATGTGATACAGCGGAACACAACTCAGCAGGTTACAAATAATAGATTACATTTGAAAACTTCAATTGAGGCTACCAAATGGTTAACATTCCAGGCATGTGCATTTAGAGGTCATGATGAGAAATCAGATTCAAGAAATCAAGGAAATTTTCTTGAATTGCTTAAACTTCTTGCATCTTACAACAAGGAAGTCAATGATGTTGTATTAGGGAATGCTCCTCAAAATGCAAAATACACATCACCGGATGTTCAAAAAGAAATTCTGTGTGTTTTTGCTATGAATGTGCAAGAATCTATTCGCAACGAGATTGGGAATGCAAAATTTTGCTTGATAGTGGATGAGGCTCGAGATGAATCAAAGAAAGAACAAATGGCTATTGTTCTGAGGTTTGTTGATCAATATGGAAATGTGAAAGAGAGATTTCTGGACTTGATTCATGTAAAAGATACAAATGCATCAACTCTAAAACAAGAGATATCTTCTTGTTTGTCATATCATAAGCTTGATGTTAAGAATATTCAAGGTCAAGGATATGATGGAGCTAGTAATATGCGCGGGGAATGGAATGGACTACAAGCCTTATTTTTAAGGGAATGTCCTTATGCTTATTATGTGCATTGCTTAGCCCATCAACTGTAGTTGGCTCTAGTTACTGCATCTAAGGAAGTAAATGAAGTGCACAATTTTTTTAAGAATCTAAATTTCATTGTGAATGTTGTTGGATCTTCTTGCAAGCGTAGTGATCAACTCCAAGATGCTCAACTTGCTGAAATTTCACATCTAGCTGACATGGAAGAGACTGAAGGTGGAAAGGGCACAAATCAAATCAGATCCTTGCAAAGACCGGGAGATACAAGATGGAGTTCACATTACAGATCAATTTGTAGTTTAATGAGGTTGTTTGGACCTACCACTGTGGTATTAGACAACATTGCTACTGGAGGCTCAACGGCTTCTCAAAGAGGTGACACAAACTTTGCCCTTAGACATTTACTATCATTTGATTATGTATTTGTGATGCATGTGATGAAGAAGATCATGGGCATAACTGACATGCTTTGTCAAGCGCTACAGAAGAGGTCTCAAGATATTGTGAATGCCTTGACTTTGCTATCTACTACAAAGACATTGATTCAAAAACTAAGAGATGAGAAGTGGCATTTAGTTTTGAATGATGTAACTTCATTCTGTGAAAGTCACAACATTATAGTACCTGATATGAGTGGGACTTACATTGATATCATTCGATCTCGTCGTATGAAAGAGAATGTGAGTGCTCATCATCATTATCGAGTTGAAGTGTATGCTTCCATTATTGATCATCAGTTGCAAGAGTTGAACTCCAGATTTAGTGAGTCTGTCACAGAACTTCTTTCTCTTACTGTGGCTTTGGATCCAAGAAATGCATACAACACCTTCAGTATTGATGACATATGTAAACTGGCAGAAAAGTTTTATCCTGCAGATTTCACCGAGCAAGAACATATTCAGTTGAGACAAGAATTACAACACTATGATATAGATGTTCGAAGCAATGAGCATTTGGGAAATGTTTGCTCCATTTCAGAATTATGCAGAAAATTACAAGAAACTGGGAAGTCAAAAATATATCCTTTGATTGATAGGTTGATTCGTTTTGTGCTGACTCTTCCGGTGTCAAATGCAACAAGTGAACGAGCTTTTTCGGCAATGAAAATTGTAAAAACAAGACTTCGTAGTAGCATGCATGATAAGTTTCTTACAAGCTACCTGATTGTTTACATTGAGAGAAAAAATGCAGAGACTTTTTCTACTGACAAGATCATAGATGACTTCAACTCTATGAAACAAAGACATGCATGCCTTAGAATAAACAAGGTATATTTTATTTTAATTTATTTACTTATTGTCTATTTGCATTTGTTGTATATATATATATATGTTGACTTATAACTTCTAACCAATTTATATACTAAATTATCTACGGGTGAGCAGATGACGGATGGAGATACACAATTGTCTATTAACTACTTGTCTAATCCATGCTTATAACTGAGTTGGCTTGTTAAGGTTTTGTTGGTATTCATTTTGCAAATACTTAGCCCTATTCTATATTTTTAAAAAGGGCTATTTTTATATAAACTCTAACTACTAGACGATAATATATATAAATCTTTTTGGAAAACAAATATATTATACAGTGCATACATCGACTCACTATAGTACATTTTTGAGTTGATATGTAATTTTATTATACATAAATTAATTTGCCCCCCTAAAAAGATTTCCTGCTTCGCCCCTGCAAGCACCCCCTTAGGATCACAATTTCAGGTGGGGTATGATGTTTCGAACCCTGTGAAGCAGAGGTAACACATGCCCATTCAGCTGTCTTGAGACCCATTAAAACCAGAGGAAACATACAGCATTTTCAAGGGAACAATCACCAAAGCTAGGGAAAAATATATGAACAGAGCAACCAAAGGCTGAACATCGCTTTTCCCCCGTTTCAGCCAGACAGAAAAGGAATAGAAAACACACATCATGCGTAAATGGTGAGATCATCGCTTGTGCTTTCCTCTTATCATCATCCGCATACAAATTTTCTTCCTTCAACCGACACCTATATACGGACAATTTTCTTCCTTCACATTATTAGGATGTGCTATGCACCAACTTTGTGAGGCCAAACTAAGTGGCTCTCAGGGCGTATGACTGACCAGCCCGTCACTGATGACAACAGTAATAGCAATGTCAGATGCAGCATTTTAAGCATATTGGTCCTAGAAATTTCTGCATGTATCTATGGCAACATGTACACCTAGTTGCGGCAAGTGAAGAAAGAGAGGGTATCTACAAAACTTCACCCGTGTACCACGCGCTGCCCCTATGTTAGTGTGCGTGGTCATCAAAGATGGAGCATCCAGGGGAGCCAGCATCTGCAGCTGATTCATCCGCATGTCCCTCACCATCCCTCTTCTTGAGAACACGCACCAGCAGTTCTTCATTCCCAACAAGCTCGAACACACAGGTATCCCCAATTTTGAGATTGTTCCCACGTACAAAAGCCATCCACCCACCACAAAAAGTATGTGCAGTGCATCGGTTAGAGGAAGGCAAAGAATTGACAGTATAAATCTCCCCTTTCAAATTCCGCAGCACAACCTCTGTCCTGCGATTGGGGAAGTGTGGAACAGCAAACTTACTCGGTACATTCTGCACACCCAAAGACAAAGTAACAACTTAGAAGGCAACCATTATAGAGAAGAGTAAGATTCAAATGTTTGAAATTTAACATATATGATGTTCTCTGATATTGAGCTTATTCTACAATATAAAAAGCAGTAGCAGAGGACCCGCACAAAGGAATAACATTGACTGGCATGAGGGAAAAAGGCATATTTATACATGTACAATTCACCCCAATATATGGTACTCAGTGGACCTCCAGCAAACAAGTAATTCATCTAGAGAGTAACATACAGCATGAGTTTAAAGTTTCAGCAAAGATACTTGCCAGAGTAAAGGGCCCGCTGACATTAGAACATCTCATAACTTTTGTAAAGGAAGGAAAAGGAGATCTTTCACTCCTTGATGTTACTCCGGTACGTGAATCCAACCCATTAATTTCATGAGAATGCATCTGTAAGAATACCTCGCCACATGGTGAAGACCCATCTGAGTCACAACATCAGGATCAAACAATCAGAGGTAGCCATAGATGTCCCTGCTTCATCACAAAATCGATGAAGTGCCCAACCCCTAGGAGATGACATACAGTGAGAGCAACAAATTTAAGGTTTTGCAAAGGTGATCAAAACCTAAGAGCCAGAGAAAGTAGAAATTTTCTCAAACCAGCTTTACCAAGTTTTCCTCTTGTTATATTACTAGAAGAATATTTACTACCTGCTTGAATTGCAGTATCAGTCGGTCTTGTACTCATGTCATCAATCATATGCTCCCGCTTGTAGCACACAACCTTGCTCTTTCTAGGCTCACGTGCACAAAGAGCAGAATCCCCAAAACCATTTTTTAACCCTTCAAAATCCACACCTAGCCGCAGAACATGGACACGCATTTCACAGCTGCCCACCAGTTCAAAGATGCAAATGTCTTCCATCTTAATACCATTATCACGGACAAATGCAGTCCAGCCCCCGCACAATGTATGCATTATATGAGTTCTTACAGTTGGAACTGAGCTCAGTGTCCAGCAGTCTCCTTTTGTATTCTTGAGGATCACTGTGGTCCGGCCCTTTGGCAGGTGCTGCATAGAAAATTGCACTGGAAGTTTCTGCATGTCATACACAATCTAACTTACAATTTGTATTATTAAAAAAAGTGAATTAAGTATCATTATTACTCACCAATGTACCAGATCCGCTGACATTGGATGCTTTCATCACTCTCACAAAATACGGAAAGCTGGAGGTGAAGTGCTGAGTAGCTTGTTTTTCTAGGAATGTTGAAAGGCTGAAATTGTTCTTCACCATTTTTGCTAATACAAATTACACTTTTCTAGATAAGTATTCTGTTAAGACTATAAAATGGAAAGCTACTACATAATGCAGGAGCAATACAGAATAGTTTTACTTTCTTATCACTAGAAGCATTTGGGGATCATAAATGCTAGTGAAAGCATCATTCAGACTCTCTTGCTAGTTACCGGACAAAGCATCATTCATTAGCAGTATCCAGAGTCTCACAAGGAAAAGAAATGTTTGAAAAGAGCTGGTAAGCAGGGAACATACACCATTTTAATATTGCTATACTAGCAAAGGGGAATTTAGAAAACATGGTGATAAGAAAGCAATCAGGAAAATATGTATAGCATGAGGTTAGATGCTTACTTGAACTTCCTCGGGGAATATCCCCTTTCCTGTCAGCATTGTCAAGAGAAGTCATTGCCAACACTACACCGTTCCTTGAAGCCATACTAATCTTTTGCTTTATGCAGGAGCAGAGAGATAGCTGATCATATCTATCTGTAGGGATCCCATCAGATTGGTTCGCAGTTTCGCAATCAAAACAACCAGGAGAAGACACTCCTCTTTGTTTTTTTCTACTACTATCAGTAATTATATTTTCTACAGAAGCTATTGTCTCCCTTACTCTTTTCACTCCAGAATTCCTGTCACATTCATAGGGTCTCCCACTACACTTCACAGAAAAAGCTTCTTCTTTCTCACATGATGTTTGATCAAAGACTAGCACACCAAAATGTAAATTTCCATCATATCTGAAGACAAGAGAGTCACCACACTGTATGTTGTGATCTTTCACAAAGGTTGACCATCCATCATCAAGAAATAACTCGCTGTTATGCTTCCTCAATTTAACACACCAAGCATTACCACTCGGACCCTCTAACGAGACAGATTCATATGTTCTCCCCTCATAGTGCTTAATAAAATTATCAGGAATCTTCTGCAGGAAAAATCAGGGTCAAATGTTTCAGTCATCACTAGGGTATGAATTACAAGAACAGCAAATGATATAGCATCTTCAAAAGGTTGCAAAGTAGTGAAGTTGATCAAAAAGCTGGACAAAGAACAATGTAAATCTACATTATTTTCATCAGATATAGAGTGTTTGAGTTAGCCATAGCAGAGGCATGATCAATCTACTTGAAATGTAAGCAGACTAGCTGAAGACCAAACAATGGATGTCAACAAACTTAATCGGTGTCAGATGCATATTCCAATATAGCAATAATCCTCTTACTCCATAACACTCTGTTGAAGGATAATAACACATCTTAACTTTCACGAGAATCGTTTTTTAGCAACAAACTTTTCACAAATATAGCATGCAATAGATTTACCGTTAAAACAGAAGAGAGCATTCAGAAAGTGAACCAGGACACCTGTTCCATGATGTCAAAAAGCCACAGTTGCTACTAAGCGTCCCAGTGGGATTCTAAGCAAATTGAGCAACACTGGTCTAAATTTTAAATTCATATTTTGGCCACAGAAACGGTAGAATCTGAAATGATCAGAGGAACTTTTCGTAATGCATCCAAAATCATAGTTCATTTATACTAGCAAGATCTTCGAAATGAAAGGGATAAGCAGATAGCACATCTTCCAAAGTGCAAATAATTAAGAATGTCCAAAATTTACCAGCCTCTCGCAGGTAACATCGGGAAGGAAGGCCACCAGAAAGTGGGGCCTCTTCGCATTCATTTATTCTTTGTCCTTGGAATCTATCCAACTCCGGGAAGAAACAGTCAAGTAATCTACAAACAAATTGCAAAATATAAGCTACTCTTGAGTTGATAATTCATTGGAAGAGGGAATAGTGCAAGAAACAGAAAGAAACAATATAGGAAAAACAAAAGAGAAAAAAAAAAAAAGAAGCGCAAAAGTTTCTTTCCCGTTATTGGAAAATAGGGATACCGGATACATATCGGAAGCATATATGTAAAAGAGAAGAGGGAATAGATGGCTCGTATTTAACTTGACTAATTTCTTGGTGTCTTTCAAGAATAAACACGAGACTAATTTCTTCAGCGATATCCTTGCGTAGCCAATTCACAACGCCCGAAACAGAGGAAGACAAACTGTAATGTGCGACAGAGAGAAGATTGTCGAAGAAAGAGTAAGAGAGATAGAGAATTACAGAAGCAAGAGAGAGAAAGAGAGAGAGAGAGAGAGTTTAGAAGAGTGAGAGAGAGGAAATTTATAGAACAAAGAGAGAAATGGGGAGGAGTGGGAATATAGAAGGACGGAAGAGAGAGTGAGAGAAGAGATAGAGGGGACAGAAAAGTAAAATTTGATCAACAAGACAAACATATGGAGTGAGTGGGAATCAGAACAGGACAGGGGTTCGAGTTGACCTGGCAATTTGGGTCACTGTTGATAACAACCCTAACCCAACCCATTTAAAATACCATCAACCCAACCCAACTCAAAAATTGATGGGTCCGAAAATCATGACCCTAACCCAACCCGTTTAAAATCCTTCAACCCTAACCCAACCCACCCAACCCATTTTTTAAGCATACAATAATTTAGATGGATTAGGAGTAGAAATTAGTAAAAAAAATTCCAAAACATCTAGTGCTAGTTGGCACACTAATTAGGATGAGACAAAAGGAAGAGAAATATTCTTGCTTGATTGACCTAACTTTAAACGAATTTCATGTTATGCAAAGAATGTAAAAGTACTGCACCAATTTCCCATGAATAGAATAACACGTACTTTTTCCATAAGTTTACATTTATCAATCTGAGCCTAAAGCTCTACCACTGTTGGGGAGAAATCCTATCTAGATATGCACATGATCCTAGTGCCCTTAATAAAAAGAGGAACGAAAATGAAAATCTTCATTATGCATTAGAGAAATATACTAAAGACATATCTTCTAAAGTTAGAAATAATTTATAAACTGAAAGCTCAAAGCCTCAAACTATGACTAGTAGTTTTAAAATAATTACACTTGTTTAAATTGAGTGCTCATGCTTGAGAAAAGTACAATCACAATCACTTAATCGTTACTAACAGTTGGGGAACTTTTATGCAGCACGCTATCCGCATTGTTGGCTTCAGAATTCACTAAGACGTCTATAATCAAGATCCTACTTACAAAAATACATATCACCTACTTTTGTTCACTCTTCTAGATAATCTAAACTTTCATATGTTCTCAAGAACAACTATGGTAGTGAGAATAAAAAAACAAACCTTGGGCAGAGATGAAGAGCGACATAGACATGAACAACAACATAGAGAAGAAAAATGGACGTGAATCTGTAAGATGAGAGCATTTGTGTTTTCAACATTATGTTACAGTCTGGTAGTGCCCTTTGTTTGATATGCAGCTGGTTGGGCCCTTTGTTTTGTTATGATTATGTGATATTATTAAAGGTGGGATAGTCCAACTACACTTGGGCTTAAGGCTAAGGCATAGTTTGATCTGAAAATAATATATATATATATATATATTATATTATATATATGTTGTGTGTGTGTGTGAATTAATATTGTTATTTTTTTATTATTAACAAATATATTTTCAGGTTTCGGGTTGGGTCATGGGTCAAGATCTCTACCCTAACCCAACCCACAAAATTAGCTTCTTACCCTAACCCAACCCAAAAAATAGATGGGTCAATAATCAAGACCCTAACCCGCAAAAGTATGGGTTGGGTTCGGGTTGGGTTTCGGGTTGGGTCAAAATTGCCAGCTCTAGGTTCGAGTGTGTGTGGGTTTGAAATGGTGGCCACCGAATCCGAATTTACCCGGAACCGGTGAATCTACCCGGAACTGATTGGAACCGGAACTGACCGGAACCGGGCCGAACCGATTCGGAACCGGAACCGCCCCTTTGCGAATCGAATCCGAATACAAGTTTTGAGATTCGGGACCGAACTGGAACCGGAACTGGAACCGCCTGGAACCGTCTGGATTCGCGTCGGATTCGGAACCGTGGAACCGAAACCGGAACCACCCTGGAACCGGTCAACTCTACCGTTGGTCAAACTAGCCGTTGGGAACCGGAACCGCCCAGATTCCCAACAGCTCTTTTTTTTTTATGTGTGTAACGGCTCCAAACAAAGCCAAACGGCTATATTGCCCCAAAACCCCTATAAATACACCATTTTATCATCATTCTCACCACACAACTCATCCTACTCTTCCTCTCTCTTATTATTAGTATTTTCTTGTGCAATTAAGTGTTATTAAGCATTCTAGCTACTAAAGTCTCAATTCCCACATTAGCTCTCAATTTTCCATTTCCCACATTCTAGCAAAATGCCGAGGAGATCCGGAAAGGAAGTGATGCCTTCTTCCAACCTCCGAATCGATCCAAATTTTCAAGTTGATGAGCAGACCAAATCGACGAGATGGAATTCGGGTATCATCAACATCAACAACATCCACATTATTCACCTTCATCACTCCCGCAAGGTGGAAGCTATACAATTTCTCAGCACGGATCTACAAACATGGGGGCAACACAACCGGGAATATCACCACCATTTGGTAAGTTTTAATAGCAGTTACAACTTATTTTATACAAAATTTAATTTTAATTACATTCTTATCTTAATTATAGTCTAAATCAATTTTTTTTACAATTAAAGGTACATCCTCTACCCCATCCGATGCTCACAATCTTGGTCAAGATGATGATCAAGAAGATGATGATGCCGACAACACCACCGCTCCAACAAAATCGAGACAAGCTTCTTGGGTGTGGGCATACTTCACAAAGAAAGAAGATCCGCAGATGCCCGGGACATACAAGCAACATTGCAATATTTGCCACAAAGGACTTGCATGGGCGTTGGGCACCGGAACCGGAACCTTTGCAAAACATATGAAGACGCACAAGATCTACAAGGATATGGCGGCAATGGCGGGTGGTACGAGTGGTCAAACTATGCTCACCGGGTTTAACCAACGACAACCCGGTTCAGGTTTTTTTCATTATGATAGAGAAAGAATGATAGATGGCATGGCTAGGTTTATGATTGCTGAATAGTTACCATTTAATTTTGGTGAAAGTCCTTACTTTGAAAACTTTGTTTGCACCACATTACAACCACAATATAGTAGAGTGCCTAGGAATACGCTTAAACGTAGAGCTTTTGCACAACATAGTAAAACTAGAAACCAACTTATGGAAATGATGAAAGCATTCGATGGTCGTGTTTCATTAACTAGTGATATGTGGACATCTACTACTAGTGAGGCATTTATTTGTGTTACACTTCATTGGATTGATAGTTCTTGGACGCTTCAGAAGCGTATTATTGTTTTTGATATTTTTGATGATGCACATACCGGTTTTAATATTTCTGAGAAAATTATTGAAGTATTATCTGAGTGGAATTTGTTAGACAAGGTATTTTCAATTTCTTTAGATAATGCTTCGAACAATGTTAAGTGTGTAGATTATCTAAAAGCTAATTCGAATCTCATACTCTTGCATGATGGTGATTACTTGCATGTTCGATGTTGCGCTCATGTTGTGAATTTGTGTGTACAAGATGGTTTATCTAACTTGACTTCCACACTAGAGCCACTTAGGCATGTCATGAGAAAAATTAGAAAATCGGGTCTTGTTAAAAATGAGTACAAAAAAAAGTGTGAGGAATCCGGTTTACGTCCTCGTCATTTTGCTCCCGACACCCCCACTAAATGGAACTCCACATATGAATTGTTAGTTAAGACTAAGAAACACCAATCCATTTTAACTAGTTTGTATAACACTATGGTTGTTCAACAAAATCAAGAATTAATGGGTGCGGACTTTTGGGTAAAGGCTAATGTCATACATAATGTTTTAAAATGTTTTGACAGTGCAACTAAGGTGTTTTCATTAGTTTATGAACCTAATGTGCATCTTGTCATAAATGAATGCATTAGTATTTTCCATGTCTTGCATGAGAACAAGAATGTTGCTGAGGTTAGTGGTGTTATTTATGATATGATGTCTAAATGGTTTAACTATTTCAATGAATTTCCTTTGATTTATTGTATGGCAACTGTTCTTGATCCTCAAATAAAATTGGATGGTCTAACAAAATTGCTTGATTATTATTATAGTATTGTTCCAGGAGGTCCACCCAATGATGGTTATGTTCAACAATATGTAGAAAAAGTTAATGCAGCCTTGAAAAAGCTACATGATGAGTACACTTCAAAGTACCGTCCGGATGAGCTTTCTTCTGCTAGTGGTAGTGGTTCCTCTTCTAAACCACCACGCGCCGGTAGCAAAAGAAGTACTTTGATTTCTAGTATTTTGAAAAGACCAAGATCAGTTCGATCGGGTTCGGGATTTTGTACTTATGATGATTACATTAACTTCACTTTTAGTTTTGATGATGATGATGGTGATATAGATGTTCTTAAGTGGTGGCAAGCACATGAAGGCAAGTTCCCCATCCTTGCAAAGATAGCTCGAGATATGCTAGCAATTCCAGCATCAACCGTTGCTTCAGAGTCGGCGTTTAGTGCGGGCAAACGAGTGTTGGATGAAAAGAGATCAGGCCTTGCACCGGACTCAATCAAGGTTTGTGTTGAGAAGTATGATTGGGACTTAGCCGAGCTGAGATGCCAAGCACACGCATTGCAATACGAGGGGCAACATGATGATTGGTACGAGATGAATGGGGACAACACCACTTAGGACTTCTATTTTGTATTGTAATCTTTTAGAATGTATTAGTATTACTTTCTTTCCATGTAATCTTTTAAGACTTCCAAATTGAAATCATGTAACCTATTAGTAGCTGTACTCTTTTTCCTTATTAGGGTTTTCCCAATGGGTTTTTACCTAATAAGGTTTTAACGAGGCAGTGAATCATATAATAAAATCCGCTTTGCTCTTTAATTTGTGCAAATTCAATACAAAAATTTAAGTCTTTGGTTCTTACACATTTAAGATTATAAACTTAAGGAATAACCTAGCTAAGAGTAAAGTGGATGAAAAGAGCAACGTGTGCGCGCAAACGGATCTAAAATCGGAGTTAAAACGAAGAAACTAGAGCCGATCGAATCTTTCCGGAACCGGTCGGAACCGCCCTGGAACCGGTCGGAACCGATCGGAACCGGAACCGGAACCGGAACCGCTATGGAACCGGTCGGAACCGTTGATTTGAGCGAATCCGAAGCGAATACAGAGTCCGGAACCGGAACCACCCCGGAACCGCCTGGAACCGGTTCCGAATCCGAATACACATTTTCCGGAACCGGAACCGGTGGAACCGGATTTGTGGCCACCATTAGTTTGAATACCGCTCTCAATCTTGACACAAACCCAGACTGATATTAATGGTGGCCACGGGTCCGGTTCCGGAAAATGTGTATTCGTATTCGGAACTGGTCTGGGCGGTTCCGGTTCCGGTTCTGGTTCTGAAATCTGGATTTGCTTCGGATTCGGTCAAAAAACCGGTTCCGGCCGATTCCGGTTCCGGTTCCGGTTCTGATCGGTTCCGACCGGTTCCGGAAAGATTTGATCGGCTCCAGTTACTTCGTTTTAGCTCCAATTTGAGATCCGTTTGAGCGTACACATTGCTCTTTTCATCCACTTTACTCCTAGATAGGTTATTCTTCAAGTTTATAATCTTAAATGTGTAAGAAACAAAGACTTATGAATTTTTATTGAATTTACAAAAAATAAGGAACAAAGAGAATTTTATTATATGATTCACTGCCTCATTAAAACCTTATTAGGTAAAAACCCATTGGGAAAACCCTAATAAGGAAAAAGAGTACAGCTACTAAGAGGTTACATTTTAAAAACCCAACGGTAACTTCAACCGGTTATGGGGCGGTTCCGGTTCCGGTTCCCGGTGCCGAATCCGATGACGGTTCCAGGCGGTTCCAGGCGGTTCCGGTTCCGGGCCCGATTCGGGCCCGAATCTCAAAACATGTATTCGTATTCGGAACCGGCTGAGGCGGTTCGGTTCCGGTTCCCACCGGTTCCCGGCTGATTCCGGTTCCAATCGGTTCCGGGTAGAACCGCCGGTTCCGGGTAGAACCGAACCCGATGGCCACCATTAACTGATATGTTAAAATGTAGGTTTGGATTGTAATTTTCAATTTGAAAATATTTTCAGGTCGGGTTTGGTTGGGTTATTAAAAATTCGGATAGATTTTGGGCTTTACCTATCAATCGGATTTCAACCCACAACAAGAAAACATTTTTTTAAAAAAAAGAAAGTATATATATTTATAGTCATGTGACATAAACCTAAATATATTAATCATGTACTCATTTATGTTTGATGGCTATATATGTTATGTTATCTTGCTGATTTTGCATCGAATTTGTGTTGATACTATAATATTTTTAAATTAGGATGATTTTGGGTTGATTTCAGATCGATTTTGAGTTCAGGTTAACATGTAAATGTTGGGTTCATATCAAACGAGTTCGGTTCGGATTGGGGATATGTGATCGGGTCGTTTTCGGATTGACAAATCATAACCCGTTTCGAGTTTGGGTCAGTTTCGGGTTGAGGTGAAACATGAGCAGACCGAGTTGGGGTTGAGGTCAACCTGACCTAAAACCTGAAATTGTCAACCCTCGTCTGAATGTAGTTTTGGTTTAGATATAAGGGTGCCTTCGTTTGCCGCGGCCCAAATACCCTATCATTAATGCGGCTTTAATTTGGTAGCAAAACACCCCCATTAATTCAGCTCATAAGGAGGCCCGTTCGTTTGGCACCTTTAACTTTCTTTAGGTAGCACAAGCAAAAATACAAGAATACCCTTGAATTTGAGGTGAAATCTCTCCATTTCCCCGTGCAAGTGTTATTTTCCATCGTGTTTCTGAACTCGACATCATCTTCTTCAACGACGAGAGAGACCTCGTGCAACATTGACTCCTGCTCTACAACACGGATATGCATTTTCTTGTTTCTATTGTTAGCCATTCTTGTTGCATCCAAAAGTTATGTTCTATCTGCTAACATCTCTTCATCGTTCTTGTAGCCGATCTACACAAACGGTGGTCACAACCATAACCAAGATATACTCTCGTTGAAATACCCTAATTTATTAAGATGATATTAGTGAGTTAAATCTTGTTTATGGGGTCTAAAAAGGGTTCTTAAAGAGTCTTTATAGTTCAAGAGCTCAAGAGTTATGAAGAAATTCGCTTAAAGCACATTTTAGCCTTAAGGGACATTTTGGTAACTTTGGAAAGTGATTTATAACCTTGAAATATATTATTTTATCCTATCTTAATAATGGATAAGATATTTAAAAAGAAAATCCAACTTTTGGCTAAGTTTGAAGATTTAAAGGCTTAAAGCACGTTTTTGCCTAAAATGACATAAATGTGTCATGTCCATTTTTAGCAAATTATGGAATTATAAAAGGAGGGTTTAAAATACAATTTTGGAATAATGAGGGGCTTTATTTTAGCTAATTAGAGACATGTGCTAGTCACATGCCTCCTCCTCACTTAAACCACTTTCCTCTCTCTCTTCTTCCTCATTTCTCACTTACAACCCCCTTTGTGCCCAAGTTTGACCAACAACATCAAAAACAAGAGGAACCCTTGTTCCTACCTTCTTCCACTCCAAATCTTCACCCAAAGTTGATTATTAATGGTTGTTCACAACTAAAGACGATTTCCTTCTTCTCCAAGCTTCATTTGAGCTACAAATCACCATCTCCTTCTCCACCATTATTACTATTCATGTGGTAAGGGTTTTGCTAATTTCATACCCTTAAACTCATTTTTAGGCTTAAGGCCTTCATTAAAGCTTCACATTATGTCAAAATCTTGAGTTTAGAGCACTTATTGTTGGTTTTGGTGGTAGTTGAGTTTTGAGTTCTACCCATGTTGTTTTATGATCAAAAATTGATCTTAAATTTGTGGGTTTTCTGTTCTTAAGACCATTTGGTGATTTTAAAGCTTGAATAGCATCAAAGGAGCATAAAAGAAAGGTTGTAAGTGAGTTGTAGGCTTAAGACAACTTAGTGCCAAATTTATAGATGAAGAGGAGTGTACATTCTTACATTATCTTTGAGCATTGTTGAATGTTTATTGATTGTGTGCTCTTTTTTGAATGCTTTGTGATCCTGTAGACATCGGGGATGACACTACAGCGTGAGCTAGAAGACAAGAGCTTGGACCCAAGCTAAGTCGACTAAAGAGGTAAACCTAAGTCTATCCATGTGTGTGCCCTAATGGGAATGTGTTGTGATTTGTCCATGGGACTACGGGAACACTTCGTGTGGTTAAGGAAATGTGAATGTGTATGTAGGACCTTTGAATGGCCAAGGAGAAAAGCTAAAGGGCGTGGTAAGCTCTTGTGATCAATGTGTGTGAATTGAAAGAATGATTGTTTGGCAAGGTGAAAATGATTGTTATTTAAATTAGAGCCGATCATAATCAGGATAGCCCAACCGCCCAGCCCGGTCCGGCCCGTATTTTAAACCAATGGGTATGGGTAGAAAAAATAACTGGGCGGGTTTGGACAAAAAAAAACAGCCCGAATTTTTTTCAGGTCGGGTTATGGCTAAATATTTTGCCCAGTTGATGGCCCGGCCCGGCCCGAATGTCATAGTACACCTTACATTAGTATATGTTATTGTAAATATGTAAACAAAAGTAATAAAATACTTACAATAGTACAACAGTAATTATTCAACTGAATGGACCACATACTCTTCGTCTCACTCTTCAAAATATATACTACGTATCTATACTTTAAAATCTATATTACTAAATAGAGAAATTTGAGTTAAAAGCGGGTGGGTGGGCCAGGCTATGGCATGAGCATTTTTTAGGTGGGCGGGTTGGGTTCAGGTGATTGGTCCGATTGGGCGGGTTTGGACTAAACACTTGGCCCAATTAGGCTGAAAATTTATGTCTAGCCTGGTTCGAATCCGGCCCGTCCGCCCAGTTGATCAGCTCTAATTTAAATGCCTTATGGGCAGTCCTATCATTATGTGTGAGCACTAAACTATAAGTTTTGAATGTGGTTTAGACTAAGTGCTGGATTAACTGAAGTTAATGGTATAGAATGTTGATAAAAAATGAGATAAGTATGAATAAATCAAATGAATGAGAAATGCTTGGGATCGAGCCCCGACGACACCTTCTTTATGAAGGTGTGTGGTTATTTATGCTTGGGATCGTGCCCGATGACACCAGTGTATGGAAGGGTCTAGTATCCACTCTGTGATTTAAAGGTACCATAGGGGGTGTGCACACGTAAGAGTCTAAATCCATGGTGAGTGTTGGGGAAAGGATTTCCCTTGTGTTTATTATAGGAAAGGTTTTCCCTCATGGTTGGCCTTGCGCCTTTAGAGTTTGAATTACGGGAAAGGTTTTCCCTTACGATTGGCCATGGGCCTTGGTTTTGGTTTGTGGAATAATGAAAGAAAGATTGGAAATGTTCCTATTTGTACATTTGATCTCGATTGTCCATATGAGTTGTTTATGAACTTTGATGTGTGGTAATTGTAGCAGAAATATGTGACTATCTCTACCTAGGCAGTGTACCTATCGTTTTACGAATAGTGAATTGAGTGGGGGTTGTCGATCTCAGGGACCTCGTTCAATTAATTGACAATTTATTAACTAACTGAGAAACTAAACTAAGAAAACATGAAATATCACTTTTTTAGGTTTTACTTAATTTAATAAAAAGAATAACTCAACGAACTAAGATAAAATAATAAAATAATAAAACAGTAAAAATAAACTAAATAAAGAAATAAAGATTGAAACTCTACAATTTAAAGATGCACCCCGGATTGTTCTGCAAACCTTCACTTTATTAATCTATTAATAAACTCTTCCCTAATTCTGCAATAAACTCAGGAATCTTAATTAATCCATTGACCGGTCCCTGTACAACGAATCCTAACTGTAGAAATAACAAGCCGCAATCCATGCCCAAGTCAATTCTAACCAATCGTTTTATAACCAATTCCTATTGGAGACAAATTAACATATAGGCAAACCATGTTTCTAGTCATAAATCCGGTTTAACTTCCTATGTCTTGTTAACTAATCCCAGCACCGGATTTTGATTAGAAAACTTCAAAGATTACTTTAATAATTAGCTAGAGAATTAAAGTGCATGAAGAACTGGAATTAAACTACTACATTAATGAATTAGTGAAAAGAATACAAAATTAATATTAAGATCCGATTTGCTACCCCAATCTAGGGAGCTAAACTAACTACGCTAACATAAATATAAAAATTGGAAAAATAACAACAAAGGAAGAACACTTTGAACAGATTAAAGAAAAGGAAAGAAGAAACACTATTAGAAGATCCCCGCTCCGCCTTTTTTCGTCACGTGTCTCTACATTAATACTCCGTCAGAAGTGTGGGGTGCTAACAATGGTGGACTTGTGTGGATGTAAGAGAGAGGAGGTCAAAGCCCCCAAGAGAGAGGTGCAGTCGTATGGTGTGAATGAAGTGTGTTTGTTTTTCTAACCCTATGTGCTTTTTTATATCTAAAATAGATATTTTTATCTCTAAAAATGTGTATTATAGACTTTTGATAGCTGCATCCGGACATGCAAGTCTGGACTCATGTTTGAACAAGTCGATGTGTCAACTTGTTTTAAGCCTAGATTCTTCGTCTAGACTTCGTTTTGCTTCCCGTTTGTTGCGTTGCGAAGTTTGTGAAGTAATATATGCATTTCTAAGATATGTTCCTACATTTGACACATAAAATGTATCAGTTCATATCAAAACATAAATATAAGGAAAACATATGATAAGTGAGAAATATAACATGAATTGTTGAGAGAATAGGAAGAATTAAAGCCCTTAAAACTATATATATTTCGTACTTATCAAACTTCCTCACACTTAGCTTTTTCTTGTCCTCAAGCAAATAAAGAATATATCTACTTTTAAGCACCGTAGTATCAAAACATAGGAACAAACAACTGCCAAAGGAAAATAAGCAAAACGACAATCAAAAGAATAGTTCTGCTATGTGCTATAGGTTTTCACAATCAGTGAAAGAGTAGAGTTGAAAGTATGGAGAAGTTAGATTATAGAAACTGAACATAGAATAGCTTGGGATCTTCCGCCGTTTCTTTCTCTAACCTTTGGATGACAAGAGGTGTGAAGTAACACCTTATTCCGTGATACCTTTCAACACCACGTACTCATGATCAAAAACAAAAATTAAACTGTAATTAACTTTTTCTCATGCAAAAACTTTCTCTTTCAAGAAGTATATACAAAACAAATGAATAATTACGAATTGTAGAGTTATTCCGTAACCCAGACTTTTCTCTCTATCCCTGTAACGGTGGGCCAACTATCCCAGATCCCGAGACCTTAGGTAGATAGGTTTTAAGGCACCCCTAGGACTTAATAACTTGATAGACGAGGCCTGCTTTTGTTAGGCAAATTTTTTATTAGCGGAGTACCTTGCCTTATCCTTTAATTCCAAACTTTCACATCATTTCCAAAATCCCAAACTAGCCTAATTCATTTTTCATAATTAGCTAATCCACAAAATTTCAGTGGAAACAGATATAATTTGAATAAAACTATACATACAAACAGCCTAAAGTAGAAAAATTCTTGAGGTGGTCATCAATCTTGTTTTCAAAAACTTAGCAACAATTTTCACCTAGAGATTCAATATTTATTGGCTCTCAAAAGAAACAATTCTTTCAAAGCAATAGGACAAACAAAAAACAAGTGTGGCATTTAAGCGCAACTGACATATTTTCAGGGAAAGGTCTCTACTTCCTCACACTTAAGAGGAGCAATGTCCTCACTGTTCAAAAATAAAAATAAAATGGAAAATTCACAATATACCCCTTTTTTCTTTCGTAATTCACAATATACCCCTGTTGGTTTTCGTAATTCAACTTTAAACATGCTTAAATGTTGTCCAAAATTGATGAAACTTTACATGAACTGCTAAAGTGTTATATTTTGGTCCAATATCAAATTTGAAGTTTTTTAAGCTCATATGTGACATGTGGGACCCAATGATCATGTCACATTTTCATTGGGTCCCACAGGTCACATGTGAGCTTAAGAAACTTCCAATTTGATATCGGACCAAAATATAACACTTTAGCGTCGTCCATGTAAAGTTTCATCAATTTTGGACAACATTTAAGCATGTTTAAAGTTGAATTACGAAAACCAACAGGGGTATATTATGAATTACTAAAGAAAAAAATGGGTATATTGTGAATTTTCCCAAAATAAAAAAAAAGACCTTTCAAAATATGCCAGACTCATGAAGAATTCATTCAAGGCACCTCTGATTGTAAATAAACATTGAACATTATAAATCATCGTAGGCTGAACACAAACATTTGAAAATAAGAGATCCTGAAACTCCCCTGATATCATAGATTGAGGAAAGTTCCCTTCCTTACACTTAAGCTCGTACATGGGGTTACAACATTCCTCACACTTGCATCCAAGCAAGTGTTCAGCCTTGGAGAACATCAACCACCATAAAAAGAACTCCATCTGCACACACTCACAAAACTACCACAAAAACGCTAAAGAGCATTGCATTAAAAGCACATGCACCATTACCACTTCTAAATAAAAGAAAAACAAAATAAACCTAAGAAGTAAATTAATGCAGTAAATAAAACTACCAAAACAAAAATAAAAACATAAATAAAATAAAATTTTAACCACTGGGTTGTCTCCCAGTAAGCTGCTCGTCTTTATAGTCTTTGTCTAGGTTCCTACTTTGTTATCACGGATTAAAAATAAAAGTAGACATTGGCTTCAACGGGAAAACGAAGTAACCAACAATTATTAGCAAACCACCTGGATCAAAACAAAACGTTATCTCGGTAAATAAAATAGGAAAATAGATACTCCTCAAAACCTGGTGTTTGAGGAGGTACTGCCGGTAACATATTTCTAACAGGAGACCAGTTGATGATGACTTTTCTTCCTCAAATTGGAGGATGTAAACATCCTCTTCTTGACGATGAGGCTTCTAGAGGTGATTTTGAAATTGTTGACCAGTTGACGACGGTGCTTTCTCCTCAGATTCAAGGATGTAAACATTCTCTTCTGGTTGCACAGACTTAACATTATAATCCTACTGGTAGACAACTTCAGAGGGAGATTCAACTTCTTCAATGTCTCTGGAATCAACCACATTAGGTACCTTTACAGGTTCACAAATAGGTGCAGGCAAAATATCTTCAAATACTAGTTGCTCTATTTGAGTTGGGGTTGAAGAAGGAGGGGAACATAAATTCCCAAATAATCGCTCCAACTCTTCATCAGATAATTCACTCCTGGTATGTCGCTCCACCTCTTCATCATACTCCGTAGTTCAAAAAATATTAAGCTCGGAACGGTCTTCACTCCTCAAACTCTCTACTTATAATTGGTCCAGTGGGTTCGAATCACTTTGATTTTGGAGAAAATTTGTCTACTCCTGTGCTAGCTGCTGCGAGATCTGATTGAGTTGCCTTTCCCAACTCTGGTTTATAGCTTCTTGCTCAGCAAATTTGGCATCTATATTGGCAAACCTAGCATTAGTGATTTTTCTTTGCTCTAGGAGCTCCTCCAGCATACTCTCTATCCTGCTCGTATCCTCCTTAGGAGGCTCCTGATAGGCGTAGAATTGCTCGTCCTCCACCGGCATTATAGTCTGCTCACCTTCCCATCAATGAGGTTGTCGAATAGACAATTGTTGTGGTTGGTAATAATCCTGTCGCCGGTTCTGATTGTAACTTTGGGCAACCGACTGATTATACCTATTTAAATTTTGCTTCATGTTCATTATCACAACTGTCGTTTCCAATTGTGTCAACACCCTGCTAAACTCATACATGTTATCCTCCATCTTTGCCTACAAAAACAAAAACAAAACCAAAAATAAAAAAGTAAAATAGAACTAAAAATAGAAAAGAAACACAAAAAATAAAATTAACTAAATAAAATAACACAGAAAAACAAATATAATAATAAAATAAAAGGAAATTGCTAAAATAAATAACAAATAAATAAATAAAACAAAAATAAAATAAAAACGAAAAATACATAATAAATAAATAAAAATGAAAATAAAAAATAAAAACAACAAAAATAAAACAAAACCAAAATTAAATAGAATGATCAAACTAGAGAAAATAAAAATAAAAGAGAAATAAAGTTCCTAATAAAAATAAAAACTAAGACCAATCTATTAAACAATAGTATAAAGAAAATTAAACCCAAACAAAATTAAAGAAAAACAAAACAAAACTAAAATTAACTAAAAAGAAAAACTAAAATAAAATATCAATCAAACAAACAAAATTAACTAACGGCGCGTTCGAAGACGGCATTAATCTCTGACCGATTTCAAACGCAGCAAATGCTGCGTTACGGATAATGTCACTTTGTGAGAGAAGCATTGGGACCCACTGAAAAGAACAACCACTTAATAGATGACATTTGTCCATTTTTATTGTTGGACGCCGTGCCCATTTTTGTTCGCGGTGAACGAACACCCCCTAAATGAAAATAATAGTAATAATAAAACAACAATAAATTCAGGAAAACAATAGTAAAAGAAAAAGAAATCTTAATTTACAAAAAAAATCCTAGAAAGAAAAACAAAGATCAAAATACACTAAAATCAAATGAACCACAATTTTCCCTAATAGTTATAAAGGAAATCTATAAATCAAAAATAAAAACAAGAAAAACAAGAAAATAAATACTAAGCCGTAATGAAAGGAAACAAACAAAATTAAGAGAAAAAACCAAAAAGAAAACCAAAATCCTAATAAAAAATAACTAAATTTCCTAAACGAATTAGATTTCTTAAAATCAAAGTAAGATCCTAAAACTAAACCGAGATCATAGAGAGAGAAAAATCAAATTCGAATAGAAAGAACACTAAAACAAAATTAACAAGATAAAAAATAGAAAAACAAAATAAAGATAATACAAAAACTAGATTAAAATAAACAAAAGATATACGAAAATCGTAACTTTAGGAAAGAATTAAACGTGAATAAAAATAATAATACTAAATAAAACAAAAATAGCCTAAACCAAAAACTAAGTAAAAACAAAAAGGAAATCCAAAACTTGTAGCAAACGAAAGAAAAAAAAAACAAATTCAAATAAAAATCCTATGTATATAAACTAAATTAACGTGAATACAAAATATATAAAAAAAACCTAAGCCTAAAACCAAATAAATTAAAAAAGAAAACAAAACAGAAATTTAAAACTAAAATCTCAATTACAATAAAAATGTCAATTAACTATGTCAGAGGTCCCCGTGAACGGCGCCAAAAACTTGTAACAGAAATATGTGACTATCTCTACCTAGACAGTGTACCTATCGTTTTACAGAATAGTGAATTGAGTGGGGGTTGTCGATCTTAGGGACCTCGTTTAATTAATGTCACACCCCAACTCATAAAGCCATACTTATCTCATAAACCTCCATTTACATATATCAACATTGCAGTGGAATTCTTACAACAATTGGTGTTACCGCCGTTAGTCACCCACGTGACTAACTAGGCATACTAAATACTCCAAGATCTAGCTACGGTCTGATGTACCCGAATATACCGAACATTGTATACTAAATCTTAACCAATTACATGTTCTCAATACACTGTACTTAATATCCCTATACATCTTACTAACATCTCATCCATTTACTAAATGAGTGTACATGCACAACTCGTGTAACTAAAAGAAAACAACCCGAAGTAATTCTACCCAATCCTACTCTTCGGATGGTCGTTTTCTGTCATTCACCTGCAAAATTTAAACAGTTGCCCCCGAGAGAGTCAGCACCTTTGCTGGTACGATTCTCTTATAGCCCCCAAGCTAATGGGGCTATGACGACTGATTGTCTGTAACACCCCTACAGGTGATCACACCATTACTCCTAACCCATATCCATTATCAATACACAAGCAGAGAAAATTCTAATACGACCGGGGGTGAAACAATGCCAACAAGGCCAATTCCAAACAAACAATACAACACAATATCGGTCTGATGGGTCTTTACCGAGTACACTATACAAAATGATACATACCATTCCCTTATCAATTCTCAAACCAAATACAACCTTCAATCCCATGATAAACAATACAATCTCCACTTAATACTATACCGAGTATCTACAATTCCCAACATTATTAATGACCTTTCGGTCTCATATTTCCATAACACAACAATACAAATATTTAACAACTACCCATGCTTGATCACAACCCCTTCCTACTCTCGAACGGTGATCGGCTTCTTTGTACCTGGAAAATAAAAACATCGCCCCAAGGGGCTCAGCAAAATTGCTGCATATGCCTTCCGCATACCCCGCGTACTAGCGAGGGTACGCCGACTATTTGGTCGAGAGCATGCGGTTAATTTTAGTTCAAACAGCATGCAATACAACAATACATCATATATGTACATTCACACAACACTCCACATTCAATACAGGAATACAATCCACACAAATATCACATCCAACTCGGTAAATTCAACTACCTTATTCTTAGACCTTGAGAGACCGTATCTCAAGTGAGTTTTGTTCCCGTTACTCATCAATTTTTCCACCCCAACCGAGTAGTTTACTTGACTCCTAGATCATTAGACACTCTCGGTCTCGATCTAGTTTCTTAATTATCCTACTCTTGAATAATTTTAGGTTAAGCCTCAAAGGCCTCCGGGAAGAGACATATATAGGTCTCACCACCGTGCTTTTATAATCTCAATACGGGATTAGAAACATTCTCTCATGTTCCCTCTTTCCTATCCCATAATACCCAGCTTACCTCTTTAGATGGGTAAGCTCTGCCAGTCTTACTCCAGACGGGCACCACTAGGTGGCACACGGCCCCGCAGGGCAAATGTGGCCACACGGCCCGGTAACAAGGGAGTTCGACCATGGATTCGGAAACATACGCTCTGTTGCTTCCTCTTCCTTGCACGCGTGACTCACATCCCCCTAACCAGCTCTCGGGTTAGTGACAATAGGTACTCATAATAAATACATATATAAATATCAGTCAGCCGCTCTTCTCGATGCTATCATACAACTTAGGAGATTTTCCTATCTGTTGTATCTGCTGATTTAAGGGTCGCCCCTACACCTCCATTACTTAGGAACTATGTTCGTTTTCTAACATTGAGTCACATCTTGCATAGGAGGTCGACTATTGAAATTAAGGACGTTCACTAGTCTTTGTGTCGCTTGTTCTTTTCATTTTGAGTAAATTTATAAGTTTGATTTATCGTTGACCACTAATCGATGTTATCGTGTGTACCCGTTTCATTATTTCACAACTTGACTCTTCCTTCAAGTCTCTAATCAAACAAGACTCGACTATGAGTCAACTATAGTCACAATCACATGCAAGCAACTCATTCATCATTCATCCATTTCATGATTATACAAACTAGTTTAAATTCAATCCAACAACACAACACATACAAGCACCATTATGTGCACACAATCCGATTCGTGCATTTATCTTGTTAGGTGATCACACAATCAAACAGACACAAACGGGGTAACCAAGTTAGGATACAGAGCATGGGGAAATCATACCTTTCATCGGGGTTAACTTTACCGGGTGTTCTCATGTCCCTCGGTTCACACTCGTTCCTCAAGTCTTACTCTTGATTCACTGATAATATTTCAAACGTCTCCATTAATTTAAAGTACTACGGTATGTAGGCTAGTACTCCCGTAATTAACCCCGTTAACCCATTATTCTTTGGTTTCGTTTATGTGCTCTTAAACCCACAACTATCTCAATCACTTCTCCAACTTGTTTACACTTCTTAGGACCATTAAAGGTCACCAAATAACTCCTAAACATCATCTAAAACCATCTCCAATCAATCCCCCATGTTTAGAACCCATTAAAACACATTCTGTTCAATTTTTATAGTGGTCCGGGTTTGTGCCCGGGTCTATAAACCCGGACTAGACACTGAAATGTGTTTCTGGCCATTTTTACATGTGTTCCGGGTTTGTGTACCGGGATACAAACCCGGACCAACCCCTGTTATGCCTTTCTAGTGCGTTTTTGCTATGGTCCGGGTTTGCGTACCGATTTGCAAACCCGGACCACCCCTGGAACTGTCAAAATTTACAGTTTTTGATCAGTTTTCAACCCCTATTTCCCTAATCATTTCCTAACCTTTCCACATGTTTCCTACATGTTTAAGCACCCTATAACATGCCCTAATCATGTTCCAAACCTCCTCAAAACTCTAGTCAAATCCCTTCTCAATCCTTGCTCAATTTCTACAGATTTTTCTTCCTCTCTGTTACAGTTTGCACCTCTTGTGCATTTTCTAACTTCTCTTGGTAGTTACACTTTGCTCTCTCTTATTTTGACCATTCCAAATCCTTCCTAAACAATTGCATCAACTACACCCAAGTCCTTCCTCCATTTCCAAGATTATAGACACTAGCTCTTTTTCTAAAAATTCCAAGTTACCAAACACCACTTATGCTACATATTTTCATCTCTTCCAAACTCATCCTCCACTTACCATTCCAAAGCTATTAATCCACTTCACTAAACCCAAATGATCACCTAAGTTCTCCCATTTCCAAAGTCACCTAAAAACACTTATTTTCCACCGAAATTTCGCCATAGTTTCCCCATAAACCTAACATGCCCAAAATCATCCTTCAACACCAAAATCAAATCCTAATCTAGCCACACCCACAAGGGGTCCTACCAGCACACATATCAATCCACCAACCTCATTCAAATTACATAAAGCATAATATACCACAATAGCTCAAAACTTGGCACTTAAGCCCTTAATTCAAACAACAATCCACAATTTCCCTCAACTTCAACCAACTACTTTATTTCACATAATTTGGGTTCATTATTTAATTTAACCCATCCCAATTTCCAAAGCAATCAAAACAAGGTTTAAGGTATATTTCTTACCTTAACTTACAAGTCTCTCCTTAATTCTCCTCTTGCTCCTCTGTTGAGTAAAAACCTAACGACAAGTATACCGGTCGATTATAGCAAGTTTTCCTAGAAGTGTCCCTCCAGGTTATCGAATCCAAGGGAGGCAGCGTTTTAGTTTAATTAATATTTAAGAACAAACTAATAAATCGGTTTACTCCAGTAACAGGGGGTTTTGTTTGTTGAATTGCTAAAGTACGAAACAAGAATGTAAATAAGAGCAAAGGTAATAAATGCAAGACAGTGGGCAAAATAATGATATTTTTTGATTTAATAACAAGGGGAAATTCCGGTTTACTAATCCTCCAATTTCTTCGGTTCCTTTCTCAGTGTGTTTTACCAAAATCCAGACTAAAATCCTAGATCAGAAATATTCCACGTTCGGTCTCCCGCTCGGTGGAATCTAATTAACAACTAATAAATTTTAACTCTCGTTACAAATTTACTAATTGCTAATAGCTTTAAGAAAAATCCAGTTTATTGATCAGTTAATATCCTAGAGGAATTACCATCTCTAAATTAACCGGTACCGTTCCTGTTGTCTATTATCTACCGCAGTTCTCACTTATAAGCAGATAAACTGATAAAATCAAGTAATTGGCCAAATCACAAGATTTATAAAATAAATAAGGAACAACACTTAATCTATTAAAATGGTAAATCATAAAGATAATGGAACCTTGAATTTGGATTACATAGCAAACCGAAATTTATAGAAACTACTCAGCCATGGAAATGAAAATACTGTAAAAATATATAAATAACATTAAAAGAAGAAGAGAAGAAGAAACTCAGATTTAAGATTCTTTGATGGAGTCTCTGTGTACAATTAGCATTTTCTTCTGCTCAATCCCCAGAAGATGCGGTGAATTCCTCAACTGCAACTTCATGCACTTTCAGAATTCTGGAAAGATGGATGTGTGTAGTTATGTAGGTGATAATGAGGTGATAATTTATGGAGGATGTGTGTGAAATAAGGCTGATGGATGTAATCAGATGGAGGAATGTATCGTGTGAGAAGTGGTATGATGCTTCTCCAGAATTGTGTCTATAAAATGTGTGAGAATGAGTTCTATTTATAGAACTTATGGATGAGTACGTAGCAGCTTGGTGTGGTGGACATGATGATTAATTATGTTATTTGTTGGAAGGAAGATGGGAGTGCAGTTGGCAAATTTGGAAGGTAGTTAGATTAGTGGGATTAGAGGATGGAAAGTAGTAGCAGTGGAAGGGATGGAATACGATTGTGGAGGAAAGGCTGGAGAATATGGGGCGGCAGTTTAATATGAAGAGAATAAAATTCTCTTTACGTTCGCGCGCTATAGATTGTCGCTTCAACAATATGGTCTGGGACTTAGGTCCTGTAGGAAGTCCCGGACCATGGTATAAAAACAGGTCGAGAGTTGGCGTCTTATGGGCCGGGACTTAGGGTCTGTATAAAGTCCCGGACCATGGTATAAAAACAGGTCGAGAGTTCTGTCATGGTGTGGTCCGGGACTTAGGCCATGTATAAGATCCCGGACCATGCCTGTATTCCATTCGAGAGTTGAGCTAGTTTGTGGTCCGGGACTTAAGTTATGGAACAAGTCCCGGACCATGCCTTGAAATTAGGTCGATGATGATTTTCTCCATTTAGCTTGTTTGAAAAACTATGGTCTCCACAATGATATGAACATGTTTCTTTGAGATAAAATACCTGAAAAAGCACATAAAAACCATAAAAGAGACAGTTGCAACAAGACATAGAAATACTCAAAAGACAGGGATTTAGCAGTAAATAGCACGAATTCGTATCAAAAGACCATGCAGAAATAGGTAAATTCCTGACTTATCAACTTCCCCCTTAATCTTTGCTTGTCCTCAAGCAATTACTGCAATCAAAATGTACCAATTTCAAAAGCGGGGATTTATCAGGTCAGGAACAATGTACAAGGCAGAACAACAGTCATAAGAAACAACGATTAGTACTGCAGGTTTTCTTAAACAGTGAAGCTAGGGTGTTTTACAAATGCATGAGACTATCATCATAACTATTTATCCAAACTTTACTCAGGGCTTTACTTTCCATTGCTTTCCACAATTCATTGGACGATAAGGGCAACAAGTAATTCATATTCCACATTACCTTTCATTGCCACATACTCATCAGGAATTTGCAATAAACTGTTTAGCATGAAAGAACTTTCCTTCCAATTTTTCTGAGTAAGCATTATTCATTTCATCCCCCCAGACTTTTTCTCCCCATCCTTGTAGCGGTGTTGGGCCTTCTATCCCAGATCAGATGATCTTAGGTAGATAAGTGATGAAGCACTCCATGGGCTTAATTACCGAATGGGAGAGGTCTGTTCCAGTTCAGAATAGATTAGAGGAGTACCTTGCCTTTGTCCTTTCCTTCCATTCATTCCAAAACTTTCCCAAAGCCCCAAGTTAGTTCAAACAAAATAGTCACAAAATGGTCTCACCTTTTATTGAAGGAAATAGACAAAAATTTTAACCAAAAACTGACAATACAAGCAGTATAACCAAAGTTCTTATGACCGAAGTTTCAGATTAAATCTCAAAAAATTTCGCTACTCGTACGTTATTCCTGACTGATGCATCTGACCACAAATGAAAACCAAGTATGTCGAATTAAAAATTTTGTGGAGGGTCATCAAAGGTTAATGAAGTGAGAATTAGTAGTGTCAGGAACCATAGAAAATAAGCAATAAACGCACAACCCCCTTACTACTAACTTCCTCACACTTAGAAAATAGCAATGCCCTCATTGCTGCATGAATATGATCATAGTGCGAAAGAAAGAATGGAACTCCCCTGAAAAATGGGTGAAGATGATGTCCCCACACTTATGAAAAGGAACAGGCGAGTTAAGGAGTGTTGAGAAAAATTCGGCAGAGTCTCCTTTGTATTTTGTCGATATCGCACACAAATATGGCAATCCTGTTTGATAATCAAGCAGCACAATGTTGCAAGACAAACAATGAACATAACCAAGTAGTGTAAGTAGCAGGAGTACCAAAGTAACAACAACAATCTAAAAAGAAAATGAAGGTTACCAGAAGATGCAACCTAACAAGCTAAAAGACATTAAAACATCTCAAATTACCAAGTCAGTTGAAAGTCCAAAAGAACAATAAAAGATAGGTAGACTGATGAAGAAGAGAGCATAAACCCAAACATGTACTACCGACGGGGCATGCGCCAGGACTCCAACTGTGTAAAGCGCTCATCATAAGCATGGAATCGGGCCTCCTGACGAGCCGCGTACTCAGCAAACTGAGCATCCCGCCTGGCCTCATAGTCAGTCTGACGGGTCTCTAAAGCTGAGAGTCTCTCACCATACCCATCCAGACGACTCGTAAAACTGTCAAAGTAAGCTGTAGCAGTCCCCCTCCCGGCTCTAAACTCATGCAGCAACTCATCATAGCCCGGGGCCGGACCAGCAGGTATCGGGAAGGCTGGGGTCTCACCACCACCAGCAGCAGCCTCATCAGCAACGGCATCAACCTCATCAGCAACGACATCAGCCTCATCAGCAACCTCAGCGGCGTCCTCAGCAACTCGGGGTGCGCGTGCAGCGCGTCGGCGCTTCACCCACTGCCCGTCGATCTTCTCCCACTGAAAGAATCTCATCATCATCATATTGAGAGTAGACCGAGGATACTGAGGCTGCTCATCAGATACATCCACCCTCCTGTCAGCAAGTAACGACTGTAGGAGGTGTGGGAACGGGAGAGAAGCGGAGTGATCGGTCTCAACTACCCGGATGATGGAGTTAAAGATAATTCGATGCATAGCGGGTGGAACCCCTACAGCGGCATAGTCGTCGTCCAGGATGTAGCGCATCAGCCAGCAGTCATACATATTCAGATCAGCGCACTCCCGGGGGCGAACATTAGACATCGGCACCCTTAAAATCAGACGCTCTCTAGGGGTCGGTAACTTATCCCCCGTGACAACCTGCTTGTCCCAGTTATTCCTACGCTGCCGGTTTTGAACTTCGGGATCATTGACAATCAAATTAATGTAGTACTCCTTAGCCTGTCGTTCGAACAATGGCATATTCGCCCTATTCTCCGCAGTTGGAACCCGAACAGCTATGGGCAATCCCAAACAATGCCTAATGCTATAGGCAGTCACAGAAATATCCACCCCTTTAACCACAGAATTAATAGCATCCCTAGCCTCATTCACCGTCGCATTAGCATAAAACAATTTCACCAATCTCGGATAGAATCTCCCACATCTATTAAGCAAACACAACCAACGACGTGCACTAAAAAGTGTCTCCAGATCAAACTCAGCTATCAAAGTCGGGCAAACTGACCTTTCGGGTAAGATTTTCCTTTCGCGTGCCCTGTACCAATTTGCAGCGGCTTCATTGATGAATTCTGACTCAACCATCTCCCGGACCCGGATCGGAGCTGCATTGGGGGACGGAGGAGCGGCGGCGGAGGAAGATGCGCCTGCTGTGTTGCTGCGTCGAGCTCGTTTGGGTGCCATTTTAAAATTTGGGAGTAAGGATGTGGTAAGGGGTGTTAGTGCGAAGGTTTGGTACGAAATTGGAGTGAGATGGAGACAAGAGCGGAGGTGCGCTGGGTGAGGACGGAAGATGTTGGGATTTGTGGTGCGTGGGTTGGGTGGCGAAGGCGGTAGTGACGGCGGGTGAATGCGACAGAGGAGGGGAGTGGTGGTGTGGTGTGGTTTGTGAACGCGATAGATGTAGGGCGGCACGAGGGATATGGTGAAGGATATGGTGGTGTAGTGAAGACGACGGAAGTGGGGAAGGTGAGAAGTGGCGGTGGCGGAAATGCAGGTGACAGTGGAGGTGAAGTGGTGCGGGTGGCGTGAAGTCGAGGTGGGCTGCGAAGATGGTAGCGGTGGAGTGGCGTTGTGGGTTTGCGGCGCCGGTTCGCAAGTTAGGGGTTTCAGAAATTGGAGGATGAAGACGACACAACACGTCGTTGTTATTTTTTTCTTTCAAATCGCTGCCTGGTCCGGGACTTAAGGTGTGGTTGAAGTCCCGGACCACCCTGTTTAATTCCGCCGAGAGTTCTGTTTGTGATAGGTCCGGGACCTAAGATATGGGTGAGGTCCCGGACCACTATGTAAAAATAGCCCGAAAGTTTCTATCGCCTTGGGTCCGGGACTTAAGATATGGGCGAGGTCCCGGCCCAGGTGAATTTTTCGGTTCAAGAATTTGCCGCTCCTCTGGTCCGGGACTGAAGTCCTGTAACAGGTCCCAGACCACCCCTTGTGAATCCACCGAAAGTATGCTTCCTAGAACTCTGTTTCTCTTCCTTCACCAAACCTACACTTTAACAAAACCAACCAAAGAAAGCTAACAAAGGAATCAGAGCAAGTAAAAACATGAATTAAAACGAAACACAAGAAGATAAATGAAGGAATATTGGGTTGCCTCCCAATGAGCTGCCCATCTTTTCGGTCTTTGGCTAGACTGTGCAACTGTAAGATCAGTATGGAGGATCATGCACCGTGATCACCGAATGGACTTCGGTGATGTCACCACTTAGATAGTGTTTCAACTGAGACCCGTTGACATTGAATGTCCCCCCTTCTGTATTGATTAAACCTATGGCTCCATAGGGCGAGACACTCGTCACTGTGAACGGTCCAGACCAACGAGATTTCAACTTTCCTGGGAATAGTTTCAGGCGGGAGTTGAATAGAAGCACCTTATCTCCAACGTGAAAATCACGCTTGACCAATAGCTTATCATGCCACCTTTTCGTTTTCTCCTTATAGATCTTGGCGTTTTCATAGGCTTCCTCTCTAAACTCCTCCAGATCACACAGCTGTAGCTTACGCTTCTCACCAGCCTTTTGGAGATCAAAATTCAATGCCTTAATTGCCCAAAAAGACTTGTGCTCCAGCTCCACAGGTAAGTGACATGCCTTGCCATAAACCAACTTGTATGGAGACATACCTAAGGGTGTTTTGAAGGCAGTGCGGTATGCCCACAAGGCATCATCTAGCTTGAGCGACCAATCGCGTCGAGAGGATGTGACAGATTTCTGAAGGATCCACTTGATTTCTCTATTTGTAATCTCAGCTTGCCCGTTTGTTTGTGGATGATACGGTAGAGAAACCTTATGCCGTACGCCATACTTCTGTAGAAGAGCTTCAAACTGTTTGTTGCAGAAGTGGGTACCTCCATCACTAATGATTGCTCGCGGAACACCAAAAGGAATGAATATATTCCGCTTCAAAAATTTCAGCACTACTTTTGCATCATTAGTTGGTGCTGCTATTGCTTCAGCCCATTTTGTAACGTAGTCCACTGCTACCAAGATGTAGAGGTTACCTTGAGATGATGGAAACGGTCCCATGAAATCAATGCCCCAAAGGTCGAATGGTTCAACTTCCAATATAGAATTCAAGGGTATCTCATGGGGTCTAGATAGGTTCCCCTGCCTTTGGCACTGGTCACATGTGGATACAAACTGATAGCAATCTTTGTTCAAGGTCTTCCAAAAGAAACCTGCTTCCAAAACTTTTGCGGCTGTCCGAGCAGGACCGAAATGACCTCCTACTTCTCTTGAGTGACAATGAACAAGGATATCTCTTATTTCAGTATCAGGAACACATCTACGAATCATCCCGTCCGCACAAACCTTGAAAAGAAATGGATCGTCCCAACGGTAGTGCTTAACAGTGGAGAAGAACTTCTTCCTCTGCTGATATGTTAATGCTGGGGGTACTATCTATTTTGCAAGATAGTTTGCAATATCCGCATACCAAGGATCGCCCGTGGAACCAACTTTGAACACATACTCATTGGGGAAGAACTCGTTGATTGGTATACCGTCATCAGCATATTTAATCCGAGATAAGTGATCAGCCACTCCATTCTGTACTCCGGGCTTATCTTTTATCTCTATATCAAACTCCTGAAGGAGTAGGATCCATCGAATCAGCCTCGGTTTTGCTTCTACCTTCTTGAATAAATGTCGTAGGGCGGAGTGATCTGTATGGACTATGACTTTACTCCCAATGATGTACGATCTGAATTTGTCACATGCAAAGACGATGGCTAACAACTCCTTTTCTGTTGTTGCATAATTTTTTTGTGCATCATTGAGTGTCTTGCTTGCACAGTAGACTACCTTTAGCATTTTGTCATGTCTCTGCCCCAGAACTGCTCCCATAGCAAAATCGCTAGCATCACACATGATCTCGAATGGTAGAGACCAATCAGGTGCAACAACAACCGGTGCTGATACTAGCTTTTCCTTGATGATGATAAATGCCTCAAGACATTCTTTAGTGAAGTCGAATTTCGCATCCTTGGCCAGCAAGTCACACAACGGCTTAGATATCTTCGAAAAGTCTTTAATGAACCGTCTGTAGAAGCCCGCATGACCTAGGAAACTCCTCACATCTTTTACTGTTGCTGGTGGTGGTAACTTATCGATCACTTCGACCTTAGCCTTGTCCACCTCAATACCTCTGCTAGAGATCTTGTGTCCCAGTACAATGCCCTCTTGCACCATGAAGTGGCACTTTTCCCAGTTTAGGACTAAATTGGTTTCTCTGCACCTGGCTAAGATATGATCCAAATTTTCCAAACAAGAGTCAAACGTTAGTCCAAAAACTGAAAAATCATCCATGAATACCTCGATGCATTTTTCAATATAGTCGAAAAATATGGCCGTCATGCAGCGCTGGAAGGTAGCTGGAGCGTTACATAAACCGAAGGGCATGCGTCGGTAGGCATATGCCATATGGGCATGTGAAAGTTGTTTTCTCTTGGTCCTCTTCAGCAATAGGTATCTGAAAATACCCAGAGTAACCATCCAAGAAACAGTAATATTTATGCCCTGCAAGTCTCTCCAACATTTGGTCAATGAAAGGAAGAGGGAAATGATCTTTTCTAGTTGCAGCATTTAACTTTCGATAGTCAATGCACACTCTATGCCCTGTAATAGTTCTCTGAGGAACTAACTCACCTTTATCATTGGGAATTACAGTAAATCCCCCTTTCTTGGGCACTACTTGTGTAGGGCTCACCCATTCACTATCAGAAATTGCATAAATAATACCTGCATCGAGAAGCTTAATGACTTCTTTCTTTACCACCTCCTTCATGTTTGGGTTCAATCTTCTCTGGGGTTGAACTAATGGTTTAAAGTTTTCTTCAAGAAAGATGCGGTGTGTGCAAAAGTGAGGAGCTATCCCCTGGATATCAGCGATTGACCAACCTATCACCTTCTTGTTCTTCCTAAGCACCTGCACTAGTTGTTCCTCCTGTTTATCAGTTAGTTCTGCAGAGATAATGACAGGCAAACTAGAGGGTTCAATTAAGAAAACATATTTTAAATGGCTGGGGAGAGGTTTCAGCTCCAAGGATGGTGGTTCTTTGATAGAGGGGATCAACTCCTGAGGTTCCCTTTCCAGCTTTTCACGTTCTATTATGGGACCTTTTCGATAGCGTCCTCCTGCTGATAATTGGAATGCCACAACAGAGACCTCCGGATCATCATGAATTCCATCTATGGATTCCACTAAGCATTTCTCTAACTCATCGATGTCAGCAGGGCTAAATACATAATCCTGCAGTAGAGAGTCAATAGATTCCAAACTAAAACAAGCATGTACATCAGATGGGTGTTTTGTAACCTTTGACATGTCAAAAACAAGCTGTTCATCATGCATTCTCAATATTATCTTACCACCCTCAACATCAATGAGGGTTCTGGCTGTTCGCATAAATGGGCGCCCAAGGATTAGTGGTACTTCTTTGTCTTCCTCCATATCTAAGATCACAAAATCAGCGGGGAAAACAAAAGTACCAACTGACACAACCAAATCTCGCACTACTCCTTTCGGTAAAATAATGGACCTATCTGCTAATTGAAGAGTAATACGGGTGGGATCACATTCACCAATCCAAGTTTAAGGTACATAGACATGGGCATTAAATTGATGCTAGCACCCAAATCACACAGTCCCTTACCACAGTCAATATTACCTATAGAACATGGGATGATTGGAAGACCTGGATCATCGAGCTTCGGGGGAAGCTTTTTAGTGAGCACAGCAGAAACTCTCTCTATCAACTGGACCGTTTCCTTTTCTATCATGACCTTCTATTTGAGAGGATTCCTTCATGAATTTTGCATAGAGAGGCATTTGCTTTAACGCATCTGCAAAGGGAATATTTATGGTTAGTTTTTCTTAAAGATGCTCAAAACTTACCGAACTGCTCATCAAGGTCTTTCTTCTTTAGTCTGTTCGGGAATGGAATGGCATTCAACAGCTGCTCTCTGTGATGGTTTGGGGCTGTGGGTAGATTTATTTGATGTCCCATGCTCTGACTGTTTAGGTTCGCCAGCCGGCGCATTTTCCAACATTGGTTTGCTCAACAATCTCAACCTCTTGACCCACATCATTTTCTTCATCGGGTTGATTGAGAGTATCCACAGCTTCAGGGATCGGATGATCAAGCTGTCTACCACTTCTCAAGTTTATTGCTTTAGCATATTCTCTTGGATTCATCTCTGGTTGACTAGGCAAGGACCCAGTAGGTCTCTCTGAAAGCTTCTGACTAATTTGAGCCAATTGAGTTTCCATTCGCTTATTGTAAGCCTTTTGTTCTTGCAATGAATGCCTTTTGGTTGTTGTTGATTTCATCTTGCTCATTGAATCTGGCTTTTGTTGATGTAATGAATTCGCTCATCATGGCTTCCAAGTTTGAGGAACTACTAGCTCTTTGACTTTGCATCTGTTGGTTCTAAGGGGGTCTCTGATAGGACTGATTATATTATTGTGGTGCCTTCTGATTGTAGTTGTTGTTCTGAAATCTTTGCTGCTGATATCCCTGATTGCTTTGGTTGTTATAGAAATTTCCTTGTCTGTTCCCCAGGTAATTTACCTCTTCATTTGGTGGAGATGTACACTGACACAAGTTCGAGCTTCTACCACAATATTCACAAGGTGGATAAACCTTAGGAGGTGCTGCTGCATTTGACTGCGGGTTCATCGCTGCACACATACGCTCAAACTGCTTTGACATTGCTTCTATCTTGGCAGCCAGAAAAGTATTCGAATCCACTTCATAAACTCCAGCAGTTTTCTTCGGTGCAACTTCTCCGGTTCTCGCACCTCCCCACTGATTGGATGCATTGGCAATGGTCTCCAATAATTCCTTGATTATAGCTATTAGTAACTCCATGAGGCTTCCTCCTGCACAAGTGTCTACCAACAAACGGCTTGAATGATCCAAATCTTTGTAAAAGGACTGTAAAATTACCTCCTCTCCCAAGCCATGGTGTGGTACTCTGCGCACAATCCCTTTGAAACGCTCCCAAGCCTTGGATAATGTCTCACCGGTGAACTGCTTAAAGTTGGTAATCTCTCCTCTCATAGTCAGCATTCGAGAAGGAGGGAAATACTTCGCCAAGAATGCATTTGCTAACTCCGTCCAGGTAGCGATACTGTTGGGCGTCAATGAGTTTAACCATTCTGCAGCTCTATCCCTCAGGGAGAATGGGAAGAGAGTCAATCTAGCAACCTCTTGTGAAGCTGGTGTAGAACATGCTCCTACCAATCTTAGGAAAGTGGTGAGATGGACATTGGGATCTTCGGTGACTGATCCGCTGAACTGAGGTGCATTCATGACCATAGTAACATAGTGTGTCTTGAACTGCCACTGCTCTCTTGCTGGTAACGCAGGAATTACTATTGGTGAAATAAGCCCTTCGACGCTTGGGCGGGTATAATCCCTCATGTGTCTCCCCGGATTCGAATTCTCCATATTGGTTCCTGAGGGGTTGTTTAGAATCTCTTCTTCAACTAGTAACTCAGAAACAATCTCCTCTGCTGGTGAATCTTTTAGAGGCACCTCCTGCTCAATTGGAGGATCCAGCACTAACCTTTTTTGAATCCTTCTTGTTACTCTGTCTATTTCTGGTTCAATTTTGAATTCAGGGTTTCCTACAGAATGAGTTTTAACCATAAAACAAAAATCAGATAACTGACAATAGTGTAGCTGTAAAAGTAACTCAATCGGATATTACCATGACCGATAATAAGAAACAATTCGCACAAAGCTAACAAAATTAACAAAATAAAATAAAACAAGGATAAACTAAAAAGATCAAAAACAAAACAAAATTAATTAAAAAAAATAAAAATTAAACTAAGCAACCGTGCCTCCCCGGCAACGGCGCCATAAACTTATTGAGTAAAAACCTAACGGCAAGTATACCGGTCGATTATAGCAAGTTTTCCTAGAAGTGTCCCTCCAGGTTATCGAATCCAAGGGAGGCAGCGTTTTAGTTTAATAAATATTTAAGAACAAACTAATAAATTGGTTTACTCCAGTAACAGGGGGGTTTTGTTTGTTGAATTGCTAAAGTACGAAACAAGAATGTAAATAAGAGCAAAGGTAATAAATGCAAGACAGTGGGCAAAATAATGATATTTTTTGATTTAATAACAAGGGGAAATTCCGGTTTACTAATCCTCCAATTTCTTCGGTTCCTTTCTCAGTGTGTTTTACCAAAATCCAGACTAAAATCCTAGATCAGAAATATTCCACGTTCGGTCTCCCGCTCGGTGGAATCTAATTAACAGCTAATAAATTTTAACTCTCGTTACAAATTTACTAATTGCTAACAGCTTTAAGAAAAATCCAGTTTATTGATCAGTTAATATCCTAGAGGAATTACCATCTCTAAATTAACCGGTACCGTTCCTGTTGTCTATTATCTACCGCAGTTCTCACTTATAAGCAGATAAACTGATAAAATCAAGTAATTGGCCAAATCACAAGATTTATAAAAGTAAATAAGGAACAACGCTTTAATCTATTAAAATGGTAAATCACAAAGATAATGGAACCTTGAATTTGGATTACATAGCAAACCGAAAATTATAGAAACTACTCAGCCATGGAAATGAAAATACTGTAAAAATATATAAATAACATTAAAAGAAGAAGAGAAGAAGAAACTCTGATTTAAGATTCTTTGATGGAGTCTCTGTGTACAATCAGCATTTTCTTCTGCTCAATCCCCAGAAGATGCGGTGAATTCCTCAACTGCAACTTCATGCACTTTCAGAATTCTGGAAAGATGGATGTGTGTAGTTATGTAGGTGATAATGAGGTGATAATTTATGGAGGATGTGTGTGAAATAAGGCTGATGGATGTAATCAGATGGAGGAATGTATCGTGTGAGAAGTGGTATGATGCTTCTCCAGAATTGTGTCTATAAAATGTGTGAGAATGAGTTCTATTTATAGAACTTATGGATGAGTACGTAGCAGCCTGGTGTGGTGGACATGATGATTAATTATGTTATTTATTGGAAGGAAGATGGGAGTGCAGTTGGCAAATTTGGAAGGTAGTTAGATTAGTGGGATTAGAGGATGGAAAGTAGTAGCAGTGGAAGGGATGGAATACGATTGTGGAGGAAAGGCTGGAGAATATGGGGCGGGAGTTTAAAATGAAGAGAATAAAATTCTCTTTACGTTCGCGCGCTACAGATTGTCGCTTCAACAATATGGTCCGGGACTTAGGTCCTGTATGAAGTCCCGGACCATGGTATAAAAACAGGTCGAGAGTTGGCGTCTTATGTGGTCCGGGACTTAAGGTCTGTATAAAGTCCCGGACCATGGTATAAAAACAGGTCGAGAGTTCTGCCATGGTATGGTCCGGGACTTAGGCCATGTATAAGGTCCCGGACCATGCCTGTATTCCATTCGAGAGTTGAGCTAGTTTGTGGTTCGGGACTTAAGTTATGGAACAAGTCTCGGACCATGCCTGAAATTAGGTCGATGATGAATTTCTTGACTCCATTTAGCTTGTTTGAAAAACTATGGTCTCCAACAATGATATGAACATGTTTCTTTTGAGATTAAATACCCGAAAAAGCACATAAAAACCATAAAAGAAGACAGTTGCAACAAGAAACATAGAAATACTCAAAAGACAGGAATTTAGCAGTAAATAACAGCGAATTCGGTATCGAAAGACCATGCAGAAATAGGTAAATTCCTGACTTATCATCCTCCTCTTCTCAAATTCGGTCAAGTGGGGATGAAGTTTCCAAACTCCATCCCAACATTCAAGAAACACAAAGATGCATTCAATTAATCATCTAAACCCTTAAGAAATTCTAATTCAATTAAAGGGCTTAAATACAAAGTTAGGGTTTACCTTTGGAGCTTTTTGAGAGGGGTTCTCACCCTTGAACCAAGAAGGGGAATATTCCACCATTGGAGGGTTGAAATGAAGCTCAAAATCAAGAAGAAAACAAGGCATTACAAGGGGGATAAAATTGGTCACCAAAGGAGAAGGAAGAAAAAGGGGTTTTCTTGGAGATTTTTACCTTAGGAGAGAGAGGAGACTCCAAGCTACTCATTGATGCCATTTGCTCTTCAAATGGGGAAAACCCATATGGATGAAGTTCATCCTTTTCGAATTTTGAAAAGAGAGAATGATAGAGGATGATGAAAGGAGTTCAAATATGTAATTTATTTTTGATTTGGAGCTTTATCAAAGCTTGGGCATGGAGAAGAATGAAGAGGAGCCATGGAAGGAGGGGGAGAGAGCTTCAAAATCGGCTGCACCAGAGGGAAGAAAGAGAGCACAGCAAGGAAGAAAGAAAGGAGGAAAGAGAAGGAAGAAAAGAGAAATGAGAGAGGAGAGAGAGGGGGGGTTACTTTTACCTTTTTACTTTTCTTTCTTTTTCTTTTCTTTCCTTTTATTTCTAGCTAGTAATAGAGAGAGGATTCTCTTCTTATTAAAACCGGCCCATATAAATTTACAAGTTGGAGCGTTTTTCGTCTTTTACAGAAAACACGTTTATTTACCTAGTTTTAGCACTATTCACTAACCGGGCCCGTTTTCCGGAATTTTCTCGTTTCTTTAATTTTATTGGCTATTGAGCTCCCATTAATGCTTAATTATAGTTATTTAATGAACTATAATTTTTACGGGTTCGTTTGACCACTTAAAGCCACATTTTCGGGTTTTCTCAAAAAACGTGCACTAAAGCTTTATTAGCATTTTGATACATTATTTGGATCCGTTTTCTTTGGGAATTGTTCCCATATAAATTTACAAGTTGATACATTTAGCGTTTCTCGCTTTTTAAGCATTTCTCTTGTTTCTTTTGGATTTATTCTTTTTACCAAAATTCATTAGGCACTATTAGGCCCTCAAATATCATATTAGAGTAATTTAATCACCCTAATTAAGTTCGGGGTATCTCATTGTCGATAGCATGAAGTTGATTAGATGCACAACATAAATAAGAAGTGCAATAAATAACAAGCCACATATGAACAAACATAGTTCACACACAATGAATGACTTAAAAGCGTTCCCTTAATAAGTGAGTTAATCTTTTAACTCCTTAGGTTATGATTTTCTTATTCTCAATCCAAGTCTTATCTCATATCTTATCTCAAATCTTATCTCAAACAAGACATCCGTTCTTTAATTAAAATGGTTGCTCCTTAATTTATTGTTTATCTTGTCGGGTCAAAAGTAACCCTAACCAATGAGTTATCAGCTCCATTGGTTTACATAAACAATATATGTTAGAATTAGTTGGGATTTAGGTAGATCCCACCACACTATCTCAGTAATGCCTCCCACCCTGAACATAAATCGAGGTGACCAAGTCTTTATGTCAACTCTAGGCGACGAGTCCGAAGACAAGTCATATTTGGAAGTCAGGATTTGATAAGAATACCGACCTCCCCCAATACACATGTGCCGGTACCATTCCGGATTCCTCACTCCCCCCAAGTTCTAGTTAGTAGAAGTCTCAAAGTTAATGTTTGTTAGTTAACCTCTTTCGATTACTAATAAAACAATATTTGGGAGTGTTCCTTATTCTCACGCAATTCTTTACTAAATATTGTTAGTAAGTTCTCAAAGGTAAGTTGTGTTAGTGCATCACAATCACACAACAATACAATAAACCGGTTGCATGCTTTATCTTGTTTAGTCGGCACACATAAACAAATAGCACACAAGCTGAGGGACACCTCGTTAGCAAGCTGGCTACAAGAAAACCATACCGTACACCGTCGGTTGTTCGGTTGCCTATTCTCCTTCCGAGTCCAAATTCTCAAGTCCTAAAACATTCATCCAATTTGGATTGTTAATTACTTTCAATTAACCTAACTTACTTAGCTACTAATGATCCCCAACTAATAACCACTAAGTTCTTATAACTTAACCTTAAACACTTAATTAATTTTACTTAACTTAATCTCTTAAATCCTTATATACTTACCTTTCTAATCATCATCACCCTCCTAATGGTGGACTACTAATACCACCCTTTCTTTCCTGTTTTTTTATGGTCCGACCGACCCACCGACCGACCCAGCCCTTGGGTAGGTCAAAATCAGAAACTCAATTTTGCAGATTTCAGCCCGACCGACCCACTGACCGACCCAACGCCCTGGGTAGGTCGAAGTCAGAAAACACTCTATTTGACTTGTTTCAACTCCGTTATTCTTCCCGCTTCTTCCCTAATCTTTTCACATGTTTTCTAAACATGTTTAACCACCTTAAACACTCTTAAACCTACTTAAATCATTGGTTAAACTCATCATCCAATCCTTGTTCAATTTCCATTTTCAACACTTATGCATACTAGTGCATCTCCAACCTCTATTCTTATCCAATCTTTTCCTAACCTTTCCACATGTGTTATGGCATGTTTCACCCTCATTTTAAAACTTTAAAAAACCTCTTAATTCATCCACCAAACTCATACTCAATTCCTTGATCGTTTACTCAAACTCTTACAAAATTCCTAACACTTATCACTTAGTTTCCTACATTCCAACATGTAGATTTTTCCTAAAACCTCAACTAACCAAAGTGTTTCCTCTCAACCTTCTTAACTACTCCTTAAGCATCATTACTCATCCTTATCTCCTTTACCCAAGCTACTCAAAGTTCTCAAAGTCATATTGCATCTCCATGCATAATTTCCTCTCCTTTACACTCTTCTCATCATTCCCAACTTGAACATATATATATATATATATGCATTACTAATCATTCTCTTAACACTTAAATCTTTTCTCCTTCATCTTGACCACCCCTTAAACAATAAACCTCCTTGAGGTAAGACATTTACCTTGTTTTCAAGCTTTTCTCTCAATTTCCTCCTTTGGTTTTCTTGATGGAAAATCGGCCAAGGACTTTAATTCTCTTGCCAATGTTCTAATCCACATTTAAATAATGAAATAAGTGCTAAATATTGCACCTTAACTTAAGGAATCATTTCCTAGGTTTAAAAGAATTGCTTAATGCACTAAATAGATGTTTACCTTTGAAATTTGGAATGGGCTTTGATAATGAAGCAAGGCAAGACTCCTTCTAGTATTTGGAGATTGAAACAAAGCTAGATCAAGGAGTAAAACAAGACTCCATGAGAGGAAATTTTCGTACATTAAGAAAAATGAAAGGAAAGTTGATTTTTCTTTCACTTTCCTTACCTTGATTGAACGGAGAAGCAAATGAGCTCTTCAAAATTGATTTTCCCCCTTCAATGGAGTTTTCACATGGCACCAAACTTGATCTTTTGGAGATTTGAAAAGATAGAAAGGAAGGGCTTGCTCTAACTAAGAGTTATCTATGCTTAGTTTTGGATTTGGAGCTAAAATTAAGATTTTGTGAGCAAGTGAAGGTGGAGCAAGAATGGAGGCACTCACGGTTTTGGAGCAGAAGGAAGGAGTAAAATACGGTGGGGAAAGGAAGAAATGAAGAAGAGAGGAGAGAGAGGATGCAAAGTAATACATTTGCTTTAATAAAGGTATTTGACTTATTTTGGGCACTTAAGAAAATCATTTGACTTATTTTGGGCACGGTTTGGGTACTATTCATAATTAGTGCACAAATTTGTGAACTTTTTGGTTTCTCATTGATTTAGGCTTCCTAATGTGATACTAATTAGTACACATGTTGATTAAGGTGTAATCATAGGCATTTAGCCACTCAAAACCCATTTCTAAGATAATTTTTCAAAAATGTGCTTTAAGAGTCCTTAAAGCACAATTTGTGTTTAAGCTTGTTTTTGAGCTTGGTTTTCTTTGGTAATTGATTTAAAATGTCCATTAGCATGTTAATAAGGTCTTAGAATGATATTTGGGTGCTAATCAAAGTTACTCCAAGCTTAGAGCATGTTTTTTCTTAAATTGCTCTTAGGGCGTTTCCTTGTATTTTCTTTGGTTTAGATTGTCTACCAATGTTTCTAAGGCATATTTTAGCCTTATTACATCATAAATTGATGTTTAATTATCATACTTAGGTTTGGGGTATTTCAATTAATTGACAATTTATTAACTAACTGAGAAACTAAACTAAGAAAACATGAGACATCAGTTTTTCAGGTTTTACTTAATTTGATAAAAAGAATAACTCAACCAACTAAGATAAAATAATAAAACAGTAAAAATGAACCAAATAAAGAATAAAGATTGAAACTCTAAAATCTAAAGAAGCACCCCGGATTGTTCTGCAAACCTTCACTTTATTAATCTATTAATAAACTCTTACCTAATTCTACAATAAACTTAGGAATCTTAATTAATCCATTGACCGGTCCCTATACAATGAATCCTAACTGGTAGAAATAACAAGCCGCAAACCATGCCCAAGTCAATTCTAACCAATCGCTTTATAACAAATTCCTATTGAAGATAGATTAACCTATAGGCAAACCATGCTTCTAGTCGTAAATCCGGTTTAACTTCCTATATCTTGTTAACTAATCTCAGCACCACATTTTGATTAGAAAAATACAAAGATTGCTTTAATATAGCTAGAGAATTAAAGCGCATGAAGAAATGGAATTAAACTACTACATTAATGAATTAGTGAAAATAATACAAAATTAATATTAAGATCTGGTTTACTTCCCCAATCTAGGGAGCTAAACTAATTAAGCTAACATAAATATAAAAACTAGAAAAATAACAACAAAGGAAGAACACTTTGAACATATTAGAGAAAAAGAAAGAAGAAACACTGCTAGAAGATCCTTGCTTCGCCTTTTGTCATCACGTGTCTCTGTATTAATACTTCTTCAGAAGTGTGGGGTGCTAACAATGGTGGACTTGAGTGGGTGTGAGAGAGAGGAGGCCGAAGCCCCCAAGAGAGGCGCAACCATATGGTGTGAATGAAACGTGTTTGTTTTTCTAACCCTAGGTGCCTTTTATATCAAAAATAGAGATTTTTATCTCTTAAAAATGTGTATTATAGACTTCTGACAGCTGCGTCCGGACATGCAAGTCCGGACTCATGTTTGGACAAGTTGATGTGTCAACTTGTTTTAGGCCTACATTCTTCGTTCAGACTCCATTTTGCTTCCTGTTTGTTGCTTTGCGAAGCTTGTGAAGTAATCTATGCATTTCCAATATATGTTTCTACATTTGACACATAAAATGTATCAGTTCATATCAAAACATAGATATATGGAAAAACATATGATAAGTGAGAAATATGACATGAATTGTTGTGAGAATAGGAAGAATTAAAGGCCTAAAAGTATATATATTTCGCACTTATCAGTAATGAACTAATATGAATTGTTGGAAATGAATTTGGAATGTGAACATGTATGATTCTCTTGAAGAATCTTTGTAACGGCATGAGATATGTTGTATATATGCTTGGTAGGCATGAAAGTCTTTATGAATGACTTATGTTTGTGACGATTGTGGCAGCAAGGTGAATAACGAAAGATAGTGTCCTATAAACGACACTCAAGTGAAAATGTGTTCTAGGGGGTATTGATTGATATTGTTCATTAGTCTAACATTATTAACAGAATAATAGAGCTACCCTTGGGGTAGCTTAGCGTTTACTCAGTTTTATACTAACGGTTTGTGTTTGTGTGTCTATGTGCTTCAATGTTTCCTCACAGGTATTGATGAATTTTGAGAGCGTGGGTTCCAGGGGAATTTCCAACTTATATTCCTTTTGTTTTTGGATTTAAATTGTATAAGTATAAATTCCCCTCTTAGCTCTACTTTTGGATGTGTGTAATCGACTAGGGTTGAGAGTATGTAACTCTCTCTTAAATATGTGGTTGGCTGGGATCTCAGTGTGGATTCCCTTGTTTCTATTGTTTAAGCAGGTTTGAAAAATGTGTTTAAGGGCGTGATCTTTAGCAAAGGTCATGCCCGTTTCTCATGAAAATTCATGGTCATTAGTTTTATTTAATCTTAACCATGAGCCAATGTTTTCCCATATAGCCTTAACACCCATGGCAGGGTGTGATGGTAACACCAAGAGTTTTATGACTTTCGCTGTTTAGTGAAACGATTTAGGGATAATTAAGAGATTAAGAAATGGGGGCGTTACACTCGTCGTAGTGTAATAACTTATGCAACCCTTTTCCTAATCTCTTTAGTTACTGATAAACTATTTGTCACTGGTATCCGTTGTGCTGTTAAGATTGAACGATTAGCAACCCACAAAACCCTGGTGATTCATTGTTGTTCATCTCTGATTTACGGTTGTGGTATTGTCTTGAATGAACTACTAGAGTATTAGCTTTCGTCGGTGACCTGTCTGCTATTACCTGATTTGTGTTTTTACAACAGTGGGTAATACCCTAGGAACTAGTTGTTTTCAGTAGCCTCTAACGTCCAAATACTGACCGTAAGAGTAGATTAGTGAAGTAAATGTCTATTGGAATTTGAGTTTCCTGTAGGTTAAATGAACCTCCATCCCGGTTTATTTTTTGTTGTAATGTTGAATGATATAACCACAAGACAAACCAAGTCCTGCTAGCTCACTTACGAGTGACATCCACTTACCTTAAGCACCACAAACCCTCTACTAGGCTTATTTAACTAAACAACGTTGCTAAACATTATGCAGTCTTATTCAACTGGTAGGAGAGTGAACCAACTGAATACTACATATATCAACTGTGACTGTCAATTAACTTGTATGCTACTGATATCATGCAGTTCCGGAAACTTTAGCCGTTTGTTTTTCGAATGCAATACTTGCGGTTTCTTTAAGTGGTGTAATGGTGGCCAACATGACCGAATAGAACCGGAACCGGTAGGACGGAACCGGAACCGGTAGGACCGAATCGGAACCGGTTGGACCCAAAACCGATCGAAACCGGTTTGGAACCGGAATCATATGCAAGCGAAGCAAATCATAACACATCTTTGGAGATTCAGGACCGAACCAGATCCGAAATGCCTTGGAACCGGAACTGGTATATTTGGTGTAGAGATGAATAGAGAGGACTAGAACCGGAAGCGGTAGAACCGCCTTGGAATCGGTCAAAACAACCGTTAATTCCCGTCTCCCCATATGAAAATAAAAAAAATCGAAAAGTTTCAAAAAAAATAAAAAAATAAAAAAATCAAATTTGGAACCGAATCTAGAACTGAACTGGAACCGGAACCGATAAGGAACTGACGAAAACCGTGTTTTTGAGTGAATCTAAAATGAATACAGTCTTAGGAACCGGAACCACCTAGAAACCGCCACTAACCAGTTCTGAATCTGAATACACATGTTCCGGAACTGGAACTGGTGGAACCAGAACCGTGGCCAACTTTATAGTGGTGGGATACGGTTAATACGCCAATCAGTGGAAGGCACCGGGGAAACACAACAACTTCAAAGGTAGTGGCGGACATCGACACGCTAACTTTCCTGGCTAATAAGATGTTGTTATCCATATAGGCTTACTTTACTAAACAACGTTGCTTAACATTATGCAATCTTCTTCAACTGGTAGGAGTGTTAACTAGTTGAATACTACATATATCAACTGCGACTGTCAATTGCCTTGTATGCTACTGATATCATACACTTCCAAAAACTTTGGTCGGATGTTTTTCAAATGCAATACTCATTGTTTCTTTAAGTGGTGGGATACTGTAAACGCGCCAACCATTGGAAGCACTGGGGAAACACTCAGCATTAGAGGTAGTGGTGGACATCGATGGGATAACTTTCCTGGCTACTCGTGTTGAAAAAAATAATGAAACTACTGCATCTGTCAAGGCAAAGATTGGTGATATTGCTGAAAAAGTTGATACGATTAAGGCAACAGTGTAGTTATTGGAGTAATGTTGGGCTTAGCCCACTTAATATTGGTTTTAGCTCATTTAATTTGTTTTTATTTAGTTTCAGTATTTATTCATAGATTTGTGTTTAGGAGAATCTATGTAAATCTTTGTCTTTTGCAAGTATCTAGCTAAGATATTACTTACTTATTCCAGTATAAGTATGATAGGTTGTATTCATCGAAAACTACATCAATATACAATAATTATTTCTCAAACACCGTTGTTTTCTTTACATGTGAAACCCTACATCACATACTACACAAATTATAGTTTCTATCATGGTATCTAGAGCACAGGAAGGTTGAGTTTTTCCCTCTTGATCCATGGCGGATGATGCTGCTGCTAAGGGAAAGAAGGATTCGATTTCACCTTCTGCGTCTGGGGCTACTCAGATAGACATCAATGACCCCATTTATGTTCATGCTGTAGAGAACCCCGGAGTAAGCCTTGTTTCAAAGTTTACAGGCACCGGGTTTCTTGGATGGAGATTCGATATTGAAATACCCCGAACTTAATTAGGGTGATTAAGTTACTCTAATATGAAATTTGAAGGCCTATTAGTGCCTAAGGAATTTTGGTAAAGAAAATAAAACCAAAAGAAATGAGAAAAACGCCTAAAAAGCGAAAAACGCTAAATTGAGCGTTATGTGACCATAGGAGGAATACAACCTTGATAAGGGTCTTAGATGAATTCCCAAGGCTTAATAATGCCTAATTAATGTACGGGAACAATTCTCGAAGAAAACGGATCCACAAAATGAATTAAAAACGCTAATAAAGCCTTAGCGCACGTTTTTCAAGAAAACCCGAAAACGTGACTTTGAGTGGTCAAACGAACCCGTAAAAATTATAGTTCACCAAAAAAATATAATTAAACATTAATGGAAGCTTATAAACCATTAAATTTAAAGAAACGAGAAAATTCCGGAAAACGGGTCCGGTTAGTGAATAGTGCTAGACCGGGTAAATTAACGAGCGTTTTCTATAAAAGACGAAAAACACTCCAGCTTATATACATATGTGGGGATGGTTTTTAGCTAGTAATCAGCCTCCCCTCACACACATTAAACTAGAAAGAAACGAAGGAGAAAAGTAAAAGAAGAAAAAGTACAAAAGTAAGAAAAAAGCCCTCTCTTTCCTCACTTTCTCTCTCTCTCTCTCTCTCTCTCTCTATTCTCTCCCATTCTCCTTCTTCCCCACCATCACCTTCCTCCTCCCTTCTGCATTTTCTGGCGATTTGCATACTTCCATGGCAGCCCACCTTCTCTTGCTTGCCCAAGCTTCATCCATGCTCCAAATGCAAAATAAATTACATATTTGAACTCCCCTCACAAAGCTCTACATTTCTCTCTTTTCAAAATCCGGAAATGATGAACTTCATCTCCATGGGTTTTGCCCATTTGAAGAGAAAATGACATCAAATTGAAGCTTGGAGTTTCCTCTATCTCCTAAGGTAAAAAGGTTCCAAGAAAAACTCATTTTCTTCATCCTTCCTTCTTGGCCGATTTTACCCGTTCTCATGCCTTGTTTTCTTCTTGTTTTGGAGCATTGGTTCAACTCTTCAATGGTGGTTGAACCCTCTTCTTGATTTAAGGGTTAAAAAAACCCTCATAAAGCTCCAAAGGTAAAAACCTAGCTCTTGTGCTTTAAGCCCCTTTCGTTGAATTAGAATTTCCTAAGGGTTTAGAATTTTAATTGAATCTATTTTTGTGTTCCTTGAATGTTGGGATGGAGTTTGGCAACTCCATTGCCCATTTGACCGAAACTGAGAAGAGGAAGAGGAAGAGGAAAATTGAAAGGAGACTTGGAAGATTAAGGTAAGAAATCCACCTTAAGGTTTATTTTGATTGTTATAGAATTTTGGACGGGATAATAAATTGAATGAACCAAAATCTTGCTAGAAATGTGTTTAGTTGTGATTAGGAAGAACTTATGAAATGTTGGTTTGAATTAAGGGCCTTTGAGCCAAGTGATTTGGGAATTGTGTTTATATTGTTGTTTGGTGAATTTTGAATTGAGTTTGTGTGCTGGTAGAACCCCTTGTGGGTGTGGCTAGATTAGGATTGATTTGGATGAGAATTGAAGAGTTTGGATATGTTAAGTTTATGGGGAAACCATGGCGAAATTTTGGTAGAAAATGAGCATTTTTAGATGACTTGGTGAATGGGAGAACCTAGATGCTTATTAAGTTGAGTGGAGTTAATTAATGACCTTGAAATGGTAGTTGGAGGATGAGAATAAAGTGTGTAAAAATCTGTAGCAAGGAGTGTTGAAATGCATTGGAAAAACTAGGAAAGAACTAGTGTGCAAGACTTAGGAAAATGAGAGTTGAAGTTGGGTTTTAGAAGTGCATTTGTCTAGGAATGATTTGGGATGGTCATTAAGTGATTTGGTAAGGTTGGTAGGAGGTAGAAACTATCAAGAAGAAGTAGAAGTGCACAAGTGTGCAAAATACAAGAATGTGGGAATTGAAACTTGTAGAAATTAAGCAAGGATTGGGTAAAGGATTTGAGTAATGATTTGAGGAGGTTTAGAGCATGATTAAGGAGTGTTTTAGGGTGTTTAAACATGTGAAAACGATTTTGAAAAGATTGGGTGAGGATTGAGGTGAATTTGGAGTCCAAAGTGAGTAGTTAAAATGGGTACTGAGTTCGACCTACCTTGCGACCGACCTTGGCAAGGTAGGTCGGGCTGAAATCTTCAAATCCGGAGTCTTCTGACTTCGACCTACCTTTCGACCGACCTTGGCAAGGTAGGTCAGGTCAAATAAAAAAAAATTCTCCAAACCAGCAACCTTCTGACTTCGACCTACCTTGCGACCGACCTTGGCAAGGTAGGTCGGGCGAAAAATAAAAAAATAACAAAATATGGGCTTAAGCAGTAGACCATGGGGAGAATAATGATGGTAAGAAAAAAAAAATGCACATAATAACCTACGATTAACGGGGTTAAATTACGGGAGTATTAATTGTTACATACCGTAGTACTTGTTATTAATAGAAACACTTGAAATGTCATCAGTGAATTAAGTGTGAACCGAGGAACATAGAGTGACGTGGTAAAGTAACCCATGGTGAAAGGTATGATTTTCTCATGCCCCGTATGCTACCTTGGCTACTCTGATTTGTGTGCTTGTTTGATTGTGTGATCACCTTAACAAGATAAATGCACAAATCGGATTGTTTGCACCCTCTTGTGCTTGCTTTGTATTGCTTGTTGTTGGATTGTGTTTCGAATTTAAAGTTTGTATAATTCATGAAATGTATGATTGTGGATGAATTGCTTGAGTGTGGAGTGTGTGCTATAGTTCGACTCATAGTTGAGTCTTGTTTGATTAATGACTCATAGAAAGAGTCACGTTGCGAATTAATGAAAACGTGGAAACACACCAAAACTATCGAACGAAGAAATGATAACGCAAACCTATGAACTCACTAGAACGTGAGAGAATTGTACGGGAATTAGTAAACTCCCGATAACGGTTAGAGAACCGAATTGATTTAATCCACAAAACAATTAATAGTGGAAGTATATAAGGAACCTCTACTTAGAGGATTTAATGAATGCTCAAGACATGAACCTTGAGAGGAGTAAATAATGGTAAGGGATCACCAAACCCCTTAGAAAGATAGTCGAACCCCAATGAGAGGATCCGACTAATATAAACAATGTCCCGAACATGAGAGTATTCGATAAGTTGGGTAAAACCTCAAATCTGAGAATACTAAACATTGAGAAATTCCCTAAGCTAATAGATGTTATCGAGAGAGATACCTCTAGGCTAATCCATGAGATTGTGAAATGACTCCGAGAGAGGAGTTTTGGGAATTTGAGTAGTCCGGTAGAGAACTAGACATTTGAGAATTTGAGGAGCTAAATGTATAGCTCCGTTTGTATTTGTAAGCCCGGTGGTGGGTCTTGTGTATGACCCTGCCCGGAGGTTGTGGGCAAAGACTTAAAAGATGCCTTTGAGTATTGAGAACTTGAATTGAGAATTTGAATTGAGTATTGAGTTGAGATTTGATAAATTGAGTATTTTGAGTATAGACTTGAGAAGTTGAGTATTGAGTATTGAGTTGAAACTTGAGAGATTGAGAGTTGAGGATTAAGTTTGAGTATTGTAGGATTTGAATTGACATTGAGTAAATGAGGGTTTGAGTAAGTGCAACCCAAGAGAGTGGGTAAGACAATGACAAATGGATTAAGGCATAGTGAGGTAGAACCCTCAAGCCTAAGTATAGGATACATTAAACTAACCTCTTGATGTGTGTGTTAGTGTTTGTGTTCGATGTTGAACCTTGATTGTGTCAATATGCATATATAATGTATTGTTGCCTTGCATGCTATTTGAATTAAAATGAACCGCATGTTCTCGACCAAAGTAGTCGACGTACCCCTGTTAGCGCGCGGGGTATGCGAATTTCATATGCAGTAATTTGCTGAGCCCCTAGGGGCACCGTTTTCAATTTCCAGGTACATTGAACCGACCACCTTCGAGAGTAGGACAGGGTTGCTGTATAAGCATGGGTAGTTGTTTAGGAATGTTGTAATTCTTTGAAATGATGAATTGTAAGTACAAATTGATATTGGTAGACTTAGGGAATTTAGATACTCGGTATAGATTTGAAGGGATACGGTATTTGTATATTATGGAACTGAAGTTGTATTTAAATTGAGATTCGACTAGGGAATGAAATGTATTGTTGGCATAGTGTACTCGGTATATTCGACATCAGACCGATATTGTAATTTGATTGTTGCATATGAGTTTGGAATGGCCTTGTTAGTCACGTGGGTGACTAACGGCAATGTATCACCCCCTGTTGTATTGGAATTCCTCTGCTTGTGTATTGGTAATGGAGACAGGTTAGAGATAATTGTGTGTTTACAGGTAGGGGTGTTACAGACATGGTGACATCCCTTAAAACCAAGAACAAGTATGGTTTCGTCATAGGAAGAATTAAAAAGCCGGATGAAACAGATGAGATAAGATACTCAGCTTGGGAAAGGGCTAACTCATTTATTGTTGCATGGCTTAAGAACTCCCTTGGTGGAGATGTTCTTGAGACTGTTAGGTTTGTTGATGATCCTAAGGAGATCTGGGACTCCCTTTCCACCCGCTATCAGCACAACAATTTAGCAGTCATCCATGCTTTGAAGCGCAACCTGGGAGAAATCAAGCAAGGAGATGAGTTAGTCTGAGTACTTCAACAAACTAAAGAAAGTTTGGGGCGAACTTGATCACGCAAGGCCAGCCCAGAAGTGCTCTTGCAATAAATGTAGTTGTGACATAAACAGTTCCATCAGAAAAGCAATAGATAAGGATAAACTGATACATTTTCTTAGGGGATTGAATGCAAACTACTTATCTATTCGGGGCCAAATTTTAGTGATGCATGATCCACCAAGCTTGGAGAAAGCTTTCTCTCTTGTTGTGCAGAAAAAGGAGTAGAGGCGTGGTAAAATTCCTCCCAAAGACGATGCAATGTCTTTCTATTCTTACAAAGCTACACAGACAGAAAACTCAAAAAACCCCAAGTTCGATCCTGACAGAAAGAAGCTCACTTGCAATCTTTGCAAAAAGAGTGGGCATAGTTCTGAGAATTGTTCCCAAAGGCTCAAATGCAATTAACCATTGCAAACGAAACGACCATATTGAAGTGAATGTTATCACCTCCATGGGAGGGACAATGTTCTAGCTCGAAGGAAGAAAAGCTATGTTAATAGTACGAGGGCAGAAGAGCAACCAGAGGAGTCGAATTCAGATGGCAGATTAACACTGAAACAAGTTCAGCAAATCGCAGAGTTAATTCGCAATGCAAACACGAGGACTAAGGTAGACGATTTAGGTTACAGTAATTTCTTAGATAACTCTAATAATTTTTTCCTTACTAGTTCACATAATCTGTTTGAAGGTAAATGGATATTGGATTCCGGTTCCACAGATCATATTACCGGAATGAAATCTTACCTCGCGAATCTGCGAAATTTACGAGCTGTAAGGATCATTGTCTTACCAGATGGTCATTCCCATAGCGTAAGTCTGATAGGGGATGCTAAAATCAGTGAGCGATTGTGGTTGAAAGGGGTGTTATTCGTACCGGATTTCAGGTTTAATTTGATTTCGGTGAAGCGTTTGTCTACAGATTCTGATTATGCCCTAATTTTCGATGTCGATAAATGTTGTCTATAGGACCGCTTGACAGGAGCGATTGAGCGGTTGGGTCACATTTCTGGTGGGCTCTACGTGTTGGACTCAATCACTGGGGTGGCGGATCCAGTCTTGGGCCTCGCAAGTAAAGCTCAGACAGATGGGCACGAACAACATTTTGGGCTCCCATTTCATTTGTAATAAAACAACCAATGTCGAAGTGGGCTAAGTTTTTTTGTTAGTTCTAAAGCAAGAGACATACATATTAAGCTTGGACATGTGCCTTTTAAAAAGCTTGTTACTATGGGTTTAATAAAGCATTCAGATTTTTGTTATGATTATGCTTGTGATGTGTGCTACAAAAGCAGATTTAATACCCCGGACCTAAAAATGGTGGTTAAATTATTCTAATACGATTATTAAAGGCCTAATGGTGCCTAAAGAGTATTGGTAAAGAGAATAAAACCAAAAGAAAAGAGAAAATGCGTAAAACGTGAAAAACGCTAAAACGCGCATTAAATAAGTACAAGAGATATATGATCTCGTTAGGGTCCGAGATGGATTCCTAAGGCTTAGTTAGGCCTAATTAGAATACGGGAGTGATTCCCGAAGAAACCGGATCCAAATAATGGATTAAAACGCTAACAGAGTTTTAAAGCACGTTTTTCGAGAAAACCCAAAAACGTGGCTTTAAGTGGTCAAACGGACCCGTAAAAATTATAGTTGATTAAATAAATATAAATAAGCATTAATGGAAGCTTAATAACCATTAAAAATAAAGAAACGAGAAAAATCCGAAAAACGGGCCCGGTTAGTGAATAGTGCCAAACTGGGTAAAATAATAAGCGTTTTCTGTCAGAAAACGAAAAACGCTCCAGTTTAATAATGTAGTGGGGGCCGGTTTTTAATAGCCTCTCACATACTCACACACAAATAAAGAAAGACAGAAAAAAAAGAGAGGGAAAAGCAAAAAGTTAAAAGTTAAAAGCTTTTTCCTCCCTCTCTCTCCTCCATTCTCCTTTCTTCTTCCTCTCTTTCCTCTTTCACCGATTCCCTTCCTCCCTCTCTGTGTTGAACGACATGGAAGCTCCAAACATGGCTTCTCCACCTTCTCTTCCATGCCCAAGCTACACCCAAGCTCCAAACTAAAAAATAATCACATATTTGTGATCCTCTCATCACCCTCTATCATTCTCTCTTTTCAAAATTCTAAAAGGATGAGTTTCATTTTCGTGGGTGTTGGCCATTTGAAGAGAAAAGCACACCATTTTGAAGCTTGAAGCTTCCTCTTTCATCCAAGGTAAAAATATCCAAAGAAAATTACATTTCCTTCACCTTTTTTGGTTGGCCGATTTTGGCATGTTTTGATACCTTGCTTCTCCTTGTTTTGAGCTATTCTCCAAGTCTCTAATGGTGGGTTGGAGCTCCCCCTTTGATTCTTGGCAAAACCAATTCTAGGGTTTCCAAAGGTAATTCCCATTTTATGCTATAAGCCTTCTTTTGAATTCATGAATGATTTTTACAACTAGGAGAACTAATTGGTAATCCTTACACCCATTGGTATATTGGTCTAGAGAATTGGGGCAAGAGATTGCCTTGACCGATTTTGGGTGAAGAGAAAAGGAGAAGAGGAGAAGAACATTCAAAAGGAAACTTAAGAGAATTTAAGGTAAGAAACCAACTCTAATGTATATTCTACATGTGTTAGGATTTGGGAAGGGTTAATTAAAATGAATGAACCCAAATATGTATTGGAATGTGATTTGTTGAGATGAGGAGAGTTGTGATAATAATGTACTTGTATAGAAATAATGCAAGTGAGGAAACATTGTGAATAAAGTGTTTGATTTATGAGCTATGCACTTTATGGATTATGCATTGTGTTGCATTTGGAGAATGGATGAGTTTTGTGTTTTTATGTGTGCTGGTAGAACCCTTGTGGGTTTGGCTAGTTTTAGGATGAAATATGTGAAGAGATGAGTTTTGGACAAGGTTAGGAAAGTAGCCAAGTTGTGGCAAAATTTGTGTAGAAATCTAAGTGGATTAAGTGTTGGTTTGAGTGGAGAATAACCTAGGAGTGGCTAGGTATGTATGGAGGTTGAGTTGGGTTAGTAAACCACCTTGGGAATGCTAGTTTAAAGAGAGGAGATTTGTGCAAAAATCTGTAGCAAAAGAGGTTGTTTAAATGCTTGAGGAGTTATAGAAAAACAAAGGAGATTTAAGGTTTTAAGAGAGAGATATGAACCTTAGTATGGGATGTGCATTATCTTGGAGGATGTGGAATGGTTTAAATGAAAGAGAACATAATGCAAAGTGTAGAGGAGAAGTTAGAAATGCACAAGTGTGCATTAGTGCAAATGAGAATGAAAAATGTGTGAATTTGGGTAAGGGTTGAACCTATGATTTGAAGAGTTTTTGAGCATGTTTTAAGTTGATTAAACATGTGGAAAACTTATGGAAAGATTAGGGAAAGATTGAGGGTGGATTAGGGATTGATTTGGAGTGGAAAAACTGCACTTGTAACAGATTTTAGCATGGTCCGGAACCTAGTCCTTGGACAAAGTTACGGACCACCCCTTAAATTCATGCCGAGAATTCATCCTAGTACCTGGTCCGGGACTTGGGATATGGACAAGGTCCCGGACCACCCCATGAAATGAGCCGAGAGTTAGAACCAGTGCTTGGTCCGGGACTTGAGTTTGGTACAAGGTCCCGGACCACTAGTTAAAATCACCCGAGAGTTGGGACCAGCATTGGTCCGGGACTTAGGGTGAGTACCAAGTCCCGGACCACCCCCAAAAGCCTACAGAAAGTGTTTTAAAGGTTTCTAATGATGGGGATTTAAATGTTAATGATGTCATAAGATGTTAAGGCCTTGTTTGGTAACATGTAAAGGCCCTAAGAAGTGTAAGGAAGTGTTAGAAGTGATTGAGAAGTGAGAACTCAAATTAACAAGAGTAAAACCGAGGTAACGGGATAACGGGGTAAGTACGGGAGTAGCATTTAATTATGTACCGTATGATCTTAGTATTAACAATAATGTTTGAAACATTATCAGAGAGTCGTGCGTGACCCGAGCATGGTGAGATGACACAGGTAAAGTAAAAACCCGGTGAAAGGTATGATTTTCTCATACTCCGCGTGCTAACCGAGTTACGTTGATTTGTGTGTTTGTGTGCCGGCTTAATCAAGACTAAATCATGAAAATAATCCATTTTTTGATTATGTATGTCTTGTTGTATGTTGAATGAGCTAACATACTTGTATGCCGGTGTGGTCTAACATAGAGTAAAGACTGACTCATAGTGAGTAACGTTTGGCTAAAGACCCATAGATCGGGTCGATGCTTATGATAACGAAATCGTGCAAACACACAAACTATCCATTAAAGTATAACGATAACGCATACATATGAACTCCCTAGAATGTGAGGAGATGTGCGGGTTGAGTAATTACCCGATAACGGTTAGTAAACCATAATGACACAATCCACGAAACAAATGAGAGTGGAAAGATAAGTGAACCTCCTTCAAGAGGATTAAAGATAGTTTGAAGATGTGAACTAGTAAAGAAGGTAAAAGAGGCCTAAGGGATTAGTAGCTCCCTTGAGACATGGTCGACCTCCTATATGAGGATTTTACCCGATATAAGAAAATAACCGAAAGTATGAGTAAGTGAAATGTATGGGTAACTCTTAAAACCTAAGTTTAACCGAACTTAAGTAATGTTCCCAAAGTCATTAGAAACATCGAGAGTGATGCTTCTAGACTAATATACATAATATTATTATAACTCCGAGAGGGGAGTGTATGGGAATGTAAGTAGTCCGAGAGTAGTCGGACCTCAGTAAAAAGAGATAGGAACTAAGAGAGAGTTCCGTGAGCTAGTTGAACCTTCCCACCATGCTAGACCCAGAGTAGGGTCGAAACCGGGGAAGTAAGACTATGCTCGTAAGCCATGAGTTTGGCCCTAGTATGTATTAAGAGTAACAAGCGTGACGTAGGAGACCTGTAGTGTCTCGAGTATCTACAAGAGCTTGAGTATAAATAACCCAAGAGTGTGGGTGAGATAATGAGTATAAGTAACCCGAGAGAATGGGTGAGTATAGTACGAGTAGCCCAAGAGAATGGGTGTGTATATGAATAAGTAACCCGAGAGAGCGGGTAAGTTATTAAATGAATAACCACGGCATAGTGAGGTATAACCCTCATGGCCTAAGAGTAATAGATTAGACTAACAACCTTGCTATGTTAGTTAGGAATTGTATCCCATGATTGATTGTCGAATCCTTGTGTAGTGTACATATATAATGTATTACTATATGCATGTTGGTTGAATTAGAATGAACTCCATGCTCTCGACAAAAGTAGTCGGCGTACCCCGGTTAGCGCTCGGGGTATGCGAATTTCATATGCAGCGTTAAGCTGAGCCCCTAAGGGCAACGTTTTTATTTTTCAGGTACACCGAAGATGTTACCGTTCGAGAATAGGACGGGGTCGGTGGGTTGCATGGGTAGTTAGATTTAATTACTTATGTATTGAAAGAGGTGTAAGACCGAATATGTTGTCGGCATCCATATATTGTAGACTCGGTATAGTAAAGAAGTGATTTGAGTATTGTATGAGACTCGGTTAGAGTGAATGAGTATTGTGTTGTTTTGTGTACTCGCTTGTTCCAGTTCATCAGACCGTTACGGTATGTAAGTAAGTCTGGTTAGCCACATGGGTGGCTAACGGCGTTGTTTCACCCCTCGTTGCAATTAGAGTTCCGCTGCATGAGTAAGAGTAATTAGTAACGGTTTAAGAGGTAATGACGAGATTAACGGTTGGGGTGTTACAGCAGAGCTCAGAGGTTACCTTTTAGTGATTCATTCATCAAAACTAAACGGGCTTTTAAAATTATTCATGTTGATGTATGGGGGCCTTTCAAGGTTGAAACTTATAATGGTTTTAAGCATTTTGTTTGTTTTGTTGACGATTTCACGAGAACCACGTGGGTACATCTTATAAGACAAAAGGGTGATGCTTGGGAAGCAGTTGTTAATTTTCTTAGCATAATTGAGCGACAGTTTGAGACTAAAGTTAAAGTAGTTCGATTTGACAATGCTAAGGAACTGGGCAGTTCTAATGAAGGGAAAATTTTCGTTTCTTCCAAAGGAATTGTACATCAGACTACATGTGCACAGACACCCCAACAGAATGCAGTGGTCGAGAGAAAACACAGGTATCTTCTTGAAACTGCAAGAGCTTTGTATTTCCAGTCTAATGTGCCTCTGCGATATAGGGGAGAGTGTATATTGCATGCGACATATTTGATTAACAAACTTCCAACCAAAGTTCTGGGGAATGACACCGTTTGAAAGTTTATATGGGCACAAGGCGATATATGATATGATCAAGTCGTTTGGGTGTTTGTGTTACAAAACGATCATTCACAGTAGAGAATGAAAGTTTGGTCCAAGAGGACAAGCATGCATCTATCTTGGCGAAGATCCAAGGAAGAAGGGACACAAGGTTTTGGACTTAGAGACACAAACAGTTGAGGTATGTAGAGACATCAAATTTCATGTGACTGTCTTTCCTTATTCGGGTAATACCAACGGTTGTGATTTTATTCCTCCTTCCGACCAACGTAATGCTCATGCGGATGTATATCATGCTATACTTGGTGACGACCGTGTGAACGAGACAGCTGCACGTGAAGATCTGTCCACGGCTGATGATTCTGTTGCTCGCAATTCACCAGTCTGACGGTCACAACGAACAAGTCATAAGCCAAGTTATTTAAAAGACTATGTTTGTACTTCTGTTTTCCAAGAAGTATTGGATGAGCGGGTTTATAGAGACAATGGAACTTCTACTAATCTTATCGGTGGTTGCGACAGTCTCACAAACATCAAACCTGTCACTTGCACGACTTTACTTTCTAGCACTCAGGTCGGTTCGGCTTTAGACATGAAAGAGCCTAATACTTACAAAGAAGCCTCACAACATACACATTGGCAGCGGGCTATGAAGGAAGAATTGCAGGCACTAAGAAAAATAACACGTGGATGTTGTAACCTTGCCACGTGGAAAGAAGGTGATAGGTTGCAAGTGGGTTTATAAGATCAAGCTGAAGTCTGATGGTACTCTGAAGAGGTATAAGGCCCGATTGGTTGCAAAGGGATTTACGCAGCGCCATGGCCTGGATTATAATGAGACTTTCTCTCCTGCTGTCAAGCTCATAACAATACGTACTCTTGTTGTCGTGGCTCTGCACAAAGGGCGGTACATTAATCAGCTTGATGTGAACAATGCTTTCCTACATGGAGACCTTGATGAAGAGGTGTTTATGCGAATTCCTGATGGTCTTGAGGTTGATGGGAATAACAAGGCTTGATTGCTTAAGAAGTCTTTGTATGGGCTTAAGCAGGCTTCGAGGCAATGGTTTTCTAAACTCTCAAGTTTTCTCCAGACTTTGGGTGAAATACCCCAAAACTAGATATGGTGTTTATATGATAAAATAAGATTTAAGAAGTCTAAATAATGCCTTAGAAAAATTAGGAAATAATTTAAGCCAAAGAAAACACAAGGAAACACTATAAGAGCAATTTAAGCAAAAATGTGCTCTAAGCTTGGAGTAACTTGGGTGAGCACCCAAATATCATTCTTAGACCTTATTAATATCCTAATGGTCATGTTAAATCAATTACCAAAGGAAACCAAGCTCAAAAACAGTTAACACAAATTGTGCTTAAGGACTCTTAAAGCACATTTTTGAAAAATTGTCTTAGAAAGGGGTATTAAGTGGCTAAATGCCCATGACTACTCCTTAATCAACTTGTGTACTACTTAGTATCACATTAGGAAGTCTAAATCAATGGGAAATCAAAAATTTCATAAATATGTGCACTAGTTTGTGAATAGTAACCAAATAGTGCCTAGTTTAGTCTTTAGTCAACTAAGTGTAATTAAGTGGTCAAACAAGACCATGACTAGCCTTAATTATACGGGGGCCGGTTTTCTAAGAGGGTGAGTCATCACATGGATAAGTAAGTTAGTAAAATAAGAGGGAAAAGTAACAAGTTACTATTTGCTTTTGAAACAAATATCTCATTTAAGCTACCTCTCTCCTCCTTTCTTCATTCTTTCTTCTTCTTCACCGATTTCTCCTGCTCTCTTTCTTCTTCATTCACGTAGAAGACAACCCCATGCTAGCTTCCTCTTCACTTGCTTGCCAAACACTCATCTTAGCTCCAAAATCAAAACTAAGCATATATTCTTCTTAGTTAGCTCAAGCTCTTTCTTCCTATCCTTTCTAATCTCCGAGAGCTTCAATTTGGTGCCAAGCCAAACCGCCATTAGAGGAGGAAATACAAGCTTGAGGAGTCCATTAGCTTCTCCATTCTCTTAAGGTAAAGAATATGTAAGAAAAACTAGGTTTCCATCACTTCTTCACATGTCCGAAAATTACTATTCATGGGGCTTCATTTTTATGCCTTGTTCTAGCTTGTTTTCTATTCTCCAAGGGCTATAGGAGGTCCTTCTTGATTCATATCCAAGCTTGACTTGAGACTTCAAGGTAAAATATTCAATTCAATACCTTAAAACACATTTTTAACCTAAGTTTTACTCCTTAAGGTTAGTGCAGTGTTTAGCACTCATTGGAGTCATTGGATATTGATTAGAACATTGGAAAGGAGAGATAGATTGGTGACCGAGATTGTCCAAGGAAAAATCTAAGGAGGAAAGTTGGTGGTGCTTGTAAAAGGACAAGGTAAATTGCTTACCTTAAGGTGTTTTATTGTTTAAGGGATGGGATTTAGATATATGACAAGTTTAGTGTAGAGTTTACATTAAGTAAGGGGTTATCAAACCTAGGAGAAAGAACATTTTTATATTGAGAACTTGTGACTAAGGAGCAAATGAGAAAGGAGATAGTTAAACAATGCCAAGGTGAATTATAAGAACATTTATATTACAATGGGCCTTGTTGTGTGTATTTGCAGGTCAAGGCTATATATTGAGGAAATTCAGTGTTTAAGATTTATGCATTTAAGTGCCTAAGAGCCAAGTCATTTAAAGGCCTAAGTGCCAAACAATTTAAATTTATGCACTATATTGTGAGGTAGTGTAGTTTGGGTGTATATTGTGAGTTAAGATGGTGTAAAGAGAATTGAAGTGTTCATGGTTGTTTGATAGTGAAAAACTAAGTGTTTGGGTGTAGCAATATACTAGGGAACCTATGTCAAAATTTGGTGAAGAAACTTGGTGTTTAAGATGTTCTAAGGAGATAATATGACTAAGGAAGTGCTAGAAAACTTTAGGTGTAACACCCCTCTCCATAATCACGATATAATCCCTCACGTAGCAATAATTAAAACGTCTCGCAGCGGAAAATAAACAACAATTGCAAAACTCACTCGGGTGTCACCGGCCATTACTCGCCCATGCGAGCAACGTAGCCAAACTACATCCAACTTCCAAAATAAACAAACTGCTAACCACAGTGATAACGAGAAACTCCTATACATCATACTAAATCCATAAATCATAAACATCGACAAGTGAGCGTCTACCCAAACCTGAATATACACAACCTCACCATATTACAATTCACCATCCTCAGTGCTACACAACATCTCCATGTATAGTAGCAAAAGCAAAACTCCAATTACTCTGTACCTGCTCTTCAGCTCCGACATTGATCAACAACCTGTAATGGTGTAGTATCAGCGATAGACGCTGAGTATGCCGGGCCTGGACCCTAATGGTCACTTGTCATTTTAACCATCTTATTATTAGGTCGGTTTCATGCTTTACCATTTTACAGTTATAACAATACTGTAACAAACCTGTATAATACACATATTCATCCATCCAAATACTCATAGACATTCAACCATCCATCCAATCCACAATCATTTAATAACAAAATCCACAATAATATATCGAACGTATCAAACAATAACAATATAATGTACAATGTACATTCGCCGTAGCGTACAGTGTTCATATTTAATTTACCTTAGCCTTGTAGGCTCCATCCAACCATCAACACACAATAGAATAACCACAAGTATAACCAATGAACAACAAAGCGAAACGAGAATAATAAACAAGTATCAAGTCTCGTCCATGGTATTGTTCGCCACTGTATAAGTCTCAATTGTTTTAGTTGTTCAGTTATACCTAGTGACAATGTCTCGTTAAAACGACATGTCTCTAGTTACCCATATATTATGGCGGGTCACCCACGGCAGTAGCCACTCCAACGGTAGAGTCTCCGACCAACGAGCCATTCTAGCTCACGGGAAATTTTCTTGATACTTACGGACCCGTACGCGGACATCCTGGTATCGTTTTTGTGATCACAGCGCGCACCAAGAGCCACATCCTCTTGGCTTTACTTCCATTCCATTAATTAATTAATTATACCATCGCATCGCATTACCAAATTTTCTAACACAGCAGACTAAGGTCATTAGTCCAATCCGGAGTCTGTAAACTCGGGATCCAGTGCTAGATACAAGAGCGGCGTATAGAAAGGCCAATGCTCCGTATAAAAGTCTCAGATAATATGTATATGTTATTATCATAGTGCTACAACGTTTTACTTACGTTCCTTATATTTCATATAAGATAGCACCATAGTCGCTAGTTCGTTTTATATATATAGGTTCATATATACGAACCAATACTGTTAACTCAACAACAGTAAATAATAAGCAGCTATAATATACAATTCATGCATATTAATTAACACATTCAGACAAACAATCTTATCACAGATCACACAGAAGTCTGAACTGAGGAAGTCCTCGGAGACAATCAGAGACTCATAACAACATACAAGTTATATCAACCAAATCCGAGCCCAAGGAGCAACCTTAGGACAACTCGGATCAAACCCCTTTACATACCGTTCACCCTGATTGTATTACGGTGGAGTATGAATCAGCAAGATCCTATGCTCCGTGTAGTCCGCTAGCTCGTCGAGCGTCTTGTCAGAAGTACAATCTAAACGGTAATAAACTATAAGTCAGTCTCCATGACTAACTACATCCGGTATTTCCGAATAAGTAACCCCGACAGTTCACCCCTGTTTTCTACAGTTGTTCGTTACGGGTTTCTCTAAAACAGTCGGTTTTGTTACTTAAACGCGTACGTCATAACATTTCAACTGTTAAGTTTAATTCGTTGTATTTCTTTTTAATCTTGTCCACCATCTAGCTTAGGTACATATCCTATAGTTGCATGTATTCATGCATGATTGTAGTACATTATTTTTTTTTGTATTGTATCCAAAACTCATAACTTATAGTTCATAACTATATATATATTTTTTTAAATAACCACCACCATTAAATCATATGGTTTCCAACCAATATCTATATCCACCTTATATACATTATCCTTGTGCATGTATATATTTACCACGTAGGTAATTCCCATGAGTTTAATAGACTCTTATATCATATGTTACATTTTATCATCTTATGTTAGATGATTATTCCCATTAGTTGTATTGTATTGTACAACTTATATTAAGATTGTTATCCTAATATTATGTAACATTTTATGTTGTACATTTACAACTCCTAAGGTTTATTCCATAAATACCTTAGTTTATAAATCCCATTCATTTATAGTTTGTCACATTATTTTATGTGAGTACCCTTCCTTATATTAATTCCATCTAAATTGTTATAACATTTATAACATTATAGACCTTAGTCTAAAATTCATTTTCCAACTCTTATTAACTCGGTATAGCCCTTAACTTTATTTAAATTCCGTTTGACCACATAACATCATGTAATGTTATACCATATTCTAATATCATTTGACATGATATTCTTATTTCCTTTAATTAATAACCTATGGTTTTTATACCAAACTATTTATTATTGCCGCATGGGCACCATATCAAAACCATATTCCTTTTCATAAATCATAGTTTCCTTTATTTACAAAATCACCCCTTAATTTATACCATGTTATATATTCCATTTAATATAACATTTCTAACTTATAAAAAGGGTATAACCTATGGTTATTTTTTTATAAATTCCGAACAGCCCTTGTGCTATTCTATAATTGCCATTTGGCCCTATTTATAACATATAGTTTACCATATCATTAAAACTATATTTTATACACATAACTTATTAAATTCTCTTAATAATTCTAAAAATCACCAAATTCCACCAAAGGGTTATAATTATCCTTATTAACCCATATACTTTCGATATTTACCATTCCACCATCTATTTTTCTCCAAAGTGTCATAATGACATAATAACTATATATTATACATATATAGTTCATTTTAATTCCAAAATCCATCAAATAAATTCCTAAAAATTCCTAATAGCCCATGGGTGTTTAAAATACCATTTTACACCCTTTATTTTCGGTAATACATATTTACCACATATGTTATGAAAATATTACCTTAAGATACTTATCTTATTATAACACCTTAAATAAGTTATCTAACTTATTTATTTTGGTCAAAACCTAGCATATGGTCAAGGTTGACCTCCTTAATATTTCCTTGACTATTAATTTCCTTTATTCACGGTTTGTACCCATACTTTTCAAAAATTACCATTTAACCCCAAAACTTCATAAAATCTTATAAACTTTATTTTAACTCCTTTTTACTTCTAATTTTCGGCCTTATCATTCTAAAGCCCCCAAATTTAATTTAATTACACCATAACCCCTCATTCTTTTCGGTAATTATCTTTCACCACTTAAACTTACTTAAAAGCTTGTAAATGCATAAATAAAATGGCCTAAAATACATGGCCTTATTACAAACATTGTCTTGCAAAATAAATTACACATAAATGTCCCAAAAATACATATAGATTTCGGCCTCACCACACACCTTTTATTTATTTACCAAACTTCCACATAATGTCTTAAATTTGACAATTATGCTTGTTTAACTAGTTATAAAATTTATTAAACCATTCCTTAAACATTTTAAGGTCAAACAAGACCTTATTTTTCTTCTTCACTCACGGCAATAATATTAGAGATAGCTTAGAACATTTTAACTTAGCAAAGTTAATGTTTAAGTGATTTATACCTTGATTTAGCTTAGGTAAATCCTTGTTTGGATTCGCCACCTTAAGGAGAATTTCTCCAAAGCTTCTCTTACATGTTTTCAAACAGAAAACAAGGCCTAGTTAGTCTCCAAGCAAGATCTAACCATAAGAAGTAATTTAAGTCATGAAAATCATGGATTTTTACCTTAGATCTTCAAGCTTGACATAGATCTACTTCGGCCCTATTTTTCCAGAAGAGAAAGAGTATCAAAACACTCTCAAGAACAAGGTATAAAACCGTGGTGAATTAGCTTGGAAGATAGCTAAGTTTTACCTTGTTTAAGATGCCAAAAATGGTGTTTTTGGCTTGGATCTAGCTACTCCTTGTAGATCTTGGTATACCAACTGAATCTACATGAAAAGGAGAAGAAAAAAGGCTAGGAACAAAGTTTCACAGCCGAATTTGAAGGGAATCAAAAGATATGAGCTTAAAGCACATTTTTACCTTAAATGGTCAAGACTTGAACTTTCCTCCTTAGATCTGGTTATGGCCGAAACTAACACTTCCTTTAACCTCCAAAACACTCTACATAGATGTATAGAAAAGGTTGGAGTCTAGATCAATCGAAAAAGGAAAGAAAGATGAAGAAAATGGGCATTTTTATGCCTTAGGAGCTTACCTAGAGCATGAACTCTCATCAATGGTGCTTGGAGTGCTTACCTACGGTTGAGAGGAAGCCAAGGAGAGAGTTTGGCCAGGAGTCCCACGGTTGGAATGGGACTAATGAGAATGAATGACCTAATTTGCTTAAAACACATTTTTTTGCATTTTTTATGATTTAAGTGACTTGGTGACTCATCACCAATTGATTGGTGTTGATAATTGAAGGGCAATTCGGTGGAGACAATGAAAGGGGCAGCCGTCCTTGATTGACAAAGGTAGGGTATGATTGATTCAAATTTGAATAAAAAATGAAGTAATATGTTACTTTAATCTTATAAGTGAAAGATGACTCATCTTGTTTTGTCTTGTTCTTGCTTGAAGTGCCGTGTAATAAGGAGGGAAGGAGGCTCCAATGGCTGCACTCACATGGGGGAAGCAAAAGGTGAGACAAGTTTTGTTTTTATAAGGTAAAGTTCTTTTTGTTATTTTATGCAAAAGTAAGGTGGAATAAATAATTGTCACATGGGTTTTGTCTCTTGGTCTATTAAGAGACCCTCTTCATCGATTTTGAGAGGTCCACTTCGTGGTCAATGGTCAACATTGACCAACTTAGTCAATGTTGACCCAAACGGGCCCCACTTTAGGGTTTTATTAATATTTTAATATTAAATTTGTAAAAATTTGTAAATTCTTGGAATTAAATTCCTAATATGATATAATATGATATTTTATATATTTAAAGGTAATTATAACCTTTTAGCCCATTTAAAACCAATTTAGAAGGCGATTACACAAAAACGTGCTTTAAGGAGTTTTAGTGCACATTTTGTGTCGCAAGGTGTTTCTGGGCTTGGTTTTCTTTGACAAAGGTTTTGTTGTGTTCCTTACATGATATTTGATCATGGTATCCAATTTTATATCATTTAGAGGTCATTTGATTTTTAAGGTTCCTTAGAGCACCTTTTTGCCCTTTTTGACCTTGAAGCATGAAAGTGCTTGTTCTTTGTGTTGGAGTGTTGTCCAAGATTGTAATATGTCTAGTAATGTGTTAATATACTTAGGACAAATTTTTAGGTCCTAGGTAATTCGTTTGGGTATTTATTTACCCTTAACAGTCAAAGGGTGCAACATCTTGTTTTGTGTTGACCGCTGTTGTTCTCAGTTGACTTTTAAGGCATGTTTAGGCCTAAATTAATGTAATTAAATATTTAATCCATGTTTAATAAATTTGGGGTATTTCAATCTACCCCCCTTAAAAAGACTTCGTCCCGAAGTCTCTTAATCAAGTAGGTAATTATATATATAAGTATAACTACCCATTGTTCCCATAATTATATCTTTTGATAATCTTCACACACATCGTATTGCGCTTAATATACACAGTCATCACGTTGTGGCTTATGTTCATCATAATGGATAAGGATCCATCAGCACCACCATTTCCTTCAGTTCTACTAACCCTGACAACCTCCCTGGGTGTCCATAACATTCCATTGTTCCACATTCCATATCTAATGATTCATTTCATATCTAGGCAATGCCATATGTAATCATTCTATAAAGCTATGAATACATACACAAATAGCATAAGAAAGGTACTACACACATGGTGTACATACAATCATTCAAACAAGTTCTCATAAGATACATACCTCAAGTGTACACACACCCAAACACCAAACAACGCCACGCCCCACGTACCAACATAACCACAAAACCAATTCACTGTATGCCATGCATACGAAACAATTCATGTATGCCATGCATACTAAACAAACAACCTCGTATGCCCCGCACCCACCAATTCTTTGTATGCAATGCATACTAATCAAACAAAATTTAGTGCACACATGTGCACAGCCAAGAGGCTCTACCCCCTTAAAAGGGTTACGCCCCCGTACCCCACAATTACCACAGCCGCTCAACAAGGAGCGTTGGATACTTGGCTCTCGAAGAGTTTACCAACTCGTGGATTATCCTCATATCAGAGAGACGGGTATGACTCTAGCCCTTCTGGGCACCACAATACATAAAGGGTGAGGCACTAATCTATTTGTGCTCTCTCCCAAGTTTTTTTCTGGGGCCCACTCGCTCCGTATGAGGTGCAGACCCATGAACATATGCTCAATTTGCCTCTTTTTTTTTGCTGGGAATCCACTCGTTTGGATCACTAGCATACATCGTGTATCTTCTCTCACTGACATTCAGTTGAGATGTAATATGACATTGGCTACTGTTAGTACTTAGTGCTTTTGCACTGTCTTTGTAATACTAAGACGTACCAGCCTATATGTCCATAAAGGATGTTTGTCATCCATGTCTCCTGGTGGTTTTGTTCCGGAGTAACACACTGTTGTAGTTCTCTTTTTTTTTAACACACTCGTGTTGATATCCACTTTATCTTTCTGCATTCCCACTAGATTAATAACTGCACGAGTGCAATACCAAACACTCAGTCATACAGAGTGCAGAGGCGTAACGCTCAACCTAATATCCAATGAGGCAAATAGAAAAGATGTGCGAATTATCCAGTGAGTGGTACATTCCAAATCCACTGTTCCTTGAGCAAGGTTTCTGCTATCATATAGCTTTATCTTTTCTCCTTGCGTAGTCACACGTTTATATCCATATCATCTGGTAGATTTCCTCTGGATTGTAATAATTTACTCGATCCTTAGGATTCTACATATTATCCGTCCCTAACGGGTTTCCTGATTTTTTTTTGGGTTCCTGTCCTTGAACTGTTTCCCTGTCTTCACTGTATACTGTCTACTGTTCTCTGTTGAAGGTTCTTGATTTCCTTAGCCCGTTGGTTTAACTGCGGCTCTTCTCGTCCATCTTCAAGGTAATCCGTCTTACTGTCCGTAGAATGGAGTTGACTACTTCTCGTGTTCCTAACACTACTTGTCTACTTGCATGGGGTACCGTACTGATACATTACTACTTACCCGACTAACTCATAAATAAGTCTGTCAGGCCCACATGCTCCTAATGGAGTACGGTCGTCCCATGTCTCGTTTAGTAAACTGGTAATGTCCGTCACACGGTTGTTGTGAAGTATTCTGTTGTCAGCCTCCCTCTGATGGATTTTTTTTTTTTCCTTCTTCTTCTTCCTTCTTCCTTTTTTTTGTCTTCTTTTTGCTTTGCTTTTGTTTGTGTATAGTTCATGTTATCAGTTATCCTGTAATAAGTGCTTTGCCTTAGTGGCATCCGTGGTAATTGTGCCATAGACTGGTATTATTCAACTCGGTGTAAGTAAAATCCGTGCTATATTAGCAAACTTGTTTCTCCTTTTTTTTGATCTCATTGAGTACAACACATTTTCCTTTTTCTCCCTGTTTTTTTTATCATATCTCATCCATAGTTCATATTCGTCCCTTCATCCATGTAATTGGATGTATTGTAGATGCATAATAGCTTGAGCTACTTGGCTCTTCACTTCCCAACCATCCTCACTGACGGTGGTGCATCTACAAAGGGTAAGCTTGTCCATGAGGACTAAACATTTAGCACTGGTAGTGATTAGCATTAAATGCGGGTATACACTGCTGGTATTTGGCTAATAAGCCATGTCTGAAAATTCCTAAACAATTTAAACTGGTGTGGTTTACAGTCATAGTGGCTGTATAGTTTCCCCAGTTGCAGTGGTTGGACTAACGGTCCTTCCAACGTTGCATGGGTTTCTAATCTCATGGTTTGTATGAAAAAGTTTGAAAAACAGTTTTTTTTATAACAGGTTAAAAAGTAGTAGTTGTTGCAGTTGCATTTGCAGTAGCTGTTACTGTTGCTGTCGCTGCACTTGCTGTAGCAAGTGCGCAAGGCAGATGGAAATTTCAGTAGTTTATTGTCATAGCGCTTGCAATAGCAAGTGCGCTATGCAGGTGGAAATTCTGGTTCAGTAATTCCCGGTCTCATTGACTCTTCGTCATTTGAGTATTGCTACATGATAATGTAAGCATTAACATTCTGTTCATATATATATTTCCGTCAAGGTTTAAAGCTTACTGGTACTGAGTACACATAATCTTATAAGTCATACACAAATGGCGAGTGGTCCCCGACACACTCCCATATACTAATAACATAAGTCTGTTTAACATTCAAGGTAAGTACATAACAAAGTAAGTAAACAAAGTCTTCCACCGGGTCTCATGGAGTTAGGGTACTCATGCCCTATCTACTCCCTTGCCTTTATAGGCTCCAGCATCAGTAGATGTCTGGCCATCCTGACCGCCTCGTGGTACTCCAGATCCTCCAGCTGAGGTCTTTTGAGTATTCTTGGGTGGCCTGTAATTACGGCTCTCTGGATTCATCCAGCACTCGAATTCCCTATGGCCCTCTTTGTGGTAGCACCGACACTCGACTTTGCGGCCTTCGCAGTCGACCCCAGGATGGTCTTTCCCACAACACTTACAGTAAAAGTGGCGCTGGGGCTGTCCGGTGCATGATGGTAGTATTTAAGTTTAAGTTAAAATCTGGCGGTATAAAGGTTAAGGTTACAATTTAATTTAAGAGGTAGGTGTTCTCACCCTTAGGAGGTGCGGATCTCAGAGGCTTAGCATCTATAGCTGGGCCGGTCAACCGAAGGACAGGCTCTTTTCCCTTTGTTTCCTGGTGACCCTGCTGCCCTTTCTTTTTAAAGAATTTCCTGTTCAAGATTTCGGGTCAGCATTCTTAATCTATTTAATATGATAAATTATCTAAAATGGAATAAGTCCTTACTTTCCCTTCTTTTGGCTTACGCCTGGAGATGCTCCTCCACCCTCAGACTCTCCCTCAGGGTTCTTCCTTTTCTTGGCCCCGAGAGTCTCTTCCCGAGTCTGGAGCATTAGCTCCGTCCTCGAGGCAGCCTCATAACACTCCTGGAATCTCCTTGGTAAGTTCTCACAAAGTTAATTGGTAATGTAGTAAGTAAAGAATTTTATGGCTTTCATGTTAGCACCCTGATGGTAATGTAGGGGGTAGCACCCATCGCCATCTGGATGCGAAATTATAGTCCTCCCCGAAACTTCTCGACCTTAACGGTCTCTGAGTAATCCACACCGGGGATGAAGTCCAGTAGACCAATGAATCGAGTGTAATACTCGTCCATGGTTAGACCTCCTTGGGTCAGTGTCTCGGACCCCAGGCGCTTCTTCTGTTCGAGATGTGCTGGGTAGTACTTCCCTTTCAGCAACTCGACAAAGGCAGCCCACGAAAAGTTGGGCGTAGCCAGGTGATGGTCCTTGACCAACCTCCACCAAGTGCTGGCTGCATCCTTCAGATGGAAAGCAGCAGTGGCGACCTTCTTGTCGTCAGGTACTTGTAAAGCTTAGTAGGCCTTCTCATGTTCAACAATGTAACGCTCTAAAGCTACGGGGTCTGGTTCCCCAGAATTTGTAGGTGGTCGGGTCTCGCTAACTGACTTTAGCCAGTTCGTTTCCCTGGGCTGTGGCGGGTGGGCTGGTGCTCCTCCTATCTGAGTACCCAGCTGTGCAAGAACGGCTGCAACCGTCTCAGCAACTCCTGGAATGCCGGGGTCACCGCCTCCACCTCTACCAGTACCACGCCCTCTAGTACCACCAGACATCTGTAGTACAGTATGTCACATAAATACTCGGTAAATTACCGTACCCAACCAATAGATATTAAATTGCCTTAAGGCTAACCTGTCACGCAATTTGCGTTACTAGACACAGTATCTTTCTACGGCGAATCGTCCGTTACTTCCCAAATGTTTCCATAATTTCCCTAAGTCCTAAGCTCACTGTCTTAACCTATTATCTCGTCATCAAGCGTTACTCCGCTCTGATACCACTTTGTAACCCCCTCTCCATAATCACGATATACTCCCTCCGTAGCAATAATTAAAACGTCTCGCAGCGGAAAATAAACAACAATTACAAAACTCATCTCGGGTGTCACCGGCCATTACTATCGCCATGCAGCAACGTAGCCAACTACATCCAACTTCCAAAAATAACAAACTGCTAACCACGCATGATAACGAGAAACTCCTATACATCATACTAAATCCATAAATCATAAACTCGACAAGTTGAAGCGTCTACCCAAACCTGAATTACAACAACCTCACCATATTACAATTCCACCATCCTCCTGCTACACAACATCTCCATGTAATATCAAAAGCAAAACTTCCAATTACTCTGTACCTGCTCTTCAAGCTCCGACATTGTCAACAACTGTAATGGTGTAGTATCAGCGATAGACGCTGAGTATGCCGGGCCTGGACCCTAATGGTCACTTGTCATTTTAAATAACCATCTTATTATTCGGTCGGCTTCATGCTTTACCCTTTATAAACAGTTGAGTACAATACTGTAACAAACCTATATCATACACATATATCATCCTCCAATACTCATAGACATTCAACCATCCATCCACATCCACAATCATTTAATAACAAAATCCACAATAATATATCGAACGTATTAGATAAACAATCAACAAGACAATTATGTCAATGTACATTCGCCGTAGCGTAACATTGTTCATATTAATTTACCTTAGCCTTGTAGGCTCCATCCAACCATCAACACACAATAGAATAACCACAAGTATAACCAATGAACAACAAAGCGAACCACGAGAATAATAAACAAGTATCAAGTCTCGTCCATGGTATTGTTCGCCACTGTATAAGTCTCAATTGTTTTAGTTGTTCAGTTATACCTAGTGACCAATGTCTCGTTAAAACGACATGTCTTTAGTTACCCATATATTATGGCGGGTCACCCACGGCAGTAGCCCCTCCAACGTGGAGTCTCCGACCAACGAGCCATTCTAGCTCACGGAAAGTTTTCTTGATACTTACGGACCTGTACGCGACATCCTGGTATCGTTTTTGTGATCACAAGACAGCGCGCACCAAGAGCCACATCCTCTTGGCTTTACTTCATTCCATTAATTAATTAATTATACCACGCATCTGATAAGTGTCCAATGAGCATGATTTATAGGTGTATTTCATGTATAATATTAGCACTTTCTTGCTCTCATTTCTCCACTTCGGTTAGTTTTCCTCTAGTTATGTTTTATTGTTTATCTCACAAATTATTGGTTTAACACATGAGAAAACCAAGCCGGAGTGAAGTACAAAGAGACGAACGCGTAGACGCAAACGGCTCAGAAAACGGACTTATAACGAAGAATGTAGAGCCGATTGAAGATTGTTATATATATTAAAATATAATATACATATATCGGATGAGAAGGGGCTGAGACTTCCGCACCCATCAATTGCAACCGCGAGGCGGACGAGGCATAGGCAACCGCGAGGCGGACAACACAGAGGGTACCGCCTCTTAACAGGCGGACATCACAGGCGGACACTGTAACCGCCCCATACTGGGCGGTTTGTTCCAGGCGACAACACACATGAAACCGCCACTTATTGGGCGGTACCAACAGGCGGACACACAGACCGTGACTAATTATCAGTCGCGACTATCTTCTTCGCGCCGTCGTCGTCTGCAACTCGCCCGACTCGCCCGCAACTTATCCATCTACTCCGCACGCCTATTCAGTCTGCCCCCTGCGCAATAAATGAAAGCAATCAATGCTCTTCTTCATCTGCAATCAAATTCGTACGGATCCAAACCTCTATATAAACCCACCACCTTAACTGCATAAACACACCACGCACGACGGGAGTCTGAAGAAACCATTCACCACACTCACCCATTCGCTTCCACTTATATTTCCTCCCGTATCACCACATCATTCCACACTCACGCATAACAAAAGAATAGAAGAGCAGCAGTGAGAGCGAGAGCAGACCAGTTCTTCCTCTGAATTAATGTCAAAATCTATCTGTGTAATCTTCTTATCTCCGTTAATGTCTGAGTAATTTTCTTTTGTATCCTAGGATGGGGGTTTGATTTCTAATATTACGTAAATATAATATTTATCACCTGTTTCTCTCATTTAACTTGTTTTAATTCCTTTCAACTAATATTGCTAAATGTTTTGCGCGACAAACGACTACATTTATTTGGTAACTATCAACATATGATTTTGAGATAGTCTAGGTACCACAAAGGAATTAATCTTGATATTTACACTCCGGACTGAGCAGGAAAATATTAAGGCTTTTATTAAGAGTTCGTAACTGACAATTATTAACTCTAATAGGCAATAAATAATTGAGACATGGTTATAATATGGTTAAGTAACTTAGAAAATTCCCCCGCTATCCTAGGATACATTTTTCCATTCACATCAGTTAATTCACCTTTTTACTGTTTTTATTATATTTGCACTGATCAAACAACAAATCAAGCTTGCCTCCGGCTAAACCCCTTTTTACAGTTTTTAAGTAACTACCAAGACTAGGATAATTGAACAATCTCCCTGTGGATACGACACTTGTTTTACTAACTACGACCGGGATTTGTTTGCAGCCCGACGTTTATAATTTGAGTTTTAATTTCCTTTCTTTTGATTTTACACCAGTTTAACCACTCAGATAATCACGTCTGCAGCATCGCATTACCAAATTTTCTAACACAGCAGACTAAGGTCATTAGTCCAATCCGGAGTCTGTAAACTCGGGATCCAGTGCTAGATACAAGAGCGGCGTATAGAAAGGCCAATGCTCCGTATAGAAGTCTCAGATAATATGTATATGTTATTATCATAGTGCTACAACGTTTTACTTACGTTCCTTATATTTCATATAAGATAGCACCATAGTCGCTAGTTCGTTTTATATATATAGGTTCATATATACGAACCAATACTGTTAACTCAACAACAGTAAATAATAAGCAACTATAATATACAATTCATGCATATTAATTAACACATTCAGACAAACAATCTTATCACAGATCACACAGAAGTCTGAACTGAGGAAGTCCTCGAGACAATCAGAGACTCATAACAACATACAAGTTATATCAACCAAATCCGAGCCCAAGGAGCAACCTTAGGACAACTCGGATCAAACCCCTTTACATACCGTTCACCCTGATTGTATTACGGTGGAGTATGAATCAGCAAGATCCTATGCTCCGTGTAGTCCGCTAGCTCGTCGAGCGTCTTGTCAGAAGTATAATCTAAACGGTAATAAACTATAAGTCAGTCTCCATGACTAACTACATCCGGTATTTCCGAATAATAAGTAACCCCGACAGTTCACCCCTGTTTTCTACAGTTATTCGTTACGGGTTTCTCTAAAACAGTCGGTTTTGTTACTTAAACGCGTACGTCATAACATTTCAACTGTTAAGTTTAATTCATTGTATTTCTTTTAAATCTTGTCCACCATCTAGCTTAGGTACATATCCTATAGTTGCATGTATTCATGCATGATTGTAGTACATTATTATTTTTTTGTATTGTATCCAAAACTCATAACTTATAGTTCATAACTATATATATATTTTTTTAAATAACCACCACCATTAAATCATATGGTTTCCAACCAATATCTATATCCACCTTATATACATTATCCTTGTGCATGTATATATTTACCACGTAGGTAATTCCCATGAGTTTAATAGACTCTTATATCATATGTTACATTTTATCATCTTATGTTAGATGATTATTCCCATTAGTTGTATTGTATTGTACAACTTATATTAAGATTGTTATCCTAATATTATGTAACATTTTATGTTGTACATTTACAACTCCTAAGGTTTATTCCATAAATACCTTAGTTTATAAATCCCATTCATTTATAGTTTGTCACATTATTTTATGTGAGTACCCTTCCTTATATTAATTCCATCTAACCCATATAATTGTTATAACATTTATAACATTATAGACCTTAGTCTAAAATTCATTTTCCAACTCTTATTAACTCGGTATAGCCCTTAACTTTATTTAAATTCCGTTTGACCACATAACATCATGTAATGTTATACCATATTCTAATATCATTTGACATGATATTCTTATTTCCTTTAATTAATAACCTATGGTTTTTATACCAAACTATTTATTATTGCCGCATGGGCACCATATCAAAACCATATTCCTTTTCATAAATCATAGTTTCCTTTATTTACAAAATCACCCCTTAATTTATACCATGTTATATTTCCATTTTATATAACATTTCTAACTTATAAAAAGGGTATAACCTATGGTTATTTTTTTATAAATTCCGAACAGCCCTTGTGCTATTCTATAATTGACATTTGGCCCTATTTATAACATATAGTTTACCATATCATTAAAACTATATTTTATACACATAACTTATTAAATTCTCTTAATAATTCTAAAAATCACCAAATTCCACCAAAGGGTTATAATTATCCTTATTAACCCATATACTTTCGATATTTACCATTCCACCATCTATTTTTCTCCAAAGTGTCATAATGACATAATAACTATATATTATACATATATAGTTCATTTTAATTCCAAAATCCATCAAATAATTCCAAAAAATTCCTAATAGCCCATGGGTGTTTAAAATACCATTTTACACCCTTTATTTTCGGTAATTATCTTTCACCACTTAAACTTACTTAAAAGCTTGTAAATGCATAAATAAAATGGCCTAAAATACATGGCCTTATTACAAACATTGTCTTGCAAAATAAATTACACATAAATGTCCCAAAATACATATAGATTTCGGCCTCACCACACACCTTTTATTTATTTACCAAACTTCCACATAATGTCTTAAATTGACAATTATGCTTTTTAACTAGTTATAAAATTTATTAAACCATTCCTTAAACATTTTAGGTCAAACAAGACCTTATTTTCTTCTTCACTCACGGCAATAATATTAGAGATAGCTTAGACATTTTAACTTAGCAAAGTTAATGTTTAAGTGATTTAACCTTGATTTAGCTTAGGTAAACCTTGTTGGATCGCCACCGTAAGGAGAATTTCTCCAAAGCTTCTCTTACATGTTTTCAAACAGAAAACAGGCCTAGTTAGTCTCCAAGCAAGATCTCAACCATAAGAAGTAATTTAAGTCATGAAAATCATGGATTTTTACCTTAGATCTTCAAGCTTGACATAGATCTACTTCGGCCCTTTTTTTCCAGAAGAGAAAGAGTATCAAAACACTCTCAAGAACAAGGTATAAAACCATGGTGAATTAGCTTGGAAGATACTAAGTTTTACCTTGTTTAAGATGCCAAAAATGGTGTTGGATCTATCTGCTACCTTGTAGATCTTATACCAACTGAATCTACATGAAAAGGAGAAGAAAATAAGGCTAGGAACAAAGTTTCACAGCCGAATTTGAAGGGAATCAAAAGATATGAGCTTAAAGCACATTTTTACCTTAAATGGTCAAGACTTGAACTTTCCTCCTTAGATCTGGTTATGGCCGAAACTAACACTTCCTTTAACCTCCAAAACACTCTATATGATGTATAGAAAAGGTTGGAGTCTAGATCAATCGAAAAAGGAAAGAAAATGAAGAAAATGGGCATTTTTATGCCTTAGGAGCTTACCTAGAGCATGAACTCTCATCAATGGTGCTTGGAGTGCTTACCTACGGTTGAGAGGAAGCCAAGGAGAGAGTTTGGCCAGGAGTCCCACGGTTGGAATGGGACTAATGAGAATGAATGACCTAATTTGCTTAAAACACATTTTTTGCATTTTTTATGATTTAAGTGACTTGGTGACTCATCACCAATTGATTGGTGTTGATAATTGAAGGGCAATTCGGTGGAGAAAATGACAAGGGGCAGCCATCCTTGATTGACAAAGGTAGGGTATGATTGATTCAAATTTGAATAAAAAATGAAGTAATATGTTACTTTAATCTTATAAGTGAAAGATGACTCATCTTGTTTTGTCTTGTCCTTGCTTGAAGTGCCGTGTAATAAGGAGGGAAGGAGGCTCCAACGGCTGCACTCACATGGGGGAAGCAAAAGGTGAGACAAGTTTTGTTTTTATAAGGTAAAGTTAAGTTTTTGTTATTTTATGCAAAAGTAAGGTGGAATAAATAATTGTCACATGGGTTTTGTCTCTTGGTCTATTAAGAGACCCTCTTCATCGATTTTGAGAGGTCCACTTCGTGGTCAATGGTCAACATTGACCAACTTAGTCAATGTTGACCCAAACGGGCCCCACTTTAGGGTTTTATTAATATTTTAATATTAAATTTGTAAAAATTTGTAAATTCTTGGAATTAAATTCCTAATATGATATAATATGATATTTTATTATATTTAAAGGTAATTATAACCTTTTAGCCCATTTAAAACCAATTTAGAAGGCGATTACACAAAAACGTGCTTTAAGGAGTTTTAGTGCACATTTTGTGTCGCAAGGTGTTTCTGGGCTTGGTTTTCTTTGACAAAGGTTTTGTTGTGTTCCTTACATGATATTTGATCATGGTATCCAATTTTATATCATTTAGAGGTCATTTGATTTTTAAGGTTCCTTAGAGCACCTTTTTGCCCTTTTTGATCTTGAAGCATGAAAGTGCTTGTTCTTTGTGTTGGAGTGTTGTCCAACGATTGTAATATGTCTAGTAATGTGTTAATATACTTAGGACAAATTTTTAGGTCCTAGGTAATTCATTTGGGTTTATTTACCCTTAACAGTCAAAGGGTGCAACATCTTGTTTTGTGTTGACCGCTGTTGTTCTCAGTTGACTTTTAAGGCATGTTTAGGCCTAAATTAATGTAATTAAATATTTAATCCATTTTAATAAATTTGGGGTATTTCAATCTACCCCCCTTAAAAAGACTTCGTCCCGAAGTCTCTTAATCAAGTAGGTAATTATATATATAAGTATAACTACCCATTGTTCCCATAATGTATATCTATGTGATATATCATTCACACACATCGTATTGCGCTTATACAGCACATAGTCATCACGTTGTGGCGTTAGTTCAATCATATATGGATATAGGTGATCCATCAGCCCCACCATTTCCTATCAGTTCTACCAACCCTGACAACCTCCCTGAGGTGTCCATAACATTCCATTGTTCCACATTCCATATCTAATGATTCATTTCATATCTAGGCAATGCCATATGTAATCATTCTATAAAGCAATATGAATACATATCACAAATAGCATAAGAAAGGTACTACACACATGGTGTACATACAATCATTCAAACAAGTATCTCATAAGATACATACATTCAAGTGTACATCACACCCAAACAACCAAACAACGCACGCCCCGCGTACCAAACATAACCAACAAAACCAATTCACTGTATGCCATGCATACGAAACAATTCATTGTATGCCATGCATACTAAACAAACAACCTCGTATGCCCCGCACACCACCAATTCTTTGTATGCAATGCATACTAATCAAACAAAATTTAGTGCACACATGTGCACAGCCAAGAGGCTCTGCCCCCCTTAAAAGGGTTACGCCCCCGTACCCCACAAGTATACCACAGCCGCTCAACAAGGAGCGCTGGATACTTGGCTCTCGAAGAGTTTACCAACTCGTGGATTATCCTCATATCAGAGAGACGGGTATGACTCTAGCCCTTCTGGGCTCCACAATACATAAAGGGTAAGGCACTAATCTATTTGTGCTCTCTCCCAAGTTTATTCTTATGGGCCCACTCGCTCCGTATGAGGTGCAGACCCATGAACATATGCTCAATTTGCCTCTTTTTTTTTTGCTGGGAATCCACTCGTTTGGATCACTAGCATACATGCGTGTATCTTCTCTCACTGACATTCAGTTTGAGATGTAATATGACATTGGCTACTATTAGTACTTAGTGCTCTTTGCACTGTCTTTGTAATACTAAGACGTACCAGCCTATATGTCCATAAAGATGATGTTTGTCATCCAGTCCTGGTGGTTTTGTTCCGGAGTAACACACTGTTGTAGTTCTCTTTTTTTTTAACACACTCGTGTTGATATCCACTTTATCTTTCTGCATTCCCACTAGATTAATAACTGCACGAGTGCAATACCAAAACACTCAGTCATACAGAGTGCAGAGGCGTAAACGCTCGACAACTAATATCCAATGAGGCAAATAGAAAAGATGTGCGAATTATCCTGTGAGTGGTACATTCCAAATCCACTGTTCCTTGAGCAAGGTTTCTGCTATCATATAGCTTTATCTTTTCTCCTTGCGTAGTCACGCGTTTATATCCATATCATCTGGTAGATTTCCTCTGGATTGTAATAATTACTCTATCCTTATGAGGATTCTACATATATCCGTCCCTAACGGGTTTTCCTGATTTTTTTTTTGGGTTCCTGTCCTTGAACTGTTTCCCTGTCTTCACTGTATACTGTCTACTATTCTCTGTTGAAGGTTCTTGATTTCCTTAGCCCGTTGGTTTAATTGCGGCTCTTCTCGTCCATCTTCGAGGTAATCCGTCTTACTGTCCGTAGAATGGAGTTGACTACTTCTCGTGTTCCTAACACTACTTGTCTACTTGCATGGGGTACCGTACTAATACATTACTACTTACCGGACTAACTCATAAATAAGTCTGTCAGGCCCACATGCTCCTAATGGAGTGCGGTCGTCCCATGTCTCGTTTAGTAAACTGGTAATGTCCGTCACACGGTTGTTGTGAAGTATTCTGTTGTCATCCACCCTCTGATGGATATCTTTTTTTTTTTCCTTGTTCTTCTTCACTTTTTTTTTTGTCTTCTTTTTGATGCTTTTTTTTGTTTTTGTGTAAAGTTCATGTATCAGTTATCCTGTAATAAGCTATTGCTTAGTGGCATCCGTGTAATTTATGCCAATAGACTGGTATTATTCAACTTGGTGGAAGTACTCCATGCTATTATTAGCAAACTGTTTCTCCTTTTTTTGATTCTCATTGAGTACAACACATTTCCTTTTTCTCCCTTTTTTTTTTATCATATCTCATCCATAGTTCATATTCGTCCCTTCATCCATGTAATTGGATGTATTGCAGATTGCATATAGCTTGAGTACTTGGCTCTTCACTTCCCACCATCCTCACTGACGGTGTGGTGCATCTACAAAGGGTAAGCTGTCCATGAGGACTAAACATTTAGCACTGGTAGTGATTAGCATAATGCGGGTATACACTGCTGGTATTTGGCTAATAGCCATGTCTGAAAATTCCTAAACAATTTAAACTGGTGTGGTTACAGTCATAGTGGCTGTATAGTATCCCCAGTTGCAGTGGTGGACTAACGGTCCTTCCAACGTTGCATGGGTTTCTAATCTCAGGGTTTGTATGAAAAAGTTTGAAAAACAGTTTTTTTTTATAACAGGTTAAAAAGTAGTAGTTGTTGCAGTTGCATTTGCAGTAGCTGTTACTGTTGCTGTCGCTGCACTTGCTGTAGCAAGTGCGCAAGGCAGATGGAAATTCAGTAGTTTATTGTCATGCGCTGCAATAGCAAGTGCACCATGCAGGTGGAAATTCTGGTTCAGTAATTCCCGGTCTCATTGACTCTTCGTCATTTGAGTATTGCTACATGATAATGTAAGCATTAACATTCTTGTTCATATATATTTTCCGTCAAGGTTAAAGCTTACTGGTACTGAGTACACATAATCTCAGAAGTCATACACAAATGGCGAGTGGTCCCCGACACACTCCCATATACTAATAACATAAGTCTGTTAACATTCAAGGTAAGTACATAACAAAGTAAGTAAACAAAGTCTTCCACCAGCGGTCTCATGGAGTTAGGGTACTCATGCCCTATCTACTCCCTTGCCTTTATAGCTCCAGCATGAGTAGATGTCTGGCCATCCTGACCGCCTCGTGGTACTCCAGATCCTCCAGCTGAGGTCTTTTGAGTATTCTTGGGTGGCCTGTAATTACGGCTCTCTGGATTAATCCAGCACTCGAATTTCCTATGGCCCTCTTTGTGGCAGCACCGACACTCGACTTTGCGGCCTTCGCAGTCGACCCCAGGATGGTCTTTCCCACAACGCTTAGTAAAAGTGGCGCTGGGCTGTCCGGTGCCTGATGGTAGTATTTAAGTTTAAGTTAAAATCTAGCGGTATAAAGGTTAAGGTTACAATTTAATTTAAGAGGTAGGTGTTCTCACCCTTAGGAGGTGCGGATCTCAGAGGCTTAGCATCTATAGCTGGGCCGGTCAACTGAAGGACGGGCTCATTTCCCTTTGTTTCCTGGGACCCTGCTGCCCTTTCTTTTAAAGAATTTCCTGTTCAAGATTTCAGGTCAGCATTCTTAAGGTATTTATATGATAATTATCTGAAATGGAATAAGTCCTTACTTTCCCTTCTTTTGGCTTTCGCCTGGAGATGCTCCTCCACCCTTAGACTCTCCCTCAGGGTTCTTCCTTTTCTTGGCCCCGAGAGTCTCTTCCCGGTCTGGAGCATTAGCTCCGTCCTCGAGGCAGCCTCATAAACTCCTGGAATCTCCTTGGTAAGTTCAAACAAAGTTAATTGGTAATGTAGTAAGTAAAGAATTTTATGGCTTTCATGAAATACCCCAAACTTAGATATGGTGTTTAAATGATAAACTAAGATATAAGAAGGCTAAATAATGCCTTAGAAACATTAAGAAACATTTCTAATCAAAGAAAATATAAGGAAACACCAAAAGAGCAGTTTAAGCAAAACGTGCTCTAAGCTTGGAGGACATGGGAGAGTACCCAAATATTGTTCTAAGACCTTAGTAATAGCCTAATGGCCATTTTAAGTCAATTACCAAAGAAAACCAAGATTGAAAACTAGTTAAAACACAAAATGTGCTTTAAGGAGTCTTAAAGCACGTTTTTGAAAATTGTCTGTAAATGAGTTTTGAATGGCTAAATGTCCATCATTACTCTTTAATTAATATGTGTACTATATAGTATCACATTTGGAGGTCTATATCAATGGGAAATCAAAAATTTCACAACAATGTGCCTTGTTTTTGATGAATAGTGAATTAATTAAACTAGTTTATAACATAAGTCTATATAAGTGAGACATTTGGTCAACAAAGACTAAATACCCTCATTCATTAAAGGGGGCCGGTTTTTTAAGTGTGACTCACCACACTTATCTAGCTAAGTAAAGAGAAAGCAAAATAAGTAAGTTATAAAGCATAAAGTACTATTCACCTTTTAAGATAAATATCACATTTTGCTTACCTCTCTCCTCACTTCTTCATTCTTCCTTGTCTCACACGATTTCTTGCTCTCTTTCTCTTCTCCATTAACGTGAAGCTCCTCTCCATGCTAGCTCCACCTTCTCTTGCACACATCTTGCTCATTTTAGCTCCAAATCCAAACAAATACATATTCTTCTTAGTTAGCTCAAGCTCCTCCTTTCTATCTTTTCAAAACTTCAAGAGCTTCATTTTGGTGCCAAGTCAACCACCATTAGAGGGAAATTCAAGTTTGGAGACTCCATTGGCATCTCCATTCTTTAAGGTAAAGAAAGTGTAAGAAAATCTAGGTTTCCACCATTTTCTTCACTTGACCGAAAATATATACTCATGGGACTCCATGTTTATGCCTGTTCTAGCTTGTTTCTACTCTTCAAAGGAGAGAGGAGGTCTTTCTTGCTTCTACCCAAGTTGTCTTGAGAAAACCGAGGTAAAATAATCACATTAATACCTTAAAGCATATTTTTAAACCTAGGGTTTGTTCCTTAGGGTTAATGTGTTATCTAGTACTCATTGGAGTCATTGGATTATGGTTTAGAACATTGGCAAGGAGATCACATTGGTGACCGGATTGAACAAAGAAAACCTAAGAGAAAAGCTTTTAAGCTGTGTGAGAAAACAAGGTAAATACTTACCTTAAGGTGTTTTGTTGTTTAAGGAATGAGATTGGGTATATGATGATTTGGTTGTAGAGTTTATATTGGGAAGGTGCTATAAAAACCTAGGAGAAACAATGACTATACTTGTGAACTTGTGACTAAGGAGCAAATGAGAAAAGAGATAGTTTAAGGATGTAAAGGTGAAGTACAAGAAGCATTTTATTTCAATGGGAGCCTTGTTGAGTGTATTCGCAGGTTGAAGGCATATATATATGTGGAAATTCAGTGGTTAAGATTACTGTCATTTAAGGGCCTAAGTGCCAAGCATTTTAAGTTTAAGCATTATATGATGATGTGGTGAAGTTTAGTTTGTAAATTGGGTGTTAAGGTGTTGTGATGAGAATTTGTGTGGTGTTGGTTGTTTGATGGAGAAAAACCTTGTGTTAGGAAGTACTATATACTAGAGAACCCATGGCAAATTTAAAGGAGAGTTTAAGTGTTTAAGATATCCTAAGGGAATTTAATGACTAAGGAAGTACTAGGAATGTTCTAGGGTTGTCTTGATGAAAAAGGGTGAAGTTAAGGTGTTTTAATGACTTATGAGGACTTAGGTATCACCATGGAAGATTTAGGAATCAAGAGAATGTATTCGAGTGTTTAGGACTTAGGCAAATGTTGATGCACAACTAGGAAGGAAATAATGTGATGATGATGGAAGTTTAGACTTGTTAAGGAACTTTAAGTAAATGTTTTAAAAGAGTTTTAGATAGTGAGAGATGCTTGGGAGATGATGTTATAGTGGTGAAGAAAACATTTGGCATAGTGGTTACATTAGGTATGAACCACCACCTAGAAACCTAGAGGAAAACATTACAAGTGTTAGCATTATTACAAGAAAAATGCATAATGACTAAGGTGGATCTTGGTGGGTGATTTAAGGTATTTTAAGGAGGGCTTAAGTGTATTTGAGGTGCCCAAATGAGGTTATAACATTAGAATATATGAGGAGAAGTTTGGAGTTGAAAGAGGATTTAAACAAGTTTCTAGAGCCGACCGGCCTTAGGACCGGACTTGCAAGGTCGGTCGGGCTCTGTTACACTACCGGAAAATGTTTCTGGAATCGTCCGACTTGGGGACCGGACTTACAAGTCCGGTCGGGCTTGTGTTTTGTGAGGGAAAATGTTTCTGGAATGGACCGGACATGGGACCGGACTTGTCAAGTCCGGTCGGGCATGAATTTTGTACGGTAATAAGTCTCTGGAATCGACCGGACATAGGACCGACATGTAAGTCCGGTCGGGGTAGAATTTTCCAACGGTAAAAGGGTACTGGAATGGACCGGACTTAGGCAAGTCGGTCGGTAAGTCCGGTTTGGCCTAAAACACACAAAAAAAAAAAAGAAATTTCAAATTCTAAGAATTGTAATGGGTAAAGAGGTATACCTTTGGTAGGGTAGTAATGATTGGGACCCTAATAACTTAAGAATTAAGTTAGATTAAGTATAAGTTTTAATGTTTAAAGTTAAGTTTGTAAGCTAAGTGATAAAGACTTGAGAGGTTATTGAATGGAAGTCCTTAGGGACTAAGTGAGTTAAGTAAGGTGCAAATAACTAATAACCTAAAAATGAATGAATGTTTTAGGTTTGTGAATTGGGACCCCGAAGAAGGTTAAACAAACAACGATCGACGGTGAACGGTACAATCCTTCTTGTGACCTGCTTGCTAACGAGTGTCCCTCGGCTTGTGTGCTATCTGTTTAATTGCTATGACTAAAACAAGATAAAATGCAACCGGTTTATATTGCTCTCATTGTGATTGTGTTATATTTACACTAACCCGCGAGATTTGAGATGGTTACTAACCAAGATTAGTACTTACTGAGTTAAGAATAAGAGTTAAGTTTGATGGTTGTTGGTTAATGCCCGTTAAGGCTTAGCTAGCTCATGGTGTTTTAAGATGTCCACTAACTGGAACTTGAGTGAGGAAACCCGGGACCGATCTCCGGTCATGCATGCTAAGGAAAAAGGGGGACGGTATCTGAATCAAATCCGCCCTCCGCTTAAGGACTTGTCTTCGGACTTGTAGCCTAGGGCCGGTTGCCGGATCAGCTACACTGGACTCCCGTCCAGAGTAGGTGGCATTAAGATGGTGCGGTGGGATCACCTAAATCCCAGGTTCGAATTAAGCTACAACCAATCCCATCCAGGAAAGGTTTGTATACTGAGATTAAGTTTAAGATTAAGATTGAGATTAAGATTGAGGTAAGGTAAGGAACTGAGATTAAGGAAATGAGGACTAAGGAGGGGGTTACTAACCCACTTGATAAGGGAACGCTTGAGTCGTTCATTGTTTGTGAACTATGTATGTTCATCTGTGGTTATTATATTGCACTTCATATTATGTTGTGTATGTAATCAATTTCCATGCATCGACAATTAGTAGTCGTAGCCCCGTTAGCTTGGGGGCCATGAGAGGGTGTACCAGCATTCGTGCTGACCCCCTCGGGGGCTATTTTTACACTTGCAGGTAAGAGGCCCATGAGGACGCACTACGAGAGTAGGAGCGGTTAGACTTAGGTGGGGACTTTTATTTTGAGTTCGGGTTGCGCCTGTGCACCCGACTGTTTACTTTAACTGATGTAAGTTTGGGATTATGTATAAGATACTAGCACTCGGTTGGTTGTGGTATTATGAATTGATGTTTAAGTTGGATAAGTATTTTTGGATAAGTATTGTAAGTGTTTAAGCCGGTATATTCTAACGATCAGACCGTGGCAAGGTCCAGGTGTTGTATATTTCCGCTGCGACGTTTTCAATTTAGTGTTCAGATTGCGATAACCACGATAGGCTTTGGATGGGGTGTTACATTTCATGTTAGCACCCTGATGGTAATGTAGGGGGTAGCACCCATCGCCATCTGGATGCGAAATTATAGTCCTCCCGAAACTTCTCGACCTTAACGGTCTCTGAGTAATCCACACCGGGGATGAAGTCCAGTAGACCAATGAATCGAGTGTAATACTCGTCCACGGTTAGACCTCCTGGGTCAGTGTCTCGGACCCCAGGCGCTTCTTTGTTCGAGATGTGCTGGGTAGTACTTCCCTTTCAGCAACTCGACAAAGGCAGCCCACGAAAAGTCGGGCGTAGCCAGGTGATGGTCCTTGACCAACCTCCACCAAGTGGCTGCATCCTTCAGATGGAAAGCAGCAGTGGCGACCTTCTTGTCGTCAGGTACTTGTAAAGCTTCGTAGGCCTTCTCATGTTCAACAATGTAACGCTCCAAAGCTACGGGGTCTGGTTCCCCAGAATATGTAGGTGGTCGGGTCTCGCTAACTGACTTCAGCCATTCGTTTCCCTGGGCTGTGGCGGGTGGGCTGGTGCTCCTCCTATCTGAGTACCCAGCTGTGCAAGAACGGCTGCAACCGTCTCAGCAACTCCTGGAATGCCGGGGTCACCGCCTCCCACCTCTGCCAGTACCACGCCCTCTAGTACCACCAGACATCTGTAGTACATATGTCACATAAATACTCGGTAATTACCGTACCCAACAATAGATATTAAATTGCCATAAGGCTAACCTGTCCGCAATTTGCGTTACTAGACACAGTATCTTTTCTAAGGCGAATCGTCCCGTACTTCCAAATTTTTCCCATAATTTCCAAGTCCTAAGCTCACTGTCTTAACCTATTATCTCGTCATCAGAGCGTACTCCGCTCTGATACCACTTTGTAACCCCTCTCCATAATCATGATATAATCCCTCACGTAGCAATAATTAAAACGTCTCGCAGCGGAAAATAAACAACAATTACAAAACTCACTCGGGTGTCACCGGCCATTACTTCGCCATGCGAGCAACGTAGCCAAACTACATCCAACTTCAAAAATAAACAAACTGCTAACCGCAGTGATACACGAGAACTCCTATACATCATACTAAATCCATAAATCATAAACATCGCAAGTGAGCGTCTACCCAAACCTGAATATACACAACCTCCACCATATTACAATTCACCATCCTCATGCGCACAACATCTCCATGTGTATAGCAAAGCAAAACTCCAATTACTCTGTACCTCTTCAGCTCAGACATTGATCAACAACCTGTAATGGTGTAGTATCATCGATAGACGCTGAGTATGCCGGGTGAAATACCCCGTATTAAACAGTGATTAATTAGGCTAATTATATTTTTAAGGCTTAATTACACTTAAATAAATACGAGGGAACAAATCCCGAAGAAAACGGACCTTTAAAATGGGTTAAAAGCATAAACGAACCTTGAAGCGCGTTTTTCGAGGAAACCGGAAACGCGACTTTAAGCGGGTCAAATAGACTCGTAATAATTTTGGTCAACTAAATAATCACTAAGAAATTTAGTGGAGCTTTAGAACCAAAAATTAATTAAACGAGAAAATTCCGGAAAACGGGGGTACCGTTAGTAAAAACTGTAACAACCGGTAAGTTGTGGGGTGAGGATGCAAATAAAGAAACTTAGTGTGTCCACTTTTGTAAATAAAAGTTAAAAATCTGGAGGAAGGGTGTGTGTGGGGCGATTTTAGTAGTCTCTCTCCCTCTCTTTATTGTTCCTAATTCACTAGAGGACAAAGGAAATAAGTAAAAAGACAAACAAAACTCTCTCTCCTCTACCCATCCCCCTCTCTCACGATTTCTCTCTCTCCCTGCGCTCTCTTCTTCTTCCTTCAGCCCCTCAATGGCGATTTGAAGAGCATGTGCAGCCCTCCTCTTCTCCTCCAGTTTTGAGTGACCAAACCACCTCCAAATGCAATAAAAATCACACCACTAGAATCCCCTTGGTAAGGAGAGCACTTTCATCTTTCCAAAAATCGAAAAAGACCATTTTCGTTTTTGAGGGTTGTCTCCATTTGAAGATCCAAGTCCACCATTAGAAGCACCTTCACTTCCTTGTTACTTTGAGGTAAAAAGAAATTCGAAAATCCATGGTTTCTAGCCCTTGTTTGCATTATAAGAATTTTTGGATTTTGAACTTCTTGTTCCTTGTTTGCTTCAGCCGATTTTGGCTTCTTGTTGGGCTAGGAATCTTGTTCTTTCACTAGTCAAGAACTTCATCTACTCATTTGAAGGTAACACCCTTTTCTAAACCCTAAAACTTGAATTCTAGGGTTAGTATAGAATGAAATACTAAATGGTATTGTGTATGTATTATGTGCTGTAGCACTTTGTGTGTGGGAACCCTATTGGGACCGAGAAAGAAAGAGAAAAGGAGAAGGAGAAGAAAGAAAGAAAAAAAAAGACTAGCAAGACAAGGTAATTACTCTTGCCTTGAACTAGTTGGTATTGTGTAATGTAACAGTTTTTGAGTAAGTAAAATGAGTGTTGTATTTGAGTAATGAGTAGTAGTAATGTAGTAGTGTATTGAAGAAGAGAATGTAACAGTTTTTGAAGTTTTAAATGATGTTTAAAACTTGGGAAAACATTGGGTATTGAATGGGTATGTGTGCAGGATTTTATTGTTGTTGTGTTGTATTAAAATGTGAGTATAACGTATTGATAAACAGTGGTGAGAATAGAACTATGTGAGCTGAAATAATGTGTGGAGTATGTTAAGAATATAGGGGACTATGCCCAAATTTGTGTAGAAAGATGAGGACTTAAATGGTTTTAGAAGAGGAAGTATTTGGAGAGTTTAGAAAGAGTGTTTTGTAGCTTGTAACAGATTTTGAAAGAGGTATGTTAAGGGAAGGGAACTAGGATGTGAGTGGTGTATTTGGGATGCTAAGAATAGCATTAGTTGAAGGAGTATTGGAGTGTAAGGGTTGAGATGAAAATCTGTAGCATGATAGAGTAAACAAAAGTCGTAGCATTAGTGAAATACAAACTAGCATAAGTGTTGTGAAGAAGTGAGGAAAAATGTATAAGTGGAAGTAAGGATTAAGTACTAAGTTTGAGGAATGAATTAGCACGATTTGGAGTGTTTAATTTGTATTGGAACATGTTAGGATGTATGTAGGAGAATTGGGGAACAATGGGTGAAATTGGAATTGAAAAACAAGGTCTGTAGCAGATTCTGCTACCGACCGACCCAAGTCTGGGTCGGACCGTGGGTCGTCGGAGCTGAAGAAATGAAAATAAACCTCTCGGAATGGACCGACCCAGGAGCCGTGGGTCGGACATGGGTCGGTCGGACTCGAATTTTCTGTTGTCGAAGTTTCGCACTTCGACCGACCCAGAGGTGGGTCGGTCGGTGGGTCGGTCGGAGCTTGGACAATGGGACTGAAACTCTCGGCAATGGACCGACCCAGAGAGGTATGGGTCGGTCGGAATGGTTCTGGGTCGGTCGGGAGAAATTTCAAAGACGAAACCTTACTGGAATGGACCGACCCAGGGTTTTGGGTCGGTCGGTGGGTCGGTCGACCCATAACTTACAAAAAAAAAAAAAAATGTTTTAATTATATGATTATAGCAATCATATATGTATATGCCTATATACCTATATGCATATATATGTAGTAGTACACCATTAATGAGGTAATAATGGTAAGAAAGTAAGTAGATGAGTAATGAAACAATGTAAGAAGTAATAAGGAAGAGAATGGTTTTACAACCGAGTAAGAATGTAATAAAGTAGTAAGTATGCATTGCAAGTAGCAAAGAAGGAGTAAGTTAGATCAATAATAGATCATTGATCATACTACTTCATGTATGTATAGGAAATCAAATAGTTGATCTCCCAAGGACCCGGTAGTACGTAAGCGACGGTGAACGGTATGATTTCTTCATGCCCTGTATCCTAACTTGGTTACCCCGATTTGTGTGTTTATGTGATCACCAACAAGATAAATGCATGAACCGGATATATATTGCACATAATTGTGTTTGAAACTATATTGTTCTTGTTATTGCCCTTGAACATTTAGTTTGTATAATTCATGAAATGAATGAATGGAAATGGAGTGTATGTGCAAGTATGAGTACTTGTGTATTGTATGTATGTATGGAAAGTAAGTATGGACTTCTACTAATTCCTAACAACCTAACTCCTAACATGAGTAATGAGTAATGGAATGAGTAGAAGCCCGATATAGTTTCGGCCACGCGTGAGGATAAGGAACCACAAGAGGTTGGAACCGAATCCTGGCTATGATCTTTTCCTTGGACCAATTCCCTTTGTATGGGTAGCATCCTGGATTAGTGTGCCATCTTAAAGCCCGGTGGTGGGAGATAGTACTCCCTGCCCGGAGGTCATACCGACTTAACTGGAAGTAAGTATGTAAGTATGTAAGTATTGTAATGTATTGGTCTTGACTATTGTAAGTCATTGACCCGGAGTAAAAGAGTATTGAACATCCGATTAACCCGGGTGTGTAATAAGGCTGACTGGACCTTTGTATGTATTGGAGAATTGTGTCTCCGTAATGCGGTGAGTATTCGGTAAGTATAACGGTTGACTTGTATTGTCTTCCATGCTTGTATGTATTGTATGAATGTATGCCTTGAAATGAATGTATTGAATTGTATTGTATAAAGCATGTATGTATGTATGTATGAAACGAACCGCATGTATACGACCAAATAGTTGGCGTACCCTCGCTAGTACGCGGGGTATGCGGTTATCATGTTCAGCGTAAGCTGACCCCCTCGGGGAATGTTTTTACTCCACAGGTACCCGCGAGGCGTGATGGTAGAGTAAGGGCAGCATGTGATTCTTTTTGAATGTAGTTGGTAGTATTGAAATAGTGTACCGAGTTGTACACGGCTAGAGCCTTTTGAGTAGCCGGTGTACCATGTGGTACACCTTTTTGGGATGATGACTTTTACTTGGATAGTAAGGAGAGGTTGTATAAACTCTTCATTTATGGGGAACATTGGATTGTAATTCATATAATTTGGTATACTCGGTAATCAATTGTAATCTAAGTATATGGTATTGTAAAGTAAGTAGAATGTATTTGCTTATCCTAATCGTCAGACCGAGATGGTAAGTAGTGTAGCCTTGTTGATCTTGGATGGTTAACGGCATTGTATCACCCGCCGGGAGTAAGTAAGTATTCCGCTGCAATCCTGGTAATTATGAGCATGATTAGAGGAGTAAGAAAGGATTAGCGGTTGGGGTGTTACACCGGGCCTGGACCCTAATGGTCACTTGTCATTTTAACCATCTTATTATTAGGTCGGTTTCATGCTTTACCATTTTACAGTTATAACAATACTGTAACAAACCTGTATAATACACATATTCACCCATCCAAATACTCATAGACATTCAACCATCCATCCAATCCACAATCATTTAATAACACAATCCACAATAATATATCGAACGTATCAAACAATAACAATATAATGTACAATGTACATTCGCCGTAGCGTACAATGTTCATATTTAATTTACCTTAGCCTTGTAGGCTCCATCCAACCATCAACACACAATAGAATAACCACAAGTATAACCAATGAACAACAAAGCGAAACAAGTATCAAGTCTCGTCCATGGTATTGTTCGCCACTGTATAAGTCTCAATTGTTTTAGTTGTTCAGTTATACCTAGTGACAATGTCTTGTTAAAACGACATGTCTCTAGTTACCCATATATTATGACGGGTCACCCACGGCAGTAGCCACTCCAACGGTAGAGTCTCCGACCAACGAGCCATTCTAGCTCACGGGAAATTTTCTTGATACTTACGGACCTGTACGCGGACATCCTGGTATCGTTTTTGTGATCACAGCGTGCACCAAGAGCCACATCCTCTTGGCTTTACTTCCATTCCATTAATTAATTAATTATACCATCGCATCGCATTACCAAATTTTCTAACACAGCAGACTAAGGTCATTAGTCCAATCCGGAGTCTGTAAACTCGGGATCCAGTGCTAGATACAAGAGCGGCATATAGAAAGGCCAATGCTCCGTATAAAAGTCTCAGATAATATGTATATGTTATTATCATAGTGCTACAACGTTTTACTTACGTTCCTTATATTTCATATAAGATAGCACCATAGTCGCTAGTTCGTTTTATATATAGGTTCATATATACGAACCAATACTGTTAACTCAACAACAGTAAATAATAAGCAGCTATAATACAATTCATGCATATTAATTAACACATTCAGACAAACAATCTTATCACAGATCACACAGAAGTCTGAACTGAGGAAGTCCTCGGAGACAATCAGAGACTCATAACAACATACAAGTTATATCAACCAAATCCGAGCCCAAGGAGCAACCTTAGGACAACTCGGATCAAACCCCTTTACATACCGTTCACCCTGATTGTATTACGGTGGAGTATGAATCAGCAAGATCCTATGCTCCGTGTAGTCCGCTAGCTCGTCGAGCGTCTTGTCAGAAGTACAATCTAAACGGTAATAAACTATAAGTCAGTCTCCATGACTAACTACATCCGGTATTTCCGAATAATAAGTAACCCCGACAGTTCACCCCTGTTTTCTACAGTTGTTCGTTACGGGTTTCTCTAAAACAGTCGGTTTTGTTACTTAAACGCGTACGTCATAACATTTCAACTGTTAAGTTTAATTCGTTGTATTTCTTTTTAATCTTGTCCACCATCTAGCTTAGGTACATATCCTATAGTTGCATGTATTCATGCATGATTGTAGTACATTATTATTTTTTTGTATTGTATCCAAAACTCATAACTTATAGTTCATAACTATATATATATTTTTTTAAATAACCACCACCATTAAATCATATGGTTTCCAACCAATATCTATATCCACCTTATATACATTATCCTTGTGCATGTATATATTTACCACGTAGGTAATTCCCATGAGTTTAATAGACTCTTATATCATATGTTACATTTTATCATCTTATGTTAGATGATTATTCCCATTAGTTGTATTGTATTGTACAACTTATATTAATTGTTATCCTAATATTATGTAACATTTTATGTTGTACATTTACAACTCCTAAGGTTTATTCCATAAATACCTTAGTTTATAAATCCCATTCATTTATAGTTTGTCATTATTTTATGTGAGTACCCTTCCTTATATTAATTCCATCTAACCCATATAATTGTTATAACATTTATAACATTATAGACCTTAGTCTAAAATTCATTTTCCAACTCTTATTAACTCGGTATAGCCCTTAACTTTATTTAAATTCCGTTTGACCACATAACATCATGTAATGTTATACCATATTCTAATATCATTTGACATGATATTCTTATTTCCTTTAATTAATAACCTATGGTTTTTATACAAACTATTTATTATTGCCGCATGGGCACCATATCAAAACCATATTCCTTTTCATAAATCATAGTTTTCCTTTATTTACAAAATCACCCCTTAATTTATACCATGTTATATATTCCATTTAATATAACATTTCTAACTTATAAAAAGGGTATAACCTATGGTTATTTTTTTATAAATTCCGAACAGCCTTGTGCTATTCTATAATTGCCATTTGGCCCTATTTATAACATATAGTTTACCATATCATTAAAACTATATTTATACACATAACTTATTAAATTCTCTTAATAATTCTAAAAATCACCAAATTCCACCAAAGGGTTATAATTATCCTTATTAACCCATATACTTTCGATATTTACCATTCCACCATCTATTTTTCTCCAAAGTGTCATAATGACATAATAACTATATATTATACATATATAGTTCATTTTAATTCCAAAATCCATCAAATAAATTCCTAAAAATTCCTAATAGCCCATGGGTGTTTAAAATACCATTACACCCTTTATTTTCGGTAATAACATATTTACCATATGTTATGAAAATATTACCTTAAGATACTTATCTTATTATAACACCTTAAATAAGTTATCTAACTTATTTATTTTGGTCAAAACCTAGCATATGGTCAAGGTTGACCTCCTTAATATTTCCTTGACTATTAATTTCCTTTATTCACGGTTTGTACCCATACTTTTCAAAAATTACCATTTAACCCCAAAACTTCATAAAATCTTATAAACTTTATTTTAACTCCTTTTTACTTCTAATTTTCGGCCTTATCATTCTAAAGCCCCAAATTTAATTTAATTACACCATAACCCCTCATTCTTTTCGGTAATTATCTTTCACAAACTTAACTTACTTAAAAGCTTGTAAATGCATAAATAAAATGGCCTAAAATACATGGCCTTATTACAAACATTGTCTTGCAAAATAAATTACACATAAATGTCCCAAAAATACATATAGATTTCGGCCTCACCACACACCTTTTATTTATTTACCAAACTTCCACATAATGTCTTAAATTTGACAATTATGCTTGTTTAACTAGTTATAAAATTTATTAAACCATTCCTTAAACATTTTAAGGTCAAACAAGACCTTATTTTTCTTCTTCACTCACGGCAATAATATTAGAGATAGCTTAGAACATTTTAACTTAGCAAAGTTAATGTTTAAGTGATTTATACCTTGATTTAGTTAGGTAAATCCTTGTTTGGATTCGCCACCTTAAGGAGAATTTCTCCAAAGCTACTCTTACATGTTTTCAAACAGAAAACAAGGCCTAGTTAGTCTCCAAGCAAGATCTAACCATAAGAAGTAATTTAAGTCATGAAAATCATGGATTTTTACCTTAGATCTTCAAGCTTGACATAGATCTACTTCGGCCCTATTTTTCCAGAAGAGAAAGAGTATCAAAACACTCTCAAGAACAAGGTATAAAACCGTGGTGAATTAGCTTGGAAGATAGCTAAGTTTTACCTTGTTTAAGATGCCAAAAATGGTGTTTTTGGCTTGGATCTAGCTACTCCTTGTATCTTGGTATACCAACTGAATCTACATGAAAAGGAGAAGAAAATAAGGCTAGGAACAAAGTTTCACAGCCGAATTTGAAGGGAATCAAAAGATATGAGCTTAAAGCACATTTTTACCTTAAATGGTCAAGACTTGAACTTTCCTCCTTAGATCTGGTTATGGCCGAAACTAACACTTCCTTTAACCTCAAAACACTCTACATAGATGTATAGAACGGTTGGAGTCTAGATCAATCGAAAAAGGAAAGAAAGATGAAGAAAATGGGCATTTTTATGCCTTAGGAGCTTACCTAGAGCATGAACTCTCATCAATGGTGCTTGGAGTGCTTACCTACGGTTGAGAGGAAGCCAAGGAGAGAGTTTGGCCAGGAGTCCCACGGTTGGAATGGGACTAATGAGAATGAATGACCTAATTTGCTTAAAACACATTTTTTGCATTTTTTATGATTTAAGTGACTTGGTGACTCATCACCAATTGATTGGTGTTGATAATTGAAGGGAAATTCGGTGGAGACAATGACAAGGGGCAGCCGTCCTTGATTGACAAAGGTAGGGTATGATTGATTCAAATTTGAATAAAAATGAAGTAATATGTTACTTTAATCTTATAAGTGAAAGATGACTCATCTTGTTTTGTCTTGTACTTGCTTGGAGTGCCGTGTAATAAGGAAGGAAGGAGGCTCCAACGGCTGCACTCACATGGGGGAAGCAAAAGGTGAGACAAGTTTTGTTTTTATAAGGTAAAGTTAACTTTTTGTTATTTTATGCAAAAGTAAGGTGGAATAAATAATTGTCACATGGGTTTTGTCTATTGGTCTATTAAGAGACCCTCTTCATCGATTTTGAGAGGTCCACTTCGTGGTCAATGGTCAACATTGACCAACTTAGTCAATGTTGACCCAAACGGGCCCCACTTTAGGGTTTTATTAATATTTTAATATTAAATTTGTAAAAATTTGTAAATTCTTGGAATTAAATTCCTAATATGATATAATATGATATTTTTATTATTTAAAGGTAATTATAACCTTTTAGCCCATTTAAAACCAATTTAGAAGGCGATTACACAAAAACGTGCTTTAAGGAGTTTTAGTGCACATTTTGTGTCGCAAGGTGTTTCTGGGCTTGGTTTTCTTTGAAAAAGGTTTTGTTGTGTTCCTTACATGATATTTGATCATGGTATCCAATTTTATATCATTTAGAGGTCATTTGATTTTTAAGGTTCCTTAGAGCACCTTTTTGCCCTTTTTGACCTTGAAGCATGAAAGTGCTTGTTCTTTGTGTTGGGTGTTGTCCAACGATTGTAATATGTGTAATGTGTTAATATACTTAGGACAAATTTTTAGGTCCTAGGTTATTCATTTGGGTATTTATTTACCCTTAACAGTCAAAGGGTGCAACATCTTGTTTTGTGTTGACCGCTGTTGTTCTCAGTTGACTTTTAAGGCATTTTTAGGCCTAAATTAATGTAATTAAATATTTAATCCATGTTTAATAAATTTGGGGTATTTCATTAGGAGTCGTTTTGAAGAAAAAGAGTGAGTTTAAGGTGTCCTTGAGAATTAGAATGACTTAGGCATTATCATGGAGGAATTAGGAATCAAATGAGTGTTTTTGGGATACACCAAAGTCATTTTGGGATTGTGTTAAGAGTTATGCAAATTTTGATAAACAATGAGAAAATAAGGTGTTGTATGGAGGAGGTATAAACTTGTGAAGGAACTTCAAGTAGTTGCATAAAAGAATTTTAGATGGTGAAAGATGCTTGGGAGATGATGTTATAGTGGTGAGAAAACATTTTGGCATAGTGGCTATTATAGGTATGAAACACCACTTAGAAACCTAGTGAAAAACATTACAAGTGTTAACATTTTTACAAGAAAATGCTTAATGGCTAAAGTGAATTTTGGTGAGTGATTTAAGGAGTTTAGTGGATGGCTAAATGTGTGTTTGAAGTGCCCAAATGAGGTTAGAACATACTAGGATTATAAGGTTAAGTTTGGAGTCAAATGGGCAATTAAAAACAAAGGTCTGGTGCAGACCGGCCTTGGGGACCGGACTTGCAAGGTCGGTCTAGCCCAGTTTACCCAGCCAGAAAAGTTTCTGGAATGGACCGACCTTGGGGGACTGGACTTGCAAGGTCGGTCGGGTTTGTATTTTGTGTACGGATTGAGTCTCTGGAATGGACCGACCTTGGGACCGGACTTGCAAGGTCGGCCATGCCTAAATGTTTGTACGGGAATTGTTTCTGGAATGGACCGACCTTGTGGACCAAACTTGCAAGGTCGGTCGGGGTAAAATGTTCAAACGGTAATATGTTCTGGAATGGACCGACCTTGGGTAAGGTCGGTCGGTAAGGTCGGTTGACCCAAAACTTTTTTAAAAAAACTTTAAGTTCTAAAGATGTTAATTGGTATTATGGTATGCCATTAAGAGGGTAATGATGGTTAGGAAGATAAGGACCTAAGGGATTAAGTTGAGTTAAAGCTTAAAACGTTAAGGTTAAGCTTGTAAGATTAAGTTGTAAGAACTTAAGAGGTGTTAAGGGGGGTGTTGGTTTTATTGATTTGAAAATATTTATTATTAATTTGAAATTAATTATTGTTTAGTCTTCTCAAGAATAATAGATTTTGTAGGAGTTTGTTGGGGGGTTGTTAGTACAACTTTAAATAAATTAAATTAGGAATATTAGCCTATAAAAGGATATGTATTTTATCAGTATTGAATGCAAAACAAAGTCGTATTGTTATTCCTTTAGTCTTTTCTCCCAATTCTTATTTTGCCAACATGGTATCAGAGCCAGATAGAGGGAAGAAATCAATGCAGATTTCTTTCTGATTGCTGAGGTCCAAAAAAAAAGTTCTCATATGCTTTTCTTCGTAAGTTTTTAGTCATAAGTATTCTTAGGTTGTGTTTTTGAGTTTGAGTGATGACATTAAATTTCAATATTCCTATTATAGTTTTTAGTGGCAAGAATTATCATTCATGGGCCATTCGAATGGAGTCATATCTACGAACTTTCAATTTGTGGGAAGTCGTGGAAACCGATTTTGAGCCTGCATCTCTGCTGTCAAATCCATCAGCTACACAGACAAAAAGATATGAAGAAGAAATAATGAAGATTCCAAAGATGTTATCTTGCATACATTCGGCTGTGTCTGAAGAAGTTTTCACTAGCATAATGGCGTGTGAATCTGCAAAAGAAGCATGGAAGACGCTTCAGGAAGAATTTGAAGGTTTGGTGCTGAACAAGCTCAGACGAGTAACAAAGAAACTGAGATGACTCAGTTCGCAGAAGGAAATTTGTTTTAGAAGTAAGGAGAGAAGTGCTCCTACGTTATTGGTGAGATGTGCACCATAATTGCTGAAGAAGATGAGAAGTGCATCTGGATTTTAGGAGAGAAGTGCTCCGTGGATTTTGGGAGAGAAGTGCTCCGTGAAAAAATTTGAAGATTGAAGAGACGTGCTTCAAATATTTTTATTTAGTTTGTTAAGATGTTTTTTTAGAGAATTTTCAAATCAAGGGAAAGTGTTGGTTTTATTGATTTGAAAATATTTATTATTAATTTGAAATTAATTATTGTTTAGTCTTCTCAAGAATAATAGATTTTGTAGGAGTTTGTTGGGGGGTTGTTAGTACAACTTTAAATAAATTAAATTAGGAATATTATCCTATAAAAGGATATGTATTTCTATCAGTATTGAATGCAAAACAAAGTCGTATTGTTATTCCTTCAGTCTTTTCTCCCAATTCTTATTTTGCCAATAGGGGGGCTCATTAAGGGTTAAGTAAGTTAAGAGGTTAAGTAATTTGTAAACAATTAATAATCTAAGCTGGATGAACATTTTAGGATTTGAAAGTTTGGAACCGGAGGAGAATTAAACAACCAGGACAATCGACGGTGAACGGTACAGTCTTTCTTGTGACCTGCTTGCTAACGAGGTGTCCCTCGGCTTGCGTGCTATCTGTTTATTTGCTATGACTAAGACAATATAAAGCATGCAACCGGTTTTTATTGTTCTCGTTGTGTATGTGTTTTCTTTACACTAACCCGCGAAACTTGAGTTTAGCTACTAACTAAGCTTAGTACTTATTGGATTAAGAAGAGGAATCGTATGTTGGTAACTGTTGGTTAATACCCGTTAAGGTTGAACTAACACGTGGTTTGTAAGATTTTCACTAACTGGAACTTAAGGGGGGAGTGAGGAACCCAGGACTGACTCCGGTCATGCATGCTAAGGAAAGGGGGTCGGGTATCTGAATCAGATCAGACTTCCGCTTAAGGACTTGTCTTCGGACTTGTTGCCTAGGGTTGAATGTCGGCTCAACTACGTTGGATTTCCAGTCCAAGGTAGGAGGCATTAAGATGGTGCGGTAGGATAACCTAAATCCTAAATTATAAGATAAGTTGTTTATTCAACCAATGGAGTTAATAGCTCATTGGCTAGGGTTGCTTTTGACCTGACAAGATAAACATTGAGATAAGATACAACCATTTCTATTTAAAGAACGGTTTGTATACTGAGATTAAGATAAGGTTAAGACCGAGGTAAGTTAAGATGGACTAAGGATGAGTGGAATCGGAACTTAAGGAGTTTGCTTACTAACTCACTTATTAAGAGAACGCATTAAGTCGTTCATCTTTGTATGAACTATGCTTGTTCATCTTTGGATTGATGTTTTATTGCACTTCATATTATGATTGTGTATCTAATCAATTCCCATGCTATCGACAATTAGTCGTCGTAGCCCCTTTAGCTTGGGGGCCATGAGAGGGTCGTACCAGTATTCTTGCTGACCCCCTTTGGGGGCTGTTTTATTTTACAGGTAAGCGTCCCATGAAGAGTCACCCTAAGAGTAGGGGCGGTTAGACTTAGGTGGGGCTTTTATTTTGAATACGGGTTGCGCCTGTGCTCCCGTCTGTTGATATTAAGACTGATGGAAGTTATGTTGGTAATGGAGATACTATGAACTCGGTTGGTAGATGTTTTGGATAGTTGGTATGTTCTTTTGGATTTATGGTTGTAAAATATTTCAAGTTCGGTATATTCTATTTGATCAGACCGTGGCAAGGTCCCGGTGTTAGTCTATTCCGCTGTGTCGTTTGTGATTGAGGTGTTAAGATTGTGATAACCACGATATGCTTAGGACGGGGTGTTACATTGGGTTTCATCCAATCTAAGAATGATTATTCTTTGTTTTTCAACGATGTCGAAGGAGGAAGGATATTCATGGCTGTTTATATGGATGATATTCTTCTCGTGGGTCCCAGGCAGGAGGAACTTGACAAGATAAAGGCTGTGTTAGACTTGAATTTCAAAATAAAAGACTTGGGATCTCTACATTATTTCTTGGGGATAGAATTTGTTCGGACGACAGGAGGCTATATTTTATCTCAGCAAAAATATTGCATGCATCTCGTTGAGGAGTTTGGTTGTCGAGATAAAAGGATTGCACAAGGACCCATGATTATGGGTAAGCCTTTCTTGGCAGAAGAGGGAGATCCTCTTTTTGATCCTACTGTTTACAGGAGACTAGTGGGGAAGTTAAACTATTTGTCCAATACCCGTCTAGACAATAGTTTTACTGTTCAAAATTTGAGTCAGTTCATGCAGAAACCGACTACCATCCACATGGAAGCAGCTCTTCATGCACTCTGTTTTGTCAAAGGCACTATCAATTATGGGATTGTCTTACTTGGTAGAGACTGTAAGGAATCAAATCTCCTGGCCTATTGTGATTCAGATTGGACTGCTTGTCCCAACACCAGAAAGTCAGTGTCTGTGTATTATATTTTCTTGGGCCAAAGCCCAATCTCGTGGAAGACTAAGAAACAAGGCTCTGTTTCTCTCTCAAGTGCAGAAGTAGAATATAGATCTCTCTGGCGTGTTACAACAGGGTTGACCTGGTTAATTCGTGTTTTTTAGAACTTTGCGTAGAGAACATTGAGCCCATACCGGTTAAGTGTGATAACCAGTCTGCCATACACATCGCTCGCAACCCGGTCTTCCACGAACGCACCAAACATATTGAGATTGATTGTCATTTTGTGCTTGAGAAAATTCAGCAGGGACTCGTTGACATTGTGTACACGCATACTTCCACGCAGTTGGATGACATGTTAACAAAGGTTCTTCCTGGTAAGAGGTATAAAGAACAACTCCGACGCATGGGAATGCGCGATGGTTAAAATCCAAGCCTTGGTAAACTTGTTTCCCTACGGCTTGCGGGGGTATTGGAGTAATATTGGGCTTAGCCCACTTAATATTGGTTTTAGCCCATTTAACTTGTTTTGTTTAGTTTCAGCATTTATTCATAGATTTGTGTTTAGCATAATCTATGTAAATCTTTATCTTTGGCAAGTATCTAGCTAAGATATTACTCACTTATTTCAGTATAAGTACGATAGGTTGTATTCATCGAAAACTACATCAATATACAATACTTCTTTCTCAAACACCGTTGCTGTCTTTAGGTCTGGATGATAAACTATTATCGGTATAATAATGACGTAATTGAAATTGTTAATTGGGTAGTTAACCATTTACGCAATCCATACTTTCAAAGTTATGGTAGATTTTTGCAAAATAATAATATACTTTCTCATACTTATCTTTATATACATTAATTTGGGGCAATTTCTTAAAAATATATCTTTCTCATAATTATAAATAGTTGTGTATTTTGAATTATATATGTATCACACATTTAAATTATAAGAGAATTATAATTTTTCTACCGCTTAAAAATATTAGCTATCATTACTTATAACGTAGCACAATATATTAACCATAATCTCATTAACATCATTAGTCGGTAGCAATTTCATAATTAAAGATAGTAACAATTTTTATGCTTGCTAAAAATATTCACTACCGACGCCTAAACAGTAGCAGAACGACAACGGTGATGAGTATCAGTAGCAATTTCATTAACTTAGCTTATTTATTTAGTAGTAGCAACTTTTAGTAGCAATTTAGCTACTAGTTATATTTTTTTTCCCTACTGCTGCTTTAATAGTAGCGCAATAGCTACCATGATTGAATTAGCCACATCCAGCAGTAGCCATTCAGTAATTTAGCTACCAACATTGGTAGCTAAATTGTTATTACAAAAAGAGCCAAGATGAAATAAAAAATAGCTACTACTAATGGTAGCAGTCTTGTCAGGCGATAGCGATTTGGCTACTGTTTAAAAAATCTAGGTACCATTGTCTTTGTTGTAGCAAAAATAGGCACCACTATGTTAGTACCATTAAAAATCAGTAGCAATTTCTGAAAGTAGCTACCAATATATGTGCGATAACAAATCATCGGTAGCTAAATCTGTTTTTTCTTGTAGTGGGTGAACATGAGGATGATGAAGCTGTTGTGGGTTGTGTTCGGTTTTACCGTCTCTGTAGTTGGGTGGGCATTTGTGGGTTAGCTCATTAGTGTGGTTGACCAAGATAAGCAACATTTATTGTGTAATTCTTTTCTGGGAACTATGTTAGAGAATGTTTAAGTTATCACATTTATGATTTAAACACTTTTGTAATATACCTGCTAGATGTGATGTAGTTCATGTATTATTGTGCTTTTAGTTCCTTTTGACATACGCAACATCTGTATACGTTGTTCACTATCTATCGAATGGCAGTCTGTGTAATGTTGTCATTTAGGGTATTACATGTGTTGGCTTTAGAATACTGATGTTGTGATCAAACCAAATGATGTTAAACTTTCTCATGTAGCAGGGCCAGATTTTACCTGAAATTGACCCAATCATTTGTTGTAGGAATAAGATGCTTCAATATTCTGTTGCTATTATTACAATGTAATTGTCACGTGGTACATATAACACTTCCGCCTCAGTAGTAGTCTGTTACACTGAGACTATAAATAGCAAACAGAAACTCATGATACACACAACAGAAATAATATCATTCTTTCATTCCTTCTGTCTGGTAGCGTGCTCTGTATCGGCTGGTGCGCGGGTGTATTCTTCCCTCTGGCGCTCTGCACAGCTGGTAATGAGTTGTTGTTTGTATCGAACATTAGCTCATACTATCCAATCTCTATGTTTGAACTGATCGATCGTTACACCTGTAACAAAGGTATCAGATTCTAGACGGTCCTGCGCCATAAATGGCGGAAACAAGAAATGCTCAATTAGTCCGTGACGCGATGAAGGAATTGGAAGCTTCGTTGCATCCTCAGATACAAGCGATGTTTGTTGAACAGAATGAGAGAATCGACAAGCAGAATGAGAAAATCGACAGGAGTATTGCTGAATTGTTTGAAGCCATACGCTTACATACGTCAGTGTCGTCAGAACGAAATTCAAATGAAGTTACCAGATCTCCTGGTGAAACTTCGACGCGCAAGAATGCTTATTCTGGTGTAACTCGTCTGGCAAAGTTAGATTTTCCGCGCTTCAACGGCGAGAAACTGAAGGAATGGTTGTGCAAGATCGAGCAGTTCTTTGCAATCGATCGTACTCCAGATGATCTGAAAGTTGGCTTGGCTTCGATTCACTTCGACGCTCACGCTGCTACTTGGCACCAATCGATTGCTCAATCGGCAGGTGGTCACGCAGTTCTTCAAGATTGGCACTCATACAAGGAATTGTTGAAAGAAAGATTCGGCGAAGTTCTTGACGATCCTATGGCAGAATTGAAGGCGTTGCAAGAGACTGACGGCATCGTCGAGTATCACAACAGGTTTGAACTTATTCGCACTCGATTGGATCTTTCTGAAGAGTATTTGGTGAGTGCGTATCTAGCGGGACTGCGAACAGATACTCAGATGCATGTCCGCATGTTTCAGCCTCAATCGGTTCGTCAGTGTCTATTGCTGGGTCGTTTATACGAAAGAGCTCATCCACGGAAACAATCAGTAAGCAATTGGCAGTCGAATAAACCTCCGGTCTCTAATATTCAGGCCAAGGGATTATTGCCGTTGGGGAAGGTGACGGAGGCACAGAAAGATAAAGATTCTCAGAACAAAGAAGTGTTCGCGCCACGGAAATTTTTAACCTCTGAACAAATGAATGAGAGGCGCGCTCAAGGGTTATGCTTCTACTGCGACGAAAAATTTACCCCTGGGCATCAATTCAAACACAAGAAGGCTCAATTGTACTTGGTGGAGTGCGATGAAGATGATGAATTAGAAGATGTCGAACTCGAGCCTGTTACGTCTTCTTTGGAAGAAGAACCACAGATATCTGTTAGTGCTTTGGCTGGCACGTCTGGTTACAGAACCATGAGAGTTAGGGGGATTCATTCTAAACGTCCCCTTTTCATTCTTATTGATTCTGGCAGTACTCACAACTTTCTGGACAAATCTGTTGCAGAACGTTTAGGGTGTAAAGTTCAGCGTATTGAAAACACAACTGTGTCGGTGGCTGACGGCAATATTCTTAAGGTAGAAGGTAAAGTGGACCGCTTCCATTGGTCCTTCCAAGGGGTGGAATTCACAGCAGATTTTCTGGTCATTCCTTTGGGATGCTGTGATATGGTCTTAGGCATCCAGTGGCTGGTCACATTGGGGACAATCGAATGGGATTTTAAGAACTTAACCATGAAGTTTCGTGTTGCCAACAGACTCATGATTCTTAATGCAATGAAAACTGGTTCTGTTCGAGAGGGTAAAGCAAGGAAATTACCAAAGTGGTCTGAAGAAGGAGCACAGCTATCTTTGATCTCTGTCAACCAGATGAGTGTTGACAGCCCAGGTTTATCTTCTTCACAACTTCCTATTCTTCATCCTGCTGTTGAGGAATTAATGACAGAATATAATGATATATTCTTGGAACCCAAACAATTACCACCCCATCGTCCTAATCATGATCATAGGATTCCTCTGATCCACGGTACCAGTCCAGTTAATCTCAGGCCCTACAGGTATTCTATCCATCAGAAGAATGAAATTGACAGGATTGTCAAGGAAATGTTGGTGCAAGGCACAATCCAACATAGTTCCAGTTCATATGCATCTCCGGTGGTCTTGGTAAAGAAGAAGGATGGATCCTGGCGCCTTTGTGTAGACTACAGGAAGCTAAATAATATGACGGTGAAAGATCGTTTTCCCATACCTCTCATAGGCGACCTGTTAGACGAACTTGGTGGCTCTAAGATCTATTCCAAAATAGACTTAAGAGCTGGATATCATCAAGTACGAATGCATGTAGATGACATTCATAAAACAGCATTCAAGACGCATTCGGGCCATTTCGAATACTTGGTTATGCCGTTTGGGCTTACAAACGCCCCGGCTACATTCCAAGGGTTGATGAATACGGTATTTTCTGATTATCTTCGGAAGTTTGTTCTCATCTTCTTCGATGATATTTTAATCTACAGCTCTTCTTTCGAAGATCATCTACTGCACCTGCGCCAAGTATTTCAGACTATGCGAAACCATAAGTTGTTTGCCAAGCAAAGCAAATGTGAATTTGCTACTTCCAGAGTTGAATACCTTGGCCATTATATTTCTGCTGATGGAGTTTCTACTGATCCAAAAAAAGTAAAAGCTGTTGCAGATTGGCCAATTCCAAAAAGTCTTAAGCAATTGCGGGGTTTTTTAGGGCTGGCCGGCTATTATCGTCGCTTTGTTAGGGGCTTTGGAACGATCGCACGGCCGTTAACAGCTCTCACAAAAAAAGACTCATTTATCTGGACTTCTGAAGCTACAGACGCATTCACCAAGTTAAAACAAGCTCTTTGTGAGGCTCCAGTATTGGCTTTACCCCAATTTGATAAGCCCTTTATTGTTGAAACAGATGCCAGTGGTTTCGGTATTGGGGCGGTGCTGATGCAGGAAGGCCACCCCCTGGATTATATCAGCCGGCATTTACAAGGAAAACAGCTCCATCTGTCGATATATGAAAAGGAGCTTTTAGCCGTTGTTTTTGCAGTCCAAAAATGGCGTCACTATCTTCTTCATAATCATTTCATCATTCGAACTGATCAACGGAGTCTCAAATATCTGTTGGAGCAGAGACTTAACACGCCAATCCAGCAACAATGGCTTCCCAAATTACTGGAATTCGATTATGAAATCCAATTCCGTTCGGGCAAAGAGAATCTGGCTGCAGATGCGTTATCTAGAATGGAAGGATCAGAAATTTTAGCTCTATCCCTCTCTGTGATACAAAGTGATCTTCTTCAGAAAATCAAGGAGGCATATGATGTTGATATACACACCAAGCTTATCATTGATAATCTGCAAGCTGATAAGAATAGCCATAAGTTTTTTACATGGCATCATGGTCTTCTGCGCAGAAAAGGGAAGATTGTAATTCCTGATGCCTTGAACTTGCGTCAGTCAGTTTTGCAGTGGCTTCATTGTTCTGGTGTGGGTGGACATTCAGGAAGGGACGCCACTCATCATCGAGTGAAGGCTTTGTTCTTTTGGAAGGGTATGAGTAAAGACATACAATCATTCATTCGTGCTTGTGATGTCTGTCAGCGCTGCAAGTACGAAACAGTGGCCTCTCCTGGATTATTACAACCATTGCCAATACCTGAGGGAATTTGGCAAGACATTTCTATGGACTTCATTGATTCCTTGCCGGTTTCTTTCGGTAAGTCAGTCATTTTGGTGGTTGTGGACAGACTCAGTAAGGCGGCACACTTCATTGCACTGCATCACCCTTATTCTGCTGCTACAGTAGCCCAGGCATACTTAGACAATGTGTTTAAACTACATGGATTTCCTAACTCCATAACCAGTGATCGTGATACAGTTTTTCTCAGCGAGTTCTGGAGAGAACTGTTTACCCTTCAGGGTGTTGATCTTAATTACTCCTCTGCTTATCATCCACAATCTGATGGACAAACAGAAGTGGTTAACAGAGGATTAGAGACTTATCTGCGGTGCATGTGCAGTGACCGCCCACATGTTTGGAGTAAGTACATTCCACTGGCGGAATTTTGGTACAATACCACCTATCATACTGCTACTCAAATGACTCCTTTTGAGGCTGTATATGGCCAGCCGCCTCCACAGCACTTACCATACTTACCCGGAGAGTCTAAAGTGGCAGTTGTTAATCGTTGCTTGCAAGATCGTGAAAATATGTTACAAGTTCTAAAATTTCATTTGCTGCGTGCGCAACACAGGATGGAACAGCAAGCAAATTCTCATCGGTCTGAACGCACTTTTGAAATCGGGGACTGGGTCTTTGTGAAACTGCAGCCCTATAGGCAGAGTTCTTTGGTGATTAGGACTACGCAAAAGCTGGCTCCTAAATACTTTGGCCCATACCAAGTAATTGATAAATGCGGTACACGAGCTTATAAGTTGGCATTTCCTATTGGGACAGCTATACATAACGTATTTCATGTCTCGCAACTTAAAGCTCATGTGGGTAACTCCACCTGCTCTACTCAGCTACCTGCTACCGTTCCTGATGCTCTCGTTCATGAGCCAGAGCGCATTTTAGAGCGCAGAATGGTGAACAGACAAGGTAAGGCAGCAACACAAGTATTGATTAAGTGGTCTGACCAAGCTGAAGAAGAAGCAACTTGGGAGTTTTACTATGATCTTCTCAGGCGATTTCCAAATTTTAAACCTTGAGGTCAAGGTTTTCTGGGGGGAGAAGATCTGTTGTAGGAATAAGATGCTTCAATATTCTGTTGCTATTATTACAATGTAATTGTCACGTGGTACATATAACACTTCCGCCTCAGTAGTAGTCTGTTACACTGAGACTATAAATAGCAAACAGAAACTCATGATACACACAACAGAAATAATATCATTCTTTCATTCCTTCTGTCTCGTAGCGTGCTCTGTATCGGCTGGTGCGCGGGTGTATTCTTCCCTCTGGCGCTCTGCACAGCTGGTAATGAGTTGTTGTTTGTATCGAACATTAGCTCATACTATCCAATCTCTATGTTTGAACTGATCGATCGTTACACCTGTAACATCATTTTGTTTGATCATTGTTCATCTGCAACTACAGTAAAAAAGGAACATGGTTCCACGTCTAGGTAAAATAAAATGTGACATACACTAGATTTGTATCAGCACATAACACCATATTGATCTAACAATTTGATTTGCATTTTTATTTTGATATATAAACTAGGCAAATGGATGACGACTGGCCACCTACTACGTACAACATATTTGACTTGGACATGTCTCCACCGAGGGAGACAATATGCTTTGAGGAGCATGACTATATTATTGTGGATGATTCTTCAGAGAACATAACAAATGAGGAGTTGAAGAATGAAGATGCAGATTTGCTCTACTAATGGCGAAGGCCGCTAAAAAAGTTCCAGTCCACAAAACATCTGCCTTGTTGGCACTCCCAGCTCAATCCCCAGGTGAGTAAGTTTGATGCGTCTTCTAAGCATGGGAAAGAGCAGTGATGGATGCAGTGCTGTTCTCGAAAGCGTGGGAAGGCATCTGATTATGAAAAAGCAGCTTGATTGCATCTCGTACGCGTGCAAAGAGATTTTAGGTGAGGGGGTGCAGCTACTACACTAATGAGTCTTTTGAAACTAATGGCAATTAAGTAGTTGAATCCAGCTTCTACATATTTGTTGCAGTTTGGTTGGAAACTTCATGTTGGTGTCCAATAGCAGCTACTGGTGTGATTGGTATCTTCAAAATGTAGCAGGTTCTTGTCTTTTCCGTTTGATCATCGTTGGAGAATGGGCAGACAATTGAAACAAGGCGACCAACTTAAATGAGATATGTAGATTGTGGTTTTTGTTGGCTATTCAGGTATGCATTGAATGATGCTTCTTGTTAAATGGTGCCTAGGGCGAACCAATTTAAATACATGCCAATGTCATCTGCAAGTAACATGTATCACCCTTTGTTGTCTCTCTTCTAATTCCTACGATTCTTTCTGTCACTAAGGTAACAAACTGTGCAAGTGCTGAGATGGCTTCAAGAATCAGCTCCCGCATCAATGTTCGTGCAACAAATAAAGAAACATCGGCAATGGTGGTTTCAAGTGGGACAGCCAATAAACCTTTAACAAACGAGTTTGAGGGAGATGGAACTCGTCATGCTACAAGGGATGATAGAAGCATCCCAACAAGACAAGTTGTTCTAGCTTTAGATGCTGTTAAAATTTCTGACGTAGTTAAGGAACATTGCAACAAGCACTTTGAAGTTGGGCTTACAAGTAAAACCACTGTTCAGACAACAAGCAAGGCGAAATAACCAACAAACATCTACTATGATTACCAACGAGTACAACACTGATTACAGCTCTTGCGATTCTCAGATTATATGATAATAGAACCACCTGCTGAAGAATATAGCTCTGATTACAGTTCTGGTGATAATCCAGATTATATTATACTAGATTTGATTAACCAACTACAATTGCTAATGGGTCCTTAATCACCCTCGTTCTTTCCCCTTTGTTGTTTATTTTAGTCTGCCTTAGCAGTAGATTGTAATTATCTTCTCGTTAAGTGATATTGTTGTTCAAAAACCAGATGTACTAGATAATGTGTTGTTCCTGAATAAAATCAATATCATTCGCACCTTGTGCTGCCAAGTTTGTTTGTTGTTGTAGGTCCATTGTTGCAAAATACACATAGAACCATCCTCATAATATCAAAAACTCAAAAGAAATCGTGATGATCTACACACATAAGAAAATGTAGCAGAAACACCCGTTCATCAACAAATATCAGTTACAGCACCTCAATGTTTCAGTTTGTTTTGAAGAATAGAAACATTAATGCGGCATCCCTCTTCTCTGCTCATCAGTTTGCATAGTGATTTTTTTAAAAGTTTAATCATCTCTTGAGATTCATTTGACTTGCAGAACTACTACTCTACTAATCTATTTAAGGAGGACACACCTACTTCCTCTTCGTCTCTTGCCGTGGTACAAAGTGCGGTGCTGCGTCAATTAGACTAAAACATGGTTCTCCAAATTTGCTCATTCTTGTAAAGTTGTGAAGTGCGAAGCAGGTGTTAACAATCTGTATTTGTTTCAAGCGGATAACTTGGAACCTTCAACAGAATTTGCCAATGAGCCTTGAGAACTCCGAATGATCTTTCAATGGCAGATCGAAGCGGTGAATGACATTTGTTGAAGACTTCTTTACTCCCTGTTGGGTTATCTGTGTGAAATTCTACTTGATGATATCTTACCTTTGTGTAAGGTGTCATAAAACCTTCTCGGTCGGGATATCCTTTATCACTAAGGTAATACTTACTTGCCAAACCATTGTGTCAAAAGAACAATTTTCGATGATAACTTCAACAGCTAAATCAAACTATACTATTAAGGGTCATAAAGAACAAGTTACACTTGGGGGTGGTTTTGGGAAACACTGGAAGACCTCATTCACAACGTTCAAATACACTCTAGTGTCGTGCGCTTATCCCTCCCAACCTGCACAAACAAAATAAATAGTAGATCAAAATCTCACACAGCAAGGAAGTTTACACTAGTAACCCCTTTCTATTATAAATCGTATTCTATCCTTCTCTGGAATGGTAAGTTCAACATGGAAGCCATCTAGAGCACCGACGCAGTTCTACACAGCAATAAGTGTGTTTGTCAGTAATGGTAACTAACATGAATATGAGTTACATTAGTAACATATTATCTTGAAATAAGGGAAATACTTTGAGTTCTTATCGATTTGTGTAGATGTTGAACGAAATAAAGGATCTCTATGGTTAACGAAGTCCTTCCCTAGACGACCAAGATCTTGAAGAATGTCACCGAAGCCATCTAGAGCACCAATGCAGTCTGCAACAATAAGTGTGTTTGTCAGTAATGGAAACTAACCTGAATATGAGTTACATTCCTATATATCCTTTTAAAAAATAGTAACATATTACCTTGAAATAAGGGAAATACTTGAGTTCTTAGCCATTTTTGTGCAGGTGTAGAACAAAATAAAGGATCTCTACGGTTAACGAAGTCCTTCTCTAGACAACCAACAGCTTGAAGAATGTCACCGAAGTGTTCAGACACAGATGACCCAGAATGTTGAAATCTCTTCATGGTATCCCTGTTTGCGCATCGATGGCTCAACATGAGCAAGAACCATGCTACCCTTTCTTTTACATATAACTTATGCTCTAGAAAATTACACAACATCGGAAAGTGTCTTTGTTCATCCTAAGTGCATTAAAATATCGCACTAAATGTCCATTAAGAATTCATCTACCCAATCCTTACCCACAGCTTGGATGTGTGCATTGACTCCTTGTTGGAACATTCAAGTGAGAGGTCATGACTTGTATGTATGCAAGCGTATGCTTCTCAAGTTGAATGATGTTCATGCAAATTGCCTGACATAGTTCTCTAAGTTTTTGTGGGTAATCACTAACAACCTCTAGAATCCTATTCAGCTGTGCACTTGACAATCTAACCACGATATACAATGAAATATGTAAGTGTTATAACTAACATTAAAAACTAGTGATTGTACATGTCAATTGAAACATAATATTTAAATATACTAATTACATTTATTAAAGCAAAGTACATATACTATGTCCTAGTTACTACATGATTACTTTCATTTATGTAACATTAATACAAACATACGTCAACATATATCTTCCCACACAACATGTGAATAACTATTAAGCCCACAATAGTTCAATCGTGCTTCATCCTCACAACATCAACTATCAAATCGTCAGGCAGATTCTCAAATAATCTCTATAATCATAACTTCTATCATTGTTGTAGCAAACCTAAAATTTTCCTCGCTGAAATCTTTATTTCACGTAACTTTTTCACTGCCATATTTGTCATCTTGCGTTCTCTTGACAACATTTGCTTGTAATCTAGCTTCTTACTAGGGGTGAGAATTCCGTTCCGGTTATTCGTTTATAACCGAGAACCGAAATTATTTTGGTTTGTTTAACTAAAATTTTAACCTTTTTTTAAAAATCTGTTATTTGAGTAGAACCGAAATATTATTCAGTTCGGTTTTCGGTTCCAGGGTTGGGTGATTCGGTTTACCCTACAAAATGAATTACATATATGAAAAATATTGGTTAATTCGATTCTTTTTTGTAGTTCGGTTCCTTTTTATAATTAAGACGGGGTTAAACGAGACCCGTATATAACTTAAGGTATACGAGGGGTATACCCGTAATTTAATAAGAATAGGAGAAATCAATACTTAAAGTATTTTAAAAAAATACAAGTTATAGGGAAAAAGAAATAAATACGATGATATGGAGTATCATACGGACGTATACGAAAAATGTTGGTATACATGAATAGTACTCGTATACGTGAATAGTACCCGTATACATGAATAGTACTCGTATACGTGAATAGTATCCGTATACATGAATAGGAAATACGTATACATGAACAGAAAAATACGAGACGTGTATGTGAATAGTGAAATACAGTGAATAGTAAATACAAGGCCGTATAAATTAATAGTAAATACGAGACCGTATAAATGAATAGTGAAATATGGATGAATAGTGAAAAAGACGAAAACCTAACAACAAGGTCCGTATAAGTCTAAAGTTGCTAACTGTGCAACTAAGTAACTGCTAACGACGTTAGTATGTTAATGAATTTGAATGAGCTTGGAAAACGCTCCTAAATGAACGAACCCGTTTAATGGTAAACTATTATACCCGGGTTAACCTAGAAAGAGGTTTAAGTTGAAAGAGAACCAAACTAGTTCTAAAACACAGGATACTATTACTAGTTCTGGTTACAGATCTAGATAGTCAAAGGCGTTCAGCGGATTAGGCGAACGTGGTATTAAGAGCTAGCCAATCTCCGGTGTACGGTATGAGATTCTTGTAGCTTGCTTGCTAACGGGGTTTACCTCGGTTTGTGTGCTATGTGTTATTGTGATACGACCAAATGATATTAAGCATGAAACCGATCTACTGTATTGTTATTGTGTGTCCATTGCACACTAACACGACTTGATTTAGAGCTTGTTCATTAACTATGTTTAGTAACAATCGTATAAGGTTATAAGTACTCCCCGTTGTTAGTTGGTTAATACTGAGAGAGGTTTAACTAACAAATTGTCATTGAGACTTCAACTAACAGGAACTTGGGGGGAGAGGAATCCGGGACTGACTCCTGTAACACCCCACTCGATAACCCGTACTAATCACTCTCGTATAATCACTCACGTAGCGTAATTAGAGACGTCTCACAGCGGAAGTTAAACTACATTAATCCTCACTTGGGTGTCACATGCCATTACTCGCCCATGCGAGTAAAGAAGCATAACCGTAATCTAACAATGAACAACAACAACTAACCGCAGTGATGAGCGAGATATTTATTACATTATCCTATATACAAACCAATACCTATGACAAGTCAGCATTTAAAGAGTTCCCAGAATTTCAACGTGCTAACCGATTTAATATTAAACATGCGATAATAAAAGTCGAGGTAGTCTACCCATATTCCCGCACTCCGGCTTCACGTCCCGATCCACAACCTGAAATGGGTTGGCCCCAAAAGGGGCTCAGCAAACTATATGCTGGTATGCTAAAGTGTAATCCTAGACCCTTTAGGTCACTTAGGTCAATTAGCCGTCTGAACATGAGGTTGATTACATGCTGGTTCATTTTGCAGTTTATATACAGCAGTAAATAACATGCATAAGCATACAGTAATCCATCAAGGTGACAATCCATACATTACATACAATCCACGACATACCAGATACCATGTTCCATAAACAGTCATACAATATACAGTAAACATTCATACAAACGCGTAGTTACTTCCATCGAGATGTTAGTAGTTTTTCCTTTAAATTATGTTAATCACCATTTAGTCTTACTCTCAATACCATTGGGCGTCATGTTAGGACAACCCGGAAATAACCTTACTGGACAGTAGTCCTCCCGTACACACGAAGTGCTCATTGCCAAGGATCACTCGATCCCGGGGCTTCCACTTGCCTAATAAAGGCGTCCATGAATGGCCGAAGCCGTGTGCCAAAGTCGGCACCCTGGTCCAACAGTCTATCTAGGCCCGTCGGAATATAGAGGGAGTCGGTCCGATACGGACGTTATACTCCGGTGATCACCAATGCGCAACCAACTAGTCGAAACTAATTGGATTCCCATACCATTTACCATAACCAACACTCTCCAATGTATGATTAATCCTTAATCAACTACCCTAAGTAAATACTTAGGTTTTGAAGAAATCTTTACCATTATTACCTTTGAAGTCTTATGTACTTCCCTAGACATAGTCTAGGTTAAAGTCATGTTCGAGTATCAAGATCTAGAGACTGGGGATCCCGAGTCTCATTCCTAAGTGTTTTACTTAGGTCAGTTAGGGATAAAGTTCCCGAATATTAGTATTCCAACCGCATAAACAATCATAGTAATATTGTCCGAAGACATCGCGCACAATACTAAACGCTTACCAACCTTATAAATATTCCACACAATCATGCATAGCAAACATATCGCTCTTGTCACATAGTCAATCAATACCCGAACCGAGGCTTCCCTCAGAGGTTCAGACCACACAATGAACATACCGTACACCGTCGACGCTCGCGTAACAACCCCCGCGTAGTCTCTAGCGCTCCCAAGACTCGTGTCTACCAACTCGTACCTCTGGTACATATGTTGTTCTAATATTAGCATATACAATTCAAACTCACTTAATCACCCAAGGTCCAACCCTTAATTTCATCCCGTAGCTAACCCTTAGTTGATCTGTTGTTCAACTTGATATTTGTCAATCTTAGGGATTTATATTCCAACCACTCGTTATATCCTACGGGTATGTAATAATTGCTACGGTAATAATATTTATTACATGGAAGTTACATTTGTAATTGTCGAGATGCACATGCATGCGGAAATATCATTTACGTGCGCGCATACTTGTTGCCTAACCATTTCGTTATACGAGATAATTTACATAGCTATAATTACGAACATGTGTTGACATTTATATATACACCAAGGTACGTATATGTTATAATTGTTGTTATACTTTATTGCTTACGCACTTTTCACGCGCATATAAAATGCTATGTACTTGTATGTGCGCATAACGCAGTCGTCGTAATATTAACGTTCTACAAGTAATTGTATAACCCCTTTTATGTGATTTGTTAAACGCATTGTAAATTCCCATCCTATGAATTATAGAGTTCCTCTTAAAAAGTTTCCAACCTTACAATATACTTCCACAAATTTTCTAACTTACCCCCTCATGTTATGTAATGTTTATAATGCACATTTATTCCTTAATAACTTCCTTATAAAATTTATCCTCTCATACTTCAACATTATGTCAAATTATACTATCCCAACCTTATTATATTTCGGTCCACATATTAATCAAATCAGCCCACACATTTTCGGCAACTGCAACATTTACCCCTTTCACTTTGATTATTTTTAAAATCAACCCATATATTATAACCACTATATTTATATCCTTATTAGTTCATAATATAAGGTTTTCAAACATTATCATACACAAGTGTTATGTATACAATTCCGAACAGCACCTACTGTTTTCGGAAATCCCTATATCATTCCCACATGTTTTGATTATTTACAAAAATATCTCATACATTATACTTGTTACATTATTAACCTTATTAACTTATAACCTAAGGTATTTAAACCTTATAATATACATGTGCACATATAAATATTATTATTGAACAGTCCCGACATGTTACCCAAATTTATTTATCCACCCATATATTTCTTTTATTTGCACTATAACCCCTTTGTTTGCAACCTTTAATTTTAATACTTAAAACTTTATAATATACACCTTAATTATTTTAAATACCAAAACTAACCCAATGTTTTCCCTCAATTCCAAACAGTCCCCTCTGTTCGATTTACACACCTTAACCTTTATCTTTCATTATTTACATTTTGGCCCATATTTATGTTATAAGCTTACAATTTAATTCCACAACTTTATACTATACACATTGGTTTATTTAATTCCAAAAGCCCACCAATATTTTCCCCAAATTTCCGAACAGCCCCAAAGGTTGTTCTAATTCCCATTTCCACCCAAAGTTTCGGTTATTCACTGAGTAGCCCATAAGTTTTATAAAATGTTACATGTTAATACTTATACTGTATGTTATATTCCTTAATTAATTAATCCATCAAAACTAGCCCAAAAATTATATATTTTTTTTCTTTTTAAATTTCCAAATAGACCCTTAGGGTCTTAATATTTATTCTCCAACACCCATAATTTTTGTTAATTACATAAACACCCCTTTTCTTTTTATAAATGTCATTTTGACTTAATACTTCTTTGAATACTCAAAATAATTATTCTTATCATTTTAATTTGGTCAAACCTCACTTGTGGTCAAGGTTGACTACTTAAATTATCCTCTTGACCAGATTTGTTAATATTTACTAAAATACTCCAAGAACCGTACTAGTTTCACAATTAACCCCTAATTTCATAAAATTCATATTTTATATTTATAAACTTCCTAAAATCAACCCTCCTCGGTTTTGAATGTACTTGGTGCCCTATATTTCTTTTATTTATGTTTTGACCCCATATGCAATTCATTTATTCACTAAAATTTTTTATAAGGTTTTAAATTCATTTAAACCATTTTATAACTTGTAAGTATACCAACCTTTCTCTAATATATTCCTAGATGGTTATATGTACTAGTATTATTATTTTGCACCAGGATTTTATACAACTTTCTAGATCCACTTATAAATTCAATAATAATTATTTAAGGCTCGAAATACCCATAATAACATAGCATAATTACAAGGCTTTAAAAATAGCATAATAATACTTTTAAATGGCTTTAAAATGTCCTCAAAATCATGTAATGGCAACAAAATTTACAATTAACTTCGCTAGATCATTCTCTCCCTCTTTTTTTTTTACTTATAATACTAAACTTAAATTAATTATTTAACCATTAATTTTTCTACACGTTTTTAGGATTTAGATAGTATACATATAAGCAACTACCCTCACGGTTTGTACAATTCTAATTAATTTCCTTAAACTATTTTCATCTATTAGTAATTCATACAATAATAGACCATTAGTAAAAACCTCAGTATTCAAATACTTAACCCTTGATTTCCTCCATATATTTAGGATCTAACAGCCTATATACATACACATGCTCTCGGCTACCATTCCATTTCACCAAGTGATAATTTTAAAAAAAATATTAACATAGGATTTAGGAGCCTTACCTTATTTAATCACAAGGAAATTCTCCCAACTCTTGTACCTCCTTCACGGCACTATTTAAAACAGCCTTGAATTAGTAATTTAATTTTAATTAATTTTTTTGTTCAAGAATTCAAGCTTAATCATGCACATAACTCTTACGTTTAGGCTTTTACCTTTTAAGGTTTGTTATCAGCCAAATACAGGGTCATTTTCTTCTCGCCAGGTTGGGAAGCAAAATTACCGTGAAGAAAGGAATGCAGTGCAGAGCTTATATGTTGTTTCCCTTGTTCGCCAGCCAGGTTGCAAAGTTACCGTCGGTGAGAGATTGGAGAAAGCAGTGGGAGCTGCTGCTCCTTGTTTGCTAGATTTGGATACTAATTACCGTGAAGAGAAGATGATGAGAAGAGGGGTGTATCCTTGCTCCTTGTTGCTAGATTGGGTTGCGGATTACCGTGAGTATGGAGGGAACAAACATGACAGTGGAGCAAGTATCTTCAATGTTCAACAGGTTGGCTTGCAAAAAGAAAATAACAATCAGAAAGAATGAAGAGAATGCAGGGGTGTATGTTCCTTGTTTGTTCGTGAGGGAGAGAATGAAAAGGGACTCCAAAGTTGTGTACTCCTTTGCCACAGGGTTGCAAAACCACCGACAAGAGAATGAAGGGAGTTGTCGTAAGAAGTAGAAAGGCTGGAGCTGCGCCAGTTTGTTGTCGATGGGCTTCTCTGCTGCTGTTATGGTGATAAAACAAGAAGGAAAGGGTTTGTTCTTATTTATTAGCTTGTCCTTGCTTGCTGGTTTTGAACCGAGAAAGGGAGCTTAAAGTGATGTTGTTTCCATAGGTAGATGATGAGAAGCGGCAGTAGTAGTCATTTTTTTTTGTTGCTCCCCACTGCTGCTGTTGCTGTTCGAGATTGAGCAGGAAAGGAGATTTGCTGGTGTAAAAGAAGAAGAAGAGAGGCTACTGAAATGACTATGTTTAGCTAGAGTCCAGAAGGCATGGGATAAAGGGAAAGAGATGATGGATGGGCTGCTGCTGTTGTACGGAGAAACAGAGAAGATAGACAGGCTTGTTGGCTTGAGAAGAAAGGGAGTGGCGTGTAAGATAGCAGGAAAATATGGTAGGATGTCGCTTCAGAAGGGAAAGGAATGGGGTTGATTTGTACTTTGTTCATTTTTTTTTTTAGTTTATATTTCCCTTTTCACGTATTTATTTATGTGATAGTTTATATTTCTGAATTTGCTTTTGTTTCCTTTTTTTTTGCAGGTGGTCGGCTACAATTAAATTGGAGGGAGTTTTGAAAATTTTCCTCCTTTAGCTAATATTATGAAATTTAATTGTACATATATATATATATATACATATAACTATGTTAATGTATTACTTTGTAGTATTATTATTTTTTTTTTTAAAGTGTATATCCATGAGTATATATTGTATTTATACTTTGTCATTTATTATATTTATACTTGTCTAAACTATATAATGTATTTGCATAATTTATAGAATGATATTAATGGTGTTTAGCACATGTACTAATATGTTACATGTGATGTCCTTAATAATATTTTCTCTTTGATTAGAGATTTCATATATATCTAATCTCCATTTTGGACTATATATTTATACCATATTATTTGTAGTAATTTTTGCCCATGATTTAATTTAATCCTTATTAATTAAGGAAATAAATCTTCGAGATATTTCAGTCTACCCCCCTTAAAAGGACTTCGTCCCGAAGTCGTCTAAATTGAATGTGTACCTAACTACCCAATGAATCTCAAGGTTCCAATTCATCTAGTCCTATATGTTCTAAATTTCCAACACTTTCCTGAAGTGTAATCCATTTCATTCAACCACTAGTCTTCCAATCCAAACCAACCACATATTTCCCAATCCAAAGCAACACATATATATCACAAGTCCCGAAGGACATCCATGCATAATAATTCAAGTGCTCTAGGCACAACATATCACAAAACACATCTAAAGTGCTTAAAACACATCCACCTAATCAAATACATCTCAAGTGCTTAACGCACAAATATACAACAACCACCACGCAAATGCTTAAAGCACATACATACCACCAAAATAACATATAATGGCTAATATGCCAAGGGCTCTACCCCCCTTAAAAAGGGTTACGCCCCGTGACCCCCAAAGTATCACGCAGCCGCTATGAGAAAAGCGCCGGATACTTGGCTCTCATGGGGTTCTCCAACTCCCATGTGGCCTTTTTGCCTCATGGTTCGACCAACGGACTTTGAACCTTTTTAATGGTCTTGTTCTTGGTCTTCCTCGTTTCCATATTTGAAACTTCAGAGTGGAGTCTTCGCATATCTGAGAGACGGGTCGATCTCTCGTCACTCTCGGTTCTAAAGGCAAAATGCGAAAGGTGGGGCGCGTATTTTCAGCCAAAGGCGTAGAATACTTGTGCGCTCTCCCGAATACGTTTTATTGGGCCCACTCGCTCCATAATGAGGTGCAGGCCCGCGTATATAGGGCTTGGTTTGTCCTTTCCATTTTTAAGGACATATTATAGATGGTTTATCAGCAGGAAGTTATTGCTGATTTCGTTGCAATGTGATAGTGTCATCCACGGTCTTTGCTTAATTGGAAACGAAGGTATCTTAGTCATTGCGGTAGTGTTAATCGTAATGCGCACGATTTGGTCTAAGTCGTGTCCAGACGTTTTGGATGACTAGCGCGAAATATATTTCTCATTGTTACTATCTTCACTCATTGGTTTCTAGTTGAGGTGAAGTATGACATTGGCTATCGTTTGTCATTAGTGCTCTTTGCACTAGTCTCTGAAGTTTTGAGTGTATTAGCTTATAGACCCACAAAGGTAATTCTTGTCATCCCGTGTGTCAAGGTTGTTTTGTTCCGGAGTACATACATTAATTGTAATATTATTATGTACTTCGTGATGTTATATATTGTATTTTTAGCATATTGTTCTCACGCCAATACTTGTACGGTTCACCCCGCTTTTGCTAGGGAATCTGTTGTTGTGTTTATACCAAGTCTTGCATCTTTCGACATCCCGTATGGGTATGTTTCTTGGCAATTGAGGCATTTTTCCCCTTGTTTATTTTATATCCTTCCTATCTTTCCATGTTATTTAATAAGTGCATGGTTGTGCATTTATGTGTTCTTGTGTGGGTTATAACGTTGAACGCCATATTTATTTTAAAGTGGAACCTTGAACGGACTAGGTTGTTGTATAGCCTATCTCCCATTTGTTTCTCATTGCTTGGGTTCTAGCGAGTTCCACTCGTCTGATCTTTGCCAATATGTTTATTCTAAAGGTTGTTTATAATGGTTGCTTCTGTGCACACCATGTTTTAACCGGTTCGACAGTCAAGTTATTGTGACAATTGCTATATAGCTCAAGGCGTCTGCTAGTGTGCTAGCTTGCCTTTCTTTTATGTATATTGGTGTACTTATGTTCATCCCCTTTGTGGATGAAGACGTATCGTTGCCCTTAATTTGGGCATACAAGATTGTCACCTCATTCGTATTGTTTGTGCTCTCTGTTGGAGAGTAATTCTCTTTATGTCTCTCTTATGGTGGCGATTTTCATTATTAAGTAGGTTCTTTTAAATTTTAAGTATTGTCTTGGTGTAAAACAGTTATCGAACCTTATGAGGGTTTTACTTATGTTTATTCACCTATTTAATGGGTTTACATACCTGTCATCAGGTTGACTATCAACTCTCTCCTCTTTCGGGAGGTTTCCCTTAATGTTGTTGTGTGTTATCCTAATCTCATTGGTTCTATTGGAAGTCTTCTCGTTAATTTTCTATAGATAGTTATTTATACTGGTTTGGGTTTGCATCACTGATCTTGGTATGGAGTTTACTACTTCTTGCGTTTCTTACACTACCTGTCTACATGTATGGGGTACCCTACTGATACATTGCTACTTACACGACTAACTTATGATTAAGTCTGTCAAGCCCACAAGCTCCCATGGAGTGCGGTCGTCCTATACCTTGTTTTGTATACTTGTAGTGTCCACCACGCGTTCGTGAAGTATTCTGTTGCCAATCTCCCCCTTTTTTTTATTCATGTCGGGGGCATCCCGAGGGAATTTCTTTTCAGTTTCCTGGGTTCCCAGCACAACGGTATGATTATGTATCTCTCATTGAGCAGGTGTTTGCGATATCTCACCCTAATGGTGAAGTTTGCCTTTGAATGGTGCAAGGTGGTTTTTTTTTTCACCTTTGTTGTTTGTTTCGATATTGACAAGAGTTCACTGTTGTTCTAAAGGAATTTACGACTCCTTGTATTGATATGTTATTGTTGTTCTATTATTTAGTAAGTCCTTTGTTGGAGTTACTTATGTGTTGATTCAGATCACTGGTAGCCGGTTACCATGCACATGGTTTGGCGCTTGTTTATTATTCCTTGTTCGTGTTCATTAGTTACTTGGTTATGCACGTTATTTACGGTGTGTATTATAGTTCTTATCAGTTTACCCTATCAATTGGGTTATATCATTTGGTGTATTTTCTGACTTCATGGCGGAGATTCGTGTTCTCTCCTTTTATGGAAGTCCTTATTGCGGTCTGGTTTTAACCAGCTCCCATTACTTGTCATGTTATTTTAGATGTTACAATTCAAATGGTATATATTGGAAGGTAGTCGGAGGCGGTACTTTAGCTCTCCTAGACTTGTGTTCTTCTAAGCTGCATTGAATGCTTCCACTTAAACTTGCATTTATAACATTTAGATTGTTATCTTGCATCGCCGTTTAGGCTGATTGTTATCGTTTAACTCATATAGTCATTCCCTTGACAGTCGTCATGATATTAGACGAGATATCTTAAACACGTATTTTCTTTTTGTCACCTATTGTTTGGCGGGACGCCAATGGCGGTAGCCATTCTCTTTTTATTCGGAACCCTTATCCAATGATCGGTGTGATCAAATAAATTAACAGTGTATAATTGTAACCTGACATATGTCTGTCTCTTGTTGGTTATGGCATCCCCTAATATGGTTAATGCCTTGGGTGGTAATTATTTAGGTGTTCAACTCTGATTCGCGTTTATGGTTGCGATCGGTTGGGGTAATAGTTGTGTTGCGGTATAGTATATTCAATTGTTGGTCCTATTGAGGACTAGCATGTTCCTTTCCTCTTCCCATATTTATTATATATTGGCGTATGCCATTATGGGTGTGCATTGCTCTAATTGCTATGTGAATTTGTTCCACCATCACTCTTCATATGAATATATTTGGGAGTGACTGTTATTCACGAGTATTCGTATTTGACACCTTATTTGTAGGATTGCATGTATTTTAGCTGTCTGCAGCTGTTATACTTCGATTCCTTATTTATTCCCAATGTAATTAATTGTGACCACTTTTAGAGAGTTTCAGGAATCGTCCGACCCTGATGTGATCAGTATCAGTGTTGAACTATCCTTCCACCCCAATTTGTGTTCAACTTCCCTTGACCTGTACCGGATCAAGTTCCACCTCCCACGTCCATTTCAAACTATTAAATGATTTACCACATATGTTATGATGTTTGGCTCATAGGCCGATGTTATTGATTGGTTATTGTTTAATGGTTGTAGCTTGTTATGGGCTGGAGTATGCCCTTTAATTGTCATGTCCGGGCTCGTTGGGTCCTTCCATGGTTGCAGTTTCCGTATCCTAAGGGTTTCGTGACCCTATGGTGCCAAGTTATAGTTATCGAACTTGTACTATAATTGCATGAATATTTAGAGATTACCGGTAGTCATGACCCATACGGTCTTGTAGAATTTAATCCTACTGCCATTATCCATGTAGTTACAGTTGCAATCATAGTTGTAGTTATAGTTATATTTACAGTTGTAGTTGTAGCAGTGGTTGTAGTTACGAGATTCGTACTGAGGCTGTATGAATGTTTGGTGATTACCGGTAGACATGGCGTTGTGCCTGTAGCCTACACGGTCTGTAGCATTCAATTGTATTTACCATTATAGTTATAGTTGTGATTGTAGTTATAATTATAGCCACAATTGTATCCATAACTGTAGCCATCATTGTAGCACTTGCTGTAGCAAGTGCGCGAGGTAGACGGAATTGTGAGTATAGTATTTGCTATAGCGCTTGTTGTAGAAAGCGCGCCATGCTGGTTGAGTCATCAGTTTCTAGAATTGTTTGTTTCACTAACGCTTCGGTCGTTTGAGTATGGTTTAGATGATTAGACTTGAAAAGGGTAGTATTGGAGTTATTTCGGTTCGTTAAGGTAGGGTAAGTTTTCTAGGGTAATTCTATTTCTAGGTTCTCTGAGTTAGGTTGTTTCTGAGTTTTGTTGAAAACTCCCTCATGGTAGGAGGAGGTTCCTGACGCATGTTCATGCAGTCAATGTATTAAGTTAAAGATGTGTGGTTTCCTAGATCGCGTTGTGTACTAGTACCAGCGCCTAAGGTTCCCACAAAATTCGGGGTATTCTACCCCTGGTGACTCTTTCCCCCTTCTAGTAGCTCGTATCGGCTGGGGTCTGCTCCGCGTGGCTACCTCGTGGTGCTTCGGGTTCAGCAGATGGAGTACTCTAGTTATCCTTGGTACGACATTCCTTTCCTTAAGCATTATGTTATAGTAATTTTAGGAGTTTCGCTCGTAAGCTCATATGGTTATTTTGATGTAGGTCAGATTTTACTGAGTCTTCTAGGTTGTATCCAGTAGAAGCTATTCCCATTTTGAGAGAGACTTCTATGCATTTCTTGGTGACATCTATTACATTGCCTCTATGGGTGATACTCGAGATGTGGGCAGCGGCGGGTGGGGTACTACTGTTGTTTCCCGGGATGTTCTTCCATCAAGCTAGTGCGGCGACTACCGTCTCAACGCTTTTCAGGGTTACAGGACCTCCATCACCCCCGACATGTCTCTTCTCGACACCCGCAATGCGCTATGTCGTATTATTACTCGATAGTTTACCATGTAGAAATCAATAACACAGATATGTCATTAAGGCTAATTTTTTACGCATTTAGTGTTTCTAAGACACTGGTTCGTTTAAGACCAGGCGGCTCGTACCTCACAAACGTTTCCCGTATTTCCCAAGTCCTATGCTCACTGTCTAAATCCTAATATCTCGTCATCAGAGCGGTACTCCGCTCTGATACCACTTTTGTAACACCCCACTCGATAAACCCGTACTAATCACTCTCGTATAATCACTCACGTAGCGTAATTAGAGACGTCTCACAGCGGAAGTTAAACTACATTAATCCTCACTTGGGTGTCACATGCCATTACTCGCCCATGCGAGTAAAGAAGCATAACCGTAATCTAACAATGAACAACAACAACTAACCGCAGTGATGAGCGAGATATTTATTACATTATCCTATATACAAACCAATACCTATGACAAGTCAGCATTTAAAGAGTTCCCAGAATTTCAACGTGCTAACCGATTTAATATTAAACATGCGATAATAAAAGTCGAGGTAGTCTACCCATATTCCCGCACTCCGGCTTCACGTCCCGATCCACAACCTGAAATGGGTTGGCCCCAAAAGGGGCTCAGCAAACTATATGCTGGTATGCTAAAGTGTAATCCTAGACCCTTTAGGTCACTTAGGTCAATTAGCCGTCTGAACATGAGGTTGATTACATGCTGGTTCATTTTGCAGTTTATATACAGCAGTAAATAACATGCATAAGCATACAGTAATCCATCAAGGTGACAATCCATACATTACATACAATCCACGACATACCAGATACCATGTTCCATAAACAGTCATACAATATACAGTAAACATTCATACAAACGCGTAGTTACTTCCATCGAGATGTTAGTAGTTTTTCCTTTAAATTATGTTAATCACCATTTAGTCTTACTCTCAATACCATTGGGCGTCATGTTAGGACAACCCGGAAATAACCTTACTGGACAGTAGTCCTCCCGTACACACGAAGTGCTCATTGCCAAGGATCACTCGATCCCGGGGCTTCCACTTGCCTAATAAAGGCGTCCATGAATGGCCGAAGCCGTGTGCCAAAGTCGGCACCCTGGTCCAACAGTCTATCTAGGCCCGTCGGAATATAGAGGGAGTCGGTCCGATACGGACGTTATACTCCGGTGATCACCAATGCGCAACCAACTAGTCGAAACTAATTGGATTCCCATACCATTTACCATAACCAACACTCTCCAATGTATGATTAATCCTTAATCAACTACCCTAAGTAAATACTTAGGTTTTGAAGAAATCTTTACCATTATTACCTTTGAAGTCTTATGTACTTCCCTAGACATAGTCTAGGTTAAAGTCATGTTCGAGTATCAAGATCTAGAGACTGGGGATCCCGAGTCTCATTCCTAAGTGTTTTACTTAGGTCAGTTAGGGATAAAGTTCCCGAATATTAGTATTCCAACCGCATAAACAATCATAGTAATATTGTCCGAAGACATCGCGCACAATACTAAACGCTTACCAACCTTATAAATATTCCACACAATCATGCATAGCAAACATATCGCTCTTGTCACATAGTCAATCAATACCCGAACCGAGGCTTCCCTCAGAGGTTCAGACCACACAATGAACATACCGTACACCGTCGACGCTCGCGTAACAACCCCCGCGTAGTCTCTAGCGCTCCCAAGACTCGTGTCTACCAACTCGTACCTCTGGTACATATGTTGTTCTAATATTAGCATATACAATTCAACTCACTTAATCACCCAAGGTCCAACCCTTAATTTCATCCCGTAGCTAACCCTTAGTTGATCTGTTGTTCAACTTGATATTTGTCAATCTTAGGGATTTATATTCCAACCACTCGTTATATCCTACGGGTATGTAATAATTGCTACGGTAATAATATTTATTACATGGAAGTTACATTTGTAATTGTCGAGATGCACATGCATGCGGAAATATCATTTACGTGCGCGCATACTTGTTGCCTAACCATTTCGTTATACGAGATAATTTACATAGCTATAATTACGAACATGTGTTGACATTTATATATACACCAAGGTACGTATATGTTATAATTGTTGTTATACTTTATTGCTTACGCACTTTTCACGCGCATATAAAATGCTATGTACTTGTATGTGCGCATAACGCAGTCGTCGTAATATTAACGTTCTACAAGTAATTGTATAACCCCTTTTATGTGATTTGTTAAACGCATTGTAAATTCCCATCCTATGAATTATAGAGTTCCTCTTAAAAAGTTTCCAACCTTACAATATACTTCCACAAATTTTCTAACTTACCCCCTCATGTTATGTAATGTTTATAATGCACATTTATTCCTTAATAACTTCCTTATAAAATTTATCCTCTCATACTTCAACATTATGTCAAATTATACTATCCCAACCTTATTATATATTCGGTCCACATATTAATCAAATCAGCCCACACATTTTCGGCAACTGCAACATTTACCCCTTTCACTTTGATTATTTTTAAAATCAACCCATATATTATAACCACTATATTTATATCCTTATTAGTTCATAATATAAGGTTTTCAAACATTATCATACACAAGTGTTATGTATACAATTCCGAACAGCACCTACTGTTTTCGGAAATCCCTATATCATTCCCACATGTTTTGATTATTTACAAAAATATCTCATACATTATACTTGTTACATTATTAACCTTATTAACTTATAACCTAAGGTATTTAAACCTTATAATATACATGTGCACATATAAATATATATTGAACAGTCCCGACATGTTACCCAAATTTATTTATCCACCCATATATTTCTTTTATTTGCACTATAACCCCTTTGTTTGCAACCTTTAATTTTAATACTTAAAACTTTATAATATACACCTTAATTATTTTAAATACCAAAACTAACCCAATGTTTTCCCTCAATTCCAAACAGTCCCCTCTGTTCGATTTACACACCTTAACCTTTATCTTTCATTATTTACATTTTGGCCCATATTTATGTTATAAGCTTACAATTTAATTCCACAACTTTATACTATACACATTGGTTTATTTAATTCCAAAAGCCCACCAATATTTTCCCCAAATTTCCGAACAGCCCCAAAGGTTGTTCTAATTCCCATTTCCACCCAAAGTTTCGGTTATTCACTGAGTAGCCCATAAGTTTTATAAAATGTTACATGTTAATACTTATACTATATGTTATATTCCTTAATTAATTAATCCATCAAAACTAGCCCAAAAATTATATTTTTTTTTCTTTTTAAATTTCCAAATAGACCCTTAGGGTCTTAATATTTATTCTCCAACACCCATAATTTTCGTTAATTACATAAACACCCCTTTTCTTTTTATAAATGTCATTTTGACTTAATACTTCTTTGAATACTCAAAATAATTATTCTTATCATTTTAATTTGGTCAAACCTCACTTGTGGTCAAGGTTGGCTACTTAAATTATCCTCTTGACCAGATTTGTTAATATTTACTAAAATACTCCAAGAACCGTACTAGTTTCACAATTAACCCCTAATTTCATAAAATTCATATTTATATTATAAACTTCCTAAAATCAACCCATCCTCGGTTTTGAATGTACTTGGTGCCATATTTCTTTTATTTATGTTTTGACCCCATATGCAATTCATTTATTCACTAAAATTTTTTTTATAAGTTTTAAATTCATTTAAACCATTTTAAACTTGTAGTATACCAACCTTTCTCTAATATATTCCTAGATGGTTATATGTACTAGTATTATTATTTGCACCAGGATTTTATACAACTTTCTAGATCCACTTATAAATTCAATATATAATTTTAAGGCTCGAAATACCCATAATAACATAGCATAATTACAAGGCTTTAAAAATAGCATAATAATACTTTTAAATGGCTTTAAAATGTCCTCAAAATCATGTAATGGCAACAAAATTTACAATTACTTCGCTAGATCATTCTCTCCCTCTTTTTTTTTTACTTATAATACTAAACTTAAATTAATTATTTAACCATTATTTTTCTACACGTTTTTAGGATTTAGATAGTATACATATAAGCAACTACCCTCACGGTTTGTACAATTCTAATTAATTTCCTTAAACTATTTTCATCTATTAGTAATTCATACAATAATAGACCATTAGTAAAAACCTCAGTATTCAAATACTTAACCCTTGATTTCCTCCATATATTTAGGATCTAACAGCCTATATACATACACATCTCTCGGCTACCATTCCATTTCACCAAGTGATAATTTAAAAAAAAATATAACATAGGATTTAGGAGCCTTACCTTATTTAATCACAAGGAAAATTCTCCCAACTCTTGTACCTCCTTCACCTTCACGGCACTATTTAAAACAGCCTTGAATTAGTAATTTAATTTTAATTAATTTTTTTGTTCAAGAATTCAAGCTTAATCATGCACATAACTCTTACGTTTAGGCTTTTACCTTTTAAGGTTTGTTATCAGCCAAATACAGGGTCATTTCTTCTCGCCAGGTTGGGAAGCAAAATTACCGTGAAGAAAGGAATGCAGTGCAAGCTTATATGTTTTCCCTTGTTCGCCAGCAGGTTGCAAAGTTACCGTCGGTGAGAGATTGGAGAAAGCAGTGGGAGCTGCTGCTCCTTGTTTGCTAGATTTGGATACTAATTACCGTGAAGAGAAGATGATGAGAAGAGGGGTGTATCCTTGCTCCTTGTTGCTAGATTGGGTTGCGGATTACCGTGAGTATGGAGGGAACAAACATGACAGTGGAGCAAGTATCTTCAATGTTCAACAGGTTGGCGCAAAAGAAAATAACAATCAGAAAGAATGAAGAGAATGCAGGGGTGTATGTTCCTTGTTTGTTCGTGAGGGAGAGAATGAAAAGGGACTCCAAAGTTGTGTACTCCTTTGCCACAGGGTTGCAAAACCACCGACAAGAGAATGAAGGGAGTTGTCGTAAGAAGTAGAAAGGCTGGAGCTGCGCCAGTTTGTTGTCGATGGGCTTCTCTGCTGCTGTTATGGTGATAAAACAAGAAGGAAAGGGTTTGTTCTTATTTATTAGCTTGTCCTTGCTTGCTGGTTTTGAACCGAGAAAGGGAGCTTAAAGTGATGTTGTTTCCATAGGTAGATGATGAAGCGGCAGTAGTAGTCATTTTTTTTTGTTGCTCCCCACTGCTGCTGTTGCTGTTCGAGATTGAGCAGGAAAGAGATTTGCTGGTGTAAAAGAAGAAGAAGAGAGGCTACTGAAATGACTATGTTTAGCTAGAGTCCAAAGGCATGGGATAAAGGGAAAGAGATGATGGATGGGCTGCTGCTGTTGTACAGGAGAAACAGAGAAGATAGACAGGCTTGTGGCTTGAGAAGAAAGGGAGTGGCGTGTAAGAGCAGGAAAATATGGTAGGATGTCGCTTCAGAAGGGAAAGGAATGGGGTTGATTTGTACTTTGTTCATTTTTTTTTTTTGTAGTTTATATTTCCCTTTTCACGTATTTATTTATGTGATAGTTTATATTTCTGAATTTGCTTTTGTTTCCTTTTTTTTTTGCAGGTGGTCGGCTACAATTAAATTGGAGGGAGTTTTGAAAATTTTCCTCCTTTAGCTAATATTATGAAATTTAATTGTACATATATATATATATATATACATATAACTATGTTAATGTATTACTTTGTAGTATTATTATTTTTTTGTTTTAAAGTGTATATCCATGAGTATATATTGTATTTATACTTTGTCATTTATTATATTTATACTTGTCTAAACTATATAATGTATTTGCATAATTTATAGAATGATATTAATGGTGTTTAGCACATGTACTAATATGTTACATGTGATGTCCTTAATAATATTTTCTCTTTGATTAGAGATTTCATATATAATCTAATCTCCATTTTGGACTATATTTTATACCATATTATTTGTAGTAATTTTTGCCCATGATTTAATTTAATCCTTATTAATTAAGGAAATAAATCTTCGAGAATTTCAACTCCGGTCATGCATGTTTAGGTTAGGAGGTCGGCATCTGCATCAGATCTGTCTTCCGCATATGGCTCGTCTACGACTTGTCGCCTAGGGTCGACAAACAGACCCGACCATCTCGAGTGAACAGTTCGAGGTGGGAGGCAAATTCAGGAGGCGCGGGAGGGTCAAGCCTACATCCCTCATAACTTATGAATTAATGTTTATTAACCCAATGAAGCTAATAACTCATTGGCTAGGGTTACCTTGACCCGACAAAAAAAAACAATTCAGTTAGAGAACAACCAGTTCTATTAAGAGAATGGTTGACACTTATAAGGTATGGTCAAACACGAGAACTAAACAATTCTCAGGCCTCAGGAGTTAGGAATCTAACTTACTCATTAATGGGCGTCCATTACGATGTTCGATTTATTGGAGCTGTGAATGTTGCACATGGGTGTGTTGTTTGTTATCGTACTTCTTATTATTATTTGTATGAATAATCAACTGCATGTATACGAGAAAGTAGTCGTGCGTAGCCCTGTTAGCTTGTGGGCTGCACGTTTTCTGTACCAGCAATGTGTTGAGCCCCTTGGGGCCTGTGATTTAAACTTCGCAGGTAGGTGCCAGACGAGGACTCAACCTGAGAGTAGGAGCGGGTAGAGTACTTCGGGTTGCTTTTACATTTGTTACACGAGTTGTGCATGTACACTCGTTTAGTAAATGGATGAGATGTTAGTATGATGTATTAGGATAGGAGATACTCGGTATAAGTTGTGGTTTATGGATTGTATTGTATAGATGCTCGAGTAATTATCTGGTTAGTTAGACCGTGACTTGTTAGAAAATAGGCCTAGTTAGTCACGTGGGTGACTAACGGCGGTAACACCAATTTAGTAGAACTTTTCTGCTGCATTGTTAATGAACGAGATGGACTTAGGGCGATGATCACTGTATTTGGAGATGGGGTGTTACAAAAGTGGTATCAGAGCGTAGTTACGCTCTGATGACTGGAAATTACCGAGCTTAGGAATTACCGAGTTAGGAACTTTAGACTTTGGGATAAGGGTTGAGTGTTAGTGCGAGAGGTGTGTTAGTTAGTGAAATACCCCAAACCTAAGTATGCTAAGTAAACATCAAATTATGATGTAGTAAGGCCAAGATATGCCTTAGAAAGATTGGTAGACAATTTAAACCAAGGAAAACACAAGAAAACGCCTTAAGGGCAATTTAGGCAAAAATGTGCTCTAAGCTTGGAGTGACTTTGATTAGCACCCAAATACCATTATAAGACTTTATTAACATGCTAATGGATATGTTAAATCAATTACCAAAGAAAACCAAGCTCAAAAACAAGCTTAAACACAAAATGTGCTTTAAGACTCCTTAAAGCACCTTTTTGAGAAATTGTCTTAGAAATGAGTTTTGAGTGGCTAAATGCCCATGATTACATCCTAATCAACATGTGTGCTAATTATTATCACATTAGGAAGTCTAAATCAATGGGAAACCAAAAATTTCACAAATATGTGCACTAATTTGTGAATAGTGCCAAATAGTGACTAGTTTAAGTTTTAGTCAACATAAGTCAATTAGTTGGTCAACCAAGACCATAAATATCTTGATTATAAGGGGGTGGCCGGTTTTTGATGTGGGGAGTCACCACATGACTAAGCAACTAAAGGAAAAGAAGAAGAAAAGAGTGAATAGTACTATTTGCTTTAAAAGACAAAAATCTTTACTTTAGCTTACCTCTCTCCTCTCTTCTTCATTTCTCTTCTTATCCCACGGTTTTCTTCACCTTCTTCATCCTCTCAAACCGTTCCAAGCAGCTCCATTCTTGCTCCATCTTCAAATGTCCATAACTTGCTCATTTTAGCTCCAAATCAAAAACTAAACACATATATCTCTTAGTTAGCTCAAGCTCTAGCTTTCTATCTTTACAAAATTGGAAAAGCTTCATTTTGGAGCCATGGGAAATCTCCATTGAAGGGGGAAAAATAAGCTTGGAGGGTGCAATAGCTTCTCCATTCTCTTAAGGTAAAGAATATGTAAGAAAAACTAGGTTTCCACCATTCTTCTCCATTACTGAAAACTTATACTCATGGGGCTTCATTTTTATGCCTTGTTCTAGCTTGTTTTCTATTCTCCAAGGGCTAGAGGAGGTCCTTCTTGATTCATATCCAAGCCTACCTTAAGACTTCAAGGTAAAATATTCATTTTAAGACCTTAAAACACATTTTTAACCTAAGATTGGATTCCATGAGTTTAGGCATGATGCTTATTACTCATTAGATTATTTCAATGTGGATTAGAACATTGGCAAGAGGATTAAAGTCCTTGGCCGAGATTCATTCAAGAAAATCCCTAAGGAGGAAGTTAAGAGGAGCTTGAGAAACAAGGTAAATTGCTTACCTAATGGTGGTTTAAGGTTTTAAGGGATGAGATTTAGATAAGTACTAATGTGGCTTAAAGCTTACATTATGTAATGGGTTATATAACCTAAGAAAAAGAACTTAAACAAGCTTATGAACTTGTGACTAAGGATCCAATGGGAATGAGTTAATAAGATAAGTTTAAGATGGATTTTAAGAGCATTATAACTACTATGAGATTGATGGGTGTATTTGCAGGTTGAAAGCTTTTATATGTGGGAAATTCAGTGTTTAAATTCATGTCATTTAAGGGCCTAAGAGCCATGTCATTTAAGGGCCTAAGAGCCATGTCATTTAAGAGCCTTAGTGCTATGCAATTTAAGATTATTGCACTATATTGAGTTATTATGAATGAGTTGATTTGGATGAGAAAATATGATGAGAAAGGACTTGATGTATGTGAGATGGTTGAATGAGGAAAACAATGCATTTGGGCATGATAATATACTAGAGAAACTATGGCGAAATTTGAGTAGGAAACTAAGTGTTTAATGTGTTCTAAGGAGATTTTATGACTAAGGATGTTCTAGTGATCACTAAGGGTTATTTTGGTGAAAATGGATAAACCATGGAGTTCTTGAGTACTAGGAAGACCTAAGAATGTATAAGAGGGACTAGGTGAAATACCCCAAACTTAGATATGGTGTTTGAATGATAAACTAGGATATAAGGAGGCTAAATAATGCCTCAGAAACATTAAGAAACATTTCTAATCAAAGAAAATATAAGGAAACACCAAAAGAGCAGTTTTAACAAAAACGTGCTCTAAGCTTGGAGAGACTTGGGAGAGTACCCAAATATTGTTCTAAGACCTTAGTAATATCCTAATGGTCATTTTAAATCAATTACCAAAGAAAACCAAGCTTGAAAACAAGTTAAAACACAAAATGTGCTTTAAGGAGTCTTAAAGCACGTTTTTGAAAAATTGTCTTGTAAATGAGTTTTGAATGGCTAAATGTCCATCATTACTCTTTAATTAACATGTGTACTATAAGTATCACATTTGGAAGTCTATATCAATGGGAAATCAAAAATTTCACAACAATGTGCCTTGTTTTGGTGAATAGTGAATTAATTAAGCTAGTTTATAACATAAGTCTATATAAGTGAGACATTTGGTCAACAAAGACTTAATTACCCTCATTAATAAAAGGGGGCCGGTTTCTTAGGAGGTGAGTCACCACCTTCATGAGTCATTAAGTAAATAAGAAAGCAAATGAGACTTATAAAGTAAATACTTTACCTTTTACATAAATATCACATTTTACTTACCTCTCTCCTCATCTCTCATTCTCTTGTTTTCCCACGGTTTCTTCAAGCTCTCTCCCTTCTCCATTAACGTGAAGAACAACTCCATGCTAGCTCCATTCCTTGGTCACATCTTACTCATTTTAGCTCCAAATCCAAAACAAAATACATACTCTTCTTAGTTAGCTCAAGCTCCTTCTCTATCTTTTCAAAACTTCAAGAGCTTCATTTTGGTGCCAAGTCAAACCACCATTAGAGGAGGAAATTCAAGTTTGGAGACTCCATTGGCATCTCCATTCTCTTAAGGTAAAGAAAGTGTAAGAAAATCTAGGTTTCCACCATTTTCTTCACATGTCCGAAAATTAGTGCTCATGGGACTCCATGTTTATGCCTTGTTCTAGCTTGTTTCTACTCTTCAAAGGAGAGAGGAGGTCCTTCTTGCTTCATATCCAAGTTTGTCTTGAGAAACCAAGGTAAAACAATCACATTAATACCTTAAAACATATTGTTAACCTAGGGTTTGTTCCTTAGGGTTAATGTGTTATCTAGTACTCATTGGAGTCATTGGATATTGGTTAGAACATTGGCAAGGAGATACACATTGGTGACCGAGATTGAACAAAGAAAAACCTAAGGAAGAAAGCTTTTTAAGCTTGTAAAAGAACAAGGTAAATTACTTACCTTAAGATGTCTTGTTGTTTAAGGGAATGGGATTTAGGTATATGATGAGTTTAGTGTAGAGTTTATATTGGGAAGGTGTTATAAAACCTAGAAGAAACAATGACTATACATGTGAACTTTTGACTAAAGAGCAAATGAGAAGAAGAGATAGTTAAAACAATGTGGAAATGAATTACAAGAAGCATTTTATTTCAATGGGAGCCTTGTTGAGTGTATTCGCAGGTTGAAGGCAAATATATGTGGAAATTCAGTGGTTAAGATTATTGTCAATTAAGGGCCTAAGTGCCAAGCATTTTGAGTTTAAGCAATATATGATGATGTGGTGAAGTTTTAGTGTAGATTGTGTGTTAAGGTGTTGTGATGAGAATTTGTGTGGTATTGGTTGTTTGATGGAGAAAAACCATGTGTTAGGAGGTACTATATACTAGAGAACCCATGGCAAAATTAAAGGAGAACTTAAGTGTTTAAGATATTCTAAGGAGATTTCATGACTAAGGAAGTACTAGGAAGTTTTAGAGGTTGTCTCGATGAAAAAGGGGTGAGTTTAAGGTGTTTAATGAGTTTAATGACTTAGGCATTGCTATGAAGGATTTAGGAATCAAGAGAATGTATTTGAGTATTTAGGACTTAGGTAAATGTTGATAAAGGAAGCTAGGAAACCTTGGTAAGTTTGGTGTGATTAAGTGTGAAATTTTGAGATGATTTAGATAGAAACTAGAGTTTAGAATTTAAGGAAAACCTTGGAAAGCGCAAGAAAAGATGCTTGGGAGATGATGTTGTAGTAGTGAGGGAACATTATTGGCATAGTGGCTGTCATAGGTATGAAACACCACTTAGAAACCAAGGAGAAAATATCATAAGTGTAGGAATTTTGGTATGAAGTGAGTAAGTGTTTAAGGAGATAGAAAATGAGTTTTGTGGGATGTTGTATGAGGGTGTAAATGTACCAAATGAAGTTAGAAGACATTATGGAGGTTTAGGAGGAGTTTGGTGAAAATTGGTTAAGTGTTTGAAGGCTTAGAAAATGAGTGTTTTGCCTTGTCCGAACATCCGTCCGGACATGGACGTTCGGACAAGCCCTGTTGCGTGAAAATTTTCAGAGTCTCGACTTGTGTCCGACCTTTGGAAGTCCGGACACAAGTTCGGACGTGTCTGCTTCTACTTTGAATTTTCCTCGACCCATGTCCGAACTTCCGAAGTCCGGACACAAGTTCGGACAGGCGTCTGTTTTCAGTTTTGAGTCTCGACTTGTGTCCGAACTTGGGAAGTCCGGACACAAGTTCGGACAGGCCACTGTATGGACCAAAAACCTTGTTTAAGGTTAGGAAATGATGGGGATAATTAAGTACGGTTGTTATAAGATTATTAAGGACATGTTTGGTGGGTGATGGTCATTAAGTGGGAGAGTAAGTGTAATAGATAATGAGAAAATGATGCACTTAGGAGTCAAGTTAAAAACCATAAGGCTTAGTGAAAAACAAAGGGTAAAAGTTGATGTCTAGGAAGGTTAATAAATTCTATTGAGTTGGATTGAATAGTAACCGAAAACTGAATCAATTTTAGGCTTTGTGAATTGGGACTTGGAAGGAGATAAACCAAACGATCGTCGACGGTGAACGGTACAATCTTCTTGTGACCTGCTTGCTAACGAGGTGTCCCTCGGCTTGTGTGCTATCTGTTTAATTGCTATGACTAAAACAAGATAAAGCATGCAACCGGTTATATTTATTCTCGTTGTGTTTGTGTTATCTTTACACTAACCCGCGAGACTTGAGATGGTTACTAACCAAGTTTAGTACTTACTGAGTTAAGAATAAGAGTTAAGTTTGATGGTTGTTGGTTAATGCCCGTTAAGGCTTAGCTAGCACATGGTGTTTAAGATGTCTACTAACTGGAACTTGAGTGAGGAAACCCGGGACCGATCTCCGGTCATGCATGCTAAGGAAAAAGGGGGACGGTATCTGAATCAGATCCGCCCTCCGCTTAAGGACTTGTCTTCGGACTTGTAGCCTAGGGCCGGTTGCCGGCTCAGCTACGCTGGACTCCCGTCCAGAGTAGGTGGCATTAAGATGGTGCGGTGGGATCACCTAAATCCCAGGTTCGAATTAAGCTACAACCAATCCCTTCCAGGAAAGGTTTGTATACTGAGATTAAGATTAAGATTGAGATAAGGTAAGGAACTGAGATTAAGGAAATGAGGACTAAGGAGGGGGTTACTAACCCACTTGATAAGGGAACGCTTGAGTCGTTCATTGTTTGTGAACTATATGTTCATCTGTGGTTATTGTTATTGCACTTCATATTATGTTGTGTATGTAATCAATTTCCATGCTATCGACAATTAGTCGTCGTAGCCCCGTTAGCTTGGGGGCCATGAGGGGTGTACCAGCATTCGTGCTGACCCCCTCGGGGGCTATTTTTACACTTGCAGGTAAGAGACCCATGAGGACGCACTACGAGAGTAGGAGCGGTTAGACTTAGGGTGGGATGTTTATTTTGAGTTCGGGTTGCGCCTGTGCACCCGACTGTTTATATTAAACTGATGTAAGTTTGAGATTATGTTTAAGATACTAGTACTCGGTTGGTTGTGGTATTGTGAATGTTGATGTTTTGAGTTGGATAAGTATTGTAAACGTTAAAGCCGGTATATTCTAACGATCAGACCGTGGCAAGGTCCAGGTGTTATTTATTTCCGCTGCGACGTATTCGATTAAGTGTTCAGTTTGCGATAACCACGATAGGCTTTGGATGGGGTGTTACAAAAAGTGGTATCAGAGCGTAGTTACGCTCTGATCAAGAAATACCGGACATGAGTAACCACCGAGTTAGGATATAAGTTAAGGAATAATGGGTTAAGGGTGTGAGAAGAGTTAGAGTGAGTAGAGTCAGATGACCACTAATAAGTGTGGATTGTCTTTACCGTCTACGGACGTTATAAATTTACTAACCAAAACAGTGGTGAATACGAATCTAATGTAAGTTATGCTTGTTCAGATGGCAGGACGCCCTAGAGGAGGCCGAGGTCGCGGCCGGGGTGAGGATACTTCAGGAATACCTGGAGGGCAGACGATCGCAGAGATCGTAGCTGCCGCTTTAGGGCACATGGGCTATCAGCCTGGTGTGGGTGCACCACCTCCACCGCCACAACCTAGGGAACCAAACTGGGTGAAGAGTCTAGCAGATCTTCGACCCGCGCATTTTAAGGGGGAGACCGATCCCGCCAAGCTTGAGGCGTACATCTCCGAGCTGGAGACCGCCTTCGAGACCCTTGATGTCCCTGCTGGGATCAAGGTGCGCTTAGCTGCTTTCTATCTGAAGGGGGCGGCAGGCGATTGGTGGAAGCTGGTGAGGGCCGAGCATGTGGCCAATCCAGAGTTCGGCTGGGAGCAGTACACCGCCTTGCTACGAGCAAAGTACTACCCCGCCCATGTCCAGACGAAGAAGCGCTTGCAGTTGGATGCGCTTAAGCAGTCGGACAAGATGACAGTGGACGAGTATTACTCAGAGTTCACTGCCTTGCTCCGTCTTCTGCCAGGTCTAGGGTATTCTGACCAGATCTTGGTGGACCGCTTCTATGGCGGGCTTAGCCATCGACTCCGCTACGGCATGGGGCCGACGAGTTACACTACCTTGCAGGAAATAAGAATGATTGAGATTTGAGTAAGTGATGAATAAGATTTAGATTACGAGAAATAAGTGTGACTAATACTATGGAAAAGCAGGAGTGCTATCATGCCGCTGCTAAGGTTGAGATTACCGTCCAGCTGAGGGACGAGGAGAATGCAAAAGGAAGAGTGCTGGTAAGAGCTCAGAAAGTCAGGGCAAGGAGGGTACAAGAAACAAAAGTACCAGCCTCAGGCCCAGAAAAATCAGAACCCAAAGGGGAGGAGGAGGAAAAGGAGAAGGCTTCGGATGAGCCATTGAAGTTGACGTATGCTATTGCAGCTACACCCCTGCGCTCTAAGGCGCCAAAGGGTAAGGAAACTAACAATGAATGAGTTAAGAAATAAATTAGTAACCGTTTGAGATATGAGAATTGACATATATGAATCATCAGGATCTGAGACTGAGAAGGGAGCCGGTGGTGGCTACCAGCGACGCTTCATCTGTAGATGGTGTCACAAGGACCACCCGGGCTCGACTGTAAGGGAATAAGGTGGAGTGCAACTTTGTGGAGTCTAGGGCATCGAGCGTATGAGTGTTACCGGAACCCTGCTAGCAGAGCCTATAGGCCCGATACCAGGGGCAAGGGCAAGACCGATCAGGGAGCTGGATCTGACGGTCAGAGGAAGGTGCAGCAGCCGGCGGACAAGAACCCACGGGTGACCCAGAAGACGGGACCCACTTTACACATGGTGGACCGGGACGATGAGCCTGACCCTCATCGAGGCCAGGTACCACTATAACCATTTAGTAATAAAACTACCTGCTTACCGCATTATCATGCATGTTTGGTGAATAAATGAGTTAAGTAAGAATAAGATGAGATTAGAACTTAAGTAAGATATAACCTACTACCACTTTAGGAAGATTCAACATCTGCTACCCAATACCATCTACATCTAACCCGGAGCACACCGACATCGAAACCATAGACTTTCCAACCGAACAATGTCAGGTTATCCGCCCAGGTATGATTTTATTAAGGGGATACCTGACACCCGAAGCACAAATAGCCATCATCAGAAGATGCAATCAACTAGGAATGGGACCGGGAGGTTTTTACACACCGGAGTACCCAGGGGGAGCAAGGATGAAATTAAAGATGATGAGCTTGGGCAAGGATTGGAATCCGTATGCCAAGAACTACCAAACCATGAGGGAGCAAGATGGAGTCTCACCACCGGGAATACCCGAAGAGTTCCATCCAGTTATTACACAAGTCGTGGAAATCGCTCAGCAGTTGGAAGCTGAACCGATTCCAGACATCCAGCAGACATTTGCATTGTAAACTTCTACAAAAGATGGGAAACTGGGACTACACCAGGATAAGGACGAGACAACGGAGTCTCTCGAAAGAGGGATACCCGTAGTGTCTTGGTCCATTGGAGATGATGCAGAATTTTTATACGGCGAGCAGAAGCGTGCGGACCGTGCAGATAAGATAGTACTTAAGTCAGGTGATGTATTAATTTTGGGAGGAGAATCAAGGATGTTATACCATGGGATTAAGAGAATCAAGCTGAATACAGCACCGTCAGCAGTAATCAATGCGACGCATATGAGACCAGGAAGATTAAACCTAACCTTTAGACAATATTAGCCATGTAATGTTAGAATGAGATGAGAAATGAGATGTAAGATTGAAGCACATGTTGTAAACAGGATGGTCATGAATAAAATAACAGTGTTGTTCATATAAATTGTTACGACTCTTGTTATACCATCAATACTCATGAAGCTTGTGAACACAATTAGGTTATGGACTCGGTACGGAAGGTGCACTAAGCATACTTACAGAGGCACAGGCCGACGCCAGCGGTACTATCCTCACCGGCACCTTTCCGATAATGGGATTGAGGCATCAGTTCTCTTCGACTCAGGGGCCTCGCATACCTTTGTCTCTGCATCATTTGCGAGCAGGTTGGGGCTAGACGCTGATGAGCTACCCGACTTCACGGTTACGCTCCCGTCTAAGGAGAAGGTTCGTTGCACTCGTTACTACCGAGGAGCCACCATCAGAATTAAGGGAGAAGACTTTCCAGTCAGTTTCATTGAGTTCAGTAAGCTAGGATTTGATGTTATCTTCGGGATGAACTGGTTGGAGCGGCACAAGGGACGTATCCTCTGCGCCGAGCATAGATTGCTGCTCAGGAGTCCGTCTGGGGTAACAATATCATACCGCCAGAGGCCCAGAGAGCCTTCGACTAAGATCATCACCGCCATGGCAATGCATAGAGATTAAGGAGAAAGGAAGAAGTATACCTCTGCTATGTACAGGACATAGAGAGAGACCCTGAGTTCGACCCCGACTTACCGGTAGTGTCGGAGTTCCCCGACTTATTTCCACGGGAACTGCCCGGCATGCCACCCACTCGGAGGTAGAGTTCACCATTGAGCTGCTACCTGGTACCGGACCGATAGCCAAGGCACCATACCGTATGGCTCCGGCAGAAATGACTGAGTTAAAAGAACAATTGAAAGATTGTTGGATAAGGGATTCATTAGACCAAGTGTGTCACCATGGGGAGCGCCAGTCCTCTTCGTGAAGAAGAAGGATGGTAGTCTCCGCCTCTGCATCGACTACAGAGAGCTGAATGCAGTGACAGTGAAGAATAAGTACCCACTACCCCGCATTGACGATCTGTTCGATCAGTTGAAGGGAGCATCTGTGTTTTCCAAGATTGATCTCAGATCGGGGTATCATCAGATAGCCATTAAGGAGGGAGACATTGAGAAGACGGCATTCCGGACACGATACGGCCACTATGAGTTTACAGTGATGCCGTTCGGTTTGTCGAACGCACCGGCGAAGTTTATGGATCTGATGAACCGCTTGTTCCGGGAGCAGCTGGACAAGTCGGTTGTGGTTTTTATTGATGACATTCTGATATATTCAAAGTCTAAAGTTGAACATGAGGAACATCTGAGGAGGGTATTGGAAATACTGAGGGAGAACCAGCTATATGCTAAGTTCTCCAAGTGTGAGTTTTGGCTTGACCAGGTTCTTTCCTAGGTCATGTCATCTCAGATGCTGGGATCGCAGTGGATCCAGCAAAGATTGATGCCGTACGTACCTGGCCAAGGCCGAAGACTGTTACCGACATCCGGAGCTTTCTCGGTCTGGCAGGTTACTACAGGAGGTTTGTTAGAGATTTCAGCAAGGTCGCGAAGCCGATGACCAGTCTGATGAAGAAAGACGCACCATTCTGTGGACAGTTGACTGTGAGAGATCATTTCAGCGCTTGAAGGACTCACTGACCACTGCACCGGTCTGACCATTCCAGACGGTACAGAGGGCTTTGAGGTTTATTGTGATGCATCCGGCAGAGGGCTGGGTTGCGTGCTCATGCAACATGGCAAGGTGGTGGCATATGCCTCACGCCAGTTGAAGAAACATGAGGAGAACTACCCCACACATGATTTAGAGCTGGGAGCTGTAGTCTTCGCTTTGAAGATATGGCGCCACTACTTATATGGGGTTAGTGTCACGATCTACACCGATCACAAAGTTTGAAATACATATTCACTCAGAAGGAGTTAAATCTTCGACAGAGGAGATGGTTAGAGTTTCTGAAAGACTATGACATTGACCTCCAATACAAAGAGGGGAAGGCCAATGTTGTAGCAGATGCCCTGAGCCGTCGAGCACACTCACTCCATTCGCTAGTTTCTTTCTCCAGCTTGGTTGATGAGGTGCGAGAGGCTCAGAGGACAGATGAGTATATGAGAGAGGTCAGACAGAAGCTGACAGATGGTACCTTTGAGAGTCAGAAATACGACTTCAGACTTCATGATGATGATCTGATCAGACTTAAGGGCCGATTATGCATACCACGAGGCAACACGGATCTGAAAGACCGTATACTTAGAGAATCACACTGTTCTTCAGTTTCCATCCATCCGGGAGCCTCTAAAATGTATAAAGACATGAAGAGATACTTCTGGTGGTCGGGGATGAAGACAGATGTTACCGAGTTCGTCTTGAGGTGTCTCACATGCCAGAAGGTGAAATTCGAGCACCGACGACCGGGCGGAATGGTACAGTCGATGCCAGTTCCGGAGTGGAAGTTCCATGATATCTCCATGGACTTCGTAGTTGGGCTTCCACCTGCTAGGGGAGGTCTCAACATGATATGGGTGGTGGTGGATCGCCTTACCAAAGTAGCCCGATTCATACCGATGAAGGATACTTGGAAGGTGACCAAATTAGCTGAGTTATTTGAGAAAGAAATCATGAGACATCACGGCATACCAAAGACCATAGTGTCAGATAGAGATACCAGATTCCTTTCGAGGTACTGGAGAGCTACCAGAGAAGCGTTGGGTACAGAACTCAAGCTGAGTACCGCGTTCCATCCTCAGACAGATGGTCAGACTGAGCGTACTATTCAGACACTCGAGGACATGCTGAGAGCATGTGCCTTAGACTTCCAGGGCAGTTGGATTGACAGATTGCATCTGATCGAGTTTTCATACAACAACAGCTATCACGCTTCGATCAAGATGGCACCTTTTCAAGCGTTGTACGGTAGACCATGTCGTACACCGCTCTGCTGGGATGAGTCGAGTGAGACGGTCATTATAGGACCAGAGTACTTAGAACAAGTTAAGGCTGAAGTTCAGCAAATCAGGGAGAACATGAAAGCTGCTCAAGATAGGCAGAAGTCGTATGCTGATGTTCGACGACGGGACCTGGAGTTCGCAGTGGGCGACCAGGTATTTCTGCGAGTTCACCGATGAAGGGTGTATTCAGGTTTGGGCAGAAGGGCAAATTGAGCCCGAAATTTGTTGGTCCTTATGAGATTACGGAGCGGGTGGGCCCGGTTGCTTACAGGTTGAATTTACCTGCTGAGCTGGGTAAAGTGCATGATGTTTTTCATGTTTCACAGCTAAAGAAATACATGCACCACCCCTCCCATGTGTTTAGAACCTGAGAGGTTGACTTTAGAACCGAATATGAGATCCGTGGAGACTCCTCAGAGAATCTTGGACAGTAAGACTAGGGACACTCGCCACAAGTCAGTGCGACTGGTGAAGGTTCTCTGGTCTAACCAGGATGTCGAAGAGGCCACGTGGGAATTAGAGGATAAGATGAGGGCGAAGTACCCTTCTTTATTTACTGACTAGATCGTCTGTATAGGGTACGGGGCGTACCCCTTTTTAAGGGGGGTAGAGCTTCCTCGCTTTTGAGTTAGGAAACGATCATGTTTGTCGTTTGTTGGTTGTTTAAGATGTGAATTTGTGTAAGTTGCTACACTTCGGTGTAAGTTTGAGTTATGTATAATACTTATGTATTGTATTTGAGATTGACCTTTGAGTCTTGAGATGTGTGAATGTGAATATAAGATGTGGTATTAAGATTAAGAGAATTGTGTACCGTGAATGGTAACACGTGTGTGAACTTTGAGGACAAAGTTCTTTTAAGGGGGGTAGATTGAAATACCCCAAACTTAGATATGGTGTTTGAATGATAAACTAGGATATAAGGAGGCTAAATAATGCCTTAGAAACATTAATAAACATTTCTAATCAAAGAAAATATAAGGAACACCAAAAGAGCAGTTTTAACAAAACGTGCTCTAAGCTTGGAGAGACTGGGAGAGTACCCTAATTATTGTTCTAAGACGTTAGTAATCCTAATGGTCATTTAAGTCAATTACCAAAGAAAACCAAGCTTGAAAACAAGTTAAAACACAAAATGTGCTTAAGGAGTCTTAAAGCACGTTTTTGAAAAATGTCTTGTAAATGAGTTTTGAATGGCTAAAAGTCCATCATACTCTTTAATTAACATGTGTACTATATGTATCACATTGGAAGTCTATATCAATGGGAAATAAAAATTTCACAACAATGTGCCTTGTTTTGGTGAATAGTGAATTAATTAAGCTAGTTTATAACATAAGTCTATATAAGTGAGACATTTGGTCAACAAAGACTTAATTACCCTCATTAATAAAAGGGGGCCGGTTTTTTAGGAGGTGAGTCACCACCTTCATGAGTCATTAAGTAAATAAGAAAGCAAATAAGACTTTATAAAGCATAAAGTACTATTTACCTTTAACATAAATATCACATTTTACTTACCTCTCTCCTCATCTCCTCATTTCTTCTTGTTTCCCACGGTTTCTTCAAGCTCTCTCCCTTCTCCATTAACGTGAAGAACAACTACATGCTAGCTCCATCTAGCTTTGCCCATCTTGCTCATTTTAGCTCCAAATCCAAAACATACATACTCTTCTTAGTTAGCTCAAGCTCCTTCCTTCTAGCTTTTCAAAACTTCAAGAGCTCATTTGGTGCCAAGTCAAACCACCATTAGAGGAGGAAATTCAAGTTTGGAGACTCCATTGGCAACTCCATTCTCTTAAGGTAAAGAAAGTGTAAGAAAATCTAGGTATCCACCATTTCTTCACATGTCCGAAAATTAGTGCTCATGGGACTCCATGTTTATGCCTTGTTCTAGCTGTTTCTACTCTTCAAAGGAGAGAGGAGGTCCTTCTTGCTTCATATCCAAGTTTGTCTTGAGAAACCAAGGTAAAACAATCACATTAATACCTTAAAACATATTGTTAACCTAGGGTTTGTTCTTAGGGTTAATGTGTTATCTAGTACTATTGGAGTCATTGGATATGGTTTAGAACATTGGCAAGGAGATACACATTGGTGACGAGATTGAACAAAGAAAAACCTAAGGAAGAAAGCTTTTTAAGCTTGTAAAAGAACAAGGTAAATTACTTACCTTAAGATGTCTTGTTGTTTAAGGGAATGGGATTTAGGATATGATGAGTTTAGTGTAGAGTTATATTGGGAAGGTGTTATAAAACCTAGAAGAAACAATGACTATACATGTGAACTTTGACTAAAGAGCAAATGAGAAGAAGAGATAGTTAAAACAATGTGGAAATGAATTACAAGAAGCATTTATTTCAATGGGAGCCTGTTGAGTTATTCGCAGGTGAAGGCAAATATATGTGGAAATTCATGGTTTAAGATTATGTCATCTAAGGGCCTAAGTGTCAAGCATTTTGAGTTTAAGCAATATATGATGATGTGGTGAAGTTTTAGTGTAAATTGTGTGTTAAGGTGTTGTGATGAGAATTTTGTGTGGTATTGGTTGTTTGATGGAGAAAAACCATGTGTAGGAGGGTACTATATACTAGAGAACCCATGGCAAATTAAAGGAGAACTTAAGTGTTTAAGATATCTAAGGGAATTTAATGACTAGAGAAGTACTAGGAAGTTTTAGAGGTTGTCTCGATGAAAAAGGGGTGAGTTTAAGGTGTTTAATGAGTTTTAATGACTTAGGCATTGCTATGAAGGATTTAGGAATCAGAGAATGTATTTGAGTATTAGACTTAGGTAAATGTTGATAAGGAAGCTAGGAAACCTTGGTAAGTTGGTGTGATTAAGTGTGAAATTTGAGATGATTTAGATAGAAACTAGAGTTTAGAATTAAGGAAAACCTTGGAAAGCGCAAGAAAAGATGCTTGGGAGATGATGTTGTAGTAGTGAGGGAACATTATTGGCATAGTGGCTGTCATAGGTATGAAAACACCACTTAGAAAACCAAGGAGAAAATATCATAAGTGTAGGAATTTGGTATGAAGTGAGTAAGTGTTTAAGGAGATAGAAAATGAGTTTTGTGGGATGTTGTATGAGGGTGTAAATGTACCAAATGAAGTTAGAAGACATTATGGAGGTTTAGGAGGAGTTTGGTGAAAATTGGTTAAGTGTTTGAAGGCTTAGAAAATGAGTGTTTTGCCTTGTCCGAACATCAGTCCGGACATGGACGTTCGGACAAGCCCTGTGCGTGAAAATTTCAGAGTCTCGACTTGTGTCCGACCTTTGGAAGTCCAGACACAAGTTCGGACGTGTCTGCTTCTACTTTGAATTTTCCTCGACCCATGTCCGAACTTCCGAAGTCCGGACACAAGTTCGGACAGGCGTCTGTTTTCAGTTTTGAGTCTCGACTTGTGTCCGAACTTGGGAAGTCCGGACACAAGTTCGGACAGGCCACTGTATGGACCAAAAACCTTGTTAAGGTTAGGAAAATGATGGGATAATTAAGTACGGTTGTTATAATTATTAAGGACATGTTTGGTGGGTGTAATGGTCATTAAGTTGGAGAGTAAGTGTAATAGATAATGAGAAAATGATGCACTTAGGAGTCAAGTTAAAAACCATAAGGCTTAGTGAAAAACAAAGGGGTAAAAGTTGATGTCTAGGAAGGTTAATAAATTCTATTGAGTTGGATTGAATAGTAACCGAAAACTGAATCAATGTTTTAGGCTTTGTGAATTGGGACTTGGAAGGAGATAAACCAAACGATCGTCGACGGTGAACGGTACAATCCTTCTTGTGACCTGCTTGCTAACGAGGTGTCCCTCGGCTTGTGTGCTATCTGTTTAATTGCTATGACTAAAACAAGATAAAGCATGCAACCGGTTATATTTATTCTCGTTGTGGTTGTGTTATCTTTACACTAACCCGCGAGACTTGAGATGGTTACTAACCAAGTTTAGTACTTACTAAGTTAAGAATAAGAGTTAAGTTTGATGGTTGTTGGTTAATGCCGTTAAGGCTTAGCTAGCACATGGTGTTTAAGATGTCTACTAACTGGAACTTGAGTGAGGAAACGGGGGACGATCTCCGGTCATGCATGCTAAGAAAAAGGGGGACGGTATCTGAATCAGATCCGCCCTCCGCTTAAGGACTTGTCTTCGGACTTGTAGCCTAGGGCGGTTGCCGGCTCAGCTACGCTGGACTCCGTACAGAGTAGGTGGCATTAAGATGGTGCGGTTGGGATCACCTAAATCCCAGTTTCGAATTAAGCTACAACCAATCCCTTCCAGGAAAGGTTTGTATACTGAGATTAAGATTAAGACTGAGATTAAGGTAATGTAAGGAACTGAGATTAAGGAAATGAGGACTAAGGAGGGGGTTATTAACCCGCTTGATAAGGGAACGCTTGAGTCGTTCATTGTTTGTGAACTATATATGTTCATCTGTGGTTATTGTTAATGCACTTCATATTATGTTTGTGTATGTAATCAATTTCCATGCTATCGACAATTAGTCGTCGTAGCCCCGTTAGCTTGGGGGCCATGAGAGGGTGTACCAGCATTCGTGCTGACCCCCCCCTCGGGGGCTATTTTTACACTTGCAGGTAAGAGACCCATGAGGACGCACTACGAGAGTAGGAGCGGTTAGACTTAGGGTGGGATGTTATTTGAGTTCGGGTTGCGCCTGTGCACCCGACTGTTTATATTAAACTGATGTAAGTTTGAGATTATGTTAAGATACTAGTACTCGGTTGGTTGTGGTATTGTGAATGTTGATGTTTTGAGTTGGATAAGTATTGTAAACGTTAAAGCCGGTATATTCTAATGATCAGACCGTGGCAAGGTCCAGGTGTTATTTATTTCCGCTGTGACGTATTCGATTAAGAGTTCAGTTTGCGATAACCACGATAGGCTTTGGATGGGGTGTTACACTAGGGGTTATAATGGTGAGTTTTATGCACCAAAACCATGGTTAAGGAAGCTAGGAAACTTGTACAAAGTTTGAGGAAAAAAAAGGTATAATGACTTATAAGGATGTAAGCATGTGCTAGATTATATATGGCTTTGAGAAGTTTGAGTAAAGCAAATGGGTGTGCAAAATGATGCTTAAGGAGTAGTTAAGATGGTGGTGAAGAACATAATGATTAGTTTAGGTCTTAGGCAAAGTCACTAGAGGGAAGTGTAAGGAAGCAAGTGTTAAGTGTAAGAATTTTGTAAGAAATGAGTGTCAAGTTTAGGGATTTTTGAGGTAGGTTTAGTGCATGTTTTGGTGTTTAAACATGTAGGAAACATGTGGAAAGATTGTGGAATGAGTGGGAAAAGATTGGGGTGATTTGGAGTTCAAAAATGAGGAGAAAAGCACTTTGGAAAATAGGTTCTGCAGTGGACCGCCCTAGGGACCGCCCCTGTGGGGAGGTCCAGGCAAATCGAGCAGGAAATTAGCTTCTGGTTGGGACCGCCCCTGGGGACTGCCCCAGAGGGGCGGTCCAGTGCAGAGAAAGAGAAAAAAATTTGTTTTGGCTTCTAATGATGGGGGTTTGAATGGTAATGGTTTTAGATGATGTATAAGCCTTGTTTGGTGACTTGTAAAGGCCTTAAGAGGTGTAAACAAGTGTTACGAATTCTAGTAAGAATTGAGAAAGTAGCTAAGGAGGTTTTAGATGTTTAAAGGTGAGTTTAAGTGCCTAAATGGTATTAGGACACATGGGGGAACTTGTGGAGAAGTTTGGAGTCAAATGGGAATCTAAAAACAAAGGTCTGGAGCAGACCGACCTTGGGCACCGGACCTGCAAGGTCGGTCGAGCCCAGTTTACACTACCGGAAAGATTCTCTGGAATGGACCGACCTTGGAGACCGGACTTACAAGGTTGGTCATGTCTAAAATTTTGTACGGGGAAAACTCTCGGGAATGGACCGACCTTGGGGACCGGACTTGCAAGGTCGGTCGGGTAAAATTTTCAAACGGCAATAAGTTCGGAATGGACCGACCTTGGGTAAGGTCGGTCGGTAGGGTCGGTCGACCCTAAGTTGTAAAAGTAAAAAAGAAAGAAACCCTAAGAAAGTTTAGAGGTATTAGTGGTACCCCATTAAGAGGGCAATGATGAGTAGAGGTATAAAGACCTAAGGGATTAAGTTAAGTATAAATTTAAAAGTTTAAGGTTAAGTTGTAAGAATAAGTTGTAAAACTTAAGAGGTCTTAGGTGGGGAAACATTATGGGTTGAGTAAGTTAATTAAGTTGAATTAAGTTAAGTGATTAACAACTTAAAACTGAATCAATGTATTAGGACTTGAGAGTTTGGACTCGGAGGAGAGTAAGCAACCAACGACCAACGGTGAACGGTACAGTTCTTCTTGTGACCTGCTTGCTAACGAGGTGTCCCTCGGCTTGTGTGCTATTTGTTTTTGTGTGCTCACTAAACAAGATAAAGCATGCAACCGGAACATTATGTTTATTGTATTGTTGTGTGATGTTTGAAAACTAACACAACTTACCGTGAGAACCTACTAACTAACGTTTAGTAAGGAATTGTGTGAGACTAAGGAACACTCCCTAATATTAGTTTGTTAATACCGAAAGAGTTAAACAAACAACGTCGCATTGAGACTACTACTACTTTAACTTTGGGGGAGTGAGGAATCCGGAATGGTACGGCACATGTGTATTGGGGGAGGTCGGTATCCTTACCAGATACCGACTTCCAAATATGACTTTTCTTCAGACTCGTCGCCTAGAGTCAACATATAGACTCGACCTCCCCGGACTACTTGTTTTAGGAGGGAGGACTAAGATGGCGTGGGGGGATCTAGCCTACATCCCCAACAATTAAGAATGTTGTTTATTGCGGTAAGTGACCTGCTGCTGGCTAGGGTTAACGAAGCCCTACGAAAATAAACAACGAACTAAGGGCTAACCAGTTCTAATGAGAGAACGGTTGACAAATATAAGATAAGGTTGTGATAAGCTACTTCCATTCCTTTTTAAAGGATGGTTTGTATTATAAGACTGAGATAAGCTACTTCCATTCCTTTTCAAAGGATGGTTGTTTTCTAAGACTAAGATAAGACTAAGATTGAGGTAAGATAAGGATGGACCAAGATTAAGAGGAAACGTAATTTAAGGAGTGAAATAATTGACTCACTAATTAAGGGAACACATTTAAGTCGTTCATTGTGTTTGAACTTTGATTGTTCATAATTGGTTTGTTGTTTATTGCACCTTCTATTATGTTGTGCATCTAATCAACCTCCATGCTATCGACAATTAGTCGTCGTAGCCACGTTAGCTTGGGGGCCATGAGAGGATCGTACCAGCATTCGTGCTGACCCCCTTTGGGGGCTGTTTTTACTACACAGGTGAACGTCAAAAGGCGGCCGTCACGAGAGTAAGATGGGGTACAAGCGTTACGGGTTAAGTGTGGCCTACGAGTTGTGCATGTACACTCGTATGGCATTTGAGTTAGTAAAATGTATAGGATGTGAGGGGATTGTAAGAAGGATATGTATTTGGTTAAGATTGGTATGTACTAACGTTCGTATATTCTGTAGTCAGACCGTGGCAAGGTCTGGAATGTATTTGAATCCGCTGCAGAGTTGTATATATGGTGATAAGTTCAAGAAGAACAATAAGTGTTATTATGGAACGATGAAAGAGGAGATCGACAACATAATATTTCATATTTAGCAATGGCTAAACGTGTGATGGACACTACGAGTTTACTAAAACGAGACGTGGGACGACTGCACCCCATAGGGGCTTGCAGGCCTGACAGACTCATTTATGAGTTAGTCGGGTAAGTAGTAATGTACCAGTAAGGTACCCCATGCATGTAGACGAGTGGTGAAAGGAACACGGGAAGTAGTCGGCTCCGTACACGGACAACGACACAAGATTAGATAAGAACAGCTACTACCACAACAGTTGAAGAAAAGGAATTCAATTGAACCAACACAAAGGAACCAGAGAACAAATAATTAAAAACTATGAAGTGCGAGAAGCACGGATTGTTAAGTACAGACATTGGACATGTCTTAAGAAGTTAAGGATAAACTGTACAGCGCAATAAGCACTAAACAGTAGTCTCAGATTAAGAATCATCCTCAGACCAAAGGTCAGTTGGAGAGAACAATTTAGACATTCGAGAAAACACTAAGAGTATGAACATAAGATCTTCAAGGAGATGGATAGACGAGTTACAACTCATTAAGGCCGTGTATATAAAAAGATAACACGTGTCCACTGAGAGACCAATATTCCTAAACTGTAAGGAGGCAGAAGGATATACAATACTATGACGATTAGAAAGGCAGTTAAGCCTAAGATTATCAGAGTCGCGCAGCTGAAGCTAGCAGACCTCTACCTTTGAGATTAGACCAAACTAAGTTAAGAAAATGGTATAAGTACCGTTAAGAATCCTCGATACAGAGACTAAGCCATTAACATAGTCATGACCCTGATCCAATTATAAGTGAGATAGATGACATGGAAGCTAGAATGCTTGGTAAGAATTAGACATCTTGAACTTATGTTCAAGGATGATATAATGTTGATTACGTGGGCGTAATCCATTTTAAGGGGGGTAGAGTGAAAACCGCTTAGCGTATGTTACATAAACTACGGTGTGCATAGCACAAAAGAATTTGAGAATATGTTTTACATAAATATTTTGAGATAAATCATGGCTATTGCACACAGAAGATGTGAATACCATACATATTAAGTACCTATCTTGTTAACTCCGGTGTGAGTTGATGAGTGTGAAATATGAATGGTTCTAATGGTCTTTAATGTCTATTTTGTATACGCGAATTGATACTATTCCACACTTATCTTGCGTTTTTCTGTGGTTTGTTGTTTGTTAAGGCTTGATACACTTTTTCTATGTTAAATGCAGAGAAAAGCCAAGGAAACACTAGATTAACTCACAAGGGAGGTAATGCAACAAACGGGGGTCGAATCGGAGTCAAAATGAAGAAGTTAGAGGATTTTTAAGGTGTGTCCGAGCTTGTGTCCGAACTTCCAAGTTCGGACGCAAGTCGAGAGTTTGTATGCTGCGCCTGATGGGATGTCCGAACTTCGGTCCGAACATCGAAGTTCGGACATAGTTGAGAAAAGCCGGAGGTCTGAAGTACGGAGCATGTCCGAACTTGTGTCCGAACATCAAAGTTCGGACACAGGTCGAAACTTTCTGAATTGAATCGCTCAAAGCATTGTGTCCGAACTTTGAAGTTCGGACCAATGTTCGGACGGCACGAAAATTACAGCACAAACTCGGCGTTTTGAAGGGAAAAGAGAGAGAAAAGGTCTATTTAAATGACCTAATCAGAGGGAGAAGGCATTCACGCATCATCGATCATTACAACACTCCCTTCCACACTGATAAACGAGGTTCTCTCCAATCATCCACGCCAATTGCATCGGTTCGCCTTCATCCACATTCACCAATCATTCCATCATCGTTCTGGAGGAGCATCGACAGAGGGAAGTGCGACTATCATCTTCAACCTTGCACCTGCATCCACCGATTCTGGATAGTCAATCAACAAAAGGGTTTTTCTTCCTTTAGATAGTTTCTATGTTGATTGTATTTATCTTTTCATTGGCAATGTCTGGCTAGTAGGGATTTAACTCTGGGGTAGGGTTGTTCAAGATGGATTCAATGTAGTTAAGAATTCTGCAATTTGATTATGAGGCTGTAACGGATTGTTTTCAGGTTAATGACTATCAATTTTCTTCTCTATTAATTTCGCGAGTTATAGAGTTGTTCTGCGAAACCTATTAAGATCAGACAAGGTGATTAGTAGGGAGTTCGAATTAACCTGGGAATTTGGGGAAGGATTAGTCGGATAGATAATCTTTCCTACAAACGCTAACAATTCTTTGTGCTTATTCCGCCTGTATGTGTTTTGCCAACTGCTAGATTAGAGTTGACATGTCCTGATAGGTGAGCTCTTCAATGAACTAGGATTTAGCATTGAAGAGATAGAAGAATTGGCCTTTCCGTTCTCATAATTAAGTTGTAGAAGTTACTAGATTTAATCAAGAAAGAACAACCTGAACCCGGAGTTCCACTCGTACAATCAAACTCATCATTCATTTTACTGATTGCTTATTTCAATTCTGATTTGCATTTATTCGATTCGGATTCAAAAACAATTCACAACCCCCCTGAATTTGCAGTTTATTAGGATTTAGGATAGGACTTAGGCTTATTTATTCAAGTCCCACGGTTCGATACTTGGTTGCTTAACTTTCTATACTATAGTGACCGGGATTTTTGCAACCCGACAGACTTATTGATTTATTATTTTCTAGATTAATTGTTTAGTTTTAGTAGATCAATTACCCTGTTTGCAAAATGGCGCCGTTGCCGGGGACTTGACTTTGTCAAGTCCTTTGCCTTGGTTGTCAATTGTTTTTATTTTATTTGATTTGTTTTGTTTAACTGTGCAGGTGTTGGTGAATGCACGGTACTCGATCTCGAGGTCCACCAAGATTCAACTTAGACTTAGAGATCAACCGTACAGCTCGAAGAGCAAAGAGCACTCACCTTCGCCATGGCTAATAACGGACCAGTCAATCCCAATGCCAATGCTGAGCAGTCCACTTTGGGAAGAATTAATCGCCGCCAGCTGCTCCTAGAAGAGGACCTGTGACTCTACCTAACCTCACAGCGGAATTAACAGCAGAATGGCAGAAGTTGAAACCAAGCCATCAGACAAATGCTGTGAGAAATCATCCAGCAGGGACCTTCTCAGGCGCAGACCCGGCTGATGCACTCGACCATGTCCATCGGTTCTTAGTCCATTTGGATTCGCTGGGGATGTCTCAGGGGCTTGAGGAATATGCTCGGCTGTGCTTATTTCAGCACAGTCTATCAGGGGAAGCCTCGAAGTGGTTCCACCGTCTACCACCAGGTATCATCACTACCTGGGAGCTGCTGACAGAGAGGTTCTATGAGAAGTATATCCCCATCTCCAGGACCAGGCAGATGATAGCTGATCTGACCGCTTTCAGACAGTCCGGCAACGAGACGATCTGTGAAGCTTGGGATAGGTTCAAGGAGCTGCTCCGCCAGTGCCCGCATCACGGTCAGAACATGACATCTTTGGCCCAGGGGTTCTTCCAAGGGCTGAGAGATGAGCACAGAGCCGAGGTCAGAGCTGCATTGGGTGGTAATTTGCTGGCTAAGAGTGGAGAGGAATTTATGTCAGCCATGGAGTCCTACTGCGAGGAGCTCCGCCAGTGGAGCAACAGCGGTGGCAGGGTCTTCACAGTTGGGCAGACCTCCTCTCGGGCTCCAGATCCTATGATGGAGCAGATTGCTGCTGAGCAGGCCCATTGAGTACCACAGTGGGCAATATGGCGAAGATGCTCGAGAGGCTCACTATGGGACAGACACCGATGCAAACCGTCAAGAAGGTGTCTTCTGGTCCAAACGAGGTATGCTGTTCTCAGTGTGGAGACAGCCATGATACGAAGACTGCCCGATGGTTGCTGAGATGAGGCAGACTGAGGAGGCAATGTAATTGGTCAGTACAACAGGCAGCCTTGGATGCAGAACCAGCATCCAAACCTGAGGTACGGTAATCCAAACAACGCCCTCAACTCACAGCAGATGCAGCCTCAGAGGGCAAGTCAGGGAGCACCACCCGGTTTTGTTAGGCCCCATACAATCAGTTTAGGCCACAGCAGTCTCCAGCTCAGCCATCGTCACTGAGCTCGAATAATGCTAATTTAAAGGAGATGATGGATAAACTGATGGCTCAAGAGCAACAAACAGTGATAAATCAGAACCTGGCAGCTGGCCAGCAGAAGCTTGAGAACGCCATGGTTGAGATGCAAGGAACGATGAGTCAGTTGACTCAGTTCCTCCTACAGCAGAGACCGTCTGGCTCACTGCCTTCCCAAACAGACCCCAATCCTAAAGCTCAGTTGAAGGCAGTGACGGTCTCAGAAACCGTGGTAGTAGGATTGCTCAGATACAGAAGAGGTGGCAGCAGTTACTTTACGAAGTGGGAAGCAATTAATCAATAGAAAACAAGTGGCTGAGGATCAAGCTGATGAGGAGACCGGTCGCCCTTCTTCTAGCACTGGTGCACCATCAGGGCCCTCAGCCCCTCCTGAGGTAGTTGTTGAGGAGACCCAGGCTCCTATTTCTTCCCCTTCTATTTTGAATGCTAAAAACTCCAAGGGTAAGGCGGTTCCTAAGGACCTTCCTTTCCCTAATAGATTAAAAGAAAAAAACTTGATGATCAATTTGGGAAATTTCTGAGTGTATTTTCAAAGCTTACTATTAACATTCCTTTAATTGATGCTATCAAGCAGATGCCTAACTATGCTCGCTTTGTGAAGGATTTAATTTCTAACAAGCGAAGGTTCAAGGAAAAGGAGATTGTTCAGCTGACAGAGACGTGCTCTGCAGCTATCCAGCAGAAGCTCCCTCCGAAGTGTGGAGACCCAGGCCAGCCCATCATCCCTTGCACCATTGGAGACATGGACTGTGGGTACGGACTCTGCGACCTTGGAGCAAGCATAATTATGCCATATCGATGTTTAGGAAGCTTCATGCTGGTGAGCTTCCCATTAATTTAATTTGCAATTGGCTGATCGTTCCTCAATCAAACCTCGTGGTATGGTTGAGAACGTTGTGGTAGGTGTTGGTAACTTCTTCTTCCCTGCTGATTTTGTTATTTTGGATATGGATGAGGATGTTGAAGTACCATTAATTTTGGGTAGACCATTCCTGCGAACTGCTAAAACTGTCATTGATGTTGACAAAGGAAAAATCACCCTGAAATTTAATAATGAGGAGCTTAGTTTTGATATCACCAAATGATGAGAACGAATGCTTCTTCTCATGCTGTACTTTCTATTGATGTCGACTACACTGATGATTATGATGCATTTGTCGCTGAAAGTACTGATGACTCTTCCTTCCTGTTTGAGAATTCTGATCTGTTAGAACAGGTGTTATGCCATTCGATTGAGGATGAGGAGAGCACTGAGGTAGCTACTGTTGTCCAGCAGCTTAACCAGGGACGAACCTATTTTCGCCCTCATGCTCCTCCTGTGGAGCCACTGGACAGGCCTACTCAGAGGCTCATTCCTTCAGTAGAGAACCCCCTACTCTTGAATTAAAAACTCTCCCTTCAAATCTTAAATATGCTTTCTTGGCAGAGGGTAGCGCCCTGCCGGTTATTATTTCTTCTTCTTTGTCTGTTTCGCAGGAAAGCAGACTTCTGGAGGTATTGAGAAGGCACAAGGGAGCGTTGGGGTGGTCAGTGGCAGACATAAAAGGGATCAGTCCAGGGTTCTGCACTCATCGGATCTACATGGAAGACAGTATCAAACCAGTGAGGCAACCCCAAAGGAGATTGAATCCCAACCTGAAGGAAGTAGTGAAGGCTGAGGTTTTAAAGCTGCTGGATGCGGGCATCATCTACCCCATCTCTGACAGCCGCTGGGTCTCTCCTGTGCAAGTCGTTCCCAAGAAGGGAGGAATTGTGGCGGTGCCCAATGATAAGGGAGAGCTGGTGCCTCAAAGACAGACCACTGGCTGGAGGATGTGCATAGACTACAGGCGGTTGAACGAGGCCACGAGAAAGGATCATTTCCCGCTGCCGTTCATCGATCAGATGTTGGAGCGACTGGCTGGGCAGGAGTACTACTGTTTCCTTGATGGATACAGGTTACTTCCAGATCCCATCGCGCCAGAGGATCAAGAGAAGACCACCTTCACCTGCCCTTATGGCACGTTTGCCTATAGGAGGATGCCATTTGGTCTCTGCAACGCACCAGCCACCTTCCAGCGGTGCATGATGGCCATTTTCAGCGAATTCATTGAGAAAAGCATAGAAGTCTTCATGGACGACTTCTCTGTATGGCCAGAATTTTGATGTGTGTCTGGATCAGCTGGATCAGATATGAGCAGATGTGAGGAGACCCACCTGGTTTTAATTGGGAGAAGTGCCATTTTATGGTGCATGAGGGTATAGTGCTTGGGCACAGGGTCTCCAAAGATGGCATCCAGGTGGACAAGGCAAAAGTGGAAGTCATTGAGGGGCCCCCCCTCCCACTTCAGTCAGAGGAGTCAGATCTTTTCTGGGTCATGCGGGGTTCTATCGAAGGTTCATCCAGGACTTTTCAAAAATCGCGAAGCCCTTGTCTGATCTCCTGCAGAAGGATGTAAAATTTCATTTTTCAGAAGAATGCTTGAAGGCTTTTCAGACCATCAAGGATAAACTCATCTCTGCCCCCATTGTGGTTCCCCCTGACTGGACCCTTCCTTTTGAGGTAATGACTGATGCTAGCGACTTCGCTGTAGGTGCTGCTCTCTGTCAAAGGAAGGATAAGATTTTGAGGGTCATCACATATGCCAGTAAAACTCTGACGGAGCCTCAAAAGAATTAACTACCACTGAGAAGGAACTACTTGCTGTGGTGTTCGCTCTGGACAAGTTCAGACCTTATCTGCTGGGGAGTAAGGTAATTGCCCACACCGACCACTCCGCCTTGAAATATTTGTTTCAAAAGAATGATTCCAAGCCCAGACTATTGAGATGGATCCTGCTTCTCCAAGAGTTTGACTTGGAAGTGGTTGATAAACAAGGGAAGCAGAATGGGGTTGCAGACCATTTATCAAGGCTTGAGACTCCAGATGACGGGGTCCCCATAAATGAGTTCTTTCCCGACGAAACGGTCTTTGTAATTGGGAAAGTCAAAGAGCCATGGTACGCTGACTTGGCTAACTATCTTGCCTCTGGGTTGGTTCCCCATGATCTAAGCTACAACCAGAGGAAGAAGTTTCTGTCTGAGACCCGTCATTATGTTTGGGAGGACCCCTATCTCTTCAGAGTATGTGCCGATGGTCTAATCAGAAGATGCCTCCCTGATGAAGAGGTGAACAGTGTGATAGAGTTCTGCCATTCTCGAGAGGCAGGTGGTCACCACGGTCCTACTAGGACTGCTGCTAAAGTTTTAGAGTGTGGTTTTTACTGGCCCACTCTACACAAGGATGTCCACCGCCTTCTGTACTCACTGTGATAACTGCCAGAGAATGGGAACACTTCAAGAAGGCATGAGATGCCGCAGAAGGGAATCCTAGAAGTGGAATTATTTGATGTCTGGGGTATTGACTTCACCGGCCCATTTCCCTCTTCTCACGGAAACCACTACATCCTTGTTGCTGTAGATTATGTTTCCAAATGGGTCGAAGCAATCCCCTGCCCTTCTGCTGATGCTAAAACTGTGGTAAAATTCTTGAAGAAGAACATCTTTACCAGATTCGGTGTGCCAAGAGCTATCATCAGTGACGGAGGTTCTCATTTCTGCAACAAAGCTTTTAATTCGCTGATGACTAAGTACGGGGTGACTCATAAGGTAGCTTTGCCTTATCACCCCCAAACTAATGGGCAAGCAGAAGTGAGCAACCGAGAGCTCAAATGGATTCTTCAGAAGACAGTCAATTCCTCCAGGAAGGATTGGTCTGTCAAGCTTGATGATGCTCTATGGGCCTATAGAACCGCATTTAAAACTCCCATTGGGATGTCCCCCTTCAAGCTGGTATACGGGAAGGCTTGTCATCTCCCAGTTGAGCTAGAGCACAGAGCCTATTGGGCTTTAAAGGCTCTTAATTTTGATTTACATGACGCTGGAGAGAAGAGGCGATTTCAGCTTTCTGAGTTGGAGGAACTGAGGGACCAGGCGTACGAAAGCTCTAAGATCTACAAAGAGCGCACCAAAAAGATCCACGACCGGATGATTCAAAAGAGAGACTTCAAAGTGGGGGATCTGGTGCTGCTCTTTAACTCTAGACTACGTCTCTTCCCTGGGAAGCTAAAATCACACTGGGCAGGCCCCTTCAGAGTTGTAGGAGTTACATCGTATGGAGCATACGAGCTGGAAAATAAGGCTGGAGAAACATTTAAGGTAAATGGTGCTCGATTAAAAAGCTATCTTGGTACTGATCATAATCTTTTTCCCTTGCAGGCAATATTCTTTGTGGAGAGTGAACCCAAGCCTACATTGAAGAGGACCTCCCAAGAGACGGGTTCAAACATGAAAAAGAAACTCTCTTGGCGAATGCGGAAAGGATTGAGCAGGCTGAAGGAATTCACTGTAGGCTGTGGTGGAGTTGCTCATCACACCTCTTCTGATTGATCAAGCAGAATTGTCTAGCTAAAGACATTAAAGAAGAGCAGCTGACTGGGAGGCAACCCAGTGTTTTCGGTACTTAATCTTGTGTTTTTATGTTGTTTTTAGTTTTGCTTTAGGATAATGTCTTTGCTGCAGTGAATTGAGCTCAAAAAGAAACAAAGAGGTGCATTTTTGGGGATGTCCGAACTTCAGTCCGAACATTGAAGTTCGGACTCAGTTCGAGAGATAGAGACCTGCGCAAACCAGTATGTCCGAACTTCAGTCCGAAGATTGAAGTTCGGACTCAGTTCGAGAGTCCGAGGGCTGTGCAAGAGGCTATGTCCGAACTTCAGTCCGGACATTGAAGTTCGGACTCAACACGGGAAATCTAGCGGAAGGCAAACACGGGATGTCCGAACTTCGGTCCGAACATCGAAGTTCGGACACAATACGAAGCTTATCTCAGGTATGCACGTCCGAACTTCTGTCCGAACATCGAAGTTCGGACAGATCGAAAATTTCTGAACGTAAGTAAGGGGCGCGGACTTAAACCTCAAAACTTCATCCCCTACCTCGCGACGCCTCAACACCACCATATAACCCTCTTCTCCAATCTCCCATATCTCCCTCAAAACTCCATCAAATCCCTCATTCTTACTACCAATCTCTTCGTTTTTGAATCCTCTACACTCCTAGCACTCGAAATCCACCAGAAATATCTCGAATCTGCCCGATTTTAAAGCACACCTGTTCGAACCCTAACTACCGAATTGGGGGTTGTTGAGTTCGATTTGTGCAGATTTTGGCTGTTATTTCTACTTCTAAACATTCATTCAACTCCAACAAGGTAATTCCTCTACTTTTCTACCTCTTTTAATGTGTTTCGACAAGATTTGGAATTGAGGTATAAAAAAAAATGAGACTATGCTGGTTATTATTGCGATTTCTGAGCTTCATTTGCGTATTGTGGGTTTATTATCCGATTTGCTGTAAGTTGCTGGATGGAGATGTGTTAAACTGCCCAACTATGATTTCAATATGCATATTTGAGTGTGTAATCGTATCTTGCATGGCTGAAAAAATAAGTGATTGAGATTAAGCTGAACTGTTGGAACAAGGTACCCTTTTTGACGGGTTAGATGTGATTAGAACTACCTCTTTGTGTGGAAATGAGCAGTTGAGTTTGGTTTTGAGATTGCGGTTGGATTTGCAACTGACTGAGACTTGGTTGGTGCTTGCTTTGTTGGTACTGAACACCTTTTAACAGGAATCTGATTATATCAATTAAGTCTCTTCTGGTCGTTGCCTGTTAGTGCTAAATATACTGAAATTGGAAGATTGCTTGAACCGTGTTGTGGAGATTGATGAATTTTTAGGGGACACTCTGTCAAATTTTGGATAAATTCAGTGCATGTTAGACTATTCCATTGCTTTCCTTTATTTGACATTGTCACCCTTGTTGAGCAGATGCTGAGCCGAATCACAGGCCGAGGTAAAAGGGCTGCAAGAGCTGGTGCAAGCTCCAGCCGTCGAGGTCTGGAGCCGGAATTCAGAAATGATGAAGCCCGGGTGTGGTTTGAGAAGGAGGTAGACATAATTGCTGAGCGCGTGTGGTGCGAACTGGAGCAGCAGCTGGGTTTGAGGCTTTATTGACCCATTTGGCTGGGGCAAGATCTTGGACATGGGAGGCCCCTACTCTGAGAGGATTGTGCGCTTGTTCTATGCCAATGCGATCTACCAGCATGGTCAGATCACGTCCCTTGTAGATGGAGACAGAGTACAGTCTCCACGATGGAGATTGCTCAATATATGGAGATTCCTTATCCTGCCCCAGACCGCCCTGAGCACCTCAACCCTGTTGATTTCAAGAACGCAGCTATCCACCACTACACCCCCTCTTATGGTTCAGGGGCCTCGACGACGCAGGGGGATGACCCATCAAAGCAGGTCGTCCCTGCTGATGCGCTTCAGAGCCCGCAGGAGAGAGTTCTCGCACTACTGGCTGCAAACATTGTCCCACGTCAGAGCTCCGACCTCAACCAAACAGACTTTCTACTTCTTCAGGCGGTGCTGAATCCGTCGTTTGCTGGGGGCTGTTGAGGTTACATATTTGCCTTGGGTCATCCTCGAGCACATGCAGCATATCCTGGAGCACAGGATCGCCACAAGTTAGGCTACCCAGTTATGCTCTGCCACATCCTTAGAGGCAGATGGTTACCATTCCGTCTGCGGGACTGCACGCTGCGCGGTCCCCTATTGATGTGGGAGCTCTCAAGAAGATGTGGTTTGAACTGAGAGATGGGGTGTGGAGGAAGAAGGCAGCAGCGCGACCGCAGAAGCGCCAGAGAGAGGCCGGTGAGGGACCATCAGAGCCCGCCCATGCTGCTACACCTGATGAGGAGGAGGCCTATCTTGCACTGCCGGCCCCTGGGAGCGAGTACGTCACTCGCTATGAGTTTGCTCAGCTGGAGTCTCGTTTCGAGGACATGGATCGGCGCTATCAGGCGGAGATCGAGACTCTGCAGCAGCAGGCCCGTCGCTCTCAGGAAGACTATCAGGCTCTGCTCGATCAGTTCCAGCAGTGGCAGGCGTACTATCCGCCTCCACAGTGATTAGGATGCTGCTTGCTGTTTTTGTTTAGAAGCCATTCTTGGACTTCTTTCTGGATTTGTTTTAGTTGTTGAACTGATTACTTTTATTTCGATTGGGTTGTAATTTTTCTTTTGATTTTTGTTTATTTGAATCTTAACTCTGAATATTGGCTGTCACTAATCGATGCTTCTAGCACACTTTTATGTTTTGTTTGAATGTGTGCAAGTGTACCTTATTGGGCTGACTCCATGCCGGACCCTAGCTTCAAGCGAGTGTGAGGAAACATTCTCCCCTGCGAGGACACTAAGTGTGAGGAAGAATCACTTCCTCAAAGCATCACAAAAGAAATCAGGGGAGTTTTTAGTTTCTTTTTCTTTTTGGTTACTGTTCGGCCTGTGCTTTAAATTGTGAATAACTTTGTCACTGTTCAATTCACCCTTGTGAGTCTGACACATTTAGTCCGATCTCCTTCTTGTGATTAATTTCTGAACAATGCGGACATTGCTCTTCATTAAGTGTGAGGAAGGGGGAGATCTTTCTGAATGTGTCAGTCATTTTTCCTTACCTAATTTTTGTTTGGTTTTGGGCTATGTGGGGGTAATTCCCTTAGAGTGCTTCTTAGTGTTGAATACTTGGGTGGATCTTTAGTTGTGGAGTTGAGTCCGGTACTGACCTTTAGAGTTGGTTTGCTCAAAAATTGTGTGCTCTCTTATCATATTTTCAAATGGCTGAATTTTGTTAAATATCTGTGAACAAGTTGGTTGTGAAGTTAGAACTGGTTTAACTTGGAACCCTGGGAATGATGAGAATGTCTGGAATGAAGGATAAAGGCAAGGTACTCCTCTGATCTAAGTTTCTTTTTCTGAACCAAAAACAGGCCTCTTCCATCCGGTTATTAAGTCCTAGGGGTGTTTCATCACCCATTTACCTAAGGTCGTCTGATCTGGGATAAAAGACCCAATACCGTTACAAGGATGGAGAGAAAAGTCTGGGGGATGAATTATGTGCGAAAAATTGATATATATGCAAGAAAACAAAGGAAGTTCTTTAAAGTCTTATGTTTATGATAATTCCTTAAAATTAGATCATGAGTACGTGGTGTTGAAAGGTTCTGCGGAATATGGCATAACTTCACACCCCTTGTCATCCACGGGTTTGAGAAGAGAAAAGGTTGGAAGGTTCTGGGTTACTCTACGTTTTGACTTCATGATTTAGCTTCTTCATAGTCTTTTGTTTTAAAAAGCGTACTTCATTGTTTGAGAGACATGCAGTTAAGAGCAGATCGATTCTTGGGTGATTATTGTGTCTTAAGCTCCTTATTTTATGCAATCCCAAGGTTTGACCCTGAGGCATTCTGAGACATTTTACTCCTGCTTTGCTTGAGGACAAGCAAAGGTTAAGTGTGAGGAGGTTTGATGAGTGTGAAATATGAATGGTTCTAATGGTCTTTAATGTCTATTTGTATACGCGAATTGATACTATTCCACACTTATCTTGCGTTTTTCTGTGGTTTGTTGTTTGTTAAGGCTTGATACACTTTTTCTATGTTAAATGCAGAGAAAAGCCAAGGAAACACTAGATTAACTCACAAGGGAGGTAATGCAACAAACGGGGGTCGAATCGGAGTCAAAATGAAGAAGTTAGAGGATTTTTAAGGTGTGTCCGAGCTTGTGTCCGAACTTCCAAGTTCGGACGCAAGTCGAGAGTTTGTATGCTGCGCCTGATGGGATGTCCGAACTTCGGTCCGAACATCGAAGTTCGGACATAGTTGAGAAAAGCCGGAGGTCTGAAGTACGGAGCATGTCCGAACTTGTGTCCGAACATCAAAGTTCGGACACAGGTCGAAACTTTCTGAATTGAATCGCTCAAAGCATTGTGTCCGAACTTTGAAGTTCGGACCAATGTTCGGACGGCACGAAAATTACAGCACAAACTCGGCGTTTTGAAGGGAAAAAGAGAGAGAAAGGTCTATTTAAATGACCTAATCAGAGGGAGAAGGCATTCACGCATCATCGATCATTACAACACTCCCTTCCACACTGATAAACGAGGTTCTCTCCAATCATCCACGCCAATTGCATCGGTTCGCCTTCATCCACATTCACCAATCATTCCATCATCGTTCTGGAGGAGCATCGACAGAGGGAAGTGCGACTATCATCTTCAACCTTGCACCTGCATCCACCGATTCTGGATAGTCAATCAACAAAAGGGTTTTTCTACCTTTAGATAGTTTCTATGTTGATTGTATTTATCTTTTCATTGGCAATGTCTGGCTAGTAGGGATTTAACTCTGGGGTAGGGTTGTTCAAGATGGATTCAATGTAGTTAAGAATTCTGCAATTTGATTATGAGGCTGTAACGGATTGTTTTCAGGTTAATGACTATCAATTTTCTTCTCTATTAATTTCGCGAGTTATAGAGTTGTTCTGCGAAACCTATTAAGATCAGACAAGGTGATTAGTAGGGAGTTCGAGTTAACCTGGGAATTTGGGGAAGGATTAGTCGGATAGATAATCTTTCCTACAAACGCTAACAATTCTTTGTGCTTATTCCGCCTGTATGTGTTTTGCCAACTGCTAGATTAGAGTTGACATGTCCTGATAGGTGAGCTCTTCAATGAACTAGGATTTAGCATTGAAGAGATAGGAAGAATTGGCCTTTCCGTTCTCATAATTAAGTTGTAGAAGTTACTAGATTTAATCAAGAAAGAACAACCTGAACCCGGAGTTCCACTCGTACAATCAAACTCATCATTCATTTTACTGATTGCTTATTTCAATTCTGATTTGCATTTATTCGATTCGGATTCAAAAACAATTCACAACCCCCCTGAATTTGTAGTTTTATTAGGATTTAGGATAGGACTTAGGCTTATTTATTCAAGTCCCACAGTTCGATACTTGGTTGCTTAACTTTCTATACTATAGTGACCGGGATTTTTGCAACCCGACATACTTATTGATTTATTATTTTCTAGATTAATTGTTTAGTTTTAGTAGATCAATTACCCTGTTTGCATGAGTATAAGTTAAGAGAATTAAGGAAGAGGATTAAGGAGACTTAAGAAATAAGGAATATATGAGGTATGAGTCGATATGAGACTATGTGCGAGATAAGAATAAGATAACACTATGGGATACTGTTCGATATGAATATAAGGAAGAAGATAGTAATGCTATAAGATATAAGATGGTGAGAATTGGTATGAGACGGTTATAGAACTTAGTAGGAATTTAAGTCTTGAGGTAATTACTAAGAGATGAATCGGGAATGTTTGATGGACTGAGTCCACACTTTGGAGATGTATTGATTATGATTAGAAGAACTAAAAAGATAGAAAATTGGACATAAGTGAATTATTTGGATGTTTGAAAAGGACGAAAGAGGTGGAACTTGATTTTCTAGGGATCAAGGGAAACCGAACACAAATTGGGGTGGATGGATAGTTCTACACTGATGCTGATCACATCAGGGTTGGATGATTCATGAAACTCCTACCAGTGGTCACAATTAAATCACGCTAAGGATAGAGGCATTAGGATAAAATGAAATTGGAGTTGATTGTATTTTTAATTAGAGGAATTATTCCTCACATGACCTCGTAAAAAGGATTACCTTTTACTGAGTCTCGCCCATGAAATCGAGGACGCAAGAGCCTTTGTCTTCGGACCGGTGACATGGGGAGAGCAGAGTTTTGTATTCTGGCCCATGGTGACGAGGACGAACGAGCCATTGTCTACGGACCGGTGACATGGGAGAATACATTGGAAATTATGTGAATGTTTTAATCATCAAAAGGAACAAAGGGAATTTTGAGTGCTATACATGCTTAAGCATGTTGTGTGATATTTGAGTATAAGCATATGGCGGATCTAATGATTCAATGAGTTTAAGTATACATAAGTATGATCTATATGATCTATGGAATGAGTTAAGACATGTATTCTAATAAGATAAGATGCATGGGAACTTTGGGGACAAAGTTCTTTTAAGGGGGGTAGATTGAAATACCCCAAACCTAAGTATGCTAAGTAAACATCAAATTATGATGTAGTAAGGCCAAGATATGCCTTAGAAAGATTGGTAGACAATTTAAACCAAGGAAAACACAAGAAAACGCCTTAAGGGCAATTTAGGCAAAAATGTGCTCTAAGCTTGGAGTGACTTTGATTAGGCCACCCAAAATACATTAATAAGACTTATTAACATGCTAATGGATTGTTTAAATCAATTACCAAAGGAAAACCAAGCTCAAAAACAAGCTTAAACCAAATGTGCTTTAAGACTCCTTTTAAGCACTTTTTGAGAAATTGTTTAGAAATGAGTTTTGAGTGGCTAAATGCCCATGATTACATCCTAATCAACATGTGTGCTAATTATTATCACATTAGGAAGTCTAAATCAATGGGAAACCAAAAAATTTCACAAATATGTGCACTAATTAGTGAATTGTCAAATAGTGACTAGTTTAAGTTTTAGTCAACATAAGTCAATTAGTGGTCAACAAAGACCATAAATATCTTGATTATAAGGGGGTGGCCGGTTTTTGATGTGGGGGGAGTCACCAAATGACTAAGCAAATAAAGGAAAGAAGAAGAAAAGAGAGAATAGTACTATTGCTTTAAAAGACAAAAATCTTTACTTTAGCTTACCTCTCTCCTCTCTTCTTCATTTCTCTTTTTATACCACGGTTTTCTTCACCTTCTTCATCCTCTCAACCGTTCCAAGCAGCTCCATTCTGCTCCATCTTCAAATGTCCATAACTGCTCATTTTAGCTCCAAATCAAAAAACAAACACATATATCTCTTAGTTAGCTCTAGCTTTCTATCTTTACAAAATTGGAAAAAGCTTCATTTGGAGCCATGGGAAATCTCCATTGAAGGGGGAAAATAAGCTTGGAGGGTGCAATAGTTTCTCCATTCTCTTAAGGTAAAGAATATGTAGAAAAACTAGGTTCCACCATCTTCTCCATTACCAAAAATTTATACTCACGGGCTTCATTTTTATGCCTGGTTCTAGCTTGTTTTCTATTCTCCAAGGGCTAGAGGAGGTCCTTCTTGATTCATATCAAGCCTACCTTAAGACTTCAAGGTAAAATATTCATTTTAAGACCTTAAAACACATTTTTAACCTAAGATTGGATTCCATGAGTTTAGGCATGATTCTTAGTACTCATTAGATTATTTGAATGTGGATTAGAACATTGGCAAGAGGATTAAAGTCCTTGGCCGAGATTCATTCAAGAAAATCCCTAAGGAGGAAGTTAAGAGGAGCTTGAGAAACAAGGTAAATTGCTTACCTAATGGTGGTTTAAGGTTTTAAGGGATGAGATTTAGATAAGTACTAATGTGGCTTAAAGCTTACATTATGTAATGGGTTATATAACCTAAGAAAAAGAACTTAAACCAGCTTATGAACTTGTGACTAAGGAGCCAATGGGAATGAGTTAATAAGATAAGTTTAAGATGGATTTTAAGAGCATTATAACTACTATGAGATTGATGAGTGTATTTGTAGGTTGAAAGCTTTTATATGTGGGAAATTTAGTGTTTAAATTCATGTCATTTAAGGGCCTAAGAGCCATGTCATTTAAGGGCCTAAGAGCCATGTCATTTAAGAGCCTTAGTGCTATGCAATTTAAGATTATTGCACTATATTGAGTTATTATGAATGAGTTGATTTGGATGAGAAAATATGATGAGAAAGGACTTGATGCATGTGAGATGGTTGAATGGGGAAACAATGCATTTGGGCATGATAATATACTAGGGAAACTATGGCGAAATTTGAGTAGGAAACTAAGTGTTTAAGGTGTTCTAAGGAGATTTTTGACTAAGGATGTTCTAGTGATCACTAGGGTTATTTTGGTGAAAATGGATAAAACCATGGAGTTCTTGAGTACTAGGAAGACCTAGGAATTTATAAGAGGGACTAGGGGTTATAATGGTGAGTTTTATGCACCAAAACCATGGTTAGGAAGCTAGGAAACTTGTACAAAGTTTGAGGAAAAAAAAGGTATAATGACTTATAAGGATGTAAGCATGTGCTAGATTATATATGGCTTTGAGAAGTTTGAGTAAAGCAAATGGGTGTGCAAAATGATGCTTGACGAGTAGTTAAGATGGTGGTGAAGAGAAACATAATGATTAGTTTAGGTCTTAGGCAAAGTCACTAGAGGGAAGTGTAAGGAAGCAAGTGTTAAGTGTAGAATTTTTGTAAGAAATTGAAGTGTCAAGTTTGGGGATTTTTGAGGTAGGTTTAGTGCATGTTTTAAGGTGTTTAAACATGTAGGAAACATGTGAAAGATTGTGGAATGAGTAGGAAAAGATTGGGGTGAATTTGGAGTTCAAAATGAGGAGAAAAGCACTTTGGAAAATAGGTTCTGCTGTGGACCGCCCCTAGGGACCGCCCCTGTGGGGAGGTCCAGCCAAATCGAGCAGGAAATTAGCTTCTGGTTGGGACCGCCCCTGGGGACCGCCCCAGAGGGGCGGTCCAGTGAGAGCAGAGGAAAGAGAAAAAAATTTGTTTTGGCTTCTAATGATGGGGGTTTGAATGGTAATGGTTTTAGATGATGTATAAAGCCTGTTGGTGACTTGTAAAGGCCTAAGAGGTGTAAAACAAGTGTTACGAATTCCTAGTAAGAATTGAGAAAGTAGCTAAGGAGGTTTTAGTGGATGTTTAAAGGTGAGTTTAAGTGCCTAATGGTATTAGGACACATGGGGGAACTTGTGGAGAAGTTTGGAGTCAAATGGGAATCTAAAAAACAAAGGTCTGGAGCAGACCGACCTTGGGGACCGGACCTGCAAGGTCGGTCGAGCCCAGTTTACACTACCGGAAAGAGTCTCTGGAATGGACCAACCTTGGGGACCGGACTTACAAGGTCGGTCATGTCTAAAATTTTGTACGGGAAAAACTCTCGGAAATGGACCGACCTTGGGGACCGGACTTGCAAGGTTGGTCGGGGGGGTAAAATTTTCACACGGCCAATAAGTTCTGGAATGGACCGACCTTGGTAAGGTCGGTTGGTAGGGTCGGTCGACCTTAAGTTGTAAAAGTAAAAAAGAAAGAAACCCTAAGAAAGTTTAGAGGTATTAGTGGTACCCCATTAAGAGGGCAATGATGAGAGAGGTATAAAGACCTAAGGATTAAGTTAGTATAAATTTAAAGTTTAAGGTTAAGTTGTAAGAATAAGTTGTAAAATTAAGAGGTCTTAGGTGGGGGAAACATTATGGGTGAGTAAGTTAATTAAGTTGAATTAAGTGAAGTGATTAAAACAACTTAAAACTGAATCAATGTATTAGGACTTGAGAGTTTTTGGACTCCGGAGGGAGAGCACAAACGACCAACGGTGAACGGTACAGTTCTTCTTGTGACCTGGTTGCTAACGAGGTGTCCCTCGGCTTGTGTGCTATTTGTTTTTGTGTGCTCACTAAACAAGATAAAGCATGCAACCGGAACATTATGTTTATTGTATTGTTGTGTGATGTTTGAAAACTAACACAACTTACCGTGAGAACCTACTAACTAACGTTTAGTAAGGAATTGTGTGAGACTAAGGAACACTCCCTAATATTAGTTTGTTAATAACCGAAAGAGGTAAACAAACAAACGTCGCATTGAGACTACTACTAACTTTAACTTTGGGGGGAGTGAGGAATCCGGAATGGTACCGGCACATGTGTATTGGGGGAGGTCGGTATCCTTACCAGATACCGACTTCCAAATATGACTAGTCTTCAGACTCGTCGCCTAGTGTCGACATATAGACTCGACCTCCGGGACTACTTGTTTTAGGAGGGAGGCATACTAAGATGGCGTGGGGGGATCTAGCCTACATCCCAACAATTTAAGAATGTTGTTTATGCCGGTAAGTGACCTGCTGCTGGCTAGGGTTAACGAAGCCCTACGAAAATAAACAACGAACTAAGGGCTAACCAGTTCTAATGAGAGAATGGTTGGCAAATATAAGATAAGGTTGAGATAAGCTACTTCCATTCCTTTTTAAGGATGGTTTGTATTATAAGACTGAGATAAGCTACTTCATTCCTTTTCAAAGGATGGTTGTTTTCTAAGACTAAGATAAGACTAAGATCGAGGTAAGATAAGGATGGACCAAGATTAAGAGGAAACGTAATTTAAGGAGTGAAATAATTGACTCACTAATTAAGGGAACACATTTAAGTCGTTCATTGTGTTTGAACTTTGATTGTTCATAATTGGTTTGTGTTTATTGCACCTTCTATTATGTTGTGCATCTAATCAACCTCCATGCTATCGACAATTAGTCGTCGTAGCCACGTTAGCTTGGGGGCCATGAGAGGATCGTACCAGCATTCGTGCTGACCCCTTTGGGGGCTGTTTTTACTACACAGGTGAACGTCAAAAGGCGGCCGTCATGAGAGTAAGATGGGGTACAAGCGTTACGGGTTAAGTGTGGCCTACGAGTTGTGCATGTACACTCGTATGGCATTTTGAGTTAGTAAGATGTATAGGATGTGAGGGGATTGTAAGAAGGATATGTATTGGTTAAGATTGGTATGTACTAACGTTCGGTATATTCTGTAGTCAGACCGTGGCAAGGTCCTGGAATGTATTTGAATCCGCTGCAGAGTTTTATATATGGTGATAAGTTTGTGATAACCACGATTGGATCAAGATGGGGTGTTACAGTTAGGATTCCCCGATGTGTATTGGATATCTATATACCTGATCCGCCCTCCGCGCCCCTGTTCTAAGATACAGAAAAGAACGCCAGAGAGATGACAAGCTTTCTCTTACTCGGGAAAACCCGATCTGGCAGTTACTTAGCATTGTGCAAAACGAGAAAACACCTTGTTATGCAACATTCTTTCAAGACTTGAAGTCCTAATTGGAGCGCAACGTTGAAATCGCACTACCAGTGGAATCCTACCAATGAGAGAATAATAATTACCGGCAACTTGGGTTGACATGCTTTGAAATACCCCAAACCTTAGTATATTGTTTAAACATTTAAATATGGTATATTAAGACTAAAAAGAGTCTTAGAAACATTAGTAAACAATTTAAACCATAGAAAACACAAATAAATGCCTTAAAGTCAATTAGGGCTAAAATGTGCTCTAAGCTTGGGATAAGCTTGGTTAAGACCTAGTGAGCTTACCAAGACCTTATTTATATACTAATGAACATATTAAACCAATTACCAAAGAAAACCAAGCTTGAAAACAAGTTAAAACACAAAATGTGCTTTAAGGAGTCTTAAAGCACATTTTTGAAAAATTGTCTTGTAAATGAGCTTTGAATGGCTAAATGTCCATCATTACTATTTAATTAATATGTGTACTACTTAGTATCACATTTGGAAGTCTATGTCAATGGGAAATCAAAAATTTCACATCTATGTGCCTTGTTTTTATGAATAGTAACAAAATAAGCTAGTTTGTAACATATGTTTATATAAGTAATTAAATTGGCCAACAAAGACTAAAATTCCCTTAGTAACATTAAGGGGGCCGGTTTTATGGTACTGAGTCACCACTCATGTTAGTTTATTAAGTAAACAAATGATGACTAATGGTTACTATTTACTTTAACATATAAATATCTTCAAAAAGCAAAACCAATCTTCATTCTCTCATTTCTCTTCATTTCCCACGTCTTCTACCTTCCTCCTGCTCTCTTCTTGGTTTTGCTACAGCAACACCACCACCACCATCATTCTCCATCTTTGATCACTTGTATCTCCTAGCTCACTTTGCCAAATTAATTCTAAGACCACCATTCTCTTCCTCTCATCAAGCTCTTCAATTCTATCCTTTCAAAATTCCAAGAGCTCCATTTCGGTGCCAAGAGGAATCTCCATGGGAGGAGCTTGAGCTATCTTTTCACATATTATTGTTCTCCTTTGCTTCAAGGTAAGGAAACTCAAGAAAAAAATGATGTTTCCCTTATGTTTTTTGTGTTGTCCGAAAATCACCCTTAATGGTGTCCTTATGTTGCCTTGTTCTAGCTTCATTCCAACCTTTCATGGACTAGGTGGAGTCCTCTCTTGATATATATTCAAACTCTCTTCAAGTTCTAAGGTAAAACAGCTATCTTAATGTTTTTTTAAAATAATGTATAATCTAGGGTTTACAATGAGTTTAAGCTTGAATGCTCATTACCTTGCTTGTATATTATTTAGAAGTTGACAAACAATCAAAAGCCTTGCCGATTTAGTCAAGGAAACAAGAAAGAAGTTGCGAGGAAAAGAGGTAAATGTGCTAACCTAATGTGGTTTAAAGTCTTAGGAGAAATGAGCTTATATTGCTTATTAAAATGATCTAAGGAGCCAATGGTGAATGACTTAGTAAAATGTTCTCAAAGGCATAGTAAAAGGCATATGTATTGTTGAGTGTATTTGCAGGTCAAAGGCAAAATATTGTGGAAATTCAGTGTTTATGATTTATGCATCTTAAGGGCCTAAGAGCCATGTTATTTAAGGGCCTAAGTGCCAAGCAATTTAAATTATGCACTATATTGTGATGTAGTGCTAAATGAGTGAAGTTTTGTGTATAAGAATGTTCTTGATGGATTTTAGTGTTCTTGATTGTTTAATGGTGAAAACAATGTGTTTTGGCTTAGCAATGTTCTAGGAGAGTTCATGTCAAAATTTAGGTAATAAACAAGAAGTTCTAAGGGTTTAAAATGAGTTTGGTAAGTTAGGAAATGTTTAGAATGGATAAGTGTTCAACTAGTGAAAGGAACATGCATTATGGTGTTTTAGGTGTAAAAGGGCTTAAGCATTATTCTAGAGGATTTAGAATGCAAAAGAATGTTTTGGGACACTTCAAGATCCTGGTGAGATTGTGTAGGACTTGTGCAATGTTGGTGAATAAGAAGAAGTGATGTGTTGCATGGAGGGGCTATAAGCTTGTAGAGTTATCCAAGGAGTTGGTTAGGAAGGAAGATGCTTAGGAGATGATGTTGTAGTGGTGAGAAAACATTTTGGAGTTGTGTTGAGACTTATGCAAACTTTGGTAAAACAGGAGAAAGTATGAACTTGTAAAGGCATTTCAAGAATGACATAAGGAATGGTTTGTAAGAAAAGATGCTTGGGAGATGATGTTAAAAGGTGAGGAAATATCTTGGTATAATGGTTACAATAGGCATGAAACACCACTTGGAACCAAAGGATAGAACATAATAGGTGTTAGGGATTTTGGTAAGAATTGAGTAAGTGTTTGAGGCTATGAAAATGAGTGTTTTGGCACGTCCGAACTTCCGTCCGGACATGGACGTTCGGAATGCCCTGTTGTGTTAGAATTTTCTGAGTTTCGGCCAGTGTCCGGACTTCTGCCCGACCATGGATGTTCGGACACACCCGTCTCTTTCTCAGATTTATCCTCGACTTGGTCCGAACTTCGGGAAACTCGGACACAAGTTCGGACGCTTGAAATTTCCTTTGATTTTCTCTCGACCAATGTCCGAACTTTGGAAACTCGGACACAAGTTCGGACATGCGTCTGGCTTCACCCTTTGAGCCTCGACTTGCGTCCGAACTTTGGAAACTCGGACACAAGTTCGGACATGCCACTATTTGGCCAAAAATTTGTTTAAGGTTAGGAAAAGTTGTCTAAAAATGGTGATTAGTTAGTAATGATGATATGAGGTTATTTAAGACATGTTAGGAGGGTTATAATGACAATTAAAATGGTGAAAAGTAATAACAAGTGTAAAAAGAAAATAAACTAGATATGTGGAGTAATAAATAACAACGGACTAGTACGTTAATTAACCGACGTACTAAATGTGTATAGGATTTTCGAAGGTGGAGGAAACCAGTCGAAGCAAGGACCAAGGTATGGTTTTCTTGCAGTCTGTTGCCTACCGGTTTACACCGGCTTGTGTGTTGTTTGTTTTTCTATGTGTTTATGACGTTATAAGACTTAATCATGAAATGAGTTTACAGTTGTTCATATTATTGTGATGTTATGATGTGACTCATTTCCCTTTTGTGTGTCTAACATGACTTACCACTTGTTGTGAATTGTTGTTAAGTTCCACTGTTGAACTTCTAACAAGTGCTAACTGGAGAGTGAGGAATCCGGTCGTCCGGTCATGCATGTAAGTTAAAGAGTAGATATCTGTATCAGATTCGACTCTTATGTTGTTAAGATTGTTCTCCTTCATTTGGCGTTCGATCTCCCGCTAGCTTCCTCCAAAGCTTACCTATTCTGACTTATGATCGGTTTAGTGGGAACATGTGTTTGTGTGGTGTGTTCGGGTCACAATATCCGAACCATCTGTGACTTAAGTTACTCGTTCGAATAACAGAACGGTAATGAGTGTGTGTAACAAGCTTAACATGAGAGTGAACCATTCTCTAGGCTTCTTATGTTGTTTAACCTTCTTGGTTTGTTATTGTGGAAAGAGTATCCACTGTGTATGTGATGTTGTGGTATGCAAAAATGTTGCTATGCCATATGTTATGTTATGTTTAAATGAATGCCATGTCATCATGACAATTAGTTGCGCGTATCCCGGTAGCCGATGGGCTGCGCGTTAACCATACCAGCCAAGGGTTGCTGACCCCCTCGGGGGCTCCATATTTTTACTGCAGGATGAGGATCGAGGAAGCGGAATGGCTGTAGATTCTAGGCTGCAGATTTACTTTTGGTTATTTTGGATGTTGGGCCCGGGATGCGCCTGTGCTCCCGTGGCGTTTATATTTTAGTACCGTTTGTGTTGCAGTTGACAGTGGAGATCATGTAAACGGTATACAGTGACAGTTGTATTAAATACTCGGTATGTTGGTTATGTATGTATATGTGGGATGTTAGTACCTAATGCTCGGGAGTCTGATCATCAGACCGGTACACTTGTATTTATTCTGCCTTGTTAACCACGTGGGTGGTTGACGGCGTTGTAGCACCGAATCGTTTAGTTATTGTTTAGTTATTTTTCCGCTGTGATTTCATTTAATGTTAAGTGCGTAGTAGGGGTGTTACAAAAAGTGGTATCAGAGCGAAGTATCGCTCTGATGACTAGAATACCGAGCTTAGGAATATACCGAGTTTGGAAACCTAACCACAGTTACCTAAGTGAGCAGTTATGGAAAGGTTAACCACTAACCAAGTGTGGAGATACCTTATTGTCGGGAAACGTTACAACCGTTAGAACCGATAAGTGTGTAAGCACAATGCTAATAAATGTTCGTGTGAATTCAGATGTCAGGTAGACCACGAGGTGAGGCCGCGGGCGCGGCATTGGTGATACTGGGAACCAGGGGGAGAAACCCTACGGCACAAGTCATGGCCGATGCTGTAGCGGCCGCCGTAGCCCAAATGGTCCCACAACTAGTAGCTGCAATTCAGCAGGGGCAACAGCCCGAAGTTCAACCACCACCGCCACCGCCACGAGAGACCAACTGGGTCAAGGCATTGGCAGATCTTAGACCCCCGTCGTTTCATGGGGAGACCGACCCACGTAAGCTGGAGGCGTACATCTCCGAGTTGGAGACCGCCTACGAGACCTTGGATGTGCCTGTTGGAGCCAAGGTCCGTCTTGCCGCTTACTACCTGAAGGGTTCGGCACAAAGTTGGTGGAAGCTTGTGAGAGAGGACCGGATGGCGGATCCTCAGTTTGGTTGGAGGGAGTACACGGCTCTGCTGCGAGCCAAGTATTACCCTGTGCATGTTCAAGAGGCTAAGCGCCTGGAGCTGGATAGTCTGAGGCAGGGGGATAAGATGTCGGTCGACGATTACTACACGCTTTCACCGTTCTTATCCACCTGTTACCGGACCTGGGATACTCGAACCGGGTGCTGGTAAACCGTTCTACAACGGTCTCAGCCACCGTCTTCGCTATGGGATGGGGCCAGCTGAGTATACTACCTTGCAGGTAATTAGAATACAGTGTGATGTGAATAAGTGTAATCCATAAGTGAGTATTAATGTGAGTTTGTGAGTATGTTTTGCGGGGCATGACTGACATCCTAAATTCAGGAGTGCTATCATGCCGCTGCTAAGGTTGAGATTACCGTCCGTCTGAGGGACGAGGAGAACGCGCACAAGCGCAAGGCCACGAGCGAGGGCCAGAGTCCGCAGGGGTACGGGGGAGGAAAGAAGAAGAAGAAGCCTTATCCCCAGCCCCAGAAGAGTCAGCACCAGGGTGACAAGGGCCAAGCCCAACCACCACAGCTGAGGAGCCACTGAAGCTCACATATGCATACGCGGCGAAACCCCTACGCTCTTACCCGCCTAAGGGTAATTGTTTAATCATGTGTGTTAAGTTGAAGTGTATGTTGTTAAGTTATGAAGTAAGTATTGATTGTGTACTGTGATAGCAGCTAGCACGGGTTCTGGACCGGAGCGCCACTACTACTGTAAGTGGTGTAACGGAGACCACCCCGGCAAGGACTGCAAAGGAAATGACGTGTGTAGTGTCGCTACTGCGAGAAGTGGGGTCACCGTGACTATGAGTGTTATCGGAACCCCAACAGCAGAGTCAACAAGCCCAAGGGGCAGTGGAAGGGTAAGGCCACAGCGACCATCGATGGCCCGAAGACGGCTAACCAGCCACCCACAGATCAGAGGAGCACTGATTCCCAGAAGGGGAAGGGGTCGGGACCTAGCAAGGCCACCTGCATGTGGTGGACCGGTCTGAGGCGCCAGGGCCCTCTACTAGACCAGGTACCGCCTAACGCCTAAACTGTGAGTGAAATAAGTGATTGCATACCGCATTTCATGCATGTGTGTTAGTGAGTCCAAGTGTACTACCATGTGAGTAAAGAATTAAAGTATGATGTGAAAGTCACCTAATTAGATAATTCTAAACTTTAAGGAGCCTTCAATATTTGTTATCCAATCCCACCCACACCAAACCCTGAAGAAACCACCATCAACATCACCGACTTTCCAATGGAGCAATGTCAGGTTATCCAACCAGGTATGATACTCTTAAATGGATACCTGACACCGGAAGCACAAATCCACATCATCAGACGATGCAATGAACTGGGAGCAACACCGGAGGTTTCTACACACCCGAATACCCGAACGGATCAAAAATGAGATTGAAGATGATGTGCATGGGTAAGGACTGGAACCCTTACACCAAGACATATCAAGAAGTGCGAGCTGAAGATGGAGCAACTGTACCGATGATACCTGAGGAGTTCCTTGCGGTCGTTAACCACGCCGTGGGATTGCTCAGCAAGTTGAAACGGATTCAATTCCAAGTGTTAAAGCAGATTTGTGTATTGTGAACTTCTACCAGAAAGGTGGACGGTTGGGTTTACACCAAGATAAGGACGAGTCACCCGAGTCTCTAAGTAAGGGAGTACCCGTGGTGTCTTGGTCCATTGGTGATACCGCAGTGTTTATATATGGCGAGCAGAAGCGTGCTGATCTCGCAAAGAAGTTAGTACTAAAATCAGGAGATGTGTTAATCATGGGTGGCCAATCGAGGATGCTATATCATGGCATCAGGAAGATCAAACTGAATACCGCACCGTCGGCAGTGATCAATGCCACACACATGAAACCCGGACGTTTGAATTTGACCTTCAGACAGTTTTAAAGCCTTGTATAATTATGTAATGTGTTAAGCCAGTGTATGTTAAGGATGTTATATATGTGTTAGTTATGTCAACAGTGTAAACCAACGTATGATGTAAGAAGAGTGTGTTAATGAATAAAGTGGGAGTTGTTGAAGTATATCAACCGTGTTGTTACCCAATACTTATTAGTTTGCCAATGAATTAGGCTGTGCACTCGGAACGGGAGGTACACTGAGTGTCTGCAATAAGGCGCAGAAGCCGGCAAGAGCGGCACAATCCTCACCGGTACCTTTCCAGTCAATGGCGTGGACGCTTCGATCTTGTTCGACTCCGGAGCCTCACATACATTTATTTCGCTATCCTTTGCGAAGAGGCTGGGGTTAGACGGTGATGAGATGCCAGACTTCCTAGTCACTCTCCCGTCGAAAGAGCGGATCAGGTGTACCCGCTACCACCGAGATGTTGTTGTACGAATTCGTGATGAAGAGTTTCCGATCGACTTGATAGAGTTCGACGGACTTGGTTTTGATGTGATTGTCGGGATGAACTGGTTGGAGCGGTACAAGGGCAGAATCCTGTGTGCCGAGCATCGTCTGCTTCTTCGGAGTCCATCTGGGGTTACTATATCTTACCGCCAGAGGCCCAGGGAGCCTTCGACTCAGATCATCACCGCCATGGCTATGTATCGTGAACTACGACGAGGGAGGAATGATGTATACCTCTGCTATGTCCAGGACATAGAGAGAGACCCAGAGTTTAGCCCAGATGTGCCGGTAGTGTCGGAGTTTCCTGATGTATTTCCTAAGGAACTGTCGGGCATGCCGCCAGCACGGGAAGTTGAGTTTGAAATTGATTTGGTTCCGGGCACCGGACCAATTGTGAAGGCGCCCTATCGTATGGCTCCAGCAGAGAGATGATAGAGCTCAAGGAGCAGCTGAGAGACCTACTCGACAAGGGATTTATCCGCCCTAGCGTTTCACCATGGGGAGCGCCGGTCCTCTTCGTGAAGAAGAAGGACGGTAGTCTCCGCCTGTGTATTGACTATCGAGAGCTGAATGCAGTTACGGTGAAGAACCGTTACCCTTTACCACGCATCGACGACTTATTTGATCAGTTGAGGGGAGCATCAGTATTCTCCAAGATAGATCTACGATCCGGATACCATCAGATTGCTATTCGTGACAGTGACATTGAGAAGACAGCATTCAGAACCAGGTATGGACATTACGAGTTTACGGTTATGCCGTTTGGATTATCCAATGCACCAGCAAGTTCATGGACTTAATGAACCGCTTGTTCCAAGATCAGTTGGACAAGTCAGTGGTAGTCTTCATCGACGATATTCTTGTGTACTCGAAATCGAGAGGTGAGCATGAAAGCCACCTGAGAAATGTGTTACAAACATTGAGAAAGAATCAGTTATATGCTAAATTTTCAAAGTGTGAGTTTTGGTTGAACCAAGTATCCTTTCTTGGTCATGTGATTTCTGAGGCCGGGATCGCTGTTGATCCGGCAAAGATTGATGCAGTGCGCACCTGGCCTAGGCCGAAGACAGTTACCGATATCCGGAGCTTCCTCGGTCTGGCAGGTTATTATAGGAGGTTTGTGAAGGACTTCTCCAGTGTCTCGAAGCCGATGACTTCCTTGATGAAAAGGATGCACCATTCGAGTGGACAGTCGACTGTGAGAGTTCTTTCCAGAGTCTCAAGGATGCTCTGACATCTGCACCAGTCCTGACTATACCAGACGGTCCAGATGGTTTTGAGGTCTATTGCGACGCATCAAGGCAGAGGTATGTGTGTTGATGCAACACGGGAAGGTCGTAGCTTACGCCTCCCGACAGCTGAAGAAGCATGAAGAGAACTACCCTACCCACGATTTAGAACTGGGGGCCATTGTCTTCGCATTGAAGATATGGCGACATTATTTGTATGGGGTAAGTGTGACAATTTATTCTGACCACAAAAGTTTAAAATACTTGTTCACTCAGAAGGAGTTGAACATGAGACAAAGAAGGTGGGTCGAGTTCTTAAACGATTACGACATCAACTTGCAGTATAAAGAGGGTAAGGCAAATGTGGTAGCTGACGCATTGAGTCGCCGAGCACACTCTCTCCATTCGCTAGTCTCTCATACTGGCTTGGTTGAAGAGGTGCGGAGTGCTCAGATGACGGATCAGTATATGTTGGAGATCAGGCAGAAGCTTATTGATGGCACATTCGAGGGTCAGAAGTACGACTTCCGACTCCACGATGATGACCTGATTAGGCTCAATGGCCGACTGTGTATCCGAGGAGTAGCGCTGAGCTGAAGGAGCGCATACTGAGTGAATCCCACTGTTCTACGACTTCGATTCACCCCGGAGCTTCAAAGATGTACAAGGGTATGAAACGTTATTTTTGGTGGACTGGAATGAAAAAGGATGTAAATGATTATGTATTGAGGTGTCTCACTTGCCAGAAGGTCAAGTTTGAGCACCGACGGCCTGGTGGTATGGTACAGCCAATGCCAGTGCCTGAGTGGAAGTTCCATGACATTTCTATGGACTTCGTAGTAGGGCTTCCGCCTACAAGGGAGGTCTGAATATGATTTGGGTTATGTTGACCGACTGACCAAGGTGGCTCGATTCATACCGATGAAAGACACCTGGAAAGTGGCAAAACTAGCAGAGCTCTTCGACAGAGAGATTGTAAGACATCATGGGGTACCGAAAACAATTGTGTCTGACAGGGATACCAGATTCCTCTCAAGGTATTGGAAATCCACACGGGAAGCGCTTGGTACCGAGCTGAAGCTAAGTACAGCGTTCCACCCACAGACAGATGGTCAGAGTGAGCGCACCATCCAGACACTTGAGGATATGTTACGTGCATGTGCACTTGACTTTCAGACCAGCTGGATTGATAAGTTACATCTGATCGAGTTTAGTTACAACAACAGTTACCATGCTTCGATCAAGATGTCTCCCTTCCAGGCTTTGTACGGTAGACCATGCCGCACGCCATTATGCTGGGATGAGTCGAGTGAGACGGTCATTATAGGACCAGAGTATCTGGAACAAGTTCAGACAGAAGTTCGCCAGATCCGGGCTAACATGAAGGCAGCTCAGGATAGGCAGAAATCATACGCTGATGTGCGCAGACGTGACTTGGAGTTCGCCGTGGGCGATCAGGTATTTTTGAGAGTATCCCCCATGAAGGGAGTATTTCGTTTTGGCCAGAAAGGCAAGTTGAGCCCAAAATATGTGGGGCCTTATGTTGTGACGGAGCGGATCGGCCGGTAGCTTACAGACTTGATCTACCCGCCGAGCTGGGCAAGGTACATGATGTATTTCATGTGTCCCAGTTGAAGAAAATATATCTCATCCGTCTCATGTGCTTCAGCCTGAAAGGCTAACCTTAGAGCCGACCATGCGATCAGTGGAGACTCCGGTACGGATTCTGGATACTAAGACTCGAGACACTCGCCATAAGTCTGTGAGACTGGTGAAGGTCCTCTGGTCTAACCAGGACGTCGAGGAGGCCACTTGGGAGCTGGAAGATAAGATGAAGGCGAAGTACCCGTCATTGTTTACTTCTTAGTGTTTATGTGTATAGGGTACGGGGCGTACCCCTATTTTAAGGGGGGTAGAGCCGTTTCGGTTATGTGTGTACGACGTGTATTTAAATACATCGTCTATGTATGTTGTCGTGTTACAGACCGTTGTGTCTGAATGATGTTGATGTTGTTGTATGGACCTTGTGTCCGATGTTATGTAAGTGTGTTGTAATGTTGTTATGGAAATATTGTTTATATGTATTCCCGTGTTCTAAATTTAGGATATGTGGAAGTATGAACTTTGAGGACAAAGTTCTTTTAAGGGGGGTAGATTGAAATACCCCAAACCTTAGTATGTTGTTTAAACATTTAAATATGGTATATTAAGACTAAAAAGAGTCTTAGAAACATTAGTAAACAATTTAAACCATAGAAAACACAAATAAATGCCTTAAAGTCAATTAGGGCTAAAATGTGCTCAGCTTGGGATAAGCTTGGTTAAGACCTAGTGAGCTTACCAAGACTTATTTATATACTAATGAACATATTAAACCAATTACCAAAGAAAACCAAGCTTGAAAACAAGTTAAAACACAAAATGTGCTTTAAGGAGTCTTAAAGCACATTTTTGAAAAATTGTCTTGTAAATGAGTTTTGAATGGCTAAATGTCCATCATTACTCTTTAATTAATATGTGTACTACTTAGTATCACATTTGGAAGTCTATGTAAATGGGAAATCAAAAATTTCACATCTATGTGCCTTGTTTTTATAAATAGTAACAAAATAAGCTAGTTTGTAACATATGTTTATATAAGTAATTAAATTGGCCAACAAAGACTAAAATGCCCTTAGTAACATTAAGGGGGCCGGTTTTTATGGTAATGAGTCACCACTCATGTTAGTTTATTAAGTAAACAAATGATGACAATGGTTACTATTTACTTTAACATATAAATATTCAAAAGCAAAACCAATCTTCATTCTCTCATTTCTCTTCATTTCCCCGTCTTCTACCTTCTCCTTGCTCTCTTCTACGGTTTTGCTACAGCAACACCACCACCACCATCATCTCCATCTTTGATCACTTGTATCTCCTAGCTCACTTTGCCAAATTAAATTCTAAGACCACCATTCTCTTCCTCTCATCAAGCTCTTCAATTCTATCCTTTCAAAATTCCAAGAGCTCCATTTCGGTGCCAAGAGGAATCTCCATGGGAGGAGCTTGAGCTCATCTTTTCACATATTATTGTTCTCTTTGCTTCAAGGTAAGGAAACTCAAAGAAAAATGATGTTTCCCTTATGTTTTGTGTTGTCCGAAAATCACCTTAATGGTGTCCTTATGTTGCCTTGTTCTAGCTTCATTCCAACCTTTCATGGATAGGTGGAGTCCTCTCTTGATATATATTCAAACTCTCTTCAAGTTCTAAGGTAAAACAACTATCTTAATGTTTTTTAAAACAATGTATAATCTAGGGTTTACAATGAGTTTAAGCTTGAAGCTTGAATGCTCATTACCTTGCTTGTATATTATTTAGAAGTTGACAAACAATCAAAAGCCTTGCCGATTTAGTCAAGGAAACAAGAAAGAAGTTGTGAGGAAAAGAGGTAAATGTGCTAACCTAATGTGGTTTAAAGTCTTAGGAGAAATGAGCTTATATTGCTTGTTAAAATGATCTAAGGAGCCAATGGTGAATGACTTAGTAAAATGTTCTCAAAGGCGTAGTAAAAGGCATATGTATTGTTGAGTGTATTTGCAGGTCAAAGGCAAATATATTGTGGAAATTCAGTGTTTATGATTTATGCATCTTAAGGGCCTAAGAGCCATGTTATTTAAGGGCCTAAGTGCCAAGCAATTTAAATTATGCACTATATTGTGATGTAGTGCTAAATGAGTGAAGTTTTGTGTATAAGAATGTCTTGATGGATTTTAGTGTTCTTGATTGTTTAATGATGAAAACAATGTGTTTTGGCGAGTTTTGATGATTCTAGGAGAGTTCATGTCAAAATTTAGGTAATAAACAAGAAGTTCTAAGGGTTTAAAATGAGTTTGGTAAGTTAGGAAATGTTTAGAATGGATAAGTGTTCAACTAGTGAAAGGAACATGCATTATGGTGTTTAAGGTGTAAAAGGGACTTAAGCATTATTCTAGAGGATTTAGAATGCAAGAGAATGTTTTGGGACACTTCAAGATCATGGTGAGATTGTGTAGGACTTGTGCAATGTTGGTGAATAAGAAGAAGTGATGTGTTGCATGGAGGGGCTGTAAGCTTGTAGAGTTATCCAAGGAGTTGGTTAGGAAGGAAAGATGCTTGGGAGATGATGTTGTAGTGGTGAGAGAAAACATTTTGGGAGTTGTGTTGAGACTTATGCAAACTTTGGTAAAACAAGGAGAAAGTATGAACTTGTAAAGGCATTTCAAGAATGACATAAGGAATTGGTTTGTAAGAAAAGATCCTTGGGAGATGATGTTAAAAAGGGAGGAAATATCTTGGTATAATGGTTACAATAGGCATGAAACACCACTTGGGAACAAAGGATAGAACATAATAGGTGTTAGGGATTTTGGTAAGAATTGAGTAAGTGTTTGAGGCTATGAAAATGAGTGTTTTGGCACGTCCGAACTTCCGTCCGACATGGACGTTCGGACATGCCCTGTTGTGTTAGAATTTTCTGAGTCTCGGCCAGTGTCCGGACTTCTGTCCGACCATGGATGTTCGGACACACCCGTCTCTTTTCTCAGATTTATCCTCGACTTGTGTCCGAACTTCGGGAAACTCGGACACAAGTTCGGACGCTTGAAATTTTCTTTGATTTTCTCTCGACCAATGTCCGAACTTTGGAAACTCGGACACAAGTTCGGACATGCGTCTGGCTTCACCCTTTGAGCCTCGACTTGCGTCCGAACTTGGAAACGGACACAAGTTCGGACATGCCACTGTTATGGCCAAAATCTTGTTTAAGGTTAGGAAAAGTTTCTAAAAATGGTGATTAGTTAGTAATGATGATATGAGGTTATTTAAGACATGTTTGAGGATTATAATGACAATTAAAATGGTGAAAAGTAATAACAAGTGTAAAAGAAATAAACTAGATATGTGAAGTAATAAATTAACAACGGACTAGTACGTTAATTAACCGACATTACTAAATGTGTATAGGATTCTTCGAAGGTGGAAACCAGTCGAAGCAAGGACCAAGGTATGGTTTTCTTGCAGTCTGTTGCCTACCGGTTTACACCGGCTTGTGTGTTGTTTGTTTTTCTATGTGTTTATGACGTTATAAGACTTAATCATGAAATGAGTTTACAGTTGTTCATATTATTGTGATGTTATGATGTGACTCATTCCCTTGTGTGTGTCTAACATGACTTACCACTTGTTGTGAATTGTTGTTAAGTTCCACTGTTGAACTTCTAACAAGTTCTAACTGGGGAGTGAGGAATCCGGTCGTCCGGTCATGCATGTAAGTTAAGAGTAGATATCTGTATCAGATTCGACTCTTATGTTGTTAAGATTGTTCTCCTTCATTTGGCGTTCGATCTCCCGCTAGCTTCCTCCAAAGCTTACCTATTCTGACTTATGATCGGTTTAGTGGGAACATGTGTTTGTGTGGTGTGTTCGGGTCACAATATCCGAACCATCTGTGACTTAAGTTACTCGTTCGAATAACAGAACGGTAATGAGTGTGTGTAACAAGCTTAACATGAGAGTGAACCATTCTCTAGGCTTCTTATGTTGTTTAACCTTCTTGGTTTGTTACTGTGGAAAGAGTATCCACTGTGTATGTGATGTTGTGCTATGCAAAAATGTTGCTATGCCATATGTTATGTTATGTTTAAAATGAATGCCATGTCATCATGACAATTAGTTGCGCGTATCCCGGTAGCCGATGGGCTGCGCGTTAACCATACCAGCCAAGGGTTGCTGACCCCCTCGGGGGCTCTATATTTTTACTGCAGGATGAGGATCGAGGAAGCGGAATGGCTGTAGATTCTAGGCTGCAGATTTACTTTTGGTTATTTTGAATGTTGGGCCCGGGATGCGCCTGTGCTCCCGTGGCGTTATATTTTAGTACGTTTGTGTTGCAGTTGACAGTGGAGATCATGTAAGCGGTATACAGTGACAGTTGTATTAAATACTCGGTATGTTGGTTATGTATGTATATGTGTGGATGTTAGTACCTAATGCTCGGGAGTCTGATCATCAGACCGGTACACTTGTTTATTCTGCCTTGTTAACCACGTGGGTGGTTGACGGCGTTGTAGCACCGAATCGTTTAGTTATTTTTCCGCTGCGATTTCATTTAATGTTAAGTGCGTAGTAGGGGTGTTACATACGCAGTTGATATATAACCCGCCATACCAGTAAGAAGGAAAACACTACGAGTGCAATGGGAGGACAAGAGAAGCGACAAAAACACCGGACAACATTCCAAGGAAGCAATAACAACGGGGATAATACCGCACAAGAGCATAGGGACTACCTAAAAGTCAATTGTGCAGTGGATAACTCCGAACCTATACAAAAAAAAGGGGTTGCAAAGACCTAAATGCAATAGCTCAGACGACTACGAATGCATATGCAAGTCATACTCCAAGATAGGACTACGACGTGACATAGTGCCTAAGGAGAGTCAATACTTGATACCCACGACGAAGGTGTGGAAATGAGAGTGAGAACCAAGGCGCGAGCAAAAGAAAAAGGGTCCCCTCAGAAAGAGGAATACCCTGATAAGAAACTGTACTAACAAAAAGCAGTCAGGAAGCTGTCCATATAATCAAGTAACCAAAGCCAAAAAGTGCAAAGAAGGAGTCCCATGGACTACCACCTACATGGAGTTTAGGAGAATGTACCATTACCGACGTACACAGTACCGATAGCCCATCTTGCATGGTGCACTTGCCTTGGCAAGTGCTGCCGCAATGAAGCTATACGGGAAGCCGTGAAGACCAAATGGAAAAAAAACACGGATATAATACATATTAACACCAGATTACAAATCCTTAAGACTGAGGAGTGAAACATTGGGAGGGCCTGACGGCCTGACCATGACAACTAAATCGATACACCAGTCAGCAGGGAGCTGGACTTGGTCAGGAAACTAAACGACGTGAGCATCAACAACAGGCAACCGACACTACAGGTAAGAACATCAACCCAAAACCAAGCCTAACCTTGAATGGAAGAACCGTAGAGATTACTCAGCAATGTGAGAAGACCAGATGTAAGTAATAACCTACAAGGAAGGTGTTACGACATACAATGAAGTCGGATGACATAACAACTTTCAATAAAAACGGATGAACTCCCAGAATAATACCATTACCAACACTTTTTATTGAAGATGTTGATAAACCGCAGAAACAGAATCAGAGAAAACAAATTAAGCAATGACCTACCTAGGATCAAAGACGTGCAATCACAAAAGAGAGAACCTCAAAAGGACTACACCATAGAGTTGGTATAGTTGAGCAGAAAAAGACCCATAAACAATGGTTAGTATTGCTTGCCTAACTCATTAACACCCAAGTATGATTAGTCATTAACGGGTGGCGTAGTCTGAACAAAGTATTGATCAGCACATGAATGGGTGTATGCAAAAAAAAACATGACATAGCACATGAAAATATAAGAATCGACTTAGACACCTGAAGGAGAGGCCTAATGAGAACTAATCCTTAATTGCTAAAAGACGCAAGTCTTTTAGAGCGAAGGTATTGTCACAGACACTGATTAACATCGGATTACCTAACCGAACATCCACAGCAGGAAGCGAGATATAACAACTTATTGTGAAACCCAATAGTACATCCAAGGATGTGACCCAACATTGACAGAGTTCAGAGAACAAGAGAGTTACGTGGATAACCTACAGATGATTAAGAATACAACAGTGAACCGAACACCGGCTATCATTTGAGACTAATCAAGCATTAAGGGCCTACGAGCCAAGGATGTTAAATACATCAGAGCTCGAGGCGCAGGAAAGCATAAAAAGGCTTATCTAGGCCATGAATGAACTACAACTCGTACATACGAGTGGTTACAAAAACCTATACTAAATTGAGGAGGAATTGCCAGAAAAGGGCACCAATTAGAATAGAGAGAAGATACAATGACGGAGGTGGAGAACGAACCACTCCTTTTGGGGTGGGGGATACCTCTCCTTGTTGTGAGGCCTTGAGTGGGAAATACCCCTCGAAATGGGCTTTCACTTATTAGAGATAGAATACAACCTACAAATAAACCTGAAATTTGAAGCAATTATCTTCGAGCTGAATGATAACAATCTTACAGTATGATGCGACAACCGCCTTACATTAAACCTGGGGAACTCCCAGTGTGTTTACACCATGAAAGGTATTGAAAATAAGACAAGACGTTGAAGTCAACAATTGAATAATTGTGCCATCAATGGGCAATATAAGACAGCTAAAGCTACTTGGTAGTGGAGTGGAGGCTGGGAGAATAATACTTGTCAGGTAGATTAAGTTACGGTGCACAGCAAAGCAACCACTATATATAAGCCATCAAATATTGACACGAAAAAGCAATCAAATTTATGAATTAAAACCCAATGTAAGTAAAGTGATGAAATGGGAGACAGACTGTCCAGTAACGCCAGTAGCCTGGACCATGTGATGAAAGGTTTCACAGGAAGCACACTGTCCATTCCAGTAAGAGCTGGGAGTGCACTCCTAGTAGATCGACATGAGAAATGAGATAAGAGGCTCTAAGGAAAGAGACCCACAACTACTAAGGGATCGAGTCCGTACTAAATACAGAAGGTATAATGTAGTTATGAACCCAGTAGATGGATATTCCTTGATTAAGTTCAAGAAGAACAACATGTGCGTTATTATGGAATGATGAAAGAGGATATCGACGACAGAATACTTCACAAATTAGCTGTAACTAAGCGTGTGACGAACACTACGAGTATACTTAAACGAGATGTGGGACGACCGCACTCCAAAGGAGCTTGTGGGCCTAATGGACTTATTTATAAGCTAGTCGGGTAAGTAGCAATGTATCAGTAAGGTACCCCATATATGTAAACGAGTAGTGTAAGGAACGCGAGAAGTAGTCGACTTCGTACGAAAGTCAGCGATGCAAACTCACACCAGAACAACAAGTCACCGTGAACAATTGAGGAGGAAAAACTCAGTTAAACCAATGAGATTAAAAGATTCAAAGAACTCATTCCAGGAGGAAACAATTAAGAGTTATGAAGTGCGAGGAGCACTGATTACTAAGTATGAACATTTTATATGTCTCAAGATTTTCGAGGAAACTGTGAAGAGCAATAAGCACTAAACAGTAAGTCCAGGTTACACAGGAATCTCTGACTGAGGATCAGTTAGTAGGAAACAATTCAGACGCTGAAAGGCGTAATAACAGCATGAACATCAGATCTCCAGAGAACTGGATAGACAAGCTATAACTCATTGAGACCGTGTATAAATAAAGATACCACGCGTCCATTAAGAGACCATTATTCCTAAATTATAATGACACAAAGGAGCTGTAAAAACATATTGAAGAGATAGGAAGGGCAAACTAAGCGCCCCAAGATTATCAGAGTCGCGCAGCAGAAGCTAGTGGACCGTATTTAAAGGTGTTTGATATACCTAACAAAAGAGAAAAAGGAAGATTGTGTCTCACATCTTCCAGTCGAATAAAATATACGACATATCTACCAAATACTTTGGAGCCTTAGAGGCTACACTGGAACCCAGTTGTAAGATTGGTATAAACACCAATAAGAATCCTTGATACAGACTAAGACATTACCATGGTGAAGACCCTCTGACCAATCATAATGTGAGATAGACTACATGGAAGTTATACTGCTCCATGACACCTAAACATCTTGAACCTATGTTCAAGGATGATATAATGTTGATTACGTGGGCGTAATCCATTTTAAGGGGGGTAGAGCGCACAATCGTTTAGCATATGTTTCACATATTGAGTGCGTAAACTACAGTGTGTATAACACAATACAATTAGTTGTGATGTTTGATACGTATGTTATATAACACATGTATCATTCTTATGTGGTTGTGGTTATTACGCACAATTAGATGCGAATACCAGATGTATTAGAGGCTTACCTCGTTAACTTCGGTGCGAGAATTCAGGAAAAAAGGAGTAGAAACTCCAGGGGAATTAAAATCCCTACGATATGTATTGATATGTGTCCAAATATGGTAATGTTATGAAGTATGAATCGGTATGAGACCGATGTAGAACTTGGTAGGAATTAAATTCTCTAAGTAATTGCTGAGAGGTGAATTAAGAATGACTGATGGACTGAGTTCCATAATTTGGGGATGTATTGATTTATGGTTGTGAGTAGAAGGACTAAAAGATATAAAATGCTACATGAATAATTATTTGGTTGTTTGAAGTTGACGTGGGACGTAGAACTAGATCTAGCCAAATCAAGGAAAACTAACACAAATTGGGGTGAAAGGATAGTTCACACTGATGCTGATCACATCAGGGTCGGATGATTCCTGAAACTCCCTACAAGTGGTCACAATTAACCACGTTAAGAGTAGATGCAGTAGCATAAAGTGGAATTGGAGTTGACATGTATTTTCGTTACTAAGTCTCGCTCATGGAACCGAGGACGTATGGGCCATTGTCTTCGGACCGGTTACATGAGGAGTATGCAGCAAAGAATATACAAAGAGTACTTTATTACTAAACATACAAAAGATATGTTGTGTCGTAAGTGTGGTAAATGTATATATATGGAAGACCTTATGAGTCAGAATGCCTATACAGATATTGAGCGATCTATATGACCTTTTAGTGTGAAGTCACCTGTGTGTTCTAAGAGATATGATACATAGGAACTTCGGAGACAAATTCTTTTAAGAGGGGTAGATTGAAATACCCCAAACATTAATATATTAATGAACTATATAATTAGGATATACTAAGGCTAGAACGTGCCTTAGAAACATTAGAAGAAGTGTTAAACACCAATTTACACCAAAACATGCTTTAAGAACAATTAGAGCAAAAAGGTGTTTTAAAGAGCACAAATAAATTAGGGAACTACCAATAAGTTCCCAAGAGATTTCAAATGTGAAATACCTCAAATTTAGTAATACGCATTAAGCGGAATTAGCGTTTAAACCGAAAACGCACCTTAGAGCACAAAATGTGCTTTAAGAAAAATGTGCTTTAAGCATGTATACATGGAACGAAAAGGATAATGAGCCTAAATACCATAAAGAAATAAGGAAACAACAATTAAATGGTCATATGAACCATTACGTAACACACAAAATAAGTATACAAAGTCCACAGTAAAACAGGTACTAACTGACGAAAGTCAAGGAGAAACCACAAACGACTTGGTTTAAATTGGAATGAGCAACATGATATTTCATGAACAAAGTTTCTAAAGGTTGTAAATATATTAAGACGCATTTAAACTAGCCAAAACAAATTGCATAATCAATGTGAACCGGAAGCACATAAAATGGTTTTTAAGGCATTTTAGGCTATGTAACATACCTAACACATGGTATAAGTCCTATGAACGAATTAATGCATCTAATATTACATTAATACAAGATAAACAAAAAAAATCAGGTCAAAAGAGACTAGGCTGGCCGACATGGTGGTGAGTCATTAAGCTCACAAATGCTTTAAATTTACTATTACACCTACCATGACTTTCCTTGAATGCCATATCACCTTGTCCCCTGAGTAATTCATTAATCAGACACTTACCTGTCATTATGAGAGCTCCCAAACTCGTAGCTCCTCCTCTCTTTGAAGAAACATCACAAAACTTCATTGTTCTTAGATTAGAACCTTAAAGAACACCTTGTCTTGTAGAAATCATAACTTTCTCATCCTAGCTCCAAATAGAAATCTTGATATCTCGTTGGAATCCTCTTTCAAAGAGATTTACAACCATAGCTCATGAGCCCCCAGATTCTCAAGAAAAACCATGAAGAAGTGCCTTTGATTCTCGAGGTAAAACATTGCCTTCTTGGAAACTCTTTGTTCTTGATTTTCATCAAGGCCGAGTGCCTAGGGTTACTAACCCTTCTTATTCTTCAGCTTATTCTATAATTTTGGAGCCAATTTCTCTAGCAAATTGCTGTCAAAATTTCTAAGGAAAACAAGCTTAATATTAAGCTAAAGGTTAATATACAAGGTAAATCCTACAACTACCTATTTCAAGGTTCTAATTGTTGATCTATATATGATCTAACATATTGTTCATCTTGTTTATTATTGCCGAAATTATAAGTGTGTTAGATTTAATTTTTGACACATTAAATGTTAATATTTTGTAAATCTAAAATTAGATTTATACTCCTTATGATATAAGCTTCAATATAAGCTATCATAATATACAAGAAAATTCATATACTATGAATTTCAATATGGCCAAAAATTAAGGGCTTATTAATGAGTTAGAAAAATTATCTAACTTAGTTAAATTAAAGGAATTAGTGTAATTAAGAGTAATATGTAAAATTTAAGAAGTTTTGGTACCTAATGGTGGTTGCCGAAAATTAATGGGGTCAATATGAAATTTTTGAGAGTTTAGTTGGTGAGAAAATAATTGTGGAATTAAGTTTACAATTTATAAAAAGTTTATAAGTATTATAGGAATTTATAAGGTTTTTGGTATATTTAAAAGTTAATAAAGGATGGTATATATATACTATAACATTAGATAATAAAATCTGGTGATTTAGAGATGTTTAAAATGATTTTTGATGTTCAAAAATCTGTAGGTAAATTAATTACGAAAATTAGAAATTAATTGGAGTTAAATTGGTTAATAAAGGAAAGAATAGACCACAAGGGTAAAATGGTAATTTTACTGGTCAAACATGGTCAAACGTGGTCAAACATGTCATGACAGTTATAAATATTTAGATAAGTTAGAATAAAAATTATAGCAAGAGATTAGGTAATAAAATGTTTTAAGGAATAAAAAAGTTAAGATAAGTTAACTTTAGGGGTAATGTTGTAAATTCTGGAAAGTTAGGGGGTTTGACCATAAAAGGCTGGTCAAACTTGGGTATTTTTTGGTAATTGACCAAAAGTATAGAAGGAATTAATTAAGAAAGACTTTGGAAGGAATTAGAAATAAAAATATCAAGTTTAGAAATTAAAAGAAAACTATAGGTAAGGAATGTAAATAACATATTTTTATGTGTTTAGAAGGTTAAAGAAATTAAATAAAGAATTTAGAAACAAGTTGAAAAAGAAACAGAGTTAACATGGGGTTAAACGAGACCCGTATATAACTTAAGGTATACGAGGGGTATACCCGTAATTTAATAAGAAAAGGAGAAATCAATACTTAAAGTATTTTAAAGAAAATACAAGTTATACTGGGAAAAAGAAATAAATACGTATGATACGGAGTATCATACGGACGTATACGACAAATGTTGTATACATGAATAGTACTCGTATATGTGAATAGTACCCGTATACATGAATAGTACTCGTATACATGAATAGTATCAGTATACATGAATAGGAAATACGTATACATGAACAGTAAAATACGAGACGTATATGTGAATAGTGAAATACGATGAATAGTAAATACGAGGCCGTATAAATTAATAGTAGAATACGAGACCGTATAAATGAATAGTGAAATATGGATGAATAGTGAAAAATACGAAAACCTAACACAAGGTCCGTATAAGTCTAAAGTTGCTAACTGTGCAACTAAGTAACTGCTAACGACGTTAGTATGTTAATGAATTTGAATTGAGCTTGGAAAATGCTCCTAAATGAACGAACCCGTTTAACTGTAAACTATTATACCCGGGTTAACCTAGAAAGAGGTTTAAGTTGAAAAGAGAACCAAACTAGTTCTAAAACACAGGATACTAATACTAGTTCTGGTTACAGATCTAGATAGTCAAAGGTGTTCGACGGATTAGGCGAACGTGGTATTAAGAGCTAGCCAATCTCCGGTGTACGGTATGGGATTCTAGTAGCTTGCTTGCTAACGGGGTCTACCTCGGTTTGTGTGCTATGTGTTATTGTGATACGACCAAACGAGATTAAGCATGAAACCGATCTACTGTATTGTTATTATGTGTCCATTGCACACTAACACGACTTGATTTAGAGCTTGTTCATTAACTATGTTTAGTTACAATCGTATAAGGTTATAAGTACTCCCCGTTGTTAGTTGGTTAATACCGAGAGAGGTTTAACTAACAAATTGTCATTGAGACTTCAACTAACTGGAACTTGAGGGGAGAGGAATCCGGGACTGACTCCGGTCATGCATGTTTAGGTTAGGAGGTCGGCATTTGCATCAGATCTGTCTTCCGCATATGGCTCGTCTACGACTTGTCGCCTAGGGTCGACAAACAGACCCGACCATCTCGAGTGAACAGTTCGAGGTGGGAGGCAAATTCAGGAGGCGCGGGAGGGTCAAGCCTACATCCCTCATAACTTATGAATTAATGTTTATTAACCCAATGAAGCTAATAACTCATTGGCTAGGGTTACCTTGACCCGACAAAAATAAACAATTCAGTTAGAGAACAACCAGTTCTATTAAGAGAATGGTTGACACTTAAAAGGTATGGTCAAACACGAGAACTAAACAATTCTCAGGCCTCAGGAGTTAGGAATCTAACTTACTCATTAATGGGTGTCCATTACGACGTTCGATTTATTGGAGCTGTGAATGTTGCACATGGGTGTGTTGTTTGTTATCGTACTTCTTATTATTATCTGTATGAATAATCAACTACATGTATACGAGAAAGTAGTCGTGCGTTGCCCTGTTAGCTTGTGGGCTGCACGTTTTTTGTACCAGTAATGTGTTGAGCCCCTTGGGGCCTGTGATTTAAACTTTGCAGGTAGGTGCCAGACGAGGACTCAACCTGAGAGTAGGAGCGGGTAGAGTACTTCGGGTTGCTTTTACATTTGTTACACGAGTTGTGCATGTACACTCGTTTAGTAAATGGACGAGATGTTAGTATGATGTACTAGGATATGAGATACTCGGTATAAGTTGTGGTTTATGGATTGTATTGTATAGATGCTCGAGTAATTATCCGGTTAGTCAGACCGTGACTTGTAAGAAAATTGGCCTAGTTAGTCACGTGGGTGACTAACGGCGGTAATGCCAATTTAGTAGAACTTTTCCGCTGCATTGTTAATGAACGAGATGGACTTAGGGCGACGATCACTGTATTTGGAGATGGGGTGTTACAACAACGGCCGCGCCTAGTTGGGAATCTCTTCCGCATTAATCAGACTCATAAGGACCATCACGTGATTCCTTGATGCTATCATCATTATAACATTGCTCTTTTTATCTCTGGACAGACTAGGTGTGCCATGGATCACACTTGAAGCCTCTTGTACAGTTGTGACTCTACTGTTAGGTCCAAGATCAATTGCATCCAAGACATGAAACATGTCATCATAGTTAGCCAGAGTTTCATTAATTTCATCCTGCAAAGCTTTTAACTTTTCAACATGTGTAGAACACTTACCCCTACTACATTTGGATTTCTTCTCAGCAGGTTGTGCAAGAGGGGTGCATTGCTTCCTGTTATACCCAAAATTTCAACCCCCCGGAGTAGTCTCTAAGGCATACGTGTTACAAAGGGCAAAAGGGGTCAAAAAGCACCAAGGCGGGATTTTCCAAAGACATTATCGGGATTTTCTATTTTATATGACTTGTTCATTATCTCCAAACACTTCCAAATATCATAGTCATTATGAAAGGTATTTCATGATTCTCTGATAATTTTTATTCTGGAAATTTAGCTTTTAATTCATATTATAAGCTAATTTCTTTAATTAACACATGAAATAACCTCAAATAGAAATAATAAAAGGTTTCCAAAATTAAAATAAAATTGTCACATGGTTAGCATGACTACATACAGTCATAAACCTGAAATTATTTTATTTGGTACCTTAGCCCAAAATTTAAAAGAGAAATTCAATCATTTTTGCAATTTTCTCTCTCCTATGGAAAATACCGAAATTAAAACAAAACGTCATGAAATTTTAACACAAGATAGATGATGTTTATTAGAGACTAATGCCGTTGGAATTTCGTTATTTCGACTTTCCAATAATAAGTTATGAATTATGGGAGATTCCAGATTGCATGATTTTTATCTAATCGGTTATTTATCAAAATAACCCGATTCCAACTCTCCAAATTCTTAAAAATCATCCTTTATCTTCAGTTAAAATTTCATAATTTATCTCGGCCTGAAACATATTTTACAAAATCAGATTCCCTTAGAGCACGAAATCAGCGTTTTAGATAAAGATCTTGCTCTATCAATTTGACCATGCTCTTTCTATAAAAGGACCCCCAAAAAACGAACTAGGGCAGAGGAGATCATCCCCAAAGTCAGAGAACTCAGCCGTCAACCTACTTCCAACGTTTTTGCAACCCCGAGCCTCGAATCTATACCGAAATCATCCCGAAATCACCAAAAACACATTCCTTCTTCTCTCCATTGAGATTCCTAGCACCAAAACACAAAAAATAGAAGCAAACCGTGGCTAACAAACAAGGAAGAAGGAGCCAGAAGCTTGGGTCAAAGTCGAACCGGATTGGCCATCAACGAAGCTCTCGAAGATTCCCGACGTGAAGGAACAATCAAATCCCAAAGTCAAAACAGGTTGGAATTTGACTTCCTTAACCCCTCTGATCAGAATACACTTATGTGTGAAATTTCTAATCGAATTGACTTTTTATTGCTTCTGAATTAAGGTTTGTTTGTGTTTCTGTCTAATAACTTGTTAACTAAGTTTCGTATTAATTTTGACTTCAAATTGAATTCTTTCAATCACTAACGTCTTGTACATCTTTCAGGCTACACACCCATAAAATTTGAGCCAAAAACACCTTCGGGAACAGCCTCAACGCCGCCGTCCGAGGGCGGTCCGCACCCACGGACGTCATGTCCGGGGTCCCGGACTCCCTGTCCGTAAGCCCGGACGCCCGGACGGCGGCGGGATTTTAAAAAATTCAAAATTTAGGTTTTCTAATAATGTCCGGGCCCACGGACAGCCTGTCCGTGGCCCCGGACTTTGCAATTTTTTGTTTTCCTTTAATTTCGACTCTTCTGTATAATTAGGTTAACTGGGGTCCGTGGTCTCGGACATGGGGTCCATGGCTACGGACGTAAGCAAAATTCGACCTAATTCTGCCTCCGAAACCCTAGTTTAGGTAATTTCAACTTTCACTTTTATTTTCAGTCAAAAAATGCTAAAAACACACAAAAAAAAACAGAAGCTCGCGCACTTAGGTTAAAATGACTCGTAATAAGCCGTAATTAAACTAAGTAGAGGAAAAACGACCTAGGAAGGGTAATGAAAGTAATTGAACCCTAATTAAGTCGAATATCAAGCCCCCGAACCCGAACTCTCCTTTCCTAATTTGATCTAGGTTAAAATTAGGTGGCGACTCATAATAGGTTCCAGTGAGCTAGCTTAGGTTTTAATAATCATTGTCATATGACATAGTTATTAATCTTAGGTTATAAGTGGACCTAAAACCCGGTTAGATCCTAATCAGCTTTAACCAACATAGGATAGGGTTTAAAATCGAGGCTCACAGACTGGCGACTCTGCTGGGGACAAACTCTTAATTTTAACTTGTTTAATTTTAAGAAAGAGGGCTTAACTCGAAAATGTTTATTTATGGCTTTATTACTTTGTTTGTTTACTTTTTTGCGCACTTTAATTTCTGCACCTTTGCATCATGTGAGAGCGAGGGTCCATGCAAACCGATTTTACCCCGGGACCTGTTTGAGGGTCCCCTGTCAGGGACTCACACCTTTTAGGTGATGTGAATAAGTGGGGGAAAAGAGGAGGGTGTCGTCTAACCCACCCCCTTAATACCTGGGCTTTAGCCCCAAGCATTTTCCTGGCAGTATCCTTACCTAGCCCATTGTTTGGTCAGTCAAAGACCCGACCGTAGACGCACACCTTCAGGTGATGTGAAAAGAGTGGGGAAGCCCAAGGAGAATAGCGTGCAAGCCCTATTCCTTTGAGGTGACCTGGGCCCAGGCCCCAAGCACCTCTCCGGATCGATCCATACCCGGTTTGATTTAAACGTCTAGTGAGGACATGTTGAATTTGTGTGGGCCTTGTTTGCTCGTATGATCGGCCCATTACCCAGCCTAGAGATTGATAGGAACTTCTCCTACATTAACCTAGCCCAACCCGAATTGGCGGCTCTGCTTGTTTGCGGCCTAGAGGTCCTGTTTGGTTTAATATGTGAGTCATTCGGGCTTCGGCCCAAGAGCTTAGACTTAGGTTATTTCTCTTCTGGCCCAATTTGAATTATGCAATCAGTTCTAGGCCCATAAAAAAGAAATCCACCTGAACTTGAAATAACCCACAAGTTAAGAAAGTAAAATCTTTTTCTGCTTAGCAACCATCTTCTCTGGCCCAAAGAAAGTTGGGCCCATTTGTGATTTAGGGACCATTCCAGCCCATGTGCTTTACTCCAGGCCCAAACACATTCCGGCCCAAGGGCTCATTCTAGACTAGGTAGACTTCTTATTCGGGCCCTAGCCCCGAACCCTAGATCTAGGTGTCACCTCTCAGGCCCAATCAAAGCCATCTGTTTAGGTTTTAGTCCAAGTTCCAGTTCATAGTCTGAAAGATACTCTAGCCCAGACATTCTCTGGGTATCCTGGCCCACTCGCTTTCAGCATAAGTCTGCTTCGATCTATCTTGTGAAGCGTCATGTTTCAGCCCACTTCCTTTGGTTAGCTAATAATGGACACCTTGGACACAGGTAGACTCAAGTCCTAAGTGCGGTCCAATTGACATGGAAGCCCAGCTCGCAATTTTGGAACAAAAGCACATGGCCACCGTTGAAGCTATGGAGCAGAGGCATAGTGCTGCCATGGACGCCATGGAATCTAACTACGTTGCTGTTATCGAAGAGTTGAAAGCAAAGGCTCTTTCCCTCGAGTCCGAACGTCAAGCTCGGGATGAGTTGGTGGACAGGCTTCTCAACACCCTTTTGACTGCATTGAAGTTGGCTCCATTAGGGTCCGAGGATCGAAGGAGAATGTCAAAGAAATTGCTACAAAACTCAGGAAAGTGATTAGGCAACCAGGAGCAGCAACTTGCATCCAAAGCTGCACCCGCAAGAGGACCAGGCAACATGAGGAAGACAGTGATCGACAGTCAAGAGGACCTGGTTGGAGCGTTGGGACAGTAGAACCGCCCCGACGGAATTCTCGACAAAGAGAGTTTACAGATATCGGTCGAACACCAAGACAAGCACTTGAAGAGCTTCGAGGAAGATATCCGATGCAACCGCTCGCCCTGAGGCCAGGAACTACTCATTTGGGGAAGGATCTTACTCAATTTTGTTACTTCCATCAGCTGCCCGGTCACGACACTGACCACTGCAGGGCCCTACAACACAGAATCCAGGATCTAATTGACCAAGGGCTCCAATTCTGAGAACATGGTGGAGAGCGCAGAGCACGCGTGCCCAAGCATCATCAGAAATGTTTTTTTTAGTGTTTTTCTCATTAAATGCATTTCTTTTCTGGATTAGTTGTCTTTCAACTTTTGTAGTAGTTAGTTCCCTTGATCATTTTCGGTAGTTTTCTTGAGTTTGTAATTTCCAACATTATTCTTTTTGTTGAATAAAACATAGTTCCATTTTCTTAACTTTGTACAAAGCATTATTCAAAAAACTAAAAAGAGCACTCACGTCTTTCAAGGATCACGAGGTAATCATTTTCTGACTATGCAATGGGATACAAAGACTTGCATTTTGTTTCTGAAAATTTGAACATGCCTAACCAAACACCACAACTCACAACCCACAAAGAGGTTCAAGGTCCACATTTATCGAATTGTTGTCACAAGCCCCAAAATCAATACTAGGGCAATCTAAGTTTAAGTTCATCGTCTTTTATCTTTTGTTTAAATGTGCGAACGAGTTTCCAAGTGAAAATCTCACGAGAGTGTCTTGAGTGGAAAAACCATGAGTGAACGAGCGTGTCATTTTTACACAACTCCGGTGAGACCACGTTCAAAGGTGAGGTAAACGGCATAACTCCGACCGAAGGAGATAATTTGTAAATTTACTCTTAGATCTACGAAAAGTAACAAAGAATGGATACACAACTATCAGGAATGACGAAGCACCTAGGGGCAGCACCACATAGCCAAAAGCTTGTAAACCCTGACATTAAACCCTAGGCCCCCCGCTGAGCCTTTCATATATCCCTTTTCGATAATATGAACACCATAAAAAACCCAGCCAGTGATGAAAGTCCGACCCGGTGACCGAAGGGAGCGAGGAGTCAAACTCTCAAATAACGTTCTCATCAGTCCAAAGAAGCAACGCCGCTATCAGCATGACGAAGTGATCCGCAAATGGTCCCAGAGTGACACAGGATCTAAAGAGCTCACATCAAAACAGTTCTCGAAGCCCAAAACCGGGAAACACAAGAACCCCGAAGGCAAAGTCCAGAAAGGATAAAACAAAAAGGCAAACCCGAAGTGCCTTGAAGAAATCCAAATGACAAAAAGGGAAATGGTGTAGAGGACAACTTCAAAAGTCCAGGTCCAGAAGCTCAAAAAAAACGTCAACATGAAGCAGCTAGACGACTTCAAGACAAGAAAGATGAATCTGAGAGAAGACACAAGTTGCAGCTTCGGTCATCCATTTAAGCTCCACATACCTCAAATATCCCTCCATGATCCCATCGTCCTTCATCACACCCTATGGCCATGTTATAAGCTTTAAAGACTTCCGACTTGATAGTTGTGTATCTAATCACGTGAAAGTAACAGATCGAATGCGTAAATCCACCAAATGTCAAATTCAATGGTCTAGAAGTTGTGACCGTGAGCAAAAACAGGTACAAGCATCAAACACACTGAGCGTAGGTTAGGAAGCGCCATATCGAAACATAAGCCATGACCCTGTGAGGACGTGATTTGTTCGCGCGTTTAATCAAAGAAAGACTGGGGGCAATCAATCGTTCCGATCGATTGCCATGAACTCTAGCTCAGATTTCCTAAGGAAAATACTGGGACAATTGTTGGTTCCAACAATTGCCATGTCAACACCAATTAAAACCCAAAGCTTGAGCACCACCATACCACCACAGGCACACATAAGCCCTTACCCCCACACACACACTCTCAAGCCCGCCATTGGCCTTATCTCCACAAGAACATCAGGCCCGTCATAACCCTGACCACCATCTAAAATCACAACCCAATCCCAGGTCTATCACAAATCTTGAACACCGGCAAAAAACTTTAGCACCACAACAAACACCACACACTTCCACCAACGGCATGTTCATTTTCTTAAGAAACAAATTGCAGATATGAATTTTTAGTCAGGAAATGATCATTTCACTTTCCTTTTTCAGCAGAGTTTTCTCAAGCGTTGCCATGTTTGGCACATTTTCAACAGTTTCCTGTTTTGAAAGTTTATCTTTCATATATTTTGATTGCATACATCTTATCATCATTGCCATGTTTGGCACTCCAGTAATCAGTCCTCATCGTTTGCATGAGACCATTATCTTTCCGACTCATTTTAGTTCGAGACCCAGAATCAGTGCGAAATCCAGCTTTTTCTTTATCCGTTTAGTACGAGACTTCAGTGTGAGACCATGCATCTTTATCAGTGCGAGACCATCATTTTCTTCAGTGTGAGACCAGTGCGAGACCTATCATCTTTATCAGTGCGAGACCCTACATTTTCATCATCCAGTGCGAGACCAGTACGAGACCTAGTGCGAGACAAATACGAGACAGAGCGTGATCTAAGTTGGCGGGGCAGAGGCAATAAGTCCCCATCTTCATGTCAACTTCTTGGGAGAAACAACTAGTGGGCAGTGGCAATAAGTCCCCTTGGTAATCTAGAAGTTATCCCAGCACCTCAGCTAGTGGGCAGAGGCAATAAGTCCCCATAGTATACCAGCAAGGGGCGTTGGAACGGGTTTCGGTCCCCAGAAGCATCCGGACATCATTTTCATATCATCCATATCATTTCCATTTGCATCATCTTCATCATCTACATTTGCATCACTTTCATTTGCATCATCTTCATATCATTCATCTGCATTATCCAGGCGCGTCACAAGACCTGGCAACAGAAAAGTTGGCGAGGTGATGGCAATAAATCCTCCTGTGCGATGTCAACTTATTTTGGGATCAACGAGTGGTGGGCGATGGCAATAAGTCCCCAGGGTTTTTACCAGGAGTTATCCCTGCACACCGGCTTGGGGGCGATGGCAATAAGTCCACATTGGGTCCAGCCAGGAGCATTGACACGGGTTTCGGTCCCCAAAAGCATCCGAGCATCATCAGCATTCCTGCATCTACACATTACTTCATCTTTTAGGTTGTCAACGCCTTAGAATCGCTTGACATTATCATTTTCAGGTAGTCAACGCCTTAGAATAGCTTGGCATCATTGACATCATTTTCAGGTAGTCAACGCCTTAGAATAGATTGACAAATTTTCATCATCTTTAGGTAGTCAGCGCCTTAGAATAGCTCGACAACATATCATCATTTCAGATAGTTGGCGCCTTCGAATAGTTCAACAATCTGCATACAAGGACTTTTAAGATCCCAAATTTTAGGGTATCACTCAGGCATCAACTAGTCTTTTCATCTTCATTACAAAGCCTAGTTGACGGGGGGCAATCTGTTATACCCAAAATTTCAACCCCCCGGAGTAGTCTCTAAGGCATACGTGTTACAAAGGGCAAAAGGGGTCAAAAAGCACCAAGGCGGGATTTTCCAAGGACATTATCGGGATTTTCTATTTTTATATGACTTGTTCATTATCTCCAAACACTTCCACATATCATAGTCATTATGAAAGGTATTTCATGATTCTCTGATAATATTTATTCTGGAAATTTAGCTTTTAATTCATATTATAAGCTAATTTCTTTAATTAACACATGAAATAACCTCAAAATAGAAATAATAAAAGGTTTCCAAAATTAAAATAAAATTGTCACATGGTTAGCATGACTACATACAGTCATAAACCTGAAATTATTTTATTTGGTACCTTAGCCCAAAATTTAAAAGAGAAATTCAATCATTTTTGCAATTTTCTCTCTCCTATGGAAAATACCGAAATTAAAACAAAACGTCATGAAATTTTAACACAAGATAGATAATGTTTATTAGAGACTAATGCCGTTGGAATTTCGTTATTTCGACTTTATAATAATAAGTTATGAATTATGGGAGATTCCAGATTGCAAGATTTTTATCTAATCGGTTATTTATCAAAATAACCCGATTCCAACTCTGAAAATTCTTAAAAATCATCCTTTATCTTCAGTTAAAATTTCATAATTTATCTCGGCCTGAAACATATTTTACAAAATCAGATTCCCTTAGAGCACGAAATCAGCGTTTTAGATAAAGATCTTGCTCTATCAATTTGACCATGCTCTTTCTATAAAAGGACCCCCAAAAAATGAACTAGGGCATAGGAGATCATCCCCAAAGTCAGAGAACTCAGCCGTCAACCTACTTCCAACGTTTTTTGCAACCCCGAGCCTCGAATCTATACCAAAATCATCCCGAAATCACCAAAAAACACATTCCTTCTTCTCCCATTGAGATTCCTAGCACCAAAACACAAAAAATATAAAGCAAACCGTGGCTAACAATACAAGGAAGAAGGAGCCAGAAGCTTGGGTCAAAGTCGAACCGGATTGGCCATCAACGAAGCTCTCGAAGATTCCCGACGTGAAGGAACAATCAAATCCCAAAGTCAAAACAGGTTGGAATTTGACTTCCTTAACCCCTCTGATCAGAATACACTTATGTGTGAAATTTCTAATCGAAAATTGACTTTTTATTGCTTATGAATAAGGTTTGTTTGTGTTTCTGTCTAATAACTGTTAACTAAGTTTCGTATTAATTTTGACTTCAAATTAAATTCTTTCAGTAACTAACGTCTTGTACACTCTTTCAGGCTACACACCCATAAAATTTGAGCCCAAAAACACCTCGGGAACAGCCTCAACGCCGCCGTCCGAGGGCGGTACCACCCACGGACGTCATGTCCGGGGTCCCGGACTCCTTGTCCGTAAGCCCGGACGCCCACAGACGGCGGCGGGATTTTAAAAAATTCAAAATTTAGGTTTTCTAATATGTCCGGGCCCACGGACAGCCTGTCCGTGGCCCCGGACTTTGCAATTTTTTGTTTTCCTTTAATTTCGACTCTTCTGTATAATTAGGTTAACTGGGGTCCGTGGTCTCGGACATGGGGTCCGTGGCTACGGACGTAAGCAAAATTCGACCTAATTCTGCCTCTGAAACCCTAGTTTAGGTAATTTCAATTTTCACTTTTATTTTCAGTCAAAAAATGCTAAAAAACAAAAAAAAAAAAACAGAAGCTCCGCGCACTTAGGTTAAAATGACTCGTAATAAGCCGTAATTAAACTAAGTAGAGGAAAACGACCTAGGAAGGGTAATGAAAGTAATTGAACCCTAATTAAGTCGAATATCAAGCCCCCGAACCCGAACTCTCCTTTCCTAATTTGATCTAGGTTAAAATTAGGTGGCGACTCATAATAGGTTCCAGTGAGCAAGCTTAGGTTTAATAATCATTGTCATATGACATAGTTATTAATCTTAGGTTATAAGTGGACCTAAAACCCGGTTAGATCCTAATCAGCTTTAACCAACATAGGATAGGGTTTAAAATCGAGGCTCACACTTCCTTTTACCACAATAGTACTACTACTTATTTTCATGAGTTCATCTCAATACAGAGGCTTGTTATCTTTCCTAAGTGCAACTGAGCTGTTAATCTGCCCACAATAGCCACCACCAGTCTGTTGCTCTTGAGTATGTGCATTACATCCACCCCTTCCCGAGTGTTGAATGGCATGAATCCGGTGGAACTTCCAGCAACCAACCTGTGAGCCTCGATTTTTGAAACCACTATCCTATGTTGATTCGGTTGATTAGGACCTGGTCGGGTTCTAGGTCCACTTACAACCTAAGCTTAATAACTATGTCATAAACATTAATTACTAAGTCCTGAGTTAGCTCACTAGAACCTAATTAGAATCACCACCTAATTTTAACCTAGGGTAAAATAGGAAAGGTAGATCTCGGGTTCGGGGGCTTGGTATTCGACTTATTCAGGGTTCAAATTACTTTCATTACCCCTCTAGGTTGCTTTTCCTCTACTTAGATTATTTACGACTTATACGAGGTCGTTTGAACCTAAGTGCACAAGCTTCTGATGTTTTGTGTTTTTAGCATTTTTTGACAGAAAATAAAGTGAAAATTGAAATTACCTAAATTAGGGTTTCAAAAGTTGAATTAGGTCCAATTTTAATTTCGTCTATGCCCATGGACCTAATGTTTGAACCCACGGACCCTAGTTAACCTAAGTCATCAGAAAAGTCAAAAGAATAGGAAAGTGAAATTTAAAAAAAATTTTAGGACCACAGACAAGGCGTCCGTGGGCCCGGACATGAATTAGAAAAACCTAAAAAATTTGAAAAATTAATTCCCGCCGCCGTCTGAGGGTGTCCAAGGCTCGGACAGGCCATTCAGGACCCTGGACAGACGACCCGTAGGCTCGGACTAGCCACAAATGGTGGCGTTCTGGTGGTTCCTGGTAGTTTTTTCTACTCTAAAATTTATGGGTGTGTTTCTTGAAAGATTTTGGACATGTTAGTGATCGAAAGTTTTCAATTTTACTTCGAATTAATGATGAAAACTTAGCTAACAAGTTATTAGATAGAAACGAAAACAAACATCAATTTGGGAGCCATAAAATGTCGGTTCGGTCTCAAATTTTAATAGAGAGTTAGGAAACTTGAATTCTAACCTGTTTTACCTTCGGGATTGATGTAATCCTTCACGTCGGTAATCTTCGGGAGCCTCGTCGGTGGTGATTCCAGATTGAGCTCGGACCCAGCTTCTAACCCTGTGAATTGAGCCTATTCTTCACGTTTGGGAGGTGATTTGATGGAGGTCTGATGATCGTTGAAAAATGTGTTTGGTGTTGATTTCAGTGAGATTTTGGTCTTTGATTGAGGCTCAGAAGTTCAAAACGTGGGAAGAAGGATATGGCTGGGTGGTTTGTTTGGATGTTTAGGGTTCTTGGAGCTATCATTTGCTTAAGGGATAAGGTCCCTTTTATAGACATCACTAAAGATAGAGTAAACTCGGTAAAAACCTAAGTATACCAGGATTTGGACAAGTGATTTCTAGAATGAGTTTTGGCTATGAAATTTTAAACATGTGTAAAGGAATATATTTCTAATTTTTCTAAAGAGAAATTAGAATTTTGGATAATGGAATATTTTTAAATTCAATTTCTCGTCAGATTCAATAAATAATTAGTAGAAAATCATTTGAAATTCAAAGATTCAAAATTCCAAAACCATTATGTTGTAAATGTCATCCTTTATCATGTGTTAATTTTCAAAGCACTCTGAGTTGATTTGAGTCATTTCTGGAGGAGAGAGAAAGCTTACGAGATGGCTTAGGAGCCTTAGTAATTATGAAATTGCCCCTCGTGAGTTGTCACCAATGTCCTAAAATCTGCTAATTAACCTTGGATTTTGTGTCACTTGACCCAACTACCCTTTGTAATGTTTGTGCCTCAAATACTCTCTTCCAAGGGGTTGAAATTTCAGGTATAACAGATTGCCCCCCGTTAACTAGACTTTGTAATGAGAGATGAAAAATTAGTTGATGCTTGAGTTATACCCTAAATTTTTCCGGCCCTTAGGGATGAACTTCTTGTCTTGAATTTCTACCGAAAATCTGGTGCTTATGTTGAGATATTATGAGGCGCTAGCTACCTACAAGAGAGGTCTAAAAAGAAGTCTTGAATTTGTTTGGCTATTCTGAGGCACCAACTACATAAAAGACAAATCTAGATGCGAGGGCTATTCTGAGGCGCCAACTACCTAACATATGAAAGGTGGACTGAACCAAGAATGAATAAACTAGACCAAGCGTGAAGGTGTCAGGAACCTAAAGGTGAATGAAAAGAGTGTGATATGAGAGATTGATGCGATGTGTTTGATGAATTCAATGTGTGTGGTAAGGCTTATGTGTGCATAAGGTGATTTAGTGTAACGTAGGAATTTGGATGCCAGAAGTGAATGAATGTAAGGTAGGACTTATGGGTGCCTGATGTGAATGAATGTAAGGTAGGATTTATGGGTGCTTGAAGTGAATGAATGTAAGGTAGGACTTATGGGTTCCTGAGGTGAATAAGCTACGCGAGCGTGAAGGAGTCGGAAACCTGTGGTGCAAATATGGATGATATGCAAGTGATATGAAGATGAAGATGATATGAGGATGATATGAAAATGATGTTCGGTGCATTTAGGGATTGAAACCCATTCCAATGCTCCTGGCTGGTATACCATGGGGCTTATTGCCTCTGCCCACCAACTGGGGTGCTAGGATAACTTCTAGATTACCAAGGGGACCTATTGCCACTACTCACTAGTTGTTTCTCACTAAAATGTTGACATGATGATGGGGACTTATTGCCATTTCCCTGCCAACTTGGATCACACACTGTCTCAGACTTGTCTCGCACAAAGGGATATACTTGGTCTCGTACTGGTCTCGCACTGAAGATGATACTTGGTCTCGTATTGGTCTTGTACTACAGATGATACTTGGTTTGTACTGGTCTCGCACTAAATATGATATTTGGTCTTGTACTGGTCTCGCACTGAAGAAAAAAATGCTGGGTCTCGCACTGATGATGAAAATGCTGGGCCTCGTACTAATGATGGAAATGTTGGGTCTCGTGTTGATGTTGAATTGGACTCTTGTACAAAAGTTGGGTTGAATTCTTGCATGTGAGGTGATGCAATGATAATGGTCTCGTGCAAATGAATGTGGTGAAAACCAAATTGTAAAAATGCCAAATGTGGCAATGATGAGGTGTGTGCAGAAATTGTGAAATGAAATCAAAGAGTTTAAAGGAAAACTGTTCAAAACAAGAAGCTGCTGAAAAAGGTGCCAAACGTGGCAATGTTTGAAGAAAATTTGTCTACTAATAAGGAAAGTGAAGTTATCATTTCCTGACTAAGGACATCTGATTTGTAATTTGTTTCTTAGAGATGAACATGCCACTGGTTGGATGCCACTGGTGGGAGTGTGTGGTTTTTGTTGTGGCTTTTGGAGTGGTGGCCAAGGCTTATGACGGGTCTTAGAATTTATTTGGAGGTGAGGGCTTATGATGGGCCTATGGTATGTGGTTCTTGGTGTAGGGTCGAAGCTTTGGGTTTCAATTGATGTTGCCATAGCAATTGCTGGAACTAACAATTGCCCCTAGTATTTTTCCTTAAGACAATCCGAGCTAGAGTTCATGGCAATCGAACGGAATGATCGATTTTCCCCAGTATTTTCTTTGATTAAACGTGCAAATGAGTCTTGTCCTCTCAAAGCCAGGTCTTATGTTTCGATGTGGTGCTACACTCGACGTGTTTGGTGTTTGCACTCGTTTCTTTCTTACTGATAAGTGCGAAATATATAGACTTTTAGGGTTTAAATACCTTATAACTTGCAACACTTTAGGCAATGTTTCCCACTTGCTATGTGAATTTTCTTGGATTTATGTTTTGATATGAACTGATATATTTTATGTATGAAATGCAGAAAAAAGTCTTGGAATCACATAGTACACTTCACAAGTTTCGCAACGCAACAAACGGGGATCAAATCGGAGCTCAAACGTAGAATCTGGAGCCCGTTGAAGTTTGCAAAGAAAGCAGATCCGGACGCAACACCTGTCCGACCCTATAGGTCCGGATGCAAGTCCGGACACATGTCGACAAAGCATTTTTCACACAGCGTCGACATGTCCGAACCAGCTGGTCCGGACACTGGTTCGGACACGTCAAATTTGACAGCGTACAGGGCTGCATCGACATTGTGTGAAAAGATAAATATATTTTATCTTTTCACACACCGACATACCCTCCTTTTTACCCCATTTTCACTATAAATACACCTATAACCCTCCATTAATCATATCTCATTCCACCCCAAAAACCATGTCAATATTCCTCCACAAAATCACCATCTCACTCCATTTTCATCCACAAAAACCACTGCGTTATTATTCTGACAAACATATTACCAGTTAATATGTCAGGCTAAGAGGATATACTCTGGGTGAAGGTTAATTTATAGTCTGTTTAATTATGTATTCTATTTTTTACCGGTTTAATTTAAATACAGTTTGTTACAATTAAAGCTTATCTCTCGCCTTTTTAATAAATTTCATGAATTTATTAAAATGCTTTACTAAATCTATTTTGATCAGATATGTGATAAATAGACAAGTTAATTAAGCCGTAAATATGTAGAAAGCTTATTATGATTTAATAAGTTAGTATTTTCAGACGAAAATATAATTTCTCATACTTAATCCATTTACATGTGTTTTGCTCGAATCTGGATTAGACCGAGCATTTTCTGGTAAACGAGTCTTTTGAGTCTATGATTTAGTCCTCAAGATAATAACTAGAATTTTGCCAAACTATTATAATAAAACCGGTAGACATAGCATAAAAGAGCAGACTATATAAACCTGAACCCAGAGTCCCGTTTAATTTACCTTTTACTCAGTTTATTTTATCTTTCCTTTTTATTATAAAAACAAGTCAATTAATCCCCCCTTTTTGTGACACCGCTTAGGAATTAGATAATTCCCCTTTAGTCCCACGGTTCGATATCCGGTCGCCTCCACTTTACTATACTACTGCGACCGGGATTTGTTTGCAGCCCGTAAGGTATTTTAAGTTTTTTATTTCCTTTTCATTTGTTTTAAAAACACCAGTTCAAACCACTCTCATTATCCTGTCTGCAAAATGGCACGTGGCTGGGGACTTGATTTATTCTAGTCCCTAAGCCCCGGATAATTCACTTGCTATATTATAATATTCGTTTATACTATTGTTGTTGTTTATTTTATTTCTACTAACTTCTGTCATTTAATTATTCCAGCAATTCAAATATCGTATTAATTACAGTTATTTATTTTTCTAGTCATTTACTTTACTGTCATTTAAATCCCAGTCATTTAAATCCCTGTCATTTACTTTCCAGTTATTTAAATTTCCATTGTCCTTTAAATTTCAGTAATTTAATTTCTGTCATTTAATTTCTGTAATTTAATTTTTGTCATTTAATTTCTGTCATTTAATTTCTGTCATTTAAATTCTGACATTTAAATTTTCGTTCATTTAAATTCCAGTTCTTTATTTTTTGTCATTTAAATTCTGTCATTTAAATTCCCTTGTCATTTAAATTCCAACAATTTTAATTCTGCTTTTTTCTTTATTTTAATTTATATTTACTTAAACTGCATTTGTTTTTTATTTCTTTTATGTTTATTTATTTTCGGTTTATTTACTCTTGTTAAAAAAAGCACTTTACTTATTGTATTTTACTGTATTGTTTCTTTTTAGCTGTTTAAATTCCCCTTCCATATTTCTTCCAATTTTTATTTAATTTATCACATTACAAGTTTCTTTTTCTGTTTGAGTGGTGAATGCCTATTACCAGGTCACACAGCCTTCCGGTCAGTATTAACAATCATACGGTTGGCTACATCCCTGAGATCGAGAGAACCTTTCTGCGCACTTTGAGGCAGGAAAACGATCTCAACAAAACATAACCACCACGGTGATAGAATCTAACCAGGATGCAGATATGACATCTTCACCAGCTACAGTTCGTAACATCAACAGAACATCTAATCAAGGTCAACAGCCCGCCATCATCCTTCCCCACCTTACCCCATCCGAATACGATGAGTGGCAAAAGCTGAAGCCATATCATCAGATCCGATGTGTAAAGGAGTTAGGCATGTTCGATGGCTCTAGTCCTGACGAAGCATTGTTGCATGTCACCAAGTTTCTGCAGCATGCCAACAGTCTAAACCGTGACCAATGTAGTACTCCAGTACGCAAGACTATTCTTGTTCCCTCACAGCCTGACGGGAATGAGAGTAAATGGTACCACAGCCTTACACCAAGTACCATTGGTACTTGGGAGGATGAAATGGCCACCAAGTTCTATGACAAGTTCCTGCCCCCGAGCCGAACGTTGGATATGATTGCTGAGATCTACAATTTCAAGCAGCCAGGGTCGGAAAACATCTGTGAAACTTGGGACCGTTTCAAAGGACTATTGCTGACATGTCCTCACAATGGTCTCACGAAAGAACAATTATCTCAATTGTTCTACAAAGGCTTAATCAATCAGTGCAAAAAAATGGTACTATATATCCTCTTTAGGTGCTGACATTTTGAAAAAGCTAGGGGAACAGTTTTCAATGGGATAGAGTCCTTTGTGAAGAGATCAGAGACTGGGCCACTGGTGGATCAAGAGGAGGCTGAAACAGTGCACTAATCCTAATGCGATCAAGCTTGATCCCAATGCAACAGTACATCTATCCTAGTACGTCTCGATCTAATCTCCTATCCTACTTTACCTGATTTCAGACACAGAGTCTCGTGAGAGTAGAGAGGGAGAGAGAGAGAGAGCTTCTATTAGAATCGAATGCGAGTTTGATTGCCCAAAATCACATGTCTTATTTCATGGGGGTACACCCTTATTTATAGTTTTTTGGGCCCGGTCCCTTTGGTGCCAGCCTGTATTTTATATGTTTAAGTACGGTTTTACCCCTTCTTAGTCCCTTTGGTCGACCACAGGCGGCCGACCGTACTACATTTTGCTTTGCCTAAGTCCCATTTCCATCGGCTGAAGGACGGCCGGATGACCTATGTGCTTCTACCCTCATCCGGCTAAAGCGGCCGGATGCTCTATTTGTTCTATTCTCATCCGGCTGAAGGAGCCGGATGCTCTTCGCGTCCTGTTTTGGGCTTGACACCATTTCTTCCCTTCTCATCAGTCCCACAAGTTCTATCTTTCTGAATTTGGTGAAGAAAATAGAACTTCCGTGTGTGTTTTTGTGAAAAAATATCAATTCTGAAGCCCTTTGGTTTGTCCGTCCTTCGACCTTTCCTTATCCCAGTCCCACAAGTTCTTTTTCTTCATACTTGGAGAAATGGAACTTCTTTTTGGCCACGTGCGATGCCCGTGACTTTTTGAATTTTTCCGCCTACTTTTGGTGCAGAATTCGTAAGGTCCTTTCTTTGACTTATCATCGGAAGCGCTTTTTAGGAGGCGTGTGGCCCTTTCTTTTCCCTGCAAAATGGCATTTTTGTTTGTACATACAAATATATTTATTATTTGTTTGAGCGAGGGAAAACTTTCTTTAAAGTTTGAGCTTTTAAGCTTCTCTCCCCTTCCTCCTCTGTTATCGCTTCGACTCTCCTCTTCTTCTTCGTTATCGTGCTCCTTGCTCTCTTTCGCCGTGTCGCCTTACTTTGATTCGCGCCAAGTTCAACGATGTCTTCCTCTGCTGCAAAGAAAAGTAAGCTTGCTGCGAACTTTTCTCCTGCTGTCGAAGCGATTCAGGGTTCTCTCCTCTGATGGCTTTCGCCCCACGCTTTTGAAATTTCAAAGACCCTTTTTGTCTGGGCGAGAGCCTTCTCCCTCTTCTGTCGATATTTCTGCCCTTCGCGACTGTCTCAGGGATGTGAAGCTCCCCGTGGTACTCAAATCTACCTGCCATCTTCCGATTCTCACCCAAACGACGATTTCGGCCGTGGGTACGTGGTTTATGCCGATTTCTTCCGCTCTGGCCTGACCATTCCTCCACATCCTTTTGTTTTGGGTTTCCTTCTCCGGCGTTGCTGCTCTCTTGCCCACCTCCACCCCAAAGCTATTTCTCATCTTCATGCTTTTATTGCCCTCTGTGATGAAATTAAGATTCGGCCGGAGGGCACTGATTTCACCCGATTCTTCACAGTTAGGGTTGATCCCGACAGTCTAACCCTAACTGCAAAAGCCGGGTACTCCCTTTTCGATTATAAGAAGGTTCATGGATGGGGTTCGGGGTGGTTTGTCATCGTCCCTCCATCCGGCCGAATCTTGGGCGTTCCGTATGCTGCTGAAGTAATGAAAGGTCAGCTGTCCTGCCCCTCAACTCCTCCGGCCGAGCTTCCTATCTCAAAGATCTTAAGGGCTCTAAACAAAAAACCGCCGACCGTTGAGGTGTTTTTTTCAAAAGCACGCCTGTCTTCCCTGATGACCTACCACAGTGAGTATTTTTGGTTTGCCGGGAGTTTATCCGTCCTTATTGGTTCCCTTATTGTTTTAGTATGTTGTACGCAGATTTCTTTCAGAAGGGGGACAAGATCGGTCCTTTCCATAACTGGAACCTTGTCACCTTCAAGAATGGTGATGATAAGATTGATTATTACGACACTCTGACTGCGGCCACTGATGCGGCTGAGCGTCTTTTGGAGAGTGCCCCTCCTTCTTCAAAGCGCTCCAGGCAAGAGAGCCAAGGTGACCAAGCTGGTTATCCGAAAAAAAAGAAAAGGCTGGAAGAATCTCCTGATCATGTTGCTGCCGGATTGTCAAGTACTTGGCACGTGATTCCCGAGTCCGGGCATCGTGTCTTCCTTCCTCTCACCCCTGGCTCGGGTCTGGATCTTGGTTCTCGCCTGGGGCGGGGTCTGGTTATCCGACTCCTATTTGCGAGCAATTTCCTGATTTGACGGGTTACTTTTCTTCAGATCCTGCGCGTGAAAACACCTTGGAAGCTACTGACCTTTGTGCTGGTCCTTCGTCTGAACCAGGTTTGATTCCTGCTATGTCCTTCCGCTTCCGGCTTTTTATATACTTGATAATGTGACCACATTTGGTTTTTGCTACTACGGCAGTCTCTGTTCCTGCCAAACAAAAACTAAAGAAGAAAACCATATCAAAGCCGAAGGCTTCTCAGCTAGGGGTATCAGGGGAAGGACAAACCTCCGGCGATCCTGAGGCTTCAGGATCATTTTCTATTGACGTTGCTGGGGCTATGGATGCGGCAAGGAGTAGAGGAATGGAATACCGCGAGGTGCCTGAGAATCCTGAGCTAAGGAGTAAGCAGAGAGAAGACTTCATAGCTTCCTCTTCTTCCTCCCCTCCTCCTCCTGTTCAAGAATCTTATACTGGACCATCTCAAAAGGAGGGGTGGTTCTACTACCGCGGGCACCCCCTCCCTCTGCTATCCTGTGATGCCGCCAAGTACTCTTCTCTATGGAAGGAGGCAATTAGAAGATCCAATCATCCAGACGGGATCTTCGCTCCCCCGGCAACTTTTACTGCTACCAAAAACAGGCTGCGGATTGGAGACGGGGGGGGGGGGGCAGATGCTATCATGCGGCATTCCCTTCCGGCTGATGATGTGCTTGACATGCTGGGGGGGGAATTTTTCAGGTTGACTCGTGTGTCTTTCTTATGTTTCCCTTTTCGTTTTAGTGCGGCTCCTCCCTGATTTTGTGTACCGTTGTTTTTAGGTGATGTCCATGGCCCAAAGCACTGAGATTCACTTCGGCAATCTCAAATCCAGGCTTTGCGTGAGGAAAGTCGAGCTAACAAAGCCGAAGAGGAGCTGAGGCTGACCCGCTCCTCTCATGACACTTACATTGATCAGGTCGAGTACGAGATCGATCGTAAGGCAAAGGAGAGAACCGAGGCAATCAATAAAGAACTGCAGTCATCCCGGCGCGAATGCGAGCGTCAGCGTGATGAGTATGAGCTACAGCTGCAGAAACTTCGGGGAGAGAACCTTTCTCTAAGAGGCCGGATCAAGGAGGCCGATGATACATTGATAGAGGTATGAAACCATCTCTTCTTTCCTTGGCTTTGGATAAGCTGATTTGGTTCTTCTTTGACCCGGGCATTATGCTGGATCAGGTGCGCACTATGCACCGGAATGATGTGAACAATCTTCAGGCTGAGAAGGCCTTTTTCTATGATGAGCGGAATTCTTTTAAGCAGGAAGCTGAGACACTCGAGCTGGAGAAGCAAACTCTTCAACGGGAGAATGAAGCTCTTGTGAAGGAAAAAGAAAAGCTTATGCAGGATTTAGATTCCTTGACGGAAGAAAAGGTTATGCTGGAAGAGCAGTTGAGGTCTTCTTTTGATCAGGAGAGGAAATCTCTGCTCCGAGATTGTTCTCTTTGGAAGAAGAGAAGAAAACCCTTGCTGCGGACAAAGCTGCCCTGATAGAAGAGAGGGCCAGGCTGGAGGAGAAAGTAAAGGAGCTGGAAGGAGCTAAGTCTCGTTCTCAAGCCGAGAGTACTGAGCCATCGAGCCATGGTAAGCTTTTAGATCTCCGCCTTTTGTTTTTTCTTTTATTCTTTCTCTTCTTACTTTTTATTCCGGCCAGGCTTGAGTCCTGCCAATCTACTGAAGCACGTCACTCAGCTGAATGGCCGGTTAGCTCGTGCTAAAGAGGAGTTGTCATCCACCAACTCAGAGCGTGATAAGTACCGAGCCCAAGTTCTGACTCTTGAATCCCAAGTGACCAGGCTCAAATCATTCTCCCGGCAGTCTCAAGAGGAGGTACAGAAGCAAGGCACCATTAATGCTCATCTAAAGGAGTCTTTTGCCTCGCAGTGTCGTCGGATAGTCGACATTTGCCAGCAAATTGTTTCAGATCACTCCCTTGAGAAAGGAGAGTTGCTTGAGTTGTCACTCGGATAGTCGATCATTTGCCAGCAAATTAATGTTTCAAAGAGATCATCCCTGATCGGAAAGCCCGAGAGTTCTGGATGATGATTTATATAACAAGCTGGAATTCAAGGCCGTTGCTCAGAAGTCCAATTTCTTTTCAGAACTCGAGAGGTTCTGCCGTAGTCCTGGGGAGACATGTTTTGGTGGTGGTGAGGCCTCATTCTTCCGGCTGGAAGTAATATTCCTGCGTCCGGCGGAGGAAATGCCGCGTCTGTCCAGAAGTCCAAGTCTTCTGAGAGGTAGCTGGCAGTGGTGATAGATTGTTGACTCCTGGCGAGGAGGAAGCTGTGGAGAAAGCAGAATAGAGTTCTCAAGCAGAATATAAGTTCTCTTTTTGTATTTTTAGAGGGCTCTGTTTCGGCCTGTATTTTTTGTGTTTACGAACGATTACATTTTGTAACCGTTTTTACCCCATACTTTGGGAGGATATAAGCCTATACTTTTTACCATATTTAGCTATTTGTCTGTCGGAGTAGTAGCTCTTTTGTGCCAAGTTTTATTGCCGTGACATCTCTTTCTCTCTTTTTTTAAAAGAATGGCGCACCTATGCGAGTTATGTTGGAATGGTATTCGTTTTTTCACGACACAAGGGGCTTTTTTTTTTGGACCCTCTGTTCCGGCCAGACCTCTTTCTCTCTTTTTTTAAGTATGGTACCCATGGTTTTTAGCCATCTTTTTAGGATATGAAGCGTAGGAATCTGTGGTCTGCTAGCCGACGCCTGTTTTTTAAGGTAAGATAGCTTGCGGCTCATTGGCCAGATGTTTCTTTCAAGGCATGGCATGGCAGCCTGCGCGCGTGTTGGCCGGATGTTTCTTTCAAGGCATGACAGCCTGCGGCTCGTTAGCCGGATGTTTCTTTCAAGGCATGACAGCCTGCGGCTTGTTGGCCGGATGTTTCTTTCAAGGCATGACAGCCTGCGGCTCGTTGGCCGGATGATTTCTTTCAAGGCATGACAGCCTGCGGCCGTGGCCGGATGTTTCTTTCAAGGCATGGCAGCCGCGGCTCGTGGCCGGATGTTTCCTTCAAGGCATGATAGCCTGCGGCTTCGTAGCCGGTGCTTACTTTCAAGGCATGATAGCCTGCGGCTCGTTGGCTGGTGCTTACTTTCAAGGCATGATAGCCGCGGCTCGTGGCCGTGCTTACTCAAGCATGATAGCCTGGCTCGTTGCCGGTCTTACTTTCAAGGCATGATAGCCTGCGGCTCGTGGCCGGTGTTACTTTCAAGGCATGATAGCCTGCGGCTCGTTGCCGGTGCTTACTTTCAAGGCATGATAGCCTGCGGCTCGTTGGCCGGTGCTTTCTTTCAAGGCATGATAGCCTGCGGCTCGTTGGCCGGTGCTTATTTCAAGGCATGATAGCCTGCGGCTCGTTGGCCGGTGCTTACTTTCAAGGCATGATAGCCTGCGGCTCGTTGGCCGGATGTTTCTTCAAGGCATGATAGCCTGCGGCTCGTTGGCCGGTGCTTACTTTCAAGGCATGATAGCTGCGGCTCGTTGGGGTGCTTACTTTCAAGGCATGATAGCCTGCGGCTCGTTGGGCGGTGCTTACTTTCAAGGCATGATAGCCTGCGGCTCGTTGGCCGGTGCTTACTTTCAAGGCATGATAGCCTGCGGCTCGTTGGCCGGTGCTTACTTTCAAGGCAGCATGATAGCCTGCGGCTCGTTGGCCGGTGCTTACTTTCAAGGCATGATAGCCTGCGGCTCGTTGGCCGGTGCTTACTTTCAAGGCATGATAGCCTGCGGCTCGTTGGCCGGTGCTTACTTTCAAGGCATGATAGCCTGCGGCTCGTTGGCCGGTGCTTACTTTCAAGGCATGATAGCCTGCGGCTCGTTGGCCGGTGCTTACTTTCAATACCTGGGGGTGATCAGTCCCCTGGCAAAAAAGTACCTGCACTTTCGTTAAAAAATACCTCATTTTATTGATTTTGTCTAGCAATGTTTTTACACATAAAACTTTTTTAAACATTCATGCCAAGCCAAGAGTGAGGCAGCTCGTATCCTTCACCATTTTTCAGACGGTATGAAGCTCGTCCTGTCTTCTGGTGTATGATGTATGGTCCTTCCCATTGAGGTTCCAACTTCTTGGGTTGCTTAACTTCTCGGAGGACTAATTCTCCTGGGGCAAAACTTCGTTCCTTTATCCTTCTGTTGAAATACCTTCCACTTTGGATTTATCCTTCGCCATCCTTACTGCGGCGGCCATCCTGGTTTCTTCAAGGAGGTCTAGGTGATCCTGTATCCCCTGAGTGTTGACCTCTTCATTATATGATTCCAATCTTATGGATGGCACTACAATTTCCGCCGGAATGACGGCTTCCAAACCATATGTCAGTCTGTAAGGTGTTTCTCCTGTTGGCCCTCTTTCTGTCGTTCTGTATGACCAGAGGACCTGGGGTAACAATTCTGCCCACTTTCCTTTTTCTCATCGAGTTTTCTCTTTATTGCCTTTACTATCTGCCCATTCGCATTCTCAACCTGCCCGTTTGCCTGAGGGTGGGCTACTGACGCAAACCTTAATCCGATCTTCCATTCTTCACAGAATTCTCGGAAGCTTTCGCAATTGAACTGTGTTCCATTATCAGTTATTATTACTTTTGGTATGCCAAACCTGCATACCACGTATTTCCAAATGAATTCTTGTGACTTCCTAGCCGTGATGGAGACAGTAGGCATTGCCTCGACCCATTTTGTGAAGTAGTCGATAGCGACGTATATGAACTTGAACCTCCCTGGTGAAGATTCCGGGAATGGGCCCACAATGTCCAATCCCCACATAGCAAAGGGAATCGGGCATATGATAGATTTTTGTTCCGCCGGTGGGGTATGTATCTTGTTTCCATGTTCTTGACACTTGCGGCATTTTTGTATATACTCTTTGCAATGCTCCATCATTTTTGGCCAAAAATATCCGAGTCTCAAGATTTTGTGAGTTGTGGTCCTCTCCCCCTGGTGATTTCCGCAGAGCCCATCATGTATTTCTCTTATCAATTCTGCCCCTTCTGTTATGGTAACACACTTTAGAGCCGGTCTTGCAAAGGATCGCTTATACAGCTGATTATCTTCAATAAAAAACGATGCGGCTCGCCTTTTTACTATTCTGGCCTCCTTTTCATCTTCCGGCAGTTTTCCTTGCCGTATGTAATCTATGATTGGAGTCATCCAGGATTCTTCTTGGTTATCTGTCTCTACTGCCAACACCCGAGTTCCTTCTATGCTTGGGGAAGTTCTGACTTCTAGCCATATTTCATTGGGTACTTTTTCGGCCATGCTTGCCAATTTGGCTAAGGCATCTGCTTCGACATTCTTTTCACGGGGAAGGTGTTTTAGCTCACATCGTTGGAAATTTGCCCTTAGCTCCTGGGCCTTGAGCAAGTACTTCCATAGCTTTTCCTCTTTGACCTCATAGATATGTTGTCATTTTGTCTTGCCACCAACATAGAGTCCGAATATACTTCTAATTCTGTTAAAAACAGGTTATTTTTCATAAGTTTTTATTTTAGACAGGATTTTATAAAGGAAAAAACGGAGAAGGTGTTTTTCTCTTTTGGAACCTGTCGCCCCGAGGGCTGTAGCTACTTCCAATCCCTGGATAAGAGCTTCGTATTCGGCTTCATTATTAGTGACATCAAAGTCCAGACGGAAGGCATAATTCAAGCTTTGCCCATCTGGCGCCTGTACCACTATTCCAGCTCCTGCCCCACTTTTGCATCGAGCCCCATCAACCAAGATGACATATGGACTCTGAGCTTGCTTTTCTTCTTTTGCAAAGTTGGTTTCCGTTATAAAGTCTGCTAAGGCCTGAGCTTTTATTGCTGTTCTGGGCAAGAAGTGAATTTCGTATTGTGTCAGCTCTACTGTCCAGCTTACCATCCGGCCGGAGGCATTCGGATTGTTCGCAATTTGTTTGAGCGGCCAGTTGGTCCTGACAAAGATTCGATGTGACTGGAAGTAGGGCCGTATTTTCTTGATGCCACTACCAGTGCGAACAAGATTTTCTCTATTGGTGTACCGTCCTTCTGTCGGGCTCAAGATTTTGCCCGTATAATAAACTGGTATCTCCCTTTTCTCCTCCATGATTAGGACAGCTGCCACCGCCCAATCTGTTGCGGACAAGTAAAGGTATAGATCCTGTCCTGGGGTAGGTACACCCAGCTTAGGTAGATCCCGAAGCATCTCCTTGATCTTCTCAAAGGCTTCTATGCATTCTCGTCCCCCAGGAATTTGCTGTTCTTCCTTAGAATATTGAAGAATGGGATCGACTTTTCTTGTAGCTTAGAACAGAACCTACTTAATGCTGTCAGTCTCCCATTCAAAGCTTGAACATCTTTGATGTTTCTTGGGGGAGAAAGGTCGAGGATGGCCTGACTTTTTCTGGATCAACTTCAATACCTCGTTGTCCAACGATGAAACCAAGAAACCTCCCTTTGGTTACACCAAACACACACTTTTCCGGATTTAGTTTGATTTGGTACTTATCCAGAGTGTCGAATGTTTCTTCTAAATCCTTCATGTGTTGTTCTTTTGACGGACTTTTCACAACTATGTCATCAACATAAGCTTCCACATTCCGGGCAATTTGTTGACAAAACACTTTGTCAATCATACGCTGAAAAGTGGCCCCTGCATTCTTTAGGCCGAAAGGCATTACTTTGTAACAGAATGTTCCGGCTGAAGTAATGAAGGAGGTCTTTTCCGAATCATCCTCTTTCATTTTATTTGATTATAGCCGGAGAAAGCATCCAAAAAACTTAGCACGGAACTCTGGGCAGTTGAGACCACCAATCTATCTATTGATGGTAGAGGATAAAAATCCTTAAGACATGCTTTATTTAAATCTGTGAAATCCACGCACATTCTCCATTTTCCATTTGCTTTTTTCACCATAACAACATTAGCCAACCACCGTGGGTAAGCCACCTCCCTGATGAATCCGGCTTTGAGGAGTTTTTGGACCTCGGTTCGTGCGGCCAAATCTCTTTCCTCCCCTATTACCCTTTTCTTGCCTGACCGCCGGATGTTTAGGGTCCACCCTGAGCTCATGCCGGATAACGCTTGGGTCTATACCAGGCATCTCGTCCGTGCTCCAAGCGAATGTTGCCCTTCTTTTTTCCAGGAACCTCATTAAGTGAGTCTGCTCTCCACTGTCAAACGCAGTTCCTATTTTAAAAATTTAGAGAAGGTCAGATTTTAAATGTACCTCTGGGGGGATCTTGGGTTGTTCGACATTCTTCTTCTCCTTGATCCGGCCCTGAGGAGGAAGGTAACCTTCCCTTGAACTCCTTGTCTGATCCCACAGTTTTAACCACCTCCTCACTAGGAAGGCTGTCCATGATACGGACTTCACACATTCGGGCCATCTTTGGCTTCCTCTTATCGTGACTACCCTCCCTCTTGAGGTTAAGTACTTCATTTTTAAGTGATGAGTGCTGTGGATGGATTTGAAAGCATTGATCCCTGGCCTCCCGAGGTACATGTTGTATCCAGAGAGGCCTGGCACAAATAAAAGCTGTGAGCCTCTCTGTTCTCCTTTCATCTCCTTGGCCCAGGGTCATTGTGAAGTCTATACTGCGGAAGATGTGGTAGAGACACCTCCCACAAATCCTCCTAGGACCGCCGAATAAGGCTTGATCCGGTCCTCAGGTACTTCCAGCTTCTTAACTGCTTCGGCTGATATGACATTTGCTCCGGCCCCACTATCGATTAGAATTCCCTCCATCATCCGATAATTTACTTGTGCACGGATGACAAGTGGATCGTTGTGTGGGTATAGGACTCCATCTTCATCTTCGTCGGAGAAGAAAATTGGAGGAAAATTTTCCTTTTTGGCAATTTTTCTCTCCGGGAGCTCTTGATGCACTTGATGGATGTGTCTTTTCCTTTCATTAAGGGTTAGTGGTCCTACTTCTGAAAATAGCCCTGTGGGTTTTCTTAGAGGAAGTTTCGTTAGCTTTCTTTTTTTTTTGAAAGAACGGAGGTTTATTAATAGTAAAGAATGCGAAAAGAATGGAAATTTTATTCTCCTCTTGGTAATATGATGTTTTGACAATCTATGCAACACAAAATTTCATCCTAAAACAGATTGCAAATTGTACTCCAAATATTTATCCTGATAAAGGGAAAAGGAACTTTTACTCTCCTTTGTAAAACCTGTTATCATCCACTGATTTGCCGGGGTCAAGCCTGGGGTGGATCTCTTCCTCCTGTCGCCCTCGGGGTGTACTCTGGGCATTGCTTTGTTGACCGCCATACTGCCTTTGCACTCCGGCCTGTTGCTTTCCCTTCTTCTTATTCTCCTCAATGACTCGGAGCTCTTTGGCCAGGGTAGCACAGTTTACAGTCCGATGACTGCGATTTCCATGGAATTCGCAGAATGCAACCGGAATTTCTCCCTGCGGTGGCTTCCTTGGCGGAGGGAGGTAACCCTCTCTTACTGCAGCGGCATATTTCCCTGGGTCAATATAGACAACAGTCTTTGCCCCCTGGTGCTGCGACTCCTGAGAGAGGAAGATCCGGCGGTTGTCCTGCCATAATATGGCTTGTACCTTGACCCTCCTCTTCCGGCACCCCCCGAGTCCTTCCTTCTTCTCTGGTACCTCTGCGGCTTTGAAGCTATCGGCCAGCTCTTTAGCCTTGTTCTCGGCTATCTCAGATTTTAAAAAATCATGGATCATTTCAGCTAATTCTCCATGAGTCTTCGCCTTTGTCGCATTTTTCCAGCTAGCCGAGGCTGAGCCAGACCATTCCCAAAGGCCTTAATCAAGATCTTTTCATCAATATCGTCGATCTCTGCGACCTTCTTATGGAAACGCTCGCTGTATTCCTTCACGGTTTCTCCTTTTCGCTGTTAATGTCCATCAATTCTATTGTTTCTTTTTTAACCTTCTTACTCGCAGCAAAATATTGCTGGAAATCTTCAGGCAATTGCTTGAAGCTCGTGATGGACTGAGGCGGTCTCGTGGAGATCCATCCCAATGCTCTTTTTGAAAGTGTTCCGGGGAACAGATTGCAGAGAGCTAGGGAGCTAATCCCCTGAGTGTTCATGGCGAACATGAATTTTTTGATATGCTGAGCAGGATCTCCAGTCCCGTCATACTTCTCAATTGCCGGGGCGACAAAGTGCGGTGGGAGTTTCGCCTTCCTTATCCGCTCCGAGAAGGGGTACAAGCTCATATCGATTTGATCATCTTCCTCCATCTCTTCTTCGTCGATGATTGAATTGCGCTTTCTATCCTTACTCTCCTCCCCATTGCTACCTTTGGAGTCTCTGTTTTTCAATTGCTCAATTGCCTCCGTCATCTCGTCCCATTTTCTTTGGTACTCCTCGTCCCTTTGCATCAATTCCTGCTGCAAAGTCTCATTTCCCTCTACGATTTTTTCATCAATGGATCTGACCAATCCTTTCAGCATGTCTTCTAGATCTTTCTTGGAGATGGCCTCTGGCATCTCCAAACTCATCCTTTCCTCGGAGTGGTTGTTATCTTCAACAGTGTTCCTTGATGCTTTCCTTGACCTTGGAGCCATCTTTCGTGTTTCAAATCCTGCAAAAAACGTCATTAGTTACTTTAGGATTTCCACTATGAATCGCCGTAGATTACTTCCCTGCTTCTAGGTGGTCTCGTGGTTGCTTCTTTCTGTTCGTTTCCCACAGACGGCGCCAAATGAAACAGTGCACTAATCCTAATGCGATCAAGCTTGATCCCAATGCAACAGTACATCTATCCTAGTACGTCTCGATCTAATCTCCTATCCTACTTTACCTATTTCAGACACAGAGTCTCGTGAGAGTAGAGAGGGAGAGAGAGAGAGCTTCTATTAGAATCGAATGCGAGTTTGATTGCCCAAAATCACATGTCTTATTTCATGGGGGTACACCCTTATTTATAGTTTTTGGGCCCGGTCCCTTTGGTGCCAGCCTGTATTTTATATGTTTAAGTACGTTTTACCCCTTCTTAGTCCTTTGGTCGACCACAGGCGGCCGACCGTACTACATTTTGCTTTGCCTAAGTCCCATTTCCATCCGGCTGAAGGACGGCCGGATGACCTATGTGCTTCTACCCTCATCCGGCTAAAGCGGCCGGATGCTCTATTTGTTCTATTCTCATCCGGCTGAAGGAGCCGGATGCTCTTCGCGTCCTGTTTTGGGCTTGACACCATTTCTTCCCTTCTCATCAGTCCCACAAGTTCTATCTTTCTGAATTTGGTGAAGAAAATAGAAAAGAACTTCCGGTTGTGTTTTTGTGAAAAAATATCAATTCTGAACCCTTTGGTTTGTCGTCCTTCGACCTTTCCTTATCCCAGTCCCACAAGTTCTTTTTCTTCATACTTGGAGAACCTTGGAGAATGGAACTTCTTTTGGCGCCACGTGCGATGCCCGTGACTTTTTGAATTTTTTTCCGCCTACTTTTGGTGCAGAATTCGTAAGGTCTTTCTTTGACTATTCATCGGAAGCGCTTTTTAGGAGCGTGTGGCCCTTTCTTTTTCCCTGCAAAATGGCATTTTTGTTTGTACATACAATATATTTATTATTTGTTTGAGCGAGGAAAACTTTCTTTAAAGTTTGAGCTTTAAGCTTCTCTCCCCTTCCTCCTCTGTTTATCGCTTCGACTCTCCTCTTCTTCTTCGTTATCGTGCTCCTTGCTCTCTTTCGCTGTCGCCTTACTTTGATTCGCGCCAAGTTCAACGAGTGTCTTCCTCTGCTGCAAAGAAGAGTAAGCTTGCTGCGAACTTTCTCCTGCTGTCGAAGCGATTCCGGGTTCTCACTCCTCTGGTGGCTTTCGCCCCACGCTTTTGAAATTCAAAAGACCCTTTTTGTCTGGGCGAGAGCCTTCTCCATCTTCTGTCGATATTTCTGCCCTTCGCCGACTGTCTCAGGGATGTGCGAAGCTCCCCGTGGTACTCAAATCTACCTGCCATCTCCGATTCTCACCCAAACGACGATTTCGGCCGTGGGTACGGGTTTATGCCGATTTCTTCCGCTCTGGCCTGACCATTCCTCCACATCCTTTTGTTTTTGGGTTTCCTTCTCCGCGTTGCTGCTCTCTTGCCCACCTCCACCCCAAAGCTATTCTCATCTTCATGTTTTATTGCCCTCTGTGATGAAATTAAGATTCGGCCGGAGGGCACTGATTTCACCCGATTCTTCACAGTTAGGGTTGTCCCGACAGTCTAACCCTAACTGCAAAAGCCGGGTACTCCCTTTTCGATTATAAGAAGGTTCATGATGGGGTTCGCGGTGGTTTGTCATCGTCCCTCCATCCGGCCGAATCTTGGGCTCCGTATGCTGCTGAAGTAATGAAAGGTCAGCTGTCCTGCCCCTCAAACTCCTCGGCCGAGCTTCCTATCTCAAAGATCTTAAGGGCTCTAAACAAAAAACCGCCGACGTTGAGGTGTTTTTTTCAAAGCACGCCTGTCTTCCCTGAACCTACCACAGTGAGTATTTTTGGTTTCGCCGGGAGTTTATCCGTCCTTATTGGTTCCCTTATTGTTTTAGTATGTTGTACGCAGATTTCTTTCAGAAGGGGGACAAGATCGGTCCTTTCCATACTGGAACCTTGTCACCTTCAAGAATGGTGATGATAAGATTGATTATTACGACACTCTGACTGCGGCCACTGATGCGGCTGAGCGTCTTTTGGAGAGTGCCCCTCTTCTTCAAAGCGCTCCAGGCAAGAGAGCCAAGGTGACCAAGCTGGTTATCCGAAAAAAAAAGAAAAGGCGAAGAAGAATCTCCTGATCATGTTGCTGCCGGATTGTCAGGTATTGGCACGTGATTCCCGAGTCCGGGCATCGTGTGTCTTCCTTCCTCTCCACCCCTGGCTCGGGTCTGGATCTTGGTTCTCGCCTGGGGCGGGGTCTGGTTATCCGACTCCTATTTGCGAGCAATTTCCTGATTTGACGGGTTACTTTTCTTCAGATCCTGCGCGTGGAAAACACCTTGGAAGCTACTGACCTTTGTGCTGGTCCTTCGTCTGAACCAAGGTTTGATTCCTGCTATGTCCTTCCGCTTCCGGCTTTGTATATACTTGATAATGTGACCACATTTGGTTTTTGCTACTACGGCAGTCTCTGTTCCTGCCAAACAAAAAACTAAAGAAGAAAACCATATCAAGCCGAAGGCTCCTCAGCTAGGGGCATCAGGGGAAGGACAAACCTCCGGCGATCCTGAGGCTTCAGGATCATTTTTATTGACGTTGATGCTGGGGCCATGGATGCGGCAAGGAGAGTAGGGAATGGAATACCGCGAGGTGCCTGAGAATCCTGAGCTAAGGAGTAAGCAGAGAGAAGACTTCATAGCTTCCTCTTCTTCCTCCTCCTCCTCCTCCTGTTCAAGAATCTTATACTGGACCATCTCAAAAGGAGGGGTGGTTCTACTACCGCGGGCACCCCCTCCCTCTGCTATCCTGTGATGCCGCCAAGTACTCTTCTCTATGGAAGGAGGCAATTAGAAGATCCAATCATCCAGACGGGATCTTCGCTCCCCCGGCAACTTTTACTGCTACCAAAAACAGGCTGCGGATTGGAGACGGGGGGGCAGATGCTATCATGCGGCATTCCCTTCCGGCTGATGATGTGCTTGACATGCTGTGGGGGGGAATTTTTCAGGTTGACTCGTGTGTCTTTCTTTCCCTTTTGTTTTAGTGCGGCTCCTTCCCTGATTTTTGTTTTGTGTACCGTTGTTTTTAGGTGATGTCCATGGCCCAAAGCACTGAGATTCACTTCGGCAATCTCAAATCCAGGCTTTGCCGTGAGGAAAGTCGAGCTAACAAAGCCGAAGAGGAGCTGAGGCTGACCCGCTCCTCTCATGACACTTACATTGACCAGGTCGAGTACGAGATCGATCGTAAGGCAAAGGAGAGAACCGAGGCAATCAATAAAGAACTGCAGTCATCCCGGCGCGAATGCGAGCGTCAGCGTGATGGATGAGCTACAGCTGCAGAAACTTCGGGGAGAGAACCTTTACTAAGAGGCCGGATCAAGGAGGCCGATGATACATTGATAGAGGTATGAAACCATCTTCTTTCCTTGGCTTTGGATAAGCTGATTTGGTTCTTTCTTTGACCCGGGCATTATGCTGGATCAGGTGCGCACTATGCACCGGAATGATGTGAACAATCTTCAGGCTGAGAAGGCCTTTTCTATGATGAGCGGAATTCTTTAAGCAGGAAGCTGAGACACTCGAGCTGGAGAAGCAAACTCTTCAACGGGAGAATGAAGCTCTTGTGAAGGAAAAAGAAAAGCTTATGCAGGATTTAGATTCCTTGACGGAAGAAAAGGTATATGCTGGAAGAGCAGTTGAGGTCTTCTTTTGATCAGGAGAGGAAATCTCTGCTCCGAGATTGTTCTCTTTGGAAGAAGAGAAGAAAACCCTTGCTGCGGACAAAGCTGCCCTGATAGAAGAGAGGGCCAGGCTGGAGGAGAAAGTAAAGGAGCTGGAAGGAGCTAAGTCTCGTTCTCAAGCCGAGAGTACTGAGCCATCGAGCCATGGTAAGCTTTTAGATCTCCGCCTTTTGTTTTTTTTTATTCTTTCTCTTCTTACTTTTTATTCCGGCCAGGCTTGAGTCCTGCCAATCTACTGAAGCACGTCACTCAGCTGAATGGCCGGTTAGCTCGTGCTAAAGAGGAGTTGTCATCCACCAACTCAGAGCGTGATAAGTACCGAGCCCAAGTTCTGACTCTTGAATCCCAAGTGACCAGGCTCAAATCATTCTCCCGGCAGTCTCAAGAGGAGGTACAGAAGCAAGGCACCATTAATGCTCATCTAAAGGAGTCTTTTTGCTCGCAGTGTCGTCGGATAGTCGACATTTGCCAGCAAATTGTTTCAGATCACTCCCTTGAGAAAGGAGAGTTGCTGGATGATGATTTATATAACAAGCTGGAATTCAAGGCCGTTGCTCAGAAGTCCAATTTCTTTTCAGAACTCGAGAGGTTCTGCCGTAGTCCTGGGGAGACATGTTTTGGTGGTGGTGGTGAGGCCTCATTTCTTCCGGCTGGAAGTAATATCCTGCCGTCCGGCGGAGGAGTGCCGCTGTCCAGAAAGTCCAAGTCTTCTGAGAGTGTAGCTGGCAGTGGTGATAGATTGTTTGACTCCTGGCGAGGAAGCTGTGGAGAAAGCAGAATAGAAGTTCTCAAGCAGAATATAAGTTCTCTTTTTTGTTATTTTTAGAGGGGTTCTTGTTTCGGCCTGTATTTTTGTGTTTACCGAACGTACATTTTGTAACCGTTTTACCCCATACTTTGGGAGGAATATAAGCCTATACTTTTTACCATATTTAGCTATTTGTCTGTCGGAGTAGCTCTTTTTGCCAAGTTTTTATTGCCGCGACATCTCTCTCTCTTCTTTTTTTAAAAAGAATGGCGCACCTATGCGAGTTATGTTGGAATGGTATTCGTTTTTTCACGACACAAGGGGCTTTTGGTTTTGGACCCTCTGTTCCGGCCAGACCTCTTTTCTCTCTTTTTTTTAAGTATGGTACCCATGGTTTTTAGGATATGAAGCGTAGGAATCTGTGGTCTGCTAGCCGACGCCTGTTTTTAAGGTAAGATAGCTTGCGGCTCATTGGCCGGATGTTTCTTTCAAGGCATGGCAGCCTGCGGCGTGTTGGCCGGATGTTTCTTTCAAGGCATGACAGCCTGCGGCTCGTTGGCCGGATGTTTCTTTCAAGGCATGACAGCCTGCGGCTCGTTGGCCGGATGTTTCTTTCAAGGCATGACAGCCTGCGGCTCGTTGGCGGATGTTCTTTCAAGGCATGACAGCCTGCGGCTCGTTGGCCGGATGTTTCTTTCAAGGCATGGCGGGCAGCCTGCAGCTCGTTGGCCGGATGCTTACTTTCAAGGCATGATAGCCTGCGGCTCGTGGCCGGTGCTTACTTTCAAGGCATGATAGCCTGCGGCTCGTTGGCCGGTGCTTACTTTCAAGGCATGATAGCCTGCGGCTCGTTGGCCGGTGTTACTTTCAAGGCATGATAGCCTGCGGCTCGTTGGCCGGTGCTTACTTTCAAGGCATGATAGCCTGCGGCTCGTTGGCCGGTGCTTACTTTCAAGGCATGATAGCCTGCGGCTCGTTGGCCGGTGCTTACTTTCAAGGCATGATAGCCTGCGGCTCGTTGGCCGGTGCTTACTTTCAATACCTCAGGGGGTGGTGATCAGTCCCCTGGCAAAAAAGTACCTGCACTTTCGTTAAAAAATACCTCATTTATTGATTTTGTCTAGCAATGTTTTTACACATAAAACTTTTTTAAACATTCAGCATGCCAAGAGTGAGGCAGCTCGTATCCTTCACCATTTTTCAGACGGTATGAAGCTCGTCCTGTCTTCTGGTGTATGATGTATGGTCCTTCCCATTGAGGTTCCAACTTCTTGGTTGCTTAACTTCTCGGAGGACTAATTCTCCTGGGGCAAAACTTCGTTCCTTTATCCTTCTGTTGAAATACCTCTCCACTTTGGATTTATCCTTCGCCATCCTTACTGCGGCGGCCATCCTGGTTTCTTCAAGGAGGTCTAGGTGATCCTGTATCCCCTGAGTGTTGACCTCTTCATTATATGATTCCAATCTTATGGATGGCACTACAATTTCCGCCGGAATGACGGCTTCCAAACCATATGTCAGTCTGTAAGGTGTTTCTCCTGTTGGCCCTCTTTCTGTCGTTCTGTATGACCAGAGGACCTGGGGTAACAATTCTGCCCACTTTCCCTTTTTCTCATCGAGTTTTCTCTTTATTGCCTTTACTATCTGCCCATTCGCATTCTCAACCTGCCCGTTTGCCTGAGGGTGGGCTACTGACGCAAACCTTAATCCGATCTTCCATTCTTCACAGAATTCTCGGAAGCTTTCGCAATTGAACTGTGTTCCATTATCAGTTATTATTACTTTTGGTATGCCAAACCTGCATACCACGTATTTCCAAATGAATTCTTGTGACTTCCTAGCCGTGATGGAGACAGTAGGCATTGCCTCGACCCATTTTGTGAAGTAGTCGATAGCGACGTATATGAACTTGAACTCCCTGGTGAAGATTCCGGGAATGGGCCCACAATGTCCAATCCCCACATAGCAAAGGGAATCGGGCATATGATAGATTTTTGTTCCGCCGGTGGGGTATGTATCTTGTTTCCATGTTCTTGACACTTGCGGCATTTTTGTATATACTCTTTGCAATGCTCCATCATTTTTGGCCAAAAATATCCGAGTCTCAAGATTTTGTGAGTTGTGGTCCTCTCCCCCTGGTGATTTCCGCAGAGCCCATCATGTATTTCTCTTATCAATTCTTCCCCTTCTGTTATGGTAACACACTTTAGAGCCGGTCTTGCAAAGGATCGCTTATACAGCTGATTATCTTCAATAAAAAACGATGCGGCTCGCCTTTTTACTATTCTGGCCTCCTTTCATCTTCCGGCAGTTTTCCTTGCCGTATGTAATCTATGATTGGAGTCATCCAGGATTCTTCTTGGTTATCTGTCTCTACTGCCAACACCGAGTTCCTTCTATGCTTGGGGAGTTCTGACTTCTAGCCATATTTCATTGGGTACTTTTTCGGCCATGCTTGCCAATTTGGCTAAGGCATCTGCTTCGACATTCTTTTCACGGGGAAGGTGTTTTAGCTCACATCGTTGGAAATTTGCCCTTAGCTCCTGGGCCTTGAGCAAGTACTTCCATAGTTTTCCTCTTTGACCTCATAGATGTTGTCATTTTGTCTTGCCACCAACATAGAGTCCGAATATACTTCTAATTCTGTTAAAAACAGGTTATTTTTCATAAGTTTTTATTTTAGACAGGATTTTATAAAGGAAAAAACGGAGAAGGTGTTTTTCTCTTTTGGAACCTGTCGCCCCGAGGGCTGTAGCTACTTCCAATCCCTGGATAAGAGCTTCGTATTCGGCTTCATTATTAGTGACATCAAAGTCCAGACGGAAGGCATAATTCAAGCTTTGCCCATCTGGCGCCTGTACCACTATTCCAGCTCCTGCCCCACTTTTGCATCGAGCCCCATCAACCAAGATGACATATGGACTCTGAGCTTGCTTTTCTTCTTTTGCAAAGTTGGTTTCCGTTATAAAGTCTGCTAAGGCCTGAGCTTTTATTGCTGTTCTGGGCAAGAAGTGAATTTCGTATTGTGTCAGCTCTACTGTCCAGCTTACCATCCGGCCGGAGGCATTCGGATTGTTCGCAATTTGTTTGAGCGGCCAGTTGGTCCTGACAAAGATTCGATGTGACTGGAAGTAGGGCCGTAGTTTTCTTGATGCCACTACCAGTGCGAACAAGATTTTCTCTATGTTGGTGTACCGTCCTTCTGTCGGGCTCAAGATTTTGCCCGTATAATAAACTGGTATCTCCCTTTTCTCCTCCATGATTAGGACAGCTGCCACCGCCCAATCTGTTGCGGACAAGTAAAGGTATAGATCCTGTCCTGGGGTAGGTACACCCAGCTTAGGTAGATCCCGAAGCATCTCCTTGATCTTCTCAAAGGCTTCTATGCATTCTTGTCCCCACTGGAATTTGCTGTTCTTCCTTAGAATATTGAAGAATGGGATCGACTTTTCTTGTAGCTTAGAACAGAACCTACTTAATGCTGTCAGTCTCCCATTCAAAGCTTGAACATCTTTGATGTTTCTTGGGGGAGAAAGGTCGAGGATGGCCTGACTTTTTTCTGGATCAACTTCAATACCTCGTTGTCCAACGATGAAACCAAGAAACCTCCCTTTGGTTACACCAAACACACACTTTTCCGGATTTAGTTTGATTTGGTACTTATCCAGAGTGTCGAATGTTTCTTCTAAATCCTTCATGTGTTGTTCTTTTGACGGACTTTTCACAACTATGTCATCAACATAAGCTTCCACATTCCGGGCAATTTGTTGACAAAACACTTTGTCAATCATACGCTGAAAAGTGGCCCCTGCATTCTTTAGGCCGAAAGGCATTACTTTGTAACAGAATGTTCCGGCTGAAGTAATGAAGGAGGTCTTTTCCGAATCATCCTCTTTCATTTTTATTTGATTATAGCCGGAGAAAGCATCCAAAAAACTTAGCACGGAACTCTGGGCAGTTGAGACCACCAATCTATCTATTGATGGTAGAGGATAAAAATCCTTAGGACATGCTTTATTTAAATCTGTGAAATCCACGCACATTCTCCATTTTCCATTTGCTTTTTTCACCATAACAACATTAGCCAACCACCGTGGGTAAGCCACCTCCCTGATGAATCCGGCTTTGAGGAGTTTTTGGACCTCGGTTCGTGCGGCCAAATCTCTTTCCTCCCCTATTACCCTTTTCCTTTGCCTGACCGCCGGATGTTTAGGGTCCACCCTGAGCTCATGCCGGATAACGCTTGGGTCTATACCAGGCATCTCGTCCGTGCTCCAAGCGAATGTTGCCCTTCTTTTTTCCAGGAACCTCATTAAGTGAGTCTGCTCTCCACTGTCAAACGCAGTTCCTATTTTAAAAAATTTAGAAGGGTCAGATTTTAAATGTACCTCTCTGGGGGGATCTTGGGTTGTTCGACATTCTTCTTCTCCTTGATCCGGCCCTGAGGAGGAAGGTAACCTTCCCTTGAACTCCTTGTCTGATCCCACAGTTTTAACCACCTCCTCACTAGGAAGGCTGTCCATGATACGGACTTCACACATTCGGGCCATCTTTTGGCTTCCTCTTATCGTGACTACCCTCCCTCTTGAGGTTAAGTACTTCATTTTTAAGTGATGAGTGCTGTGGATGGCTTTGAAAGCATTGATCCCTGGCCTCCCGAGGTACATGTTGTATCCAGAGAGGCCTGGCACAATAAAAGCTGTGAGCCTCTCTGTTCTCCTTTCATCTCCTTGGCCCAGGGTCATTGTGAAGTCTATACTGCCGGAAGATGTGGTAGAGACACCTCCCACAAATCCTCCTAGGACCGCCGAATAAGGCTTGATCCGGTCCTCAGGTACTTCCAGCTTCTTAACTGCTTCGGCTGATATGACATTTGCTCCGGCCCCACTATCGATTAGAATTCCCTCCATCATCCGATCGTTTACTTGTGCACGGATGACAAGTGGATCGTTGTGTGGGTATAGGACTCCATCTTCATCTTCGTCGGAGAAGAAAATTGGAGGAAAATTTTCCTTTTTGGCAATTTTTCTCTCCGGGAGCTCTTGATGCACTTGATGGATGTGTCTTTTCCTTTCATTAGGGGTTAGTGGTCCTACTTCTGAAAATAGTCCTGTGGGTTTTCTTAGAGGAAGTTTCGTTAGCTTTCTTTTTTTTTTAAAGAAAGGAGGTTTATTAATAGTAAAGAATGCGAAAAGAATGGAAATTTTATTTCTCCTCTTGGTAATATGATGTTTTGACAATCTATGCAACACAAAATTTCATCCTAAAACAGATTGCAAATTGTACTCCAAATATTTATCCTGAATAAAGGGAAAAGGAACTTTTACTCTCCTTTGTACAAACCTGTTATCATCCCCACTGATTTGCCGGGGTCAAGCCTGGGGTGGATCTCTTCCTCCTGTCGCCCTCGGGGTGTACTCTGGGCATTGCTTTGTTGACCGCCATACTGCCTTTGCACTCCGGCCTGTTGCTTTCCCTTCTTCTTATTCTCCTCAATGACTCGGAGCTCTTTGGCCAGGGTAGCACAGTTTACAGTCCGATGACTGCGATTTCCATGGAATTCGCAGAATGCAACCGGAATTTCTCCCTGCGGTGGCTTCCTTGGCGGAGGGAGGTAACCCTCTCTTACTGCAGCGGCATATTTCCCTGGGTCAATATAGACAACAGTCTTTGCCCCCTGGTGCTGCGACCCCTGAGAGGAAGATCCGGCGGTTGACCTGCCATAATATGGCTTGTACCTTGACCCTCCTCTTCCGGCACTTCCCCCGAGTCCTTCCTTCTTCTCTGGTACCCCTGCGGCTTTGAAGCTATCGGCCAGCTCTTTAGCCTTGTTCTCGGCTATCTCAGATTTTAAAAAATCATGGATCATTTCAGCTAATTCTCCATGAGTCTTCGGCGCCTTTGTCGCAATTTTTCCAGCTAGCCGAGGCTGAGCCAGGCCATTCCCAAAGGCCTTAATCAAGATCTTTTCATCAACATCGTCGATCTCTGCGACCTTCTTATGGAAACGCTCGCTGTATTCCTTCACGGTTTCTCCTTTTCGCTGTTTAATGTCCATCAATTCTATTGTTTCTTTTTTAACCTTCTTACTCGCAGCAAAATATTGCTGGAAATCTTCAGTCAATTGCTTGAAGCTCGTGATGGACTGAGGCGGTCTCGTGGAGATCCATCCCAATGCTCTTTTTGAAAGTGTTCCGGGGAACAGATTGCAGAGAGCGAGGGAGCTAATCCCCTGAGTGTTCATGGCGAACATGAATTTTTTGATATGCTGAGCAGGATCTCCAGTCCCGTCATACTTCTCAATTGCCGGGGCGACAAAGTGCGGCGGGAGTTTCGCCTTCCTTATCCGCTCCGAGAAGGGGTACAAGCTCATATCTATTTGATCATCTTCCTCCATCTCTTCTTCGTCGATGATTGAATTGCGCTTTCTATCCTTACTCTCCTCCCCATTGCTACCTTTGGAGTCTCTGTTTTTCAATTGCTCAATTGCCTCCGTCATCTCGTCCCATTTTCTTTGGTACTCCTCGTCCCTTTGCATCAATTCCTGCTGCAAAGTCTCATTTCCCTCTACGATTTTTTCGTCAATGGATCTGACCAATCCTTTCAGCATGTCTTCTAGATCTTTCTTGGAGATGGCCTCTGGCATCTCCGAACTCATCCTTTCCTCGGAGTGGTTGTTATCTTCAACAGCGTTCCTTGATGCTTTCCTTGACCTTGGAGCCATCTTTCGTGTTTCAATCCTGCAAAAAACGTCATTAGTTACTTTAGGATTTCCACTATGAATCGCCGTAGATTACTTCCCTGCTTCTAGGTGGTCTCGTGGTTGCTTCTTGCTGTTCGTTTCCCACAGACGGCGCCAAATGAAACAGTGCACTAATCCTAATGCGACCAAGCTTGATCCCAATGCAACAGTACATCTATCCTAGTACGTCTCGATCTAATCTCCTATCCTACTTTACCTGATTTCGGACACAGAGTCTCGTGAAGTAGAGAGGGAGAGAGAGAGCTTTTATTGAATCGAATGCGAGTTTGATTGCCCAAAATCACATGTCTTATTTCATGGGGGTACACCCTTATTTATAGTTTTTTGGGCCCGGTCCCTTTGGTGCCAGCCTGTATTTTATATGTTTAAGTACAGTTTTACCCCTTCTTAGTCCCTTTGGTCGACTACAGGCGGCCGACCGTACTACATTTTGCTTTGCCTAAGTCCCATTTCCATCCGGCTGAAGGACGGCCGGATGACCTATGTGCTTCTACCCTCATCCGGCTAAAGCGGCCGGATGCTCTATTTGTTCTATTCTCATCCGGCTGAAGGAGCCGGATGCTCTTCGCGTCCTGTTTTGGGCTTGACACCATTTCTTCCCTTCTCAGAGGCACACCAGGTTTATGCCACGTAGGAGAAAGTGACAATAAGTTTAACCAGCTGATGAGAAGCCACGAGCAACTCATGGAGAGCAATGCGCAGCAGGCGATGAAGGTAAGCACCCTGCAGAAAGTAGTTGAGCAGATGACCATGAACTCCTACCCCCAACAAGCAAAGTCGTTGACTTCCCGATCATCTACAACCCCTCCAGGCTATGCTCCTCTATCCCTATCATCTTCTGATGTTTCTTGTACGCAATGTGGTGGGCCACATGATTATGAAAAATGCCCCTAATTACAAGAATTAAAAGCAGCAGAGGAAGCAAACTTTGTTGGCAACAATTTAGGGTACAAACAACCATGGCAGCACAACATGCACCCCAATTTTCAAGGAGGCAAAAGGCAGTATCAACAACCGCCTTATGGCAATGATGCTTCTTCAAGCCGACAGACTCAACAACCTTCAAATCCCGACTCTAGAATGTCCCAAATGCAGGAGATGTTTAAAGCAATGATGAGTAAGACCCGAGACACGCAAGATGAAGTCACAGCCCTTCGTAAATACCAAAAAGCCTTGCAGTCCCAAATTCAACAACTTCTCATCCAACAAAGACCTCCTGGCCAACTCCCCGCACAAACCAATCAAAATCCACGAGATTATGCAAATGTAATTTATGTAGTGGACCAGTACATCACACTAGCTCAAAGGGAGCAACAACCAGAGAGTGAAATGGTCCATGAAGTGAAACAGCGGGCTGAGGAAGAATACCTCGACATGAACCAACTGAAGCTCTATGCCAAATTAGTTGATATAAATGAAATGATGGAGGGTCCACTAAACCTTGCATCATAGCAACCAAAAAGCGAAATGGTTCATATAGTGGACGACTTTACTAAGGATTTGAGTTACTCTCTATCACCATCCCCGTTCGAACCTGAGCAAACGACATCAAACCTTCTACTTGAGCTTGAAGACAAGCCATCAGAGGACAGCTTCTACCTCAACTTCATGGAGTCTCCTCCCTCTGAAGTCAATACCGTTAGTTTCCCTCCTTCTCTGTGCTATACCCAGAAAATGAGGATAGTTACATCCTCAAAAATGAAGAGAAGGAAATGCTCGCTCCCGCCGAGACATCCAAACAAAACACCAATATCACCTTCAAGGAACAACTTCCCTATGAAGTTGAATTCAACCAGGGCTCTTCCTATGAGCCTCTCCAAGAAGACGAGGATTATTACATCCTCAAATTTGAGGAGGAGGAGCCATCTAACTTTAATCTTCATCTGGAGGATCACGGCCTCCCCCTCTTGTGCACCAAGGGTCATCCATTAAAAAATTTGGGCCCTTCTCCAAAGAAAAATAATGAACATCCAACCCACCCATTGAAGCTCACTTCCACCTTCATTTTCGATCCAGGGGAGAATATTTACATCTACGACTCTGAGCAAGGACCACCACTACCACCTTGCCTCCATACGGCTAAAAAACAAAAGGAGAATGTTTACATTCTCCAGTTTGAGGAAGAAATACAACCATCACTCGGTTCTCTATTAGAGATTTCTTGCAGCAAACACCTCCTTCAAAACCAGGTTTTGTGGAGTTTGTATTTTCCTAATTTAATTGCTGCAGTAATACTTTGTTTTGATCCAGGTGTTTCGATCCTACTTGTAGCCAATATCCTATTCCCGGTACTACCATTGTCAACTTTCATTTTTGATCCGGGATAATGAAGAACATGCGTCTAGCTAGAGACGTTAAACCCGGGCAGCTTGGTGGGAGGCAACCCACTATCTATACTTTGCCTTTCCTTTTATTTTGTTTTCTCTTTTGTACTATATTTCCCTTTTATATGTTGAAATAAAATGCGGGTTTTACTTGAGTTCTTCTGGTTGTGTAGAATATTCTTTACAGGTACATTTCATGTAATTCTACAGCTGCACTCAAGTGCGGGGGAGCTCTGCACACTCTGCGAACTCCGGGGAGTACACTCTTTCTCTTATGATATTTCATATTCCCTTTTGCTTTGATTTGTATAATTTCCTTGTACAGATTGCATTGCCTAGTTAATTTAATTCTTTCTACGCAATGAGGGCATTGCTTGAGCTTAAAGTACGGGGGAGTACTCATACCCTCGTAGCTTTTTCTTAAGTTTTCTCTTTTGACAATTTGTTTAAATTTGTTAAGTTAGAACTAGTCAAAAAGGGAGCCATAAAGGAAATATTGCAAACCTACAAAAATTATGGGGTACTAAAAATTTTCAACCATTTTAAAATTTATTCTGATTAGAAATTGCTTAAAGTTTAAGAATAATTATCATTCGAGCCCTGTTTTTAGCTTTGAGCCTGGATTTGAATTGGAATGTAAAGGTGGAAAAAGAACAAGGTAAGGTACTCCTCTGATCTAAACAGGCATATTCTGATCCTAAGCAGGCCTCGTCCACTTGGTTATTAAGTTCTTTGGGGTGCTTTATCACGTAGCTACCTGAGGTATTTTATATCTGGGATAGTTGACCCAAAACCGCTACAAGGGTGGAGAGAAAAGTCTGATGTGAAAGGAAACTAAACTTCAATCGAAGTATCTTTGCATTATGTACTTAAATGATGAAAACGTCTTATTTATGGATCATGTGTACATGGCATTGAAAGGTATAATGGAATATGATTTTACTTCATGCCCCTTGTCGTTTCAGGAAATGTGAAAGAAAATAGTGGATTGGCTCAAGGTTAAAAACTGGATTCTTATGGTTCTACTTCTCCTTCTTAACAGTTTTTTGTACGATTTCAATGTTCTTTTCAAAAACTTAAAAACAAAAAGAAAAAAAGAAGAAGGAAGTTTCTAGTACCCTTTAATCTAGAAGTTTTGTAGTAATCTTTTATGTGCTCTCCCTGTTTGGTTATTTTATATTTAACTTGTTTAAAGATTCTGTCATAAATATTTGCTTGAGGACAAGCAAAAGATAAGTATGAAGGAAATTGATAAGTGCGAAATATATAGACTTTTAGGGTTTAAATACCTTATAACTTGCAACACTTTAGGCAATGTTTCCCACTTGCTATGTGAATTTTCTTGGATTTATGTTTTGATATGAACTGATATATTTTATGTATGAAATGTAGAAAAAAGTCTTGGAATCACATAGTACACTTCACAAGCTTCGCAACGCAATAAACGGGGATCAAATCGAAGCTCAAACGAAGAATCTGGAGCCCGTTGAAGTTTGCAAAGAAAGCAGAAAAAAATACACACGTCCGGACCTGTGTCCGGACATGCAGATCCGGACGCAACACCTGTCCGACCCTATAGGCCCGGATGCAAGTCCGGACACATGTCGACGAAGCATTTTTCACACAGCGTCGACATGTCCGAACCAGCTGGTCCGGACACTGGTTCGGACACGTCAAATTTGACAGCGTACAGGGCTGCATTTATCTTTTCACACACCGACATACCCTTCCTTTTTACCCCATTTTCACTATAAATACACCTATAACCCTCCATTAATTCATATCACATTCCACCCCAAAAACCATGTCAATATTCCTCCACAAAATCACCATCTCACCCCATTTTCATCCATAAAAACCACTGCTTTATTATTCTGTCCAACCTCTGACCAAACATATTCCCAGTTAATATGTCACGCTAAGAGGATATACTCTGGGTGAAGGTTAATTTATAGTCTGTTTAATTATGTAATCTATATTTTTACCGGTTTAATTTAAATATAGTTTGTTACGATTAAAGCTTATCTCTCGCCTTTTAAATAAATTTCATGAATTTATTAAAATGCTTTACTAAATCTATTTTGATCAGATCTGTGATAAATAGACAGGTTAATTAAGCCGTAAATCTGTAGAAAGCTTATTATGATTTAATAAGTTAGTATTTTCAGACGCAAATATAATTCTCACGCTTAATCCGTTTACATGTGTTTTGCTCGAATCTGGATTAGACTGAGCATGTTCTGGTAAACGAGTTCTTTTGAGTCTATGATTTAGTCCTCAAGATAATAACATGAATTTTGCTAAACTATTATAATAAAACCGGTAGACATAGCATAAAAGAGCAGACTATATAAACCTGAACCCAGAGTCCCGTTTAATTTACCTTTTACTCACTTTATTTTATCTTTCCTTTTTATTTATAAAAACAAGTCAATTAATCCCCCCTTTTTGTGACACCGCTTAGGAATTAGATAATTCCCCTTTAGTCCCACGGTTCGATATCCGGTCGCCTCCACTTTACTATACTACTGGGACCGGGATTTGTTTACAGCCCGTAAGGTATTTTGAGTCTTTAATTTCTTTTTCATTTGATTTAAAAACACCAGTTCCAACCACTCTCATTATCCTGTCTGCAAAATGTGTTAAGCAGGATGTTGAGAAAATTTACTGGACGATCAAAGAAGGGTAAAAGCACTGCTACTAGTTCTAGTGAAGCACCCCCACCGGGTTTTGTATCTCAACAAGCAGTAGACTGGTTCAATCTGGAGTGCAAAATTGAACCTGAACGATCGGTCGCACCGAAGTTACAGCGCCAACTTGGGTTACCCGAGCTTCTGGAAGCACATGGATGGGTGAAGCTACTAGACATGGGTGGTGTATTCTACCCACGTGAGGTACGGGTTTTCTATGCGAATTCCCGTATCCAAGAAGGCACCATCCGCTCCAAGGTCCAAGAGAGGGACATCATTATTCAGGTGGAGGACGTCGCTACATATTTAGGGATTCCTTACCCTGCTCCTCCTATGAGTGAGGACGATGATCTTCTGCAGCTATTTAATGAGTTTCAGAATGCCGCGGACCGACATTACAGTGAGCTTTTCATTCAGGCACCGCGCAGACGAACAGGAGATGACCCGACTAAGTGAAATACCCCAAACTTAAATATAGTGATTAATATTATTCTAATCCTTATTTAAGAGCCTAATAATTGAAATACCCCAAACCTAGTTATGTTGTTTAAACACCTAGTAGGGTGTAATAAGACTAAAAAGAGTCTTAGAAACCTTAGTAAACAAATTTAAACGAAAGGAAACACAAATGTGCTTTAAAATCAATAAGAGCTAAAATGTGCTCTAAGCTTGGGATAAACTTGAGTAAGACCTAATGAGCTTGACAAGACCTCATTTATATACTAATGAACATATTAAACCAATTACCAAAGAAAACCAAGCTTGAAAACAAGTTAAAACACAAAATGTGCTTTAAGAAGTCTTAAAGCACATTTTTGAAAAATTGTCTTGTAAATGAGTTTTGAATGGCTAAATGTCCATCATTACTCTTAAATATATATGTGTACTATATAGTATCACATTTGGGTGGCTATATTAGTGGGAAATCAAAAATTTCACTTCTATGTGCCTTGTATAGGTGAATAGTACTTTTTATAAGCTAATTTGTAACATATGTTGTATTAAGTAATTAAATTGACAAACAAAGACTAAAACACCCCACACTAATATAAGGGGCCGGTTTTTATAAGGGTGTGACTCACCACTCTCTTATTAATGTATTAAGTAAGTAAAGATAAGTAAATAAGCTACCTTTTTACTTTATAAGTATAAATATCTCTTAAAAGCAAATTCTATCTTCATTCTCTCATTTCCCTTCCTTGCTCACACGGTTTCCCACTCATCTTCTCCCTTCTTCATTGTTCTCTCACGGTAATACCACTATCACCATTAGAGCTCCACCTTTGACCACTTGCTAAATCAAGCTCACTTGTCCAAATCAAAAACAAAGACCACCAATCTCTTCCTCTCATCAAGCTCTTCATTCCTATCTTCTCAAAACTCCAAGAGCTCCATTTCGGTGCCAAGGTGTTCCACCATTGAAGGAGCTTGAGCTTGTTTGACTACATATTATTACTCTCCTTGACTTCTAGGTAAGGAATCTCAAACAAAAATCAAGTTTCCTCCTTGTTTTTGCCATGTCCGAAAATATACATTGAAAGAGCTTCTTGTGTGACTTTGTTCTAGTTTCATTCCAACTCTTCATGGACTAGGTGGAGTCCTCTCTTGTTATATATTCAAACTCTCTTCAAAGATCAAGGTAAAACAACTACATTAATACTTTTGAAACAATGTCAAATTAGGGTTTACAATGAGATGAAGCCTATAGCTTGAATACATTATAAAGTTTGTATATTTTTAGAACTTGTCAAGGAATCAAGTACTCTATTGGTTTTCTAAAGGAAACAAGAAAGAAGTTATCTTGCAAAAGAGGTAAATCTACTAACCTAATGCTATTTTAATGCCTTAGGAGAAATGAGCTTATAATGCTTATTAAAACTATCTAAAGAGCCAATGGGGAATGACTTAGTAAAGTGTTCTTAAGAGACTAGTAAAGGGCATGTGTGTATGTTGAGTGTATTTGCAGGTTAAAGGCATATATATTGTGGAAATTCAGTGTTTATGATTTAAGCACTTTAAGGGCCTAAGAGCCATGCATTTTAAGGGCCTAAGTGCCATGCAATTTAAATTATGCACTATATTGTGATGTAGTGTAAATTTGGTGAAATTGTGTATGAGAGTGTTCTTGGTGATTTTTGGATGTTCTTGTGTGTTAAAGGAGAAGGTAAAGTGTTTAGGCATGGTAATGTTCTAGGGGAACCCATGTCAAAATCTAGGTAGGGAGTAAGAAGTTCTAAGTGTTTACATAAGGTTTGGTGAGTTAGAAAGTGTAGGAAATGAATAAGGAGTTCAAGATGTTGTAAAGGAATTTTGATGAACTAGGATGTGTTCTAGAGTGTAATAGGACTTAGGCATGATCTTGAGATTTTAGTATATACCAAAGTCATTTTGGACTTAGGTAAAGACTTAGGCAAACTTTGGTAAACTAAGGAGAATGTATGAACTTGAGAAAGGATTTGAAGTAATGATATAAGGAGTTAGTTGTGAGAGACGATGCTTGGGAGATGATATTAAATCAAGGAGAAAGCGTTTTGGGATAGTAGTTACCATAGGTGAGAAACACCATCTAGGAACCTAGTATAAAATAACATAAGTGTTAAGGAATTTTACAAGAAATAAGTAAATGGTTTAAGGAGTTAGAAAATGAGCTTCATGGATGTTGTATGTGGATATAAGGTTACCAAATGTTGTTAGAAAACATTAAGAGGCCTTAGGAGAAGTTTGGTGAAGAATTGGCAAGTTTGGGTAAGATTAGAAGGCGACCGACCCAGGGGCCGACCCAGTTTTTGGGTCGGTCGAGCCTCTGTTAGATGTTGGGAAAATGTTCGGTGATGGTCCGACCCAAAAGGGTGGGTCGGACATGGGTCGGTCGGTCAAGTTTCAAAGGAAGAAAATGTTCGCACATGGTCCGACCCAGTCGAGTGAGTCGGACGTGGGTCGGACGGGCATGATTATGAGGAAGTAAAAGGGTTTCTGTAATGGACCGACCCAGAAGGTTGGGTCGGACATGGGTCGGTCAAGGTAAAGTTTTTCAGACCCGAAAACCACTGGGAGGGTCCGACCCAGTTGTGGGTCGGACGGTGGGTCGGTCGGACCAAAACTTGTAAAAAAAAAACAGAAAAGAATGTGACTTATGTAGTTAACCCTAGGTGTATAATGAAGGTAACCTAGGGTAAGATAGGCATTAAAACATGTCATACAATCATGTTAATACTTAGTGAGTTTGTAGTTGAATAAATAATTAACCGACGTTACTAATGTGTTTAGGATTCTCTCAAGGTGGAAATCAGTCGAGGCAAGGACCAAGGTATGGTTTTCTTGCAGTCTGTTGCCTACCGGTTTACACCGGCTTGTGTGTTGTTTGCTTTCTGTGTGTTTATGACCTTGTAAGATTAAACCATGTAAAGAGTTTACAGTTGTTAAATATTATTATGTTGTTAATTATGACTCCTCTTCCCATGTGAGTGTCTAACAAGACTTGACCTATTATTGTGAATTGTTGTTGTGCTCAATGTTGAACTACTAACATGGGCTAACGGGGGAAGTGAGGAGTCCGGTCTGTTCCGGCCACGCGTGTGAGTATGGGAGTCGATGTCATAACCGGTTTCGATTCTCTCTGTATGTTATGGTTAAGTTTCCAATTTGGTTTCTAACCTTCCCTTTAGCTTAACCAAGGCTATTTTACTGACTCACGTCGGGCCACAGGGGCATACTAGTGTTTTGTTTCGGTGTGCTTGGATCACTATATCCGGGGCACCTTGTGTTAAGTTAACCGTTCAATCTAACCGGACGGTAACGAGTTGTGTAACGAGCTAAGTATGAGCGTGGCAACATTCTCGAAGCTCTCAATGGGGACTAACTGTGTTGGTTCTCTCCCTAAAAGGATTTGTATGTTTGTGATGTGTGTGTGATGTGTACAATACCCTTGTTATGTTATATATGTATGTGTTGTGTGTTTTAAAATAAATATCATGTCATCATGACAATTGGTTGCGCGTATCCCGGTAGCCGATGGGCTGCGCGTTAGCCATACCAGCAAAGGTGCTGACCCCCGGGGGCTCCATATTTTTATTGCAGGATGAGGATCGAAGAGGCAGAGTGGCTCTAGGTCCTAGAGAGTAGTTTACTTTTGAAGTACTTTTGGATGTTTGCCCGGGTTGCGCCTGTGCACCCGTGGCGTATTGTATACTTGTTGGTGACGGTTTACAGTGAAGCATACAGTGAAGGATTTTGTAAATACTCGGTATTATATTGTTATATATATGGTTGTTAGTTCTATGCTCGGGAGTCTGATCATCAGACCGGTACAATTGTATTTATTCAGCCTTGTTAGCCACGTGGGTGGTTTGACGGCATTGTAGCACCAACCGTTTAGTTATCGTTTAGTTGTTATTTTCCGCTGCGATTCCAAGTATAGTTATGTGCGTAGTAGGGGTGTTACAATAATGCTTAAGTAATATTGGTAAGGAAAAATAAATCCAGAAGAAATAAGGAAACGCTTAAAAAGTGAAAAACGCTACATAAGCGTTAAATAACCGTTGGAAGTATGAGACCTCAGTTAGCGTATTATATGGATTCTAAAGGCTTAATAAGGCCAAAATAATATATGGGAACAATTCCCGAAGAAAATGGATCCAAATAATGAATTAAAACGCTAATAGAGCTTTAGAGCACGTTTTCAAGAAAACCCGAAAACGTGACTTTAAGTGGTCAAACGGACCCGTAAAAATTATAAATCATTAAATAAAAATTATTAAGCATTTATGTAAGCTTAATAGTCAATGAAAATAATTAAACGATAAAATTTCGGAAAACGGGCCCGGTTAGTAAATCGTACTAAACCGGGTAAAATAACGAGCGTTTTCTGTAAAAGACGAAAAACGCTCCAACTAGTAATACTGTAAGGGGGCCGGTTTTTATCAGTCAAATAACTCCCTCACACACACATGTAACTAGCTAATTAAATAGAGGATCCAAAAAGTAAAAAGTGGAAAAGGGATAAAGTAACACTCTCTCTCTCCTCCCATTTCCCTTCTCCTTCCTTTTTCCCTTCTCCATCGATTTCTCCCTCCTCTCTCTTCTGGTTTGGGGTGATTTCTTGAAGCTCCTCAAGCTCCCATGGCTTCTCCACCTTTCCAAGCATGCTCCATCTCCATGTGAGCCCCAAATGCAAAAATAAATATATATATCCTTGCTCCCCTCATCATCCTCTACACTTCTCTCTTTTAAAAATCCAAAAATGAGGAAGTTCATCTCCATGGGTTTTCCCCATTCAAAGAGAAAATATCATCAATGGGTAGCTTGGAGTCTCCTCTCTCCATTAAGGTAAAAATCTCCATGAAAACCTTAAGTTTTCTTCATCTTCCCTTGGTAACAGATTTTGCCCATTGTAATGCCTTATTTTCTCTCTCTCTTTTGAGCATAATATTAACCTTGCAATGGTGGTGGATTTTGATGAGTGTCCAAATGAGCATGTTTTATAGGTGTATTTCATATATAATATTAGCACTTTTCTTGCTCATTTCTCCGCTTCGGTTAGTTTTCCTCTAGTTTATGTTTTATTGTTTATCTCACAAAATTATTGGTTTAACATGAGGAAGGAAAACCAACGCCGGGAGTGAAGTAGTGACGAGGAGACAAACGCATAGACGCAAACGGCTCAGAAAACAGAGTCCAAACGAAGAATCTAGAGCCGGTCGAAGTTTGAAGGAAAATAGGCCACGTCAAGGGTTGCAACCGCCCAAGAAGAGGCGGGCTGCAACCGCCCCATAACTGGCGGACCTCTCACGGGTGCAACCGCCCCATAACTGGCGGACATCACACACAACCGCCTCTAAAGAGGCGGAACCAGTGGCAGACGTAAGTGTGGGCAACCGCCCAAATAGTGGCGGACGTGAGACACCAGGCTACCGCCTGTTGTTGGGCGGTCTTGGAGGCGGACACTAGACAACCGCCTGTTATCTGGCGGACATGGAGGCGGACAGCGACTAGTCGCGCGAGCTTATCTTCTTCGCGTCGACTCCGTCGACTTGTCTTCGCTGACTTCTGCAACTCGTCCACTGCCATATCTATCTACTCCGCCTACCTTAATTCCCTCATGCGTCAGCTTTGTCCCCTGCGCAATAAATGAGCAATCAACGAGCTCAATCATTTCCTAAACTTGCACGCGTCTGTTAACTCCTCTGCTGTTTCTTCCTTTCCCTATATAAACCAACGAGCCTTCTGCTCAAAAAACACAACCATCCATCACCCATACAATCCACGACCACTTTACCACACCTCACGCCATCTCATTTCTCTTCTCCCGCCTTCTCCATTTTTATTTATTTCCACATTCCACAAAATCCACCTCTAGCCCTACGTATACAAAATAGTAGAGTGAGCCGGAGTGATTACAGATGATTTCTATTACTCTTGTCTCTGTCTATCTATTTAATATGTTAGGCTAGTTTACGTATACTCTGGGAATGGTTATTATGTGTTTGTATTAATTATGCATTATTTTTACTGGTTTTAATTATATATAGTTTGTTACGTTTTAAAGGTTATCTCGCACCTTTTTAATAAATGTCATGAGTATTAAATTGCTTTCCTAAGTCTATTTTGATCAGACGGTGAGGTGATAATAGATAGGTTAATTAAGACGTAAAACTGGAGGAAACTTGTTATGATTTAATAAGTTAGTATTCAGTTGCAAATGTAATTCCTCAATACTCCTCTGCCATTCGCAGGCTTTTGCTTGAACCTTGATTAGAACCTTGCATTACAGGTGAACGAGTTCTTTTGAGGCTATGACTTAGTCCTTAAGATAATTACAGGAACCTTGCCAAATTATTAAACCAGTAGAGATAGCTTAATTATGCAGATTATATTAACCTGACCCAGAGTTCCATTTAATTATTCTGTTAACTTAGTTTATTTTATCTGTCCTTTTTATTCATTTACAAGTCAATTAATCCACCCCCTTTTGTGACACGCTTAGGTACTATTATATGTACATTAGTCCCACGGTTCGACATCCGGTTGCTTACATTTTCACTATACTACTGCGACCGGGACTTGTTTGCAGCCCGACGTTTAATTTGAGTTTTAATTTCTTTTCTTTTAATTTTACACCAGTTTAACCACTCACAATATAACGTCTGCAAAATGGCGCCGTTGCCGGGGACTAGTTTATTCTAGTCCCTAAGCCCCGGATTATTCACTTGTTATATTAGAATATTTTGTTTATATTATTTTTTGTTGTTTATATAGTCTTTTATATTTTTATCTATTTTAATTTGTTGTTTTTTTATTAATTATCTTTTATATTTTGTTTATATATATTTTGTTTATATTATTAGTATGTGTGTTTCCTAATTTGTTATTGTTTCAGTAAGTTACGTAATCGAAAAAAAAAACGGAACAGGGGCGTGTCCGCCTCCTGTCCGCCTCAACAGACGCGGACGTCTCTGATTCACGTCGCGGTCTCTACCACAAGCCGTGACCGCCTACAAGGAGGCGGACGTCCAGGCGGACGTCACTCACACCAGGAAAAAAAAGAGTTCGCCCCATCTCCAATCTGTTTCTACCTTTTTTTTATTTATTATTTTATTATTATTATTTTTATGTTTGTTTCTAATAATTTTATTTTCTAATCTGTTTTAGTAGTTTGTTTTATATAAAAAAAAAAAAAAAAAATGGAAATGGAACAGGTGTTCGAGCAAGAGTTCTGCTTTTCACAGTATTTATACTGCTCCGTATGTGGAGGAGCTCATGATTATGAGGATTGTCTCATATTACAAGAACAACTCTGGTTAGAAGATCAACCAGACTACCTGGAGACAATCTCTCAACAAGAGCAACACCCCACTACGGATGTAAGTTATTCTCTTCCCTCTACAATCGCCTACCGCCAGTTTCCATCCTTCTCTATGCTTTATCCAGAAGATGAGGATACTTTCATCCTCGAAAATGAAGAGAAGGAATTGCCATCACCTCCCGCCAAGATATCCAAACAAAACGCCACTATCACCTTCAAAAAATTAACTTTCTCTGAAGATGATATCAAACAGCGTTCTTTCTACGAGCCTCACTTACAAAAGGAGGATGTTTACATCCTCCAATTTGAGGAAGAAAAATCATCACCACCGGGTCTTCTGTTAGAACTACGTTCCCGGCAGTACCTCCTCAAACACCAGATTTTGTGGAGCATTAATTTTCTTATTTTATATGCCGAGGTAACGTTTTGTTTTGATCCAGGATAACGAAGCAGGCGTCTAGCCAAAGACGTTAAAGAAGGGCAGCTTCCCGGGAGGCAACCCGGATGAACTTTTATTTTATTTGCTTTTATGCTGTTTTAATTTTCAGGTTCTCTTTAAATTTTAATTTTGCTAACTTTTAACCCCGTTTGTAGAATGGTTGCTTCTAGTGTCTTATGCAGGTGCACATCCATGTGGACACCGCAACCAAGCTACGCTACTTGAGGCTGAAGCTCAAGTGTGGGGGAACTTCTTTAACAACTAGCAAAAATAAAATCAGGGGAGTACCAGTTTCTTTTAATTATGCTTTTATTTTAAATAAAAACTGCAGAGGAGCGTTTATGTGCTTAAATGTTTATTTGTGATCTTTGTGTTATCTCTATTTTATCTACTTACCGAAAAGGTCTTCTGAAACCTTCCCTTGTTTTTCTGGTGAACAATGAGGACATTGTTCAATTTAAGTGTGGGGGAGTGTGCCCTTTTCGGTAACATTTTGTGCTTAAATGTTTAATCTCTCTGCTTATCTTTCGTTTGTCCAATTCAAATATTATGGACCCTTTTTATATGTGGGTTGTTCTCTTTAAGAATAAATACTATTATGAATTGTAGGATAAATGGTACAAATTTTAAAATTTTGATTACTTTCGAGGAGCATTTTATATGCGGTGTGACCAAATAATCTGCAAATGGTTGGATTTTATTGCTCAGGGTTTCTTTCTGTTTTCTCTCTTAGGGATTGCTAAGGGGTACTTTTCTGTTAAAAAAAAAAAGAGAAAGAAAAGAATAATAAGGGACTCATGAGACACCATTGGTAACCAACAAAAGAGAGTTGAGTGTTCTTAAATACAAAGGCGTGATGCCTATATTTTTTTCATCTCTTATGCAAAAGTGAAACAAATGCATGAATCTATTTTTCCTTTTGTTTTCTCCTCAATGCCCATTCTTGAGAGAAGTTGGCCATGGTAAAAGTTCTCGGAGTCACCAAAACAAAAGAAACATGGAAGTACCTTGGATCATACCCCGAAACTCTATATTTTATTTTTACCCTGAGCACACCTATGCCACCAGCAGTTAATTTTTCACACTCCTCAATAAGTTAAAAAGATCATGTTTATCCTACCCTTCATAATAATATTTGTTAGTATTGAGCATTCCCTACTTACTTGGGTACGTGATTTTGCTTGAGGACAAGCAAAAGATAAGTGTGGGGGTGTGATGAGTGTCCAAATGAGCATGTTTTATAGGTGTATTTCATATAATATTAGCACTTTTCTTGCTCATTTCTCCACTTCGGTTAGTTTTCCTCTAGTTTATGTTTTATTGTTTATCTCACAAAATTATTGGTTTAACATGAGGAAAACCAAGCCGGGAGTGAAGTAGACGAGGAGACGAACGCATAGACGCAAACGGCTCAGAAAACAGAGTCCAAACAAAGAATCTAGAGCCGGTCGAAGTTTGAAGGAAAATAGGCCACGTCAAGGGTTGCAACCGCCCAAGAAGAGGCGGGCTGCAACCGCCCCATAACTGGCGGACCTCTCACGGGTGCAACCGCCCCATAACTGGCGGACATCACACACAACCGCCTCTAAAGAGGCGGAACCAGTGGCGGACGTAAGTGTGGGCAACCGCCCAAATAGTGGCGGACGTGAGACACCAGGCTACCGCCTGTTGTTGGGCGGTCTTGGAGGCGGACACTAGACAACTGCCTGTTATCTGGAGGACATGGAGGCGGACAGCGACTAGTCGCGCGAGCTTATCTTCTTCGCGTCGACTCCGTTGACTTGTCTTCGCCGACTTCTGCAACTCGTCCACTGCCATATCTATCTACTCCGCCTACCTTAATTCCCTCACGCGTCAGCTTTGTCCCCTGCCCAATAAATGAGCAATCAACGAGCTCAATCATTTCCTCAACTTGCACGCGTCTGTTAACTCCTCTGCTGTTTCTTCCTTTCCCTATATAAACCAACGAGCCTTCTGCTCAAAAAACACAACCATCCATCACCCATACAATCCACGACCACTTTACCACACCTCACGCCATCTCATTTCTCTTCTCCCGCCTTCTCCATTTTTTATTTATTTCCACATTCCACAAAATCCACCTCTAGCCCTACGTATACAAAATAGCAGAGTGAGCCGGAGTGATTACGGATGATTTCTATTACTCTTGTCTCTGTCTATCTATTTAATATGTTAGGCTAGTTTACGTATACTCTGGGAATGGTTATTATGTGTTTGTATTAATTATGCATTATTTTTACTGGTTTTAATTATATATAGTTTGTTACGTTTTAAAGGTTATCTCGCACCTTTTTAATAAATGTCATGAGTTTATTAAATTGCTTTCCTAAGTCTATTTTGATCAGACCGGTGATAAATAGATAGGTTAATTAAGACGTAAAACTAGAGGAAACTTGTTATGATTTAATAAGTTAGTATTCAGTTGCAAATGTAATTCCTCAATACTCCTCTGCCGTTCGCAGGCTTTTGCTTGAACCTTGATTAGAACCTTGCATTACAGGTGAACGAGTTCTTTTGAGGCTATGACTTAGTCCTTAAGATAATTACAGGAACCTTGCCAAATTATTAAACCAGTAGAGATAGCTTAATTATGCAGATTATATTAACCTGACCCAGAGTTCCATTTAATTATTCTGTTAACTTAGTTTTATTTATCTGTCCTTTTATTCATTTACAAGTCAATTAATCCACCCCCCTTTTGTGACACGCTTAGGTACTATTATATGTACATTAGTCCCACGGTTCGACATCCGGTTGCTTACATTTTCACTATACTACTGCGACCGGGACTTGTTTGCAGCCCGACGTTTAATTTGAGTTTTAATTTCTTTTCTTTTAATTTTACACCAGTTTAACCACTCACAATATAACGTCTGCAGATTCACCTTCTTGAACCAAAGGCTAAAACCCCTCCTAAAACACTCCAAAGGTAAACCCTAGAAATCTTGTTTTAAACACTTCAATGAATTAGTGTTAATTTAAGGGTTAGTATATTAATTGCAATTTTTTTTGTGTTCATTGGGTGATAGGAATGGAGTTTGGCAACTCCATTCCCCACATAACCGATTTTGAGGCAAGAAAGGAAGAAGGAGGAAAAATGAGAAAGAAAGAAGGAAATATAAGCTCAAGGTAAGAGCTCCTACCTAATGTTAAATTCTATTGCATTAGAGTAATGGGAATGGGTAAACTACTTAAAGACCCCAAAACCTTGTATTAGTATAGGGGATTATGAAGTTTGAGTATTTAAGAGCAAAGTATTTGAATTGTAGGCTTTGGAGCCAAATGTAATGTGTATGTATATTGGAATTGTGATTGAGAAGGTATTGATGAATTTATATTTGCTTGAGTGCTGGTAGGACCCTGTAAGAGTGTGGCAGAGTGGAGATTAATGAAATTAGTAAGAATGTGTATGTGTGGCTAAGTAAGAAAAGTAGATGAACTATGACAAAATTTTGGTAGGAATATGTACATGTATGGATGACTTGGTGAATGGGAGAACCAAGGTGTGTGTTGGGGATAGTAGAGATGTTCAATGACCATGGAATGGTGGTAGTGGTATGTGGATAAAAGAGCATAAAATCTGTAGCAAGAAGTATTGGATTTCATTGGAGGAATTAAGAAGAATTAGAGTACAAGACTTAGTAAAATGAGTGTTGGACTTGGGTATAGATATTGTATTGGCTTGGAAATGTATTTGGGATGCTAGGAGTGGCATTGGAAGAGGAAGTATTGGATGGTGAAAGTTGGTTTAAAATCTGTAAAAAGAAAAAAAAACTGTTTCATGTGTGGGAAAAGAAGTAAGGAAATTGTGTGTAAGTTGATGATGGATTAGTAATGGAGTTGGTAGTTGAATTAGGGTATTTTAGGAAGCCTAAATGGTGCTAAAACATGTGGGATTACATGTGTAGGAAGATGGGGAAGAAATGGGTAAGAAAGGAAATGAAAAACAAGGTCTGTAGCAACATTCTGACCGACCGACCTAGAGGATGGATCGGTCGGTGGGTCGGTCGGGGCTTAGACAACGAAAAATAAACAATCTGGAACGGACCGACCCAGGAGCCATGAGTCGGTCGTGGGTCGGTCAGGTAAAAATTCATGAAGGTCGAAGCTTCTGACTTTGACCGACCCAGAGGTTGGGTCGGTCGGTGGGTTGGTCAGAGCTTAGACGACGGAACTTAAACCTTCTATAATGGACCGACCCAGAAGTGTATGGGTCGGTCGGAACAGTCCTGGGTCGGTCGAGACAATTTCAGAGGACGGAAAACTTACTGGAAAGGACCGACCCAAGGGATTGGGTCGGTCGGTGGGTCGGTCGGCCCAAACTTACAAAAAAAAACAATGATAATGTAGTAATCATATGTATGTATATATGTATAGATATGTACTTAAATATGGGACTTAAGTAATACACCATTAATGTAACTGTGAGCCTCGATTTTAAACCCTATCCTATGTGGATTAAAGCTGATTAGGATCTAATCGGGTTTTAGGTCCACCTATAACCTAAGATTAATAACTATGTCATAAAACAATAATTATTAAAACCTAAGCTAGCTCACTGGAACCTATTATGAGTCGCCACCTAATTTTAACCTAGATCAAATTAGGAAAGGAGAGTTCGGGTTCGGGGGCTTGATATTCGACCTTATTAGGGTTCAATTACTTTCATTACCCTTCCTAGGTCGTTTTCCTCTACTCAGTTTATTTACGGCTTATTACGAGTCGTTCTAACCTAAATGCGCAAGCTTCTGTTTTTTTTGGGTTTTTAGCATTTTTTAACAGAAAAGTAAAGTGAAATTGGAAGCTACCTAAACTAGGGTTTCGGAGGCAGAATTAGGTCAAATTTTGCTTACGTCCGTAGCCACGGACCCCATGTCCGAGACCACGGACCCCAGTTAACCTAAACTATACAGAAGAGTCGAAAATAAGAAAAAAAAACAAAAATTTGCAGGGTCCGGGGCCTCGGACAGGCTGTCCGAGGGCCCGGACATTATCAGAAAACCTAAATTTCGAATTTTTAAAATCCCGCCGCCGTCCGTGGGTGTGCGTGGTCTCGGAAACGCGTCCGAGGTCCCGGACCATAGGTCCGAGGTCACGGACCACCCACGGACAGGGGTTTTCAGAAGGTTCCGAGGGTGTTTTGAGCTCAAATTTTATGGGGGTGTAGCCTGAAAGGTTTACAAGTCGTTAGTGATTGAAAGTTTTCGATTTGAATTCGAATAAGCACGAAACTTAGTAAACAAGTTATTGGACAGAAGCTTGAATAAACAGCAATACAGAAGCTTACGAAGGTTAGTTTGAGCCCAAATTTCGAGACAAGACAGATAATACCGTGGAGAATTAGGGAAGCTGAGTTTCTACCTGTTTTACCTTCGGATTCACAACGTTTCTTCACACCGGGATTCGTCGAGTGCTCCGTTGATGATAGACCCGAAAGGACTTCGAACCAAGCTTCTGGTTGTTGGTTGTTCTTGCTGTTCTTCACGTTTTGGTGGTGTTTTTGTGGGGTTTTGATGATTATTGGTGCTTTGGGAATTGGAAAACGTGTTTAGATGATGATTCAGGGGATTTTCGGTATGATTGGGTGGCCGGGTGTTGGAAAACGTGAGAGAGAGAGAGGAGGCTGCCTTTCTGACTCTAGGGTTCTTTGAGGTTATGAGATTCTGATTTATCCAAAAACCTATCCCTTTATATAGACTTTCTTAAAGATAAAGAAAATCTAGTAAAAGTAAGATTTTTCGATATTTTAACTAAGTAACTTCCCAAAGGAATTTTGCTATGAAATTTTAACCACATGTCAAGAATGGATATTATGAATTTTCTGAGGTGGAAACGAATTTTTTAAATGCTGGAGCATTTTTAAATTGAATTTCTCGTCAGATTCAGTCAGAAATTGCTAGAAAATTTTGGAAATTTGAAAAATCAAAATTCCAACGCCATTATGCTTAAAATGTCATCCTCTATCATGGGTTTAAAATATCAAAGCATTTCGAGCTGATTTGGGCACCCTTTGGAGGAGAGAGAAAGCCTATAGGAGATCTCAAAAGCCTTAAAAATTACGAAAACGCCCCTGACAATGACGAAACTGCTCCTCAGGACCCGAAACACGCCGATCGAGCCGGAATCCCTCATTACCCGATCAAATATCCCTCACGACACCAAAACCTTGCAGACCCTAACCAGGGGGGTCAAAATTTTGGGTATAACAGATTGCCCCCCGTCAACTGGACTTTGTAACGAATGTGAAAAGTCTGGTTGATGCTTGAGTGGTGCCCCAAAATTTTGGACTCCACAGAATCCTCCACGTTGTATGAAACCGGGTTAACGATGCCCAGCTACTCGGAGGCGCTAACTACCTAAGCTGCAAAAGCATTGTCGAGCTATTCTAAGGGCTGACTACCTAAAGGTAATAATGAAGTGATGTCAGACTATTCTAAGGTGCCGACTACCTATAAGGATGATACGATGGTCAGGCTATTCTAAGGCGTTGACTACCAAAGTGTGAATATGATGTCGAGCTATTCTAAGGCGTGACTACCTAAAGTGGTGATGGTGAAGTAATGATGTCAAGCTATTCTAAGGCGTTGACTACCTGAAATGATGATATGCTGTCGAGCTATTCTAAGGCGCTGACTACCTAAAGTGGTGGTGAAAATGATGTCAAGCTATTCTAAGGCGTTGACTACCTGAAATGATGATATGCTGTCGAGCTATTCTAAGGCGCTGACTACCTAAAGTGGTGAAAATGATGTAAGCTATTCTAAGGCGTTGACTGCCTAGGATGTGAAAATGGATGCAAGCAAGAATGCTGAAATGCTAATGATGCAAATGATGCTGATGCTGATGTGATGATAATGCCGATGATGTTGATGATGCTCGGATGCTTCTGGGGGAACGAAACCCGTGCCGATGCTCTGGCTGGACCAATGTGGACTTATGCCATGCCCCCCAAGCCGGTGTGCAGGGATAACTCCTGTAAAAACCTGGGGGACTTATTGCCTTTGCCCACCATTCGTTGATCCCAAAAAATAAGTTGACATCGCAAAAGGAGGATTTATTGCCATCACCTCGCCAACTTTCTGTCGCCAGGTCTTGTGACGCGCCTGGATAATGCAGCTAGGTCTTATGACGAGCCTATATGAATGAGATGAATGCAATGTGTTTGATGAGAGTGGGTAAGCTAAAGGGTAACTCTAGGTCTTACTACGAGCCTAAGGGAATGCAACTAGGTCTTATGACGAGCCTAAAGGGTAGTTCTAGGTCTTATGACGAGCCTAAAGGAAGGATCTAGGTGTTACGACGAAACTAAAGGATGGTTCTAGGTCTTATGACGAGCCTAAAGGTTGGATCTAGGTCTTATGACGAGCCTAAAGGAAGGATCTAGGTCTTATGACGAGCCTAAAGGATGGTTCTAGGTCTTATGACGAGCCTAAAGGTTGGATCTAGGTCTTATGACGAGCCTAAAGGAAGGATCTAGGTCTTATGACGAGCCTAAAGGATGGTTCTAGGTCTTATGACGAGCCTAAAGGTTGGATCTAGGTCTTATGACGAGCCTAAAGGAAGGATCTAGGTCTTATGACGAGCCTAAAGGATGGTTCTAGGTCTTATGACGAGCCTATGGATAGATCTAAGTGAAAGTGAGTCAAGTGTATGATGGGTCCAAAGGAATGTAAAAGGATTAGGGCTCAAGACGGGCCTGTGGGTGTTTGAATGTGGAGGTAGGGCTTAGGACGGGCCTGAGGAAATTTGATGTGGAGGTAGGGCTTAGGACAGGCCTGAGGTGTTTGATGTGGATGCAAGGGCTTATGCCTGTGGTGGGATGGTGGTGCTCAAGCTTTAGGTTTCAATTGGTGTTGTCATGGCAATTGTTGGAACCAACAATTGCCCCCAGTATTTTTCCTTAGGACAATCTGAGTTCTTTAGGATTTTTGGCGATCGTTCCGATCGATTGCCCCCAGTATTTTCTTTGACTAATGGCGCATAACAAGTCTCATTCTCACAAGGTCAGGGTTTATCTTGATGTGGTACTTTCTATCCTACACTTAAAGTGTTCAATGCTTGCACTCATACTCTCCTTTTGGACAAAACATCTCGGCCATTGAATTTGACATTTGTTAGATTTACGCATTCAACCTGTTACTTTCACGTGATTGGATACACAACTACTAGGTCGGAAGTCTTTTAAGCTTATATCGTGGCTATGGGCTGTGATGAATGATAACAGGACAATGGAGGAATGTTTAGGATATGTGGAGCTATAAGGGTGACCAAAGCTGCAACTTGCACCGTCTCTCGGACTTGTCTTCTTTGCCTTGAAGTCGTTCGGCTACTTCGTGATGATTTCGCATGTGAGTTTGGAACTTGGGACCTTTGGGTTGTTCCTTGCACCTTCTATCTTCTTTCCGATTTTGGATTTCTTCGAGGCTTTTCAGGTTTGCCTTTCTTTGAATTTTCCTTTCCTTCAGGGTTCTTGTGTTTCCCGGCTTGGAACTTTGAGAGCTATTTTTGATGTTAGCTCATTTGGATCCTGTGTCACTTTAGGACCATTTGCGGATCGTTTCATCATGCTGGTAGCAGTTTTGCTTCTTTGGACTTGTGAAGTTGCTGTTCGGAAGTCGGGCTCCTTGCTTCCTTTGGTCACCGGGTCGGTTATTCATCACTAGTTGGCTTGTTTGTGGAGTTTGTAGTGTTGTAAAAGGGGAACGTATGCGAAAAGCTCAGCGGGGGTGCCTAGGGTGTAATGTCAGGGTTCACAAGCTTTTGGCTGTGTGGTGCTGTGCCTAGGTGCTTCGTCATCCCTAATAGTTGTGTATCCGTTCTTTGTTACTTTTCACAGGTTTAAGCGTAAATTTACAAAGTGTCTCCTTCGGTCGGAGTTATGCCGTTTACCTTACCTTTGAATGTGATCTCACTAGAGTCACGTAAAATGACATGCTCTTTCACTCATGGTTTTACCGCTCAAGGCACTCTCGCGAAATGTTCACTCAGAGACTTGTTCACGCGCTTTATACCAATGAAATAAACATTATCGACCCTTAACTCAGATTGCCCCCAGTACTATTGTGGGGTTTTTTTGACAAGCCTTTTGAATACCCAAGTTATTTGTTGGAGGTGGCTGTATGTGTGGTGGTACGTGGTGATGAAGCCTTGCTGTTTTGGTGGAGTGATGTAGTGATGAAAGTAAAACATGGTAGTGGGACGCTTTCAGTGTACGGTGAAACTTTCTATTGAGAGGTGACAAGTGGTGGAAGCCGACAAGGTGGTGAGATATTCCCTGCGCAAGAATGAGTTTCATGTGGAGAGGGGAGTGTGGTGAGACACATGGGATGTATGTGTTCAAGGTAGTGGATGTGGGTGAAATGACGTGATGACTTTTTTTTTTGGTGTTCTTAAATGCACAAAAATTATGAAAATGGAACTATGCTCTAATTCATGAATGGAAAGACAACATCAAAAATTGAAATCTTAAGAAAACTACCTAATATGATAAAGGAAGCTAGCTACCATAAAAGCTGGAAGAACGAAAAAGAAAACTACCAAATCGAGAAAACTTCTAAAATAGTGATGTTGGGCTGTCTGATGCCAACATACTGAAGACTCGAGCTTTGGGCCGTCGGGACGCCATTGAGATGACCGTGATTGTCTTCCTTCCAAACTTCGAGTAGGCCCTGTAAAATGTTTGAACTAGGAATGCCTATGGGTTATGTAGGAAGTAACTGGGCCTGAGTCTTCTCCAAACTGAGAGTGGAGTGCACAGATTATAGTGATTCCTAGACTAGAACGGACATGTAGGCCTGAATCCCTTAATCTAGGAACCGAGCAAACAAGCTGAAGGAAGTCACATGGACCGTGAATGGGCCATTGGGTCGAGAGATAAGCCTTGAAGTCTAAGATTCGTTTGATGTTCTTGTTGGGCCTTGAAGCCGGAAACTGGAATGAATGAATTATGCAAACTATCTTGGATTCAGATGTTATATGGGCCGAAATTATGGATTGAGAGCGAAGCTCATGGGCCAAAACTTTGAATTGGTCTATGGGCCTAGATGAAATGAGTCATGAGTGTGGTACTTGGGCCAGACTGACTGCTCAATATGTGAGCTGGAATTTGGGCCGAGTGATTTTGGTTGGGCCTAAAAGATGACACCTAGATCTAGGGTTTTGGATTAGGGTCATGATAAGAAGTCTACCTGGACTAGAGTGAGCCCTTGGGCCAGAATGTGTTTGGGCCTGAAGTAAAGCACATGAGCCAGAATGCTCCCTAAATCACAAATGGGCCTAACTTTCATCGGGCCAGAGAAGATGGTTACTAAGCCGGAAAAGTTTTTATTTTCAGGACTTGTGAGTTATTTCAGGTGGATTTTTTTATGGGCCTAGAACAAATTGGATAATTCAAATTGGGCCAGGAGAGAAATCACCTAAGTCTAGGCTTTTGGGCCGAAACCCAAACGACTCACATGTTAAACCAAACAGGGCCTCTGGGCCGCAAACAAATAGAGCTGCCAATTCGGGTTGGGCTAGGTTGATGTAGGAGAAATTCCTATCAGTTTCTAGGCTGGGTAGTGGGCCGATCACACAAGCAAACAAAGCCCACACAGATTCAACATGTCCTCACTAGATGTTTAAATCAAACCAGGTATGGATCGATCCGGAGAGGTGCTTGGGGCGCGGGCCCAGGTCACCACAAAGGAATAGGGCTCGCACGCTATTCTCTTTGGGCTTCCCCACTTTTTCCACATCACCTGAAGGTGTGCGCCTACGGTCGGGTCTTTGACTGACCAAACAAAGGGCTAGGTAAGGGCACTGCCAGGAAAACGCTTGGGGCTAAGGCCCAGGTATTAAGGGGGTGTGGTTAGACGACATCCTCCTCTTTTCCCCCGCTTATTCACATCACCTAAAAGGTGTGAGTCCCTGACAGGGGACCCTAGATGGGTCCCGGGGTGAAACTGGTTTGTGTGGACCCTCGCTCTCATATGATGCAAGGGTGCAAAAATTTAAAGTGCGCACGAAAGTAAACAAACAAAGTAATAAAGCCACAAATAAACAATTTTTCGAGTTAAGCCCTCTTTCTTAAACAAGTTAAAATTAAGAATTTATCCCCAGCGGAGTCGCCAGTCTGTGAGCCTCGATTTTAAACCCTATCCTATGTGGATTAAAGCTGATTAGGATCTAATCGGGTTTTAGGTCCACCTATAACCTAAGATTAATAACTATGTCATAAAACAATAATTATTAAAACCTAAGCTAGCTCACTGGAACCTATTATGAGTCGCCACCTAATTTTAACCTAGATCAAATTAGGAAAGGAGAGTTCGGGTTCGGGGGCTTGATATTCGACCTTATTAGGGTTCAATTACTTTCATTACCCTTCCTAGGTCGTTTTTCCTCTACTCAGTTTATTTACGGCTTATTACGAGTCGTTCTAACCTAAATGCGCAAGCTTCTGTTTTTTTTTGCGTTTTTAGCATTTTTTAACAGAAAAGTAAAGTGAAATTGGAAGCTACCTAAACTAGGGTTTCGGAGGCAGAATTAGGTCAAATTTTGCTTACGTCCGTAGCCACGGACCCCATGTCCGAGACCACGGACCCCAGTTAACCTAAACTATACAGAAGAGTCGAAAATAAAGAAAAAACAAAAATTTGCAGGGTCCGGGGCCTCGGACAGGCTGTCTGAGGGCCCGGACATTATCAGAAAACCTAAATTTCGAATTTTTTAAAATCCCGCCGCCGTCCGTGGGTGTCCGTGGTCTCGGACAACGCGTCCGAGGTCCCGGACCATAGGTCCGAGGTCACGGACCACCCACGGACAGGGGTTTTCAGAAGGTTCCCAAGGGTGTTTTGAGCTCAAATTTTATGGGTGTGTAGCCTGAAAGGTTTACAAGTCGTTAGTGATTGAAAGTTTTCGATTTGAATTCGAATTAAGCACGAAACTTAGTAAACAAGTTATTGGACAGAAGCTTGAATAAACAGCAATACAGAAGCTTATGAAGGTTAGTTTGAGCCCAAATTTCGAGACAAGACAGATAATACCGTGAAGAATTAGGGAAGCTGAGTTTCTACCTGTTTTACCTTCGGATTCACAACGTTTCTTCACACCGGGATTCGTCGAGTGCTCCGTTGATGATAGACTCGAAAGGACTTCGAACCAAGCTTCTGGTTGTTGGTTGTTCTTGCTGTTCTTCACGTTTTGGTGGAGTTTTGTGGGGTTTTGATGATTATTGGTGCTTTGGGAATTGGAAAACGTGTTTAGATGATGATTTCAGGGGATTTTCGGTATGATTTGGGTGGTCGGGTGTTGGAAAACGTGAGAGAGAGAGAAGAGGCTGCCTTTTCTGACTCTCTAGGGTTCTTTGAGGTTATGAGATTCTGATTTTATCCAAAAACCTATCCCTTTATATAGACTTTCTTAAAGATAAAGAAAATCTAGTAAAAGTAAGATTTTTCGATATTTTAACTAAGTAACTTCCCAAAGGAATTTTGCTATGAAATTTTAACCACATGTCAAGAATGGATATTATGAATTTTCTGAGGTGGAAACGAATTTTTTAAATGCTGGAGCATTTTTAAATTGAATTTCTCGTCAGATTCAGTCAGAAATTGCTAGAAAATTATTGGAAATTTGAAAAATCAAAATTCCAACGCCATTATGCTTAAAATGTCATCCTCTATCATGGGTTAAAATATCAAAGCATTTCGAGCTGATTTGGGCACCCTTTGGAGGAGAGAGAAAGCCTATAGGAGATCTCAAAAGCCTTAAAAATTACGAAAACGCCCCTGACAATGACGAAACTGCTCCTCAGGACCCGGAACACGCCGATCGAGCCGGAATCCCTCATTACCCGATCAAATATCCCTCACGACACCAAAACCTTGCAGACCCTAACCAGGGGGGTCAAAATTTTGGGTATAACAGTAACACTAATGGTAAGGAAGTAAGTATATGAGTAGGAAAACAAGTATGAGGATTGATCAAGGAAATTGAGAGTATAAGAACATTAAGTTAAACCAAAGTAAGGGGATAGCGGGGTAAGTACGGGAGTAGTAGCTATGAATGTATTGTAGTGCTTAGAATTAATTGAACCATTTGGCATGTAGTCATTGGTTTGAGACTAGGACTCGAGGAACAAGTAAGGACTAAGGAGCAAGGGAACACCCGATAAAGTAAATCAACGGTGAAAGGTATGATTTCTTCATGCCCTGTATCCTAATCTGGTTACCCCGATTTGTGTGCTTATTTGATCACCTAATAAGATAAATGCATGAATCGGACTATATTGCACTTACTTGTGCTTGTTTACATTGTTCTTGATATTTGTCTTGAACAATAGTTTGTATAATTCATGAAATATATGAATGATGATGAAGTGTATTGTATTTCGTAGTGTACTTGTATATTGTATTGTATTTTGTATGGATGTGTATATGAACAATGTATTGTGTAAGTGGCTTGAATGAATGACTTCTACTAATTCCTAACTACCTAACTCCTAACATAAGTAATGGATAAATTGGAATGTGTAGAAGTCCGATATAGTTTCGGCCACGGGTGAGGATGAGGAGACACAAGAGGTTGGATCCGATTCCTGGTTCTTAAACTGGTCCACGGCCCAAACCCCTTAAATGGGTAGCATCCTGGATTGGTGAACCAAGTAAATCCCGGTGATGGGACAGAGTAGTCCCCGGGCCGGAGGTCCCGACGACTTGACTTGAGTAAGTAAGTAAGTAAAGTATGAGTATGTATGCGTAAGTATTGTGTAACGAGTAAAAGAGTAATCTCCACCCGATTAACCCGGGTGGACAAATGAAGCTAACAAGCATGGAGTATTGTGTATGTATTGCGTAAGTACTGTGTATGTATTGAATGTGTATCGCGTATGTGTATCCCGGAAGAAGGTAAGTAAGAATTTGGTTGACTTGTATTGTCTTCCTTGCGTGTATTGTACTGTGTGTATGTATGTATGCCTTGTAAAGTATTGTAGTATTATGTACGAAAGCATGTATGCATGTATGTATGAATAAAATAAATCGCATGTATTCGACCAAGTGGTCGGCGTACCCTCACTAGTACGCGGGGTATGCGGTTATCATATGCAGTGAAAGCTGACCCCCTAGGGGGAACGTTTTTAGTGTGGAGGTACCCGAAGCAGACATGGTCGCAGTAAGAGACCGGTGGCAGTGTAGATTGTAGAGAATAATATTGAACTTGTAGCCTTGAAGTAGTAGTGTACCAAGGGGGTACACCTTGTGCATTGTAAGTATGTAGATGCGAGGAATGGGTAGATGTAGACTCTTAAGGAGTATGAATGGAATTGAAAAACGTGTTGTATTTGTATAAGGAACTTAGTAAACTCGGTGTATTGTATTGTATTGAACTTATGGAGTATTGTAATGAATGGAAGTTCTAGTATTGGAATTGGTAATTGGAGTATGTATTGTAAGTGTGTAGTACTCGGATATTCCGGTCCATCAATCCGATGCTGTATGTAGTAGCAATCATAGCCTTGTTAGTCATGTGGGTGGCTAACGACATTGTATCACCCACCGTTGAGTATGTAAGTATCCGCTGCGTGAGTCTGGATTGTATAAGGAGATTGGACGGTAATGACAGTATTAGCGGTAGGGGTGTTACAAAAAGTGGTATCAGAGCGAAGGGCTGAGTGTTAGCATTAGAGATATGCTAGTTAGGAACCACCGGTGAGTACCGGATACCTACAATACCAGACCCACCCACCGCAAGCCCCGTTGTATAACTTGGGGAAGGACGCCAGAGAGAAGGAAAGTCCTCTCATACTCGGGAAAACCTGATCTGGCAGTTGTGAAGCAATCACACAGTAACAAGAACCGACACATGATTGATCCTAAGAATTGAAAGTCCCGGAGATGGATCCCGGTTGAACAACAATACCCGCACTTAATAGCGGTAGGATGAGCACTCCAACTATTAGGAGGTCGCAACTTACAACAGCTTGGGGCGACGTGCTTAGCAGTCGCGAAACCTAGCTAACCAACCAGATGCTGGAAAGAAGCACTAACCGTGCAACGAAATGGAAAAAGGAGTAGTAATGGAAACCGAGACACAAGTCTGCGGGACAGCAGTTCTAAATAATACCACCAATGGTATACCAGCTGACTAAGGACATAGTCAGGAGTGGTTAACTCCAAAAGTACAACGCCAAAGAGTTACAATACCTGGCCGACATGGCTCAGACAACTACAAGGACATCCACGGGATATAATCCGACAAGACTACAAGGGTAGTGCCTAAACAAGCTAAGGCTCAGTGACCACAACAAATGTGTGGGAACGAGCAACAAAAGAGAGCATAAGGCGAATGAATGGGAACCTCCAAGGATTGGAGAAGTACCCAGATCTATGACAGCCGTATCAAGATCATTGAGAAGTCACTCAGAAGAGTTGACAGAGCTACCAAATCAGCAAGGAAACAGTGCCGTGATCGGTATAGGATTACCCAAAAACCACCAGTACCACGCACTTGCCACGGCAAGTGCAGTAAAGACAGAAATATGTAAAGGAACTCTAACACACCACAGGTACATAGTAATGTACCGTGATGACGACGAAGCAACTACAGGATCACAAATCCCGAAACTGAAAGAATGAAACCTTTGAAAGGCCTAACAGCCCGACCACTATATTTAGAACATACCAGTCAGCGAGAAGCTAGACTTGGTCAAGACCTCAAACATGGCTATGCCATGAGAGACCTCTTTTAACACCGAACCATAATTTTAAAACCCAAAATTTTTCTTTCAAAACCATAACCTTTCTTTTAAACCTTGGATTTTAAAACCAAACCAACAGAATTACGGTGAGTATCATAGAATGATACAAGAGGAGTTGACAACAGAATACTTCACCTTGGCGTGTGACGAACACTACGAGTGTACCCAATTACGGGATGTGGGACAACCGCACTCCGAAGGAGCTTGCGGGCCTGACATATAGTTGGGTAAGTGGTAACGTATCAACATGGAACCCCACGTATGTATACATGTAGTGAACGACACACGGGAAGTAGTCAACTCCGTTCTACGGACCATGAGTGGATTCAAGCCAGAACAGCTGGACACCTCAGACAACCAAGTATAAAGAAACTCAGAGAATCCATCTGAAAGTAAGGAGTAAGAACTAGAAAGTGTGAGGAGCACAGACTAGTGAGTATCGACATTGAATATGTCTCAAAGACTTCAAGCAACTACATGACAGCTGGGAAGCATACCCAGCCTAAACACAGTAAGGCAATCGCCTAACGTGAACACCAATGCTCAACAAACGGGACAGGGTTCCCAAGAGTGATCACAAGATTACCACTAAATATAATCCATTATCGAAGAGGATATTTAGACCTAGTCTCAAGCACTAGGAGCAAGTATAAATGGTCTACCCAACGACGGGAGACGTTATAACCCAAAAGGGAAAACTTAAATACAATACCACAAGGCGGTATAGTGATATCATATCATAAACATTAGCCGGATGTAACGGCATAACCTAACAACACCCAGGAGCAATCCTCGAAGGGTGTCTGAGTTAACACCAATCGTACAAAGCGTCATGGAGAGAGCATAGAGCTGGAATGCATACTCGGTTAGGACACCGAAGGGATTTCACTTAACAGGAAATACCCTCAACCGCAAGAAGGCACTGATTAACACCAGATTGCCTAAAGGATCTCCTACAAACGGAAGCGTGATGTCACGACTTGCCATGGAGCCCAGCAATACCTCCAACCTATGGGGTATACAGGGAGTGGAAACATGTATAAGCAGCTTGCAAAGAGCATAGCTTGCAGCAATAAGGCTTAAAAGCCATCAACCAACTATGTTATGTAAACCTTAACGGTTGCATAACCCACACCATTACTAACAAGACTTACAAGAAATATTGTCTCATACGACAAGAAATCAACAGCTGGACCATCAATTCAACCCAACATCCTGAGTGGCTTGGAGTAATGGTCAACTCAGTGTCACTGTCACTAGAGGATCAGTCTAGTATACAGTTGACAAGCTTTTAATTACCTTCATGCCTTCTGTAGCAATGGTAGCACAGACACATACGAATCGTAATAACGCCAACAATGGCCTGGTCCACACTTGGACTCTACGAGAAACCAGAGGAAAGACACCTCTTGTTGACTAAAGATCATCAATGCGGTAATGATGCGAACCCTCAGAAAAGGCTTTCATCTACCATAACCACAAGCTTGTGCATGTAGTTATTTCCAAGAGACAATAGAACAAGAAAATGATATTTCTGAACCACTACACCTACAAGAGGCTTTGAACTGTAAAAGCACGATGCTTAAAGAGCATAGAGACTCGAAGGAGTAAGTATACTCCATATGCACCCAAGCATGTGGTGAACCATTGTATAAAAACTAACATGGTAAACCTTGCCATGAGACTTATGAGTGGTAACTAACCTCTCGACAAGAACCTTCACTTACTAGTGATGAAATACCCTTCAATTGAAGAACGGGACCGGAAAACCCTTGAAGTTTCTTGGGGATGTCCCGGTGATGTATATACAAAAGCAAAACTACACAGCTAGAGCCATAACCAATGCTCAGCACTGGGAAAATAGTAAATGTCAAAAACAGTCAATGTGAGTACACATCGAACACCACGAATGATCAACGCTCAAGAGAGCTTATGACCCGATGAATTATTTCATCCTTGGTCAACCAAGATACTTGGTAAATTGCATCATAAATGAGGATAGAATGTGAGGTAAGCTAATATACACATGAAACCTAGACGGGAATAAAACATCCCCATAATGGGAAGATAATAGTATTGTGGTAGGCTACGACAGCCGTCATATACACGAACATAGAAAATCCTCGGTGTATTCACACTATAAGGGGATGGTGCGCAACAAGCGACTGCTATGAGGAAGTAGTAGACAACGGTACGGAGTAATAAGACGACAGGAAGAAATATTCATTTCTATCACATAAGTGATTTACTGTCAAGCGTTTACGCCTCTACACTCTGTATGACTGAGTGTTATGGTATTGCACTTGTACAGCTAATGATCTAGTGGGATAGCGAGGAATATAGAAAATGTAAATGGTAGTAACCCTTCTTTTCACCAACGAACATGGCATAAGCCAGTCAAGCAAGCTTAGCGACAAACCGTGCGGCCTAAGGCCAAAGAAGCACGAAGAGTGTGAAACACACTAACAATCACAAATGTAAATTCCAATGGAATAAAAAGGTGAAAGGAGACTTAAGAAAGTCACTAGGACCGACGCATATCAATGCAAGGTCATACAAGTAAAGAACACTTGTACTGAACCAGAAGAACTGGTGTAATCCGGAAGCTATTGATAACAGAGGAAGCACTACAGTTAAGTGGTGACTTAACCTCGCCCGATAATAAGTCGGAGGAGCTTAGTGAATAATCACGGGAGTATGAATAGTATACATAATAGATTGCCAGAGAGCTGGTTATAAATCTTAAACTCATTGAGTTCAAACAGCGGTAAAAGAATACCATACTGTTAGTACACCTTATTCCCGCAACGAAGGGATAAAGAGGCGATGAGTAGCACATTTGGAATAACCAAGGAGCAATAAAGTACTAAGATTATCAGGGTCGCACAGTAGAAGCTAGTGGGCCCTAGCTAGGAGATAATATACCTAGTAAGTATAATAGAAGGGCTATTAATGCCTTGAAGCCTAATAGGCTAGAATTGAATTAATTATGAGTTAAATAAACTCATATAGGAATCCTCGGTGCAAAGACTAAACCATTGGTATGGTTAAGACCCTTTGACCAGAGCATATTGTATAGTATACCGTAGTGAAGCTAAACACTTCAGATTGCCCAAATCAAGTAAACCAATGTTTAATATTAACATATGGGAGATTACGTGGGCGTAATCCCTTTTAAGGGGGGTAGAGCGAAAACCGCTTAGTATAAGTTTCATGAAGAAAACATATAAACGATAATGTGCATAGCACAAATGCGAAACGAATTGATGATTGATGCCTATGTTAAATAAACATAAGTATTCATTCATATCGAAATCGTGGTAATTAGGCATGAGAGATGCAAATACCATAGGATGGATATACCTACCTTGTAACACCATGTAAGAGTATTAGTAAAAGAAAAGTAATGAGTAGTGGACGGAGCTCCACTAGTATTGGAGCCTTGGAAGAAGTAGTATGAAATGAATGAGAGTAGTAGATGAATGAAGTCTAGGGGTAGTGTATACCTAGGTAAATGATTGGAAGTAAATTGAGGATAACTAAATTTCACAAGTATGGTAATCCCTAGTTAGAATATTGGAGAGTGGTGGATGAAAGTAGTGAAGGTTGAGGAAATGAGCATTTAGGTATTGAAGCCCGGAGTAAAGCATTTGGGAAGTAGAGTGAGGATGATTGATGGACTGATTCCATCCTTTGGAGATGTATGAATTCGTAATCACGACTAGAAAGAGTAAAAAGATAGAAAATGAAAACAATTAAATTATTTGTTTGGTTGAATCTGATGTGGGAAGTCGAACTTAATCCTGATCAGATCAAGGGAAACCAAACACAAATTGGGGTGGAAAGATAGTTCAACACTGGTGCTGATCACATCAGGGTCGAATGATTCTTGAAGCTCCCCTCAAGTGGTCACAAGAATCACGCATAGGATAGATGTAATGAATATAAATTGAAATTTGGAGTTGTATGCTTTAGAAGGATTTCTAATTAGCTGTTGGAAGGATTTTCCTTAGACTGAGAATGAAGATTTGGTTAGAAGCTTATATCGGAGAAGATAGCAGTGTAGCATGTTGTATTATTCCAAGGGCAGCGGCACATAGAGGAGTCCTGTGTCTAGATGACCTGAGTGCCCGCGGGATTGTAATGTGTATTGCATTGCTTTGGGGATAGCTTTGCACTGTTTGTAAGTATAACCCTAGTAATGAGAAACCAAGTGGTTGGTTGTAATGTGGATTGGAGTGATGATAGTATATTGGCGTAGTATATGTAGGACTTGAGTAATGAACTTAGGAATATAAGGAGAAGTATGTAGACCTTTGGCATAGACGAGTATGAACGAGCAAGTATCGTAATCCTATAATGAGAACTTTGAGGACAAAGTTCTTAAGGGGGTAGATTGAAATCAACTTAGTGATTAAGATAGACGAGTATGAACGAGCAAGTATCGTAATCCTATAACCTTGAGCAACTTTGAGGACAAAGTTCTTAAGGGGGGTAGATTGAAATACCCCAAACTTAAATATAGTGATTAAGATTATTCTAATCCTTATTTAAGAGCCTAATAATGCTTAAGTAATATTGGTAAGGAAAAATAAATCCAGAAGAAATAAGGAAACACTTAAAAAGTAAAAAATGCTACATAAGCGTTAAATAACCGTAGAAAGTACGAGACCTCGGTTAGCGTATTATATGGATTCTAAAGGCTTAATAACCAAAATAATATATGGGAACAATTCCCAAAGAGAACGGATCCAACTAATGAATTGAAACGCTAATAGAGCTTTAGAGCACGTTTTTTGAGAAAACCTAAAAACGTGACTTGAAGTGGTCAAACAGACCCGTAAAAATTATAAATCATTAAATAACAATTATTAAGCATTTATGGAAGCTTAATAGTCAATGAAAATAATTAAACGATAAAATTTCGGAAAACGGGCCCGGTTAGTAAATAGTGCTAAACCGGGTAAAATAACGAGTGTTTTCTGTAAAAGACGAAAAATGCTCCAACTAGTAATACTGTAAGGGGCCCGGTTTTTATCAGTCAAATAACTCCCTCACACACACATGTAACTAGCTAATTAAATAGAGGAGCCAAAAAGTAAAAAGTGGAAAAAGGGATAAAGTAACTTACCTCTCTCTCTCCTCCCATTTCCCTTCTCCTTCCTTTTTCCCTTCTCCACCGATTTCTCCCTCCTCTCTCTTCTGGTTTGGGGCGATTTCTTGAAGCTCCTCGAGCTCCCATGGCTTCTCCACCTTTCCAAGCATGCTCCATCTCCATGTGAGCCCCAAATACAAAAATAAATATATATCCTTGCTTCCCTCATCATCATCTACACTTCTCTCTTTTCAAAATCCAAAAATGAGGAAGTTCATCTCCATGGGTTTTCCCCATTCAAAGAGAAAATAGCATCAATGGGTAGCTTGGAGTCTCCTCTCTCCATTAAGGTAAAAATCTCCACGAAAACCTTAAGTTTTCTTCATCTTCCCTTGGTAACCGATTTTGCCCATTGTAATGCCTTGTTTTCTCTCTCTCATTTGAGCATAATATTAACCTTGCAATGATGGTGGATTCACCTTCTTGAACCAAGGGCTAAAACCCCTCCTAAAACACTCCAAAGGTAAACCCTAGAAATCTTGTTTTAAACACTTCAATGAATTAGTGTTAATTTAAGGGTTAGAATATTAATTTCAATTTTTTTGCGTTCATTAGGTGATGGGAATGGAGTTTGGCAACTCCGTTCCCCACATAACCGATTTTGAGGCAAGAAAGGAAGAATGAGGAAAAATGAGAAAGAAAGAAGGAAATATAAGCTCAAGGTAAGAGCTCCTACCTAATGTTAAATTCTATTGCATTAGAGTAATGGGAATGGGTAAACTACTTAAAGACCCCAAAACCTTGTATTAGTATTGGGGATTATGAAGTTTCAGTATTTAAGAGCAAAGTATTTGAATTGTAGGCTAAGGAGCCAAATGTAATGTGTATGTATATTGGAATTGTGATTGAGAAGGTATTGATGAATTTATGTTTGCTTGAGTGCTGGAAGGACCCTTGCAAGGGTGTGGCTAGATTAGGAATGAAATTAGTAAGAATGTGTATGTGTGGCTAAGTAAGAAAAGTAGATGAACTATGACAAAATTTTGGTAGGAATATGTACATGTATGGATGACTTGGTGAATGGGAGAACCAAGGTGTGTATTGGGGATAGTAGAGATGTTCAATGACCATGGAATGGTGGTAGTGGTATGTGGATAAAAGAGCATAAAATCTGTAGCAAGAAGTATTGGATTTCATTGGAGGAATTAGGAAGAATTAGAGTACAAGACTTAGTAAAATGAGTGTTGGACTTGGGTATAGATATTGTATTGGCTTGGAAATGTATTTGGGATGCTAGGAGTGGCATTGGAAGAGGAAGTATTGGATGGTGGAAGTTGGTTTAAAAATCTGTAACAAAGAGAAACAAAAACTGTTTCATGTGTGGGAAAAGAAATGAGGAAATTGTGTAAGTTGATTGATGGATTTAGTAATGGAGTTGGTAGTTGAATTAGGGTATTTTAGGAAGCCTAAATGGTGCTAAAACATGTGGGATTACATGTAGGAAGATTGGGGAAGAAATGGGTAAGAAAGGAAATGAAAAACAAGGTCAGTAGCAACATTCTTCTACCGACCGACCCAGAGGATGGATCGGTCGGTGGGTCGGTCGGGGCTTAGATAACGAAAAATAAACAATCTGGAACGGACCGACCCAGGAGGCGTGAGTCGGTCATGGGTCGGTCGGGTAAAAATTCATGAAGGTCGAAGCTTCTGACTTCGACCGACCCAGAGGTTGGGTCGGTCAGTGGGTCGCTCGGAGCTTAGACGACGGAACTTAAACCTTCTGTAATGGACCGACCCAGAAGTGTATGGGTCGGTCGGAACAGTCCTGGGTCGGTCAGGACAATTTCAGAGGACAGAAAACTTACTGGAAAGGACCGACCCAAGGGATTGGGTCGGTCGGTGGGTCGGTCGGCCCAAACTTACAAAAAAAAACAATGATAATGTAGTAATCATATGTATGTATATATGTATAGATATGTACATAAATATGGGACTTAAGTAATACACCATTAATGTAACACTAATGGTAAGGAAGTAAGTATATGAGTAGGAAAACAAGTATGAGGATTGATCAAGGAAATTGAGAGTATAAGAACATTAAGTTAAACCAAAGTAAGGGGATAACGGGGTAAGTACGGCAGTAGTAGCTATGAATGTATTGTAGTGCTTAGAATTAATTGAACCATTTGGCATGTAGTCATTGGTTCGAGACTAGGACTCGAGGAACAAGTAAGGACTAAGGAGCAAGGGAACACCCGATAAAGTAAATCAACGGTGAAAGGTATGATTTCTTCATGTCCTGTATCCTAATCTGGTTACCCCGATCTGTGTGCTTATTTGATCACCTAATAAGATAAATGCATGAATCGGACTATATTGCACTTACTTGTGCTTGTTTACATTGTTCTTTGATATTGTCTTGAACAATAGTTTGTATAATTCATGAAATATATGAATGATGATGAAGTGTATTGTATTTCGTAGTGTACTTGTATATTGTATTGTATTTTGTATGGATGTGTATATGAACAATGTATTGTGTATGTGGCTTGAATGAATGACTTCTACTAATTCCTAACTACCTAACTCCTAACATAAGTAATGGATAAATTGGAATGAGTAGAAGTCCGATATAGTTTCGGCCACGCGTGAGGATGAGGAGACACAAGAGGTTGGATCCGATTCCTGGTTCTTAAACTGGTCCACGGCCCAAACCCCTTAAATAGGTAGCATCCTGGATTGGTGAACCAAGTAAATCCCGGTGGTGGGACAGAGTAGTCCCCGGGCCGGAGGTCCCGACGACTTGACTTGAGTAAGTAAGTAAGTAAAGTATGAGTATGTATGCGTAAGTATTGTGTAACGAGTAAAAGAGTAATCTCCACCCGATTAACCTGGGTGGACAAATGAAGCTAGCAAGCATGGAGTATTGTGTATGTATTGCGTAAGTACTGTGTATGTATTGAATGTGTATCGCGTATGTGTATCCCGGAAGAAGGTAAGTAAGAATTTGGTTGACTTGTATTGTCTTCCTTGCGTGTATTGTACTGTGTGTATGTATGTATGCCTTGTAAAGTATTGTAGTATTATGTACGAAAGCATGTATGCATGTATGTATGAATAAAATGAATCGCATGTATTCGACCAAGTGGTCGGCGTACCCTCACTAGTACGCGGGGTATGCGGTTATCATATGCAGCGAAAGCTGACCCCCTAGGGGGAACGTTTTTAGTGTGCAGGTACCCGAAGTAGACATGGTCACAGTAAGAGACCGGTGGCATGTAGATTGTAGAGAATAATATTGAACTTGTAGCCTTGAAGTAGTAGTGTACCAAGGGGGTACACCTTGTGCGTTGTAAGTATGTAGATGCGAGGAATGGGTAGATGTAGACTCTTAAGGAGTATGGATGGAATTGAAAAAGGTGTTGTATTTGTGTAAGGAACTTAGTAAACTCGGTGTATTATATTGTATTGAACTTATGGAGTATTGTAATGAATGGAAGTTCTAGTATTGGAATTGGTAATTGGAGTATGTATTGTAAGTGTGTAGTACTCGGATATTCCGGTCCATCAGACCGATGTTGTATGTAGTAGCAATCGTAGCCTTGTTAATCATGTGGGTGACTAACGGCATTGTATCACCCACCGTTGAGTATGTAAGTATCCGCTGCGTGAGTCTGGATTGTATAAGGAGATTGGACGGTAATGACAGTATTAGCGGTAGGGGTGTTACACTAAGCAGGTCATCCCTGCTGATCTACTGCAGGACCCTCACGAGAGAGTCATGTTCGCGCTTCTGGTGGCCAATGTCACGCCACGACACTCTTCTGACCTCAACCAGGCCGACTGCTATTTTATCCAGGCAGTCGTGAACCCCTCTTTTGCTGGAGCTTCTGCACTCACATATATACCCCACGTTTTACATCAGCATCTTCGCTACATCATCTAGCACAAGGACCATCACAGGCTGGGATTCCCTGTTATGATCTGCCACTTCCTCAGGCAGCAGGGAGTGATCTTAGCTGAGGAGGGTCGTTCCACTTCTAGGACACCCATTGAAATGGGCACCATGAAGAGGATGAGATTTGACTATGATGGGACGACGTGGATTAAGCAGGCGGGTCCGCGTACTCAGAAGCGGCAGAGAGATGTTGGAGAGGGACCGTCAGAGCCAGTCCCTACTTCCACTGCAGCAGAGGAGCAGCAGTATGCGGCGTTCCCAACACCTAGGAGCGGGTATGTGACCTGGGATGAGTTTGAGCGCAGACAACAGTAGATGGAGCAGTCGTTCCAAGCTGAGATCAGCCTCCTTGGGAGTAGGCACGACGATCGCAGGATAATTATGAGACTCTGCTCCATGACTTCCAGCAGTGGCAGGCTTACTACCCATCACCTGAGTGATTCTATGATAGTTATTTTCTCTCTTTTGTTTTTCCATTCCTGCTTTGTTATATATTTACTGTATTGCTAACTTTTGACAGTTTTCTGTTTATTTGGTTTGTTTCAGTTTACGCACTATCTTTATTATATAATAGCATATGTTTCTTTTAAAAGTTTCAAGAAGACATTCCATCTGCAAAGTTGAGCACTTGCATAACGCAAGTGTGAGGAATGTTTCCCCCGCAAAAATCCTTAAGTGTGAGGAAGAGCTACTTTCTCAAATCCAAGGATATTAGGGAAGTTCTTTGTTTTAATTTTTGCACAATTTTTATTATGTTAAGTTCATTTTATTCCTCTTAATTGATTTATCTCTATTGCAATACATGACCGCTATCCTCCATGAGTATGACATATTTTGAAACGTCTTCTTACTTGAAAAATTTTTAACCGAACAATTGAGGACATTGTTCCTCTTAAGTGTGAGGAAGTAGAGACCTTTCCCTGAAAATGTGTCAGGTGATCTAATACATATAGACATTAGATTTACGGGTGAAAATATTTTGTAGAAAAATCAAGCATGGTAAGCAACTTTAAGATTAGTTTTGCTCATAATTGTTAGCTTTCATGGTTTCATTATAAAAATTATTTTGTGTGCAATCTAATTATAAAGTCTGAACTGGTTTAACTCGGTACCGTTGGAAAGAAATTAAAGTTTGGAATGAAATAATAAGGCAAGGTACTCCTCTGATCTAATATTTTTGTTTAAACTGAAACAGGCCTCTTCCATTCGGTTATTAAGTCCTTGGGGTGCTTCATCACCCATTTACCTAAGATCATTTGATCTGGGATAAAAGACCCAAAACTGCTACAAGAATGGAGAGAAAAGTCTGTAGGGTTTAAAATTTGCAAACAGTGCTATTAAACTTTGTTAAAAAAAAGGAAAAAAAGAGCTTAAACTTATTTAAACCATGAGTATGTGGTGTTGAAAGAACTGCGGAATCAGGAAATACTTCACACCCCTTGTCATTTCTGGGTATTTAAGGAAAGAAATGGTGGAAAGATCCCGAGTTAATCTGTGTTCATTCTTGATGATTTAACTTCTCCAAATTTTTGGTTTAAAGAGCTTGTGTAACACCCCTACTCTAATAGGCTCCTAACCATCTTACTTAACATTGTAATCGCAGCGGTAATCTCAACAATTGAACTACTGGTGTCACCGTTGTCACTCGCCCATACGAGTAATAACGTGTTTACTGATACATTCTTAAATACGAAACAATTTCCCACAGTGACAACAAGAGATAGATCTAACCTTCCCAAACCAATATATAATACATTCACAGTGAGCATTCTAAGTATCCCAATCCTATACACGTTTCTAAGTTCGTATCAAAATGCAACAGTGCATATTAAACAACTGTAATTAAACTACCCAGCGCGTCCCTCTCTTTGTCGACACCAGAAGCTGCATACCTACAAAAATGATTGTTTGTGGTATGGAATCAGCCCCTGCTGAGTATGTTACTACATGACTGACATGCCCCCTCGGACCCTCAGTTAATTGATCGAGAGCATGCAATTCATTTTCATGCAAGTAGTTTAATGTTAAAACTGTAAAACAACAATATATATTGCAGTAAACTCAAATAACAAACAAGCCCCCGGCTTCACACATCGCATCGTAATAAACCACTGGAAGCGTTACAACGCTTATATGAGTACATAGTTCACTCCAACAAACACCTGATAGTTCATAATTGAGTACGGCGACTCACTAGACCAAACAATCCACCATAGCCTACACATGAGTACAGCGACTCGACTCAACCAGTTCACCACACACAATATGAGCACAATGGCTCGTTCAATCAAATCCACCAACATACCACACATAATTACAAAGCATAACCACTGAGCAACAAGGCAAAACAACGAGAATTATAAACAAGTATAATTTCCCGTCTTTGGCGTACAAGCCCAGATAATGTTCGCCTAATGTATGAGCTAATATAGTCTTTCGTATTTGTTCAGTCATGCCTAAAGACAACGTCTCGTTAGAACGACGTGTCTCTAAGTTACCCTTCTCTTATGGCGGGTCACCCACGGCAATAGCCACTCCAGCGGTAGAGTCTCCGACCTACGAACAATCTGTAGTTCGTTGGATATTTATCCAGATACTTACGGTTACCACACGGTATCCTAGTATCGTTAATGGATCACAGTTCACAGCAAGAGCCACATCCTCTTGATAAACTTATCTATACCATCGCATCATTTTACCATTTTTTTTCTAACACAGCAGACTAAGGTCGTAGTCCAATCCTGAGTATGTCGACTCAGGATCCAGTGCTAGATACGAGAGCGGCGTTAAAGAGGCCAATGCTCCGTATATAAGTCCCAAATATTTTATATATCTTATTATCCTAATGCTACAACGTTTTACTTACGTTCCTTATATTACACATATAAGATAGCATCATTACCGCTAGTTCGTTTTATAATATGTTCATGTATACGAACGGTACTGTTATCGTACAACAGTAATAATAATAAAGCAGCATTAATACGCAACTCAAGCATATTAATTCACACAAGCAGACATTCAATCTTATCACAGATTTTCACACAATGTCTGAACTGAGGAAATCCTCAGAGACAATCAAGCCACATAAATAACATACCGTTCACCCTGAAAGTATTACGGTGGAGTATGATTCAGCTAGATCCGATGCTCCTCGTGTCGTCTCTAACAGTCTAACAATACATAACGCTACTGATTAGAATCCCGTATAACAACTTAATTCTACGGTACCCCGTACCGTCGCTATTACCTCCCGGTTAATCCCCCGTTAGTAACTGTCAACGTTTGTCGGGTTTTCGGCTTAACTCGGGATTGGAAAACCGTTATATTACATACGTAGTCTTATCTCGTATAATAACATAATGGTGAACCTTGTTATCGCATGTAACTTAATATACTCTTGTATATCTCATAGTTTGTTTCTATATTGCATGTATAATTCCTAATCATATTATACACTTCACCTTAGTATTTATTTTCCCAAGATTTTGTTCTTTCACCATCCATTATATTACATGGTTTCTAACCATAATATATATTCATCCTTATATACATTTTTCTTGTATATGTATATATTTACCACATATTTAAGTTCCATGAGTTATAAACTCTTATATTATATGTTACATGTTTATCATCTTTTATTAGATGATTATTCCCTTTAGTTGTACTATATTATACAACAGATATTAAGATTATTATCCTAATATTATGTAACATTTTAGGTTGTATCTTTACAACTCCCAAGGTTTAATTAACAAATTCCTTAGTTTATAAATCCTATTTATTTATAGTTTGTCACATTACTTAATGTGAATATCCTTACTTTTATTAATTCCATCTAAACCATATAATTGTTATAACATTTATAACATTATAGACCTTAGTCTAAAATTTTCCAACCTTTAATATTTCGGTACAGCCCTTGAACTTATTTAAATTCTATTTTGCCCCCATAACATTATGTAATGTTATACCATATATTAATATCATATATTATGATATTTTATTCCCTTTAATTTATAACTTATAGTTTTATACAAACTATTATATATTGCCGCATAGGCACATATATTAACCTTATTCTTTTCCATAAACCATAGTTTCCTTTATTTACAAAATCACCCATTATTTATACCATGTTATATATACCATTTAATATAACATTTCTAACTTATAAAAAGGGTGTAACCTATGGTTATATTTGTAAAATTCCGAACAGACCCATATATTTTATAATTGCCATTTGGCCCAATTTATAACATATAGTTTAATAATTCTTTAAAACTATATATTATACATATATCTTAATAAATACTCTTATATAATTCTAAAAATCACCAAATTTCACCAAAGGGTTATAATTACCTTATTAACCCATATACTTTCGGTATTTACTATATCACCACATATATTTCTCCAAAGTGTCATAATGACATAATAACAATATATTATACATATATAGTTTATCTTAATTCCAAAATCAACCCAATAAATTCCTAAAAATTCCTAATAGCCCATGGGTGTTTATAATACCATTTTACACCCTTAACTTTCGGAAATAACATATATACCACATAGGTTATAAACTTGTTACAATTAAATACTTATCTTTTTATAAAACCTTAAATAAGTTATCTAACTTATTTAATTTGGTCAAAACCTACCATATGGTCAAGGTTGACCACCTTAATATTTCCTTGACCATTAATCCCCATATATTACGGTTTATACCCATATCTTTTCAGAAATTACCATTTAACCCCAAAACTTTATATAATCTTATAATTTTTATATAAAGTCATTTAAACCTCCAATTTTTCAGCTTTATTAATATATAGCCCCCAAATTTAATTTATTTACACTAAACCCCAATAATATGCGGTAATGCATATTTAGCACCTAAACTTAATTAAAAGCTTATAAATGCATAAATAAAATGGCCTAAAGTACATGGCCTTATTACAAACATTGGCTTATAAAATAAATTACACATAAATGCCCAAAAATGCTGTAAACTCTCGGCCCTTACCATATATTTTCATTAATTACCAATTTTCCACATAATGTCTTAAATTTGACAATTATGCTTATTAATTAGTTATAAAATTTACTAAACCATTCCTTAATCACCTAAGGTCAAAATAAGACCTTAATTACCTTGTTCACTCATGGCACAATTTATATAATATGTACAAGCACATATTAATATACCAAGTGAAGGTTTAAGTGATTTATACCTTGTTTTTGCCTAGTATAAGCCTTGTTTGGCCACGGCTGTATGGAGATTTATTTTCCACAGCTTAGTTTACATGTTTTCAAACAGCAATTAAGGCATGGTTAGTCTCCAAGCAAGATCTAACCATAAGAAGTGTTTAATGTCAATTTCAAGGTAAAATTTACCTTTGAATACCAAGGCAAGAACAAGTGCTCTTCGGCCTAAATTTACAGAGGGTAAAGGGTGTCAAAAGAGCTACTAAAACCATGCTTTAAACTGGTATAACTCAGATTAGAAGACGGCTAATCTTTACCTTGTTTAAAGTGCCTAAAATGGTGTTTTTGGCTTGGATCTGGTTATACTTCAAAGCTCTTGATGTACCAACTGAATAAGTATGTTAAGATGAAGATTATAAGCTTAGAAACAAAGTTTCACAGCCGAATTTGAAGGGAATCAAAAGACATGTGCTTAAAGCACATTTTTATACCTTAAGAACAAGATTAGCTTTCTCCACCTTCTTCCCTTGTTAATGCCGAGATACAAACTCCATTTAACCTCCAAAACAACCTAAGAACATTGATGGAAGTGGTTGATGCTTTTCTCCATTGAAAGAGGAAGAAATTGTGAAGAAAATGAACATTTAAAGGCTTAATTAGCTTACCAAGATCAATTGGTGTTCATCTCTGAGTATGGCTTGTTAGCCACGGTTTGGAGAAGCAAATGAGAGGTTGAAGGAGCTGGGTGTCGGCTGGGATAGAAGGCAAGTGGAGAAAATAAGTGAGTTTTGTCTTTTAATGACATTATTGTTACTTTATCAAATAGTAACTTGATGGCCCACCTAATTAGCTGTATAATTGATTGAAGATTGACAAATGAGTGGGCATGGCAGCTGTATGAAATCGGCAGCCCTTGGTCAAGGCAATGGGTGAGCTTTGACCATGGTTTAAGTTAAATTAAGTAATTAGGTGTTATTTTTGGGTACTATTCATACTAAATTGCCAATTTTTTAATTTATTTTTAAACTTTGATTTAGACTTTATAATATAGTCTATCATGTCACATTAATGTTATAAAGAACTTATTATAGTCTTTACAGTGACAAAAGTCATTATCTTAGAGCTCATAGACAAAAACGTGCTTTAAGGAATTTTAGTGCACATTTTGAGTCGCAGGGTGTTTCTGAGCTCTGTTTTCTTTGAGAACAGTTTTGTTGTGTTCCTTACATGATATTTGATCATGGTATACAATTTTATATCATTTAGAGGTCATTAGACCTTTAAGGTATTCTTAGAGCACATTTTTGCCCTACTTGACCTTGAAGCATGTAAATGTCTGTTCTCTGTGTTGGAGTGTTGTCCAACAATTGTAACATGTTTAGTAATGTGTTAATAAGATTAGGACAAAATCTTAGGTCCTAAGACGTTCATTTGGGTATTTATTTACCCTAAACAGTCAAAGGGTGCAACATCTTGCTTTGTGTTGACCACTGTTGTTCTCAGTTGACTTTTAAGGCATGTTTAGGCCTTAATCAATGTGATTAAATATTTAATCCATATTTTATTAGTTTGGGGTATTTCAGTCTACCCCCTTAAAAAGACTTCGTCCCGAAGTCCTTACCCATCTACAGTTCACCTAAGGAATCAAGTTCCACTAAGTAATCACAGACAGATCATCACTAGGGAGTACATTCCACTACGTTCAGACATAGTCTTTATGTATCACATTTGGTAAAGCATCAATCTCATTCCATATAGTCAATAATCATGACACATTCATTCATAAACAACACTAGACAAGGTGCAAAACTCTTAGTACACAGCACTAGACAAGGTGCAAAACTCTTAGTACACAGCACTAGACAAGGTGCAAAACTCATAGTACACAGCACTAGACAAGGTGCAAAACTCATAGTACATAGCACTAGACAAGGTGCAAAACTCATAGTACACAGCACTAGACAAGGTGCAAAACTCAATAAAGTACTCAAAGGTGTCTCACAAGGGGTACTCCACGCACCCCTATTCATATGCAAGTATCTGGCGAGGATACCTCTACACCACTCCGCGTGTATGTGTATGCATATCTTTAACGATGGCAAATCACAGGGAAGCATTCTTAAAGACCAGGACTTGACGATCCCCAACCCCATGCTAACCAACGTCTACTACCCGTGGACACACCGGTTTAATAACGAAGGACACTGCGGTCCACGGCTCCCCAGACAGTATCACCTTATTTCCTTAATCACCCGCGGACACACCGGTCTAATGACAAAGGGCTCTGCGGTCCACGGCTCTTTGGGTGATGTCACTCGCAGACTCACCGGTCTAATGACGAAGGACTCCACGGTCCACGGCTCTTCGAGTGACGCCCTAAATTCCAATTTCTATTCATATCTGTGTCCACTTGTAGGAAGTTTCGAGAGTTATTCAACCCCGACGTGGTCAGCGTCAGTGTTGAACTATCTCTCACCTTAATTTGTGTTCGGTTTCACTTGATCGGACCAGGATCAAGTTCAACTTCCCACGTCAATTTCAATCAATCAATTTTTATTCACTTCTAATCTTGTTTCCTCTTGATATTTGCCACCTTGTGTTTTATAGATACACAAGTCAACTAGTGTAATTAATCTAATCACCGGCATATGGGATCATGTATCCTAACCATGTACCAAGTTCTTTCAATTTATAATTTTTCATACAACTCCTAGAGGTTTTACCTCCACTAGGTTACACATCGGTCTCATGCCGATTCACTCATCGCATTCCAATAATCGGTTTCATACCGAGTCATGAATCATATAGTATGGAGCTTTCTACTCCTTCTATTTGAAATCTCCCATCGGAGCTACCAGATAGACCTACTTGAACTCTCAACCGGAGATAACAAGTTAGGCGTTTATGTGTTTAATGTTCGCAACGTTTGCATAAATAATCGGAATTAGGATAAGAACACTCTATCCGTTCTCCCTTTCCTATTCGCCACAAGAATGCGAACTAAAATATATATATATTCATACACATAATACATCACAATATTACCTCAAGTAATATAACACAGTCATAATACTTGTACTCTATGTACAATAATAGTTTGCAGCATGTGTACCATGTGCTACGTACTCCTATGTACGGTATATTTTAAGCGTGCGAAATCGCTCTACCCCCCTTAAAATGATTACGCCCACGTAATCTACGAATATATCATCGTGAAGTAATAAGTTCGAGATGTTCCATTCCAGTGGAATTATTCGTGCACTAATGTGTTACTTATTTCATTACCCCTTTTTATAGGGTCGGGCTTTAGCCCCTCAGGCTATACTGTCTATCTCAGTTAGGTGTATGTATATTCATATACGGTTTGATCGGGAGATGTAAACACATCATTTGTTTCCCCAAACCCGCTAAGTACGTCAAACCTAAGCAATATGGGCCCACTCGCTCCGCAAGCAGTATGCCCAACTACTTTATGGTTAGTTTACCCCCTTTTAGGTAGTAGTTTCATGTCGGTTTCAACTCCATGTGACGGTGTTTTCTACACGGTCTTCCATAATTATGGGAATGGAGTAATTTATTTGGCTACGTGGTATCGTTAGTCACACACGCTTATTATTTCAACTAGCCATTCTATTCAGTCCTCCTGAATCCTACACATGCTCATGGTATATTCCCATGAGTTCATGCAACCCTACCGAACTAACCTTCATTACAAGGGTTGTCGAGCTGTGCTCTAGCACCTAGTGCTTGCAATAGTTGTCTCTAAAATATCAAGACGAGTCTGATATGCGCATCTAACTAGCGCCTCATGACTCCAAGTTATTTCCCTCTGGAATGAGTTCGTTCTTTGGGTACCTTGTAGGTCCGCTTTTGCTAGTGTGAACTCGTATCCCTCGTGTGTTGGTATTTTAGTATCCACATATATGGTTCATCCCTCTTCTCGATTAAGGGAATCCATTTGTTTATTTGATCTTCCACCTTCTGATTCTCACCAGCATAATTCGGTTAACAGTTATTATAATGGTTGCTTGTTTGGACGGTTATCCGCCATTGAGGTTTGCATGGAGTATCTAATCTCCAGCTTAGAGTATCTCTTGTAATGCTTGCTTTTGCCCTTCGTCTGTTGTAAACATACAATACGACTGTGGGTTTTAGCTTGGTATTCATTTTCTGTTCAACCTTAATTGGTACTAACATACTAACGTTTTATGGCTTGAGCATGTGGTTATTATTATTTAATGCGACATCATCGCAGCGCCCTCAGCGCGTGGTATAACTCTCTTTGTGCCCCCTTTTTGGGTAGCACCTATTATCACAAAGGTTTCTCTAATATACCTTCCTTAGATACCACAATCCCTCTTCTCATTCATGAGTTCAGTTTGCCGTTACCATTAAACTGGCCTTGGTTTCCTCGTTTACTAAAATCTCCAAAACTTGTGTTCTAACTCCTCCATTGCGGAGTTGCAACCCTAAGTCCTTTTATTATCAAGCTATCCCTGATTTTTTTCCTAACCTTGTTAGTTTGACTGAGACCTCTCTCGTCAATACATGGTTTACCTAGTCAGGGTTCCATTCGCTGACTTAGACACAGAGTTGATTACCTCCAGGGTCCTTACACTACTCGTTTACATACATGGGGTACCATACTGATACATTACTACTTACCCAACTAACTTAATGTGAGTTTTGTCAGGCCCACAAGCTCCTAGGAGTGCGGTCGTCCCATGTCTTGTTTAGTGCACTCATAGCGTTCGTACCCGGTGGTTATCGTACTCTTAGTCCTGGTAATTTATGTTTAAGTAACTATGCTGCCAATTCTTAACCTTTGATGTCAGAATGGCCCTAATATTAGGTTCTATGGTTTCCTTTATTAATCTGTATTTCCCTTACCTTCTCTAAGATAGGTGTTTACGACTTCTCGTCATACTACTGGTTTTCCACATGCTCGTCAACTGGTATCTGTGAGTGGGGGTCAGTAACTACTTATTATCTTTCCCGTTCACTCCTAGGCTGTTAATGCCTTCAGATATGAGTTTTCAGTTCTAAAACTCCACCCAATCCATTGGGTTACACCCTCTGGTGTAATCTGGATTCTATGACAAGGGTTGACACATCGTGTCTCTCCTGCCCTATGGTAGTCCCTTTTTAGCCTGATATTAATCAGCATTTATGATTCATCACCTTTGTTCTCCTAGTTTTGGGTCATTTTGGTGGTACTAAGGGTATCCTTCCGTAGGCCTATGCCATAAGATATTCAGGTACAGTGCTTATTCTGATAGTTAAATGATTGTTGGTCTTTCTATTAATTTAATCTCAATTGGTTCTATTACTTTCTCTAAGGTTACAATTGGATACCCATAACTTAATGGTTTCCGCCAATCATTGCTCTTCATTGTGTAATCTTACTATTTATTCAAACTCATATTTCGCTCCCATCCTCTTCGGGTAACGTTATCTTCCGTCATCAGGCAAATTTCACTGTTTAGTTTATATCCACTGCCCTCCATACGGGAGTCTAGCCAGCAAATGGATCAACAACACCTCCGGTGTGTGTTGTCCGGGATCATACATCGGCCCTTTTATTGCACGTTCTCATCTGCCTATTAATTATTTTTTTTAAAAGTCCTGACTCGTATACTCACTTCTTGCCCTCTGGCAATGCTCAATGGTAGTGGGTTTTAACCACGAGCGTCGCGCACTCTATAAGATGGTTATGCTGGCCTGAAGACCCGACACTCCCCACCGGTAATGATTGAGTTTTAAGTCCATACCGGCACTTGAGGTCTAGGAGGCACTAAGGCGTATTCTCATGTTACTCCCCGGTTAACTACACTGGAATGGGTATTATGTTCAGGGGAAGGCAGACCGGCTAGGTCTCCCGAGGTTATCGACCTCAACCCAGGGTTTCGTACCCCGGTCCTTAACAAGGCTAGTCCTGCCATTGCATTACGGACTCACAAAAAGGAGTGTTTATTGAGAATGCTTGGACCACTACGCCCTTTAGGGTTAGTTCACCGTCGCTTCACTTGCTGTAGCAAGTGCGCAAGGCAGGTTGAATTTTAATATTTTGGTTGATGTGGCACTTGCAGTGGCAAGTGCGCCATGCTGACTGTGCCACTGGTACGGTATGTCAGTGCAGTGCTATTCCCTAATCGGGTTCCTGTTCCCGTCAAAAGTTCTTATTCAAATTAATACAGTCTCACTCCGCACTCGTTCCCATAAGTTCACCATGGTAGTAAGGTCTTACTCTCCTCTTGAGGCGTTGCATGATAGCAACTTAGCGAGTTCTTGTTTCTACAGCTCTCATAATCTCTCCTCATACACATCAGGCCATTTTGAACCTTCAGTATTGCATGGATAGAGTTACTCGCTTCGGGTGAGACTTCTACAAGGTCATCCATTCCGTCCGTTACACATATCATAACTAATCGTTACTCGTCATTTCCACTTTCTTTCTCCCAAGCGCACTAATCAGTGCTTTCCTGGATGTAGGACAGGGTTGCTTTGCTTATGGCAAGCAAACCCCATTGGTCCTACGGGAATTATCTCCTCCACTTCGGTTGAATATTTATCTCACACTCATATGGTAGACATTATGTCATTACCAGGACCTCCGGTCCTAAACATTACACCAAAACACTAAGTCTTATTCTCTACATTTAACGTAGTTCCCATAGCGTCCACATCGGGTCTTCCCGATCAGGAGAGTTATCTCCGTGGCGCTTCTCATTTCTTGTGTTACCAGGTAGTACTCGAGGTACGGGCTGCGGCGGGTGGGGTACCATTGCAAGTTTCCCCGGGATGCTCTCCCATCAAGTGCGAGTGTTTCATACAGTCTTCGCGTTACTTGGGGTTGCTGGACCCTCACCACCTTCCGCTGCCCCGTGTTCTTCCTTAGTACCGTTACCCAGACCTCTCCCTGACATAAGTCAAGAGGACGGGTTAGACCTTTACTCGGTCTAATACCGTAGTCTCGGTCGTTTAATATTGAAGTGCCTCTACGGCTATGGTGTGCAAGCTTTAAGCATTGCATCAACCCCACAAGGTCATGTATCCTCACAACGTTTCCCGTATTCCCAAAACCTATGCTCACTGTATAAATCCTATTATCTCTTGTTATCAGAGCGGTACTCCGCTCTGATACCACTTTTGTAACACCCCTACTCTAATCGGCTCTTAACCATCTTACTTAACATTGTAATCGCAGCGGTAATCTCAACAATTGAACTACTGGTGTCAACGTTGTCACTCGCCCATACGAGTAATAACGTGTTTACTGATACATTCTTAAATACGAAACAATTTCCCACAGTGACAACAAGAGATAGATCTAGCCTTCCCAAACCAATATATAATACATTCACAGCGAGCATTCTAAGTATCCCAATCCTATACACGTTTCTAAGTTCGTATCAAAATGCAACAGTGCATATTAAACAACTGTAATTAAACTACCCAGCGTGTCCCTCTCTTTGTCGACACCGGAAGCTGCATACCAGCAAAAATGGTTGTTTGTGGTATGGAATCAGCCCCTGCTGAGTATGTTACTACATGACTGACATGCCCCCTCGGACCCTCAGTTAATTGGTCGAGAGCATGCAATTCATTTTCATGCAAGTAGTTTAATGTTAAAACTGTAAAACAACAATATATATTGCAGTAAACTCAAATAACAAACAAGCCCCCGGCTTCACACATCGCATCGTAATAAACCACTGGAAGCGTTACAACGCTTATATGAGTACATAGATTTCACTCCAACAAACACCTGATAGTTCAAAATTGAGTACGGTGACTCATTCGACCAAACAATCCACCATAGCCTACACATGAGTACAGCGACTCGACTCAACCAGTTCACCACACACAATATGAGCACAATGGCTCGTTCAATCAAATCCACCAACATAACACATAATTACAAAGCATAACCACTGAGCAACAAGGCGAAACAACGAGAATTATAAACAAGTATAATTTCCCGTCTTTGGCGTACAAGCCCAGATAATGTTCGCCTAATGTACGAGCTAATATAGTCTTTCGTATTTGTTCAGTCATGCCTAAAGACAACGTCTCGTTAGAACGACGTGTCTCTAAGTTACCCATCTCTTATGGCGGGTCACCCACGGCAATAGCCACTCCAGCGGTAGAGTTTCCGACCTACGAACAATCTGTAGTTCGTTGGATATTTATCCAGATACTTACGGTTACCACACGGTATCCTAGTATCGTTAATGGATCATAGTTCACAGCAAGAGCCACATCCTCTTGATAAACTTATCTATACCATCGCATCGTTTTACCATTTTTTTTTCTAACACAGCAGACTAAGGTCGTAGTCCAATCTTGAGTATGTCGACTCAGGATCCAGTGCTAGATACGAGAGCGGCGTTAAAGAGGCCAATGCTCCGTATATAAGTCCCAGATATTTTATATATCTTATTATCCTAATGCTACAATGTTTTACTTACGTTCCTTATATTACACATATAAAATAGCATCATTGCCGCTAGTTCGTTTTATAATATGTTCATATATACGAACGGTACTGTTATCGTACAACAGTAATAATAATAAAGCAGCATTAATACGCAACTCAAGCATATTAATTCACACAAGCAGACATTCAATCTTATCACAGATTTTCACACAATGTCTGAACTGAGGAAATCCTTAGAGACAATCAAGCCACATAAATAACATACCGTTCACCCTGAAAGTATTACGGTGGAGTATGATTCAGCTAGATCCGATGCTCCTCATGTCGTCTCTAACAGTCTAACAATACATAACGCTACTGATTAGAATCCCGTATAACAACTTAATTCTACGGTACCCCATACCGTCGCTATTACCTCCCGGTTAATCCCCCGTTAGTAACTGTCAACGTTTGTCGGGTTTTCGGCTTAACTCGGGATTGGAAAAACGTTATATTACATGCATAGTCTTATCTCGTATAATAACATAATGGTGAACCTTGTTATCGCATGTAACTTAATATACTCTTGTATATCTCATAGTTTGTTTCTATATTGCATGTATAATTCCTAATCATATTATACTCTTCACCTTAGTATTTATTTTCCCAAGATTTTGTTCTTTTACCATCCATTATATTACATGGTTTCTAACCATAATATATATTCATCCTTATATACATTTTTCTTGTATATGTATATATTTACCACATAGGTAAGTTCCATGAGTTATAAACTCTTATATTATATGTTACATTTTTATCATCTTTTATTAGATGATTATTCCCTTTAGTAGTTCTATATTATACAACTGATATTAAGATTATTATCCTAATATTATGTAACATTTTAGGTTGTATCTTTACAACTCCCAAGGTTTAATTAACAAATTCCTTAGTTTATAAATCCTATTTATTTATAGTTTGTCACATTACTTAATGTGAATATCCTTACTTTTATTAATTCCATCTAAACCATATAATTGTTATAACATTTATAACATTATAGACCTTAGTCTAAAATTCATTTTCCAACCTTTAATATTTCGGTACAGCCCTTGAACTTATTTAAATTCTATTTTGCCCCCATAACATTATGTAATGTTATACCATATATTAATATCATATTGTAATGCCCCGTCCGATACTTCCTCTAACCATGGTCTAATCGTAGAGGACACTGAACTTTTCGCAGCGGAAAACTCCTAACTACCGAGGGTGATACAATACCGATAACCACCCATATGGTTACCGGATCTAAACTACTACAACATACAGTCCCGGTCTGATAAAAGAAATACCAACATAATCAACATAATTTACAACACCTGATTACCGAGTACTAAGTGTATTTACATTAAGGCTCCAAGCCCGTCAAAAGAATACGAGTTAACAGTTACTCGACTACGCCATGTTTCCTCCTAACAAAAGCAACAGGTGTACCACAAAGTACACCGACTATACTTGGGCTACAAGCCCGTGTACAACTCGGTACACCGCCCCATCAACTACTAACTATCAAAAGCATAACATCCCGGTCTTCATGACCATCAACCGTCTCGTGTACCTGTAAGAATAAGAAAAATGGTGCCCGAAGGGGCTCAGCTAAAGCTGCATATGGTAATCGCATACCCCGCGTACTAGCGAGGGTACGCCAACTACTTGGTCGCCAACATGCGGTTCATTATCATTCAAACAAGCATGCTATTAGTAACAACAATATATTCATGTATAAACAATACCCACATATAGAGCATAACACACAATGGAAACATTACAAGTCATCCACACATTGGTCACTGAGGCCTTGAGGTTCTCCCTCAAGTTTCACACCTCTTCTCGTGTTAGCCAAGTTCTCATCCGGGTTAGACGGATGCTCATATCTCTTATCTCTTGATCACATGTCTCGCACAAGGCATGATCCACACTTAACCATTATTTATCTCTTGAAGTAATTACTCAGTTAAGTCGGGTGACCTCCGGGCAGAGCTGAGGCATACACACCGCATCTCTCCACCGGGCTTTATGTTTGGCTTACTTCCCCGGGCTGCGACCTTACGGTTCGGAACCATGGTGGGAAGGTTAGGCCAGAACTCGGTAAGCAATCTCTCTTGCTTCCTCATTCTCACGCGTGGCCGACACTCTATCGGTCTCCTCTCAAACTTCAGTTACCATTTTCCAAATTAGGTAAGTCAGAAGGTTAGTGTGTTAGTGAGTCATCTCAAGCACAAGAATTCTTCTCATTCAAACATTTCATGAATTATACAAACTAGTCTTTCAAGACATAGTTCATTGGGTGCCAAGACAAGCACACAATATATAAGGAAATACCGTTAGACATTTTCATGCATTTAATCTTGATTAGGTGATTGCACATAAACACACAAACACACAAATCAGAGTAACCAAGTTAGGATACAGGGCATGAGAAAACCATACCGTTCACCGTCGTAACTTGCCCGTTGACTCTCTCTCTCGGAGTCCAACTATTCGGGTCCTATAACATATATTAAGTCGGGAGGTTAATTACCCATGATTAACTCAACTCGTTACTTCGCTAACATTTTCCCGAACTTACTTACTTAGTCATGACATTCCAAGTTAAACCTATACAAGTCCTTACTTCTCATTGTCATCAAAATCCTTTATACATAAGTTACAAACTTAATATTACTTTCTAAGCTTGTTAATACTCTTAATGACCATAAAACATCATTAAACAAGTCCTAAACATCTTATATTATCATTACTCATCAAGCCCCTACCTTGGAATGGCTTTAAAATGATTTCTGTGAAGAAAATGGGGTGGTCCGGGGTTGTATCCGGGTTTACAAACCCGGACCAATGTTTCTGGTCACTCTCGGGTGGATTTTAGGTGTGGTCCGGGTTTATGTCCTGGGTGACAAACCCGGACCACATCAGTTTTACAAGATTCTGCCGTGTTTTGACACTGGTCCGGGTTTCTGTCCTAGTTTACAGACCCGGACCACTTGCAGGTTTGAAAAATAAATATGTTTTTGCTTTTGTTTCATCTCCAAGCTTATGCCAACTTCCTCCACACTCTTTCTACATATTTTATAGCATGTTTAGACATTGTTTAGGCATTCAAAACTAATATAACCATTCTATATACTCATCTGTCAACTAACTCATTCACTGTTAATTTTTTTTCTCTGTTACAGGTTTTTACTTTTGCTTTCTGTTGCAACTCTTCTATTCTTTCTTCCTTACCATTTCAACCTCACGCCATAACACACTCAAGCCTTACATTCCCAGACATATTTTTACAGAACTTACCTACAACCTATGGATTCACACCACATTATAACAGCTCACAAACATCAGTTAACATCCCTGTTTTTAAGCATAACCCACTGTAACAGCACATTAAATTTCCCTTCTGTTAATTCACATTACTAACTTAGTTCCTAGGTTTATTTGCACACTTAAGCATTCATTAAGCTTACTCCTTCATCAAGCAATTTTGTAGTTTCTAACTACACCATACAAGGTCATTTTTCCACGTTCAAAAATATGTTACAGAGAAGAAAACCACTTCAAGGTATGCTCAATACCTTGTTAGCTCACTGATTTCTTTTCCCTTCTTCTTCCTCCTCCTCTTGCTCTCTCTTTCTCTTCTAGTTTCCACAACAACAGAGGTATAGTTTGCTATCTACATCCATACCCCAAACACACACAACAATCTAGTTTAATTCCCACGTTTCACTCCAAACCAATATTTCAAGAGCTAGTTTTTTTAGGGCTTTAAACACCTAGGAATTACCTTACTCTCCTGTGTGTAATCCTTGGACAGCAAGAACAGCAAAACTCATCCCCCTGTTGGAAACCGAAACTGACTGGGAAATGGAGAAAATATCAACGTGGGCAATTTTTGACTTTTGCACTAGCAAGCTAGGAAGATGGAAGGCTAATGAGTTTATATTTACCTTGAACTACTAAGAAGATGAAGAAGAGCCTACGGCACCACTCCAAGCTGCAAAGGAGCTCACGGTCATGGAGATGAAGGTGAGGGTTTCAAGTTTTTAAAGGGTGGAATGTGTTGCCCTTAACATGAGGAATCCAAAGGTATAGTTTTTGTATGGTTTGGTGTTGTATCAAGCAAGAAAAGAGAGGGTGAAGATGAGGTTGATACTCTCTGTTGAAATCGCAAATGAGGGTTACAGAGGAAGAAGATGTTACAGAGAGGACAAATCGTGAGAGGTAAGGAAATAGAGGTGAGAGGTATCACTTTTACTATTTACTTTATTTGCTTTATTTTTCTTGTCTCTTAGTGTATTAGGAATCAATCAGAGAGGGCTGTTTGAACATATAAAACGTGCCCACCATTACTAACTAAGTAACCGGTCACATATATTACAAGGGTGGGTTGATTTTTACTTATTACATTAATACCCCACACTTCCCGGTTTTTACACTATTCACTCACCGGGTCCGTTTTTTGGAATTTTCTTGTTTAATTAATTTTAATAGTTCTAGACCCACACTATGGTCTAATTATAGATATTTAACTAACTATAATTATTATGAGTTTATTAAACCCGTTTAAAATCATGTTTTTCCCGGTTTCTCGAAAAGTGCCTTTTAAAGTTCGTTTGCGTTTTTAACTCGTTTTACGAATCCGTTTTCTTCGGGAATCGTTCCTACGTATTTATTTAGGACTAATTAAGCTTTTAAATATTTCATTAGCCTAATTAATCACTGTTTTAAATTCCGGGGTATTTCACATATATTATGATATTTGTATTCCCTTTAATTTATAACTTATAGTTTTTATACAAAACTATTATATATTGCCGTATAGGCACATATATTAACCTTATTCTTTTCCATAAACCATAGTTTCCTTTATTTACAAAATCACCCTATTATTTATACCATGTTATATATATACCATTTAATATAACATTTCTAACTTATAAAAAGGGTGTAACCTATGGTTATATTTTGCAAAATTCCGAACAGACCCATATATGTTCTATAATTGCCATTTGGCCCAATTTATAACATATAGTTTAATAATTCTTTAAAACTATATATTATACACATATCTTAATAAATACTCTTATATAATTCTAAAAATCACCAAATTTCACCAAAGGGTTATAATATCCTTATTAACCCATATACTTTCGGTATTTACTATATCACCACATATATTTCTCCAAAGTGTCATAATGACATAATAACTATATATTATACATATATAGTTTATCTTAATTCCAAAATCAACCCAATAAATTCCTAAAAATTCCTAATAGCCCATGGGTGTTTATAATACCATTTTACACCCTTAACTTTCAGAAATAACATATATACCACATAGGTTATAAAAATGTTACAATTAAATACTTATCTTTTTATAAAACCTTAAATAAGTTATCTAACTTATTTAATTTGGTCTAAACCTACCATATGGTTAAGGTTGACCACCTTAATATTTCCTTGACCATTAATCCCCATATATTACGGTTTATACCCATATCTTTTCAGAAATTACCATTTAACCCCAAAACTTTATATAATCTTATAATTTTTATATAAAGTCATTTAAACCTCCAATTTTTCGGCTTTATTAATATATAGCCCCCCAAATTTAATTTATTTACACTAACACCCCAATAATATGCGGTAATGCATATTTAGCACCTAAACTTAATTAAAAGCTTATAAATGCATAAATAAAATGGCCTAAAGTACATGGCCTTATTACAAACATTGGCTTATAAAATAAATTACACATAAATGCCCAAAAATGCTGTAAACTCTCGGCCCTTACCATATATTTTCATTAATTACCAATTTTCCACATAATGTCTTAAATTTGACAATTATGCTTATTAATTAGTTATAAAATTTACTAAACCATTCCTTAATCACCTAAGGTCAAAATAAGACCTTAATTACCTTGTTCACTCACGGCACAATTTATATAAATATGTACAAGCACATATTAATATACCAAGTGAAGGTTTAAGTGATTTATACCTTGTTTTTGCCTAGTATAAGCCTTGTTTGGCCACGGCTGTATGGAGATTTATTTTCCACAGCTTAGTTTACATGTTTTCAAACATCAATTAAGGCATGGTTAGTCTCCAAGCAAGATCTAACCATAAGAAGTGTTTAATGTCAATTTCAAGGTAAAGTTTACCTTTGAATACCAAGGCAAGAACAAGTGCTCTTCGTCCTAAATTTACAGAGGGTAAAGGGTGTCAAAAGAGCTACTAAAACCATGCTTTAAACTAGTATAACTCAGATTAGAAGATGGCTAATCTTTACCTTGTTTAAAGTGCCTAAAATGGTGTTTTTGGCTTGGATCTGGTTATACTTCGAAGCTCTTGATGTACCAACTGAATAAGTATGTTAAGATGAAGATTATAAGCTTAGAAACAAAGTTTCACAGCCGAATTTGAAGGGAATCAAAAGACATGTGCTTAAAGCACATTTTTATACCTTAAGAACAAGATTAGCTTTCTCCACCTTCTTCCCTTGTTAATGCCGAGATACAAACTCCATTTAACCTCCAAAACAACCTAAGAACATTGATGGAAGTGGTTGATGCTTTGCTCCATTGAAAGAGGAAGAAATTGTGAAGAAAATGAACATTTAAAGGCTTAATTAGCTTACCAAGATCAATTGGTGTTCATCTCTGAGTATGGCTTGTTAGCCACGGTTTGGAGAAGCAAATGAGAGGTTGAAGGAGCTGGGTGTCGGCTGGGATAGAAGGCAAGTGGAGAAAATAAGTGAGTTTTGTCTTTTAATGACATTATTGTTACTTTATCAAATAGTAACTTGATGGCCCACCTAATTAGCTGTATAATTGATTGAAGATTGACAAATGAGTGGGCATGGCAGCTGTATGAAATTGGCAGCCCTTGGTCAAGGCAATGGGTGAGCTTTGACCATGGTTTAAGTTAAATTAAGTAATTAGGTGTTATTTTTGGGTACTATTCATACTAAATTGCCAATTTTTGATTTTATTTTTAAACTTTGATTTAGACTTTATAATATAGTCTATCATGTCACATTAATGTTATAAAGAACTTATTATAGTCTTTACAGTGACAAAAGTCATTATCTTAGAGCTCATAGACAAAAACGTGCTTTAAGGAATTTTAGTGCACATTTTGAGTCGCAGGGTGTTTCTAAGCTCTGTTTTCTTTGAGAACGGTTTTGTTGTGTTCCTTACATGATATTTGATCATGTTATCCAATTTTATATCATTTAGAGGTCATTAGATCTTTAAGGTATTCTTAGAGCACATTTTTGCCCTACTTGACCTTGAAGCATGTAAATGCCTGTTCTCTGTGTTGGAGTGTTGTCCAACAATTGTAACATGTTTAGTAATGTGTTAATAAGCTTAGGACAAAATATTAGGTCCTAAGAAGTTCATTTGGGTATTTATTTACCCTAAACAGTCAAAGGGTGCAACATCTTGCTTTGTGTTGACCACTGTTGTTCTCAGTTGACTTTTAAGGCATGTTTAGGCCTTAATCAATGTGATTAAATATTTAATCCATAATTTATTAGTTTGGGGTATTTCAGCTTGTTTCCACTAAAAATAAAGGAACATACAGTTATGAGCAAAGGTTAATCTTAGGATTGTTATTATGTTTAATTCCCGTCTACGTTTGTTTTTACCCAAAGATTTAATTCTATGGAATTCCTCAGGAGCTTAATTCTATATTTTGCTTGAGGACAAGCAAAAGCTAAGTGTGAGGAAATTTGATAAGTGCGAAATATATAGACTTTTAGGGTTTAAATACCTTATAACTTGCAACACTTTAGGCAATGTTTCCACTTGCTATGTAAATTTTCTTGGATTTATGTTTTGATATGAAAGATATATTTTATGTATGAAATGCAGAAAAAATTCTTCGAATCACATAGTACACTTCACAAGCTTCGCAACGCAACAAACGGGGATCAAATCGGAGCTCAAACGAAGAATCTGGAGCCCATCGAAGTTTGCAAAGAAAGCAGAAAAAAATACACACGTCCGGACCTGTGTCCGGACATGCAGATCTGGACGCAACACCTGCCCGACCCTATAGGTCCAGACGCAAGTCCGGACACATGTCGACGAAGCATTTTTGACACAGCGTCGACATGTCCGAACTAGCTGGTCCGGACACTGGTTCGGACACGTCAAATTTGACAGCGTACAGGGCTGCATCGACATTGTGTGAAAAGATAAATATATTTTATCTTTTCACACACCGACATACCCTTCCTTTTTACCCCATTTTTACTATAAATACACCTATAACCCTCCATTAATTCATATCTCATTCCACCCCAAAAACCATGTCAATTTTCCTCCACAAAATCACCATCTCACTCCATTTTCATCCATAAAAACCACTGCGTTATTATTCTGTCCAACCTCTGACCAACATATTACCAGTTAATATGAAATACCCCAAACTTATATGTGGTGTTTAGGTGATAAACTAAGTTATAAGGAGGCTAAATAATGCCTTAGAAACATTAAGAAACATTTCTAATCAAAGAAAACATAAGGAAACACCAAAAGAGCAGTTTAAGCAAAAACGTGCTCTAAGCTTGGAGAGACTTCGGTGAGTACCCAAATATTGTTCTAAGACCTTAGTAATATCCTAATGGTCATTTTAAATCAATTACCAAAGAAAACCAAGCTTGAAAACAAGTTAAAATACAAAATGTGCTTTAAGGAGTCTTAAAGCACATTTTTGAAAAATTGTCTTGTAAATGGATTTTGAGTGGCTAAATGTCCATCATTACTCTTTAATTAACATGTGTACTAATTAGTATCACATTAGGAAGTCTAAATCAATGGGAAATCAAAACTTTCACAACAATGTGCCTTGTTTTGTGAATAGTAATTTAATTAAGCTAGTTTATAACATAAGTCAATATAAGTGAGATATTTGGTCAACAAAGACTTAAGTACCCCTTGTTACTTAATGGGGGCCGGTTTTTACAAGGTGAGTCACCACCTTTATTAGTTATTAAGTAAACAAATAATTATAAAGTAAAACTACTATTTACTTTACAAGATAAATATCTTACCTTTAATCATCTCTCTCCTCATCTCTTCATTCTCTCTTGTTCCCATGGTTTTGAGCTGCTCTCTCCCTTCTCCATTGACGTGAAGAACAACCCCATGCTAGCTCCACCTTCCTATGTACACTACTTACTCATTTTAGCTCCAAAACCAAAACAAATTACATATTCTTCTTAGTTAGCTCAAGCTCTCTCTTTCTATCTTTTCAAAACTGCAAGAGCTTTGATTTGGTGCCAAGCCAAACCACCATTAGAGGAGGAAACTCAAGTTTGGAGACTCCATTGGCTTCTCCATTCTCTTAAGGTAAAGAAAGTGTAAGAAAATCTAGGTTTCTATCATTTTTCTTCATAACCGAAAATACATGCTCATGAGGCTTCATTTTAATGCCTTGTTCTAGCTTGTTTTCTACTCTCCAAAGGATAGAGGAGGTCCTTCTTGCTTCATATCCAAGCTTGTCTTGAGAAACCAAGGTAAAACAATCACCTTAATACCTTAAAGCACATTTTAACCTAGGGTTTGTTCCTTAGGGTTAATGTATTATCTAGTACTCATTGGAGTCATTGGATATTGGTTAGAACATTGGCAAGGAGAGTTTAAGTGGTGACCGAGATTGAGCAAGGAAAAACCTAAGGAGGAAAGTTTGTGAGCTTGTGAAAGAATAAGGTAAATTACTTACCTTAAGGTGTTTTATTGTTTAAGGGAATGGGATTTGGATATGTGATGAGTTTAGTATAGAGATTACATTGGGAAAAAGGGGTTATAAAACCTAGGAGAAATAACAATGACTATACTTGTGAACTTTTGACTAAGGAGCAAATGGGAAAAAGGAGATAGTTTAAGAATATCAAGGTGAATTACAAGATGCATTTTATTTCAATGGGAGCCTTGTTGTGTGTATTTGCAGGTTAAAGGCAAATATATGTGGAAATTTAGTGGTTAAGATTATTGTCATTTAAGGGCCTAAGTGCCAAGCATTTAAGTTTATACACTATGTAATGATGTGGTGTAGTTTTGGTGTAAATTGTGTGTTAAGGTGTTGTGATGAGAAGTTGAGTGATATAGGTTGTTTGATGGTGAAAAACCAAGTGTTGGGATGTAACTATATACTAGAGAACCCATGGCAAAATTTAGAGGAGAACCTAAGTGTTTAAGATGTTCTAAGGAGATTTCATGACTAAAGAAGTACTAGGAAGTTCTAGAGGTTGTCTTGATGAAAAAGGGTGAGATTAATGTGTTTTAATGACTTAGGTATCACTATGAAGGATTTAGGAATCAAAAGTATGTACTTGGGTATTTAGGACATAGGTAAATGTTGATAAAAGAAGCTAGGAAACTTTAGTAAGTTTGATGTAAAAGAGTGTAAAACCTTGAGATGATTTAGGTAGAAGCTAGAGTTTAGAATTTAAGGAAGCCTTGGAAAATGTAATAGGGATGTAAATGGTGTATATGGTGTGGTCAAGTTCTTAAGGAGGGAATCTTGGTTAGTAGAGGTTCTAGGTGAAAGGTATGTTGAAAATATAGTAAAGAAATAAGTGTTATGTGTTGGTAGTTGTTATAAGAATTGAGTAAAGGGTTGGGATGATCTTTGGAGGTTGTTTTCATGAGTATGGAGGATGGTTTAAGGTGGGTTTAAGGGTCTAAATGATGTTAGAACACATGGGAAGGCTTGAGGAAAAGTTTAGTGAAGATTTGACAATGTTTGGGCATGTTCTGGTGGCGTGCGACCCAGGGGTCCGACCCAAGTTTGGGTCGAACGGCCTCTGTTAGACGCCAGTGAATGGTTCTGGAACGGTCCGACCCAGGGGATTTGGGTCAGACATGGGTCGGACGGGTGTGTTTTAAAGGATGAGAAAATTTCTGGAATGGTCCGACCCAGTTGGTGGGGTCGGACATGGGTCGGACAGATGAGGTTTAGAAGACGGAAAATTTCTGGAATGGTCCGACCCAGTTGGTTGGGTCGGACATGGGTCGGACATGTGGAGTTTTTCAAATCCGGAAGTTACTGGAAGGGTTCGACCCAGTTGGTGGGTCGGACGGTGGGTCGGACGACCCTTAACACTTAAAAAAAAAAGAAAATCTTGAATTCTAAGGATGATAATTGGTAATAAGGTATGCCTTTGGTAGGGTAGTAATGATTAGGACCCTAAGAACTTTAGGGATTAAGTTAAGTTAAGTAAAAACCTTAATGTTTAAAGTTAAGTTATAAGTTTAAGTGGTAAGGACTTAAGAGGAGATCCAATGGGAATCTTTAGGGACTAAGTGAGTTAAGTAAGGTGCAAATAACTAATGGTCTAAAAATGAATCAATGTTTTAGGTTTGTGAATTGGGACCCCGGAGAAGGTTAAACAAACGACGATCGACGGTGAACGGTACAATCTTTCTTGTGACCTGCTTGCTAACGAGGTGTTCCTCGGCTTGTGTGCTATCTGTTTAATTGCTATGACTAAGACAAGATAAAGCATGCAACCGGATATATTATTATTCTCGCTGTGTATGTGTTTTCTTTGCACTAACCCACGAGACTTGAGATTGTTACTAACCAAGTTTAGTACTTATTGAGTTAAGAATAAGAGTTAAGTTTTGGTGATTGTTGGTTAATACCCGTTATGGTTTAACTAACGCATGGTGTGTAAGTTTTCTACTAACTGGAACCTGAGTGAGGAAACCCGGGACTGACTCCGGTCATGCATGCTAAGGAAAGGGGGACGGTATCTGAATCAGATCCGCCCTCCGCTTAAGGACTTGTCTTCGGACTTGTAGCCTAGGGCCGGTTGTCGGCTCAGCTACGCTGGACTCCCTTCCAGGGTAGGTGGCATTAAGATGGTGCGGTGGGATCACCTAAATCCCAGGTTTGGAATTAAGCTACAACCATTCCCTTCCAGGAAAGGTTTGTATACTGAGAATAAGATAAGGTTAAGATTAAGGTAAGGTAAGGAACTGAGGTTAAGGAAATCAGGACTAAGGAGGGGGTTACTAACCCACTTGATAAGGGAACGCTTGTGTCGTTCATTGTTTGTGAACTATGCATGTTCATCTGTGGATTGTTGTTATTGCACTTCATATCATGCTTGTGTATGTAATCAATTTCCATGCTATCGACAATTAGTCGTCGTAGCCCCGTTAGCTTGGGGGCCATGAGTGGGAGTACCAGCATTCGTGCTGACCCCCTTTGGGGGCTGTTTTTACACTTACAGGTAAGAGGCCCATGAAGTCGCACCACGAGAGTAGGAGCGGTTAGACTTAGGATGGGTTGTTTATTTTGAGTACGGGTTGCGCTTGTGCTCCCGTCTGTTTATATTGAAACTGATGTAAGTTTGTAAATATGACTTAGATGCTTAAACTCGGTTGGTTGGTGGTACTTTGGATGGTGATGTTTGGATCGGTTGTTTATTTTAGATAAGTGTTGTAATTGATAAGGTCGGTATATTCTAACGATCAGACCGTGGCAAGGTCCAGGTGTTTGTTATTTCCGCTGCGACGAATTCAATTAAGTGTTCAGTTTTACGATAACCACGATTGGCTTTGGATGGGGTGTTACAAAAAGTGGTATCAGAGCGTAGTTACGCTCTGATCAAGAAATACCGGACATAAGAAACCACCGAGTTAGGATATAAGTTAAGGAATAAGTGATGGGTGAAGGGTGTGAGAAGTTAGAGTGAGTAGAGTCAGATGACCACTAATAAGTGTGGATCGTCTTTACCGTCTACGGACGTTATAAATTCGTTAACCGAAACAGTGGTGGATGTGAATCTAATGTGAGTCATGCTTGTTCAGATGGCAAGACGTCCTAGAGGAGGCCGAGGTCGTGGCCAGGGCGATGATGCTTCAGGAATACCGGGAGGGCAGACGATCGCCGAGATCGTGGCTGCCGCATTAGGGCACATGGGCTATCAGCCTGGTGTGGGCGCACCACCTCTACCGCCACAACCCAGGGAACCAAATTGGGTGAAGAGTCTTGCAGACCTTCGACCCGCACACTTTAAGGGGGAGACCGATCCCGCCAAGCTTGAGGCGTACATCTCCGAGCTGGAGACCGCCTTTGAGACCCTTGATGTCCCTACTGGGATCAAGGTGCGTCTGGGCTGCTTTATCTGAAGGGGGCGGCAGGCGATTGGTGGAAGCTGGTGAGGGCCGAGCAGGAAATACCCCAAATCTAATTAAAATTATTTAATATAAAATAATCCTATTATAAATCATTTCACGTACGCATGCAAACCCATGCATGAGAACGTTACGTAAAAACAGTCGTTTCTCCATAAACGCTAAAACGCCTTAGAAGCATATGGTCAAACATGACCTTGTATGACCCTCTAATATTCAAACCAAATGATCATACAACTATTATATGAATATATAAACATATTCCCTAAGCTATATTCAGTCAAAACGCAAAAACAAAACGCGCGGGAGTGCTCACGCACGTCCCTTAAAGCACGAAAAGTCCGGAGGAGTGCCGAGGTGGCACGAACTCCTATAAAATTAATTCCTAGAGTTCCTAACATCAATATTAACCATTCTAAAGAGAACCCACGAAGTGGTTCTCAAAATTCAACAAAAAACCACAGGAGGATTTCTTAGCGCTCCTTTTGCCCGGGAGTGTCCCGATGGCCCGTAAATTATGACATGGGTTAATGTAACCCCATAGACTCAATGTAACATCTTAATATATGTTTATTTACTATAATAAGTGTTTACAAACACTTGGAACTCATAAAAACAATTTGGTTCCCAAGATTTCCTTAGAGCACAAAAACACACCTTCGGGTGTCACGAAAACGCGTTTTACGCAATTGCCTTGTAGTTTTTGACATGCCACGAATTGGTAATCTTAAATAGGGTTAAAATGACCTTCTAAATCAGTTGGAGAGACTAGTCAACAAGGCTCTCTATAGGGGCCGAAGTTATGCCCAAAAACTAGTATAAAATTTGCATTTAAAGTTTATAAAAGGCATAGAACATGGTGACTCACCTTCCCATGTGTTATATTACTTAATGTCAAAGTATGTAGGTCTCATTTGACCACCAAGCTGTCGAAATTATGCATTGGAATAAGGCCATGTGAGCTAGGAAGAAAACAAAATGCAAAAAGGTAAAAAGTAGATCTAGATTCCACCTTTTGATTTCTTTCTCCATGTGACCTTCCTTTGCTCTTCCTTGGCTCTTCAATGTCGATTGAGACACCTCATTTGACCCCTTGAATTCGTTCATCTACAAGAGGAGAAGAAGACAAGCACAAAACATAGAAAAATCAAAAGAATATACCTTACCTAACTTACCTTGTCTTCTAGCTCCCATTATTTTCTCCATCTTGCCTTGTCACCCCACATGTCCGAAATTATGCAGATAACATGGGCATTTATTGAGCCAATAACCCATGGAATAAACTAAAGAAAAGAATAGTCATTTGACATTAAAAATTGACAAAACAAAAATCAATTCCAAATTGCATTCCTCTTACCTTATACGTGAGTGGTAGTCTCATTTCCTCCTTGCCACTCTTCATCAACGAATTGGTAAGGCTCCCTCCTCTCTCTTCTTGCTTCATCTTCTTCCTTTGAAGCTCTTAAGTCCATTATGGAGTTTTAACTTCTATCTTCATCTTTAAGGTAATTTCCTAGCATCTCTTGTCAAGCCTTGAAGCAAAACTCTCCTAGCACATCAATAAGCATTCGGCATCAATTAGTTCTCCAAGGAGGTTGTCCAAAACCAACATTAATCCAAGGAGCATTTCAAGGTTATCTTAGGTAGTTTTAATGCTTGAAAATCCTTAAAGCACATTTTTATGTGTAACAAGTTTACTTCTTCTAAGGTTTCTTTCTTCTTCATTTTCATGAAGGAAACTTTGTTCTTCATCTACCTTAGAGTGCCGAAATTTATAAGGAGAAAAAGTCTAAGGTAAATTCTTGTAAAAACTTACAAATCTACTTAAGATCTTTATTGAAGATCTAACTCCAAAACCTTCACCACTTGCATATAACCGAAGTGGAGCATCAATATTACCTTGGAGAAAGCTTGGAGATTCAAAGAAGAGTTCAAGCACTAAACCACCTTTGTTAAGAAGTAAGTTTACTAAGTAAATCTTTATGTTATAAGCTTTGTTAAGCTTCTAAAAATTATACAAAAATTATGTACATCTCCTAGGTTAATTAAAACCGAAACTATATGGTTTTATATGCCAAAAATATAATCTATAACATATATAGAAAATATTTACCTTAAGACACATTTTTGTGTCACAAAATTTATTTAAGTTACAAATAAATTAAGGCCGAAATGTCAAGGGCAAAAATGCTTATTTTTAAGCTAAGAATCAATATAAGACATTACAATAATTTTACATAAGTTATATGACTCATATGAATTTATGTATAGTTATTTGACATATAAATCCACTTTTATATACTATATGGTCCTTAATAATTATGGCCGAATGCTCTAAGTGTTAAATAGATTTTAATGAGCTACTTATGTATATAAACTTATACTATAAAGTTTGGTGAGTTAAAAATATTTTATTAGAGCTTAAATGGTTAATTAATTAAGTTATGTGGCCTAAATGTAATTTTTACAAAGTTTAGTGTGTTTATTACAAAAACCGAGAGTTAAGGGGTGTTCTTGGAATATATATGATATAATATAAGGTTAGGAATTAAGTTTATGAATTTTAGATAATTTAAACAAGTGTTAAAGTAACACTTATAAAGTTTTGGGCTATTATGTAATTTATAAAGATTGTTATGAAAGTTTGGAACTTATTAGTGGGCAAATTCATAATTAAGAGAATTATTAGGTTCACTCTCGAAATTTTGAGGAATTAAATATTTAGACTATAGTTTATAAGTTATTAAGAACTATTATAAAGTTTTGGGATGAAAATGTAATTAAGGAAGAATAAATGACAAAGCCGAATTACCTTGGGGTTAGTTTGGTAATTTAAGAATTTATATATATATATTCGGCATTTATGGAGAATTAAAATTAAAACTATAGTTTACATGACATTATGTAAAGGTTATAAGATTTTGTGGTTAGATTGTAATTATAAGAAATAAATTATTAAGGCCGAGAATTTAAGGGGCTAAGTTGTAATTTTTGAAAGTTATAATATTTAAAAGCTAAATACCAAAATATTAGTGTGACCTGTAATTTAGCTAAATAAGAAGTTAAACTATCTATGCTATGATAAGATTAGAATTTAAATATAAAGTTTATGAATTAATGTGGTTGTTTTGTAAATAACCGAAATATAAGGGTAAGAAATTAGATTAAAATAAATATAGGTCCTACATGGATATTGGAGGAATTAGAAAGAAAGAATTTTGATTAAAGGAGTATGAGGTTTAAACTATGACTTATATAGTTATAAGGAATTTAAGATAACCAATGATTATTACTTTTGGGTTAAAGAGGAATAATGAAAACTATAAGAACTTTATGTCCATATATGACATATAAATATAGTTAAGGAATTATAAGTTGTTATGTCAGCTAGACAAAAAAAAAAATAAATAACAAATATAGTACATGAATAAATAAATACATATATGTACATTAAAGGATTTATAAATAAATCAAAAGGAATAACAAATAAGTTATACATAAATCATGAGGTAATTAAAAGAAATAAACCTCACATGAAATAACAAATACGAGATTTGTTAAAAGATTCAATAGGATCATTATATAAGGGTAACATAAATTAACCCTCTCAGTTAATCCTATTCTAGGACTTTGTTTGACCAGACGTTGACCGGGAATTAAACAAGTACAGTCTACGGTGAACGGTATGGGATTCTTGCAACCTGTTTTCTACCGGATTACACCGGCTTGTGTGCTATCTGTTGTTTTGAAATAACGACCAAGATAATTAATGTAAACTGTTGTTTACTCTTGTGCACTGTTGTATTATTTTATGTGCGTGAATGATGCTGACTACAACGTGTATGTCCCACGCATACAAACACTACTATACCAGTGGATTAAATACCTGCGCTTCAGTATACCGAGGACTTGTACTCAAGTCTCTCACTAACTTCACTTTATAACAAACGTCATTATCCTAAACGTGATAATTGACAATACACATTGTGTTCTTGTTTAACGTCTTTATATGACACTTAACAATCTATACTACGAGAACGAGGAGCCCAGTTGGATCTGGCCATGCATGCTACAGGAGTTGTACCTGTCTCAGGTCGTCTCCTATTCAGTTATACGTCGCGACGGAACATTTCAGTGGAGAGGAAGACTCTATTCCTCTCGGGTTTCTAATGCCCATCAGTTCAGTGGAGAGGAAGACTTCATTCCTCTCGTGGGTTCTATTTCCCATCAGCTCTCAGTACAGGGTTTAACTACGTTATCTCCTGGGGACTAACTGCCCAACCTTTCTCTATAACGGGGTCACTATACCTCCACTATATTGATATACTTTTATACATCTGTCAGTCCCACTGTGTGGACCCGACAGCTATCAAATGATTCAGCTCAGCTAACTTGACCTTCTGAAGTCTTGTTCTATGTGACATTATGTCCTTGTATGGATACTTGTTATTATCAGACTATGCTTGTTTACAGCTTTATAAAAATGAACTGCATGTGTTCGACAAAGTAGTTGGTGTGGCCCGGTAGACGATGGGCTGCACGTTTTCCATACCAGCATTGTTTGCTGAGCCCCTTTGGGGGCACCCCCATTTTTCAGGTACCTGAAGTTGAGAAGATTACCACACCGAGTGTAGGTGGGGTAGATTCAAGCTATGGGAGTCTCTCTTATAGTTACTTGTTTTTACTTAAGTATTTTACATTAGAGTTTGATTCCTAGTATCTCGGATTGTATTCGTATTCAGACCGTGACTTTTGGAGATTGTATTTGGATTTAGCCTTGTTGGTCACAAGGGTGGCCAACGGCATTGTAATACCGCCCGGTTGTTGTATTTATTTCCGCTGCAGTTGTATTTATTTGGGAGTGATCGCCGTTCAGGTTATTGGATTTCGGGTTGGGGTGTTACAAAAAGTGGTATCAGAGCGTAGTTACGCTCTGGATACAAGGATACACCGAGATTAGGATTTCTAAAAGCTTAGGTTATGGGTTGAGTGATAGTATTGAAAGGAGTTTAAGTTAGTTTTACTTAGACTACTATCCAAGACCGAGATTGCGACCACAGTATCTAATATACCTCAACATCCTGCAGATGTCAGGAAGAGGAGGACGCCGTGGACAGGCCGATGAGGAGCCAAACATCAGGCTGGCAGACATTGCTACTTTAATCGCTCAGGCATTTGCACAGGCGGGGGTTGGACAGCAGCAGCAGCTACCTCCACCACCACCACCCAGGGAGAGAGATTGGGTGAAGAGTTTGGCTGATCTGAGGCCAACTGCATTCAAGGGGCAGACTGACCCTGCTCACTTGGAGACATACATCATGGAGATGGAGACAGCGTTCGAGACGCTTGCAGTCCCAGCTAGGGAAAAGGTAAGGCTTGCTGCCTTTTATCTGAAGGATGCAGCGAGAGATTGGTGGAACATGGTGAAAGCCGACCACCTGGATGACCCAGCATTTACTTGGGGACACTACACTGCACTACTTAGGGGCAAATACTACCCGGCCCACACCAGGATGGTGAAGACGAGAGAGTTTGATGCCCTGGAGCAGACGGGAAAGATGTCAGTGGATGAGTACTATGCGAAGTTCACTTCGCTACTCCGACTACTACCCGGTATAGGATACTCGGACCAGTGTTGGTCGACCGATTCTACGGGGGACTGAGCCCTCGACTCCAGTTTGGGATGGGACCAATCATCCCTACCAGTTTACAGGTAAAACAGGAGAGACATAAACCGGTTGAAAATTTTATATCTACTATACCCCGTCATGGGAGAATTGGAGATTGATACCTTGAGATTTCAGGAATGTTATCATGCTGCCTCCGTGGTGGAGATTACATGTAAGAGAAGGGATGCTTTGAGCTCCCAAAAGAGGAAGGACGGACCTGGTGGCGAAGATGCTAAGCAGGGGAACTCCAACAAAAGGAACAAACCTTATCAGAAAGGCCAGGGGTCCTACCAAGGGAAGGGGAACCAAACTACTGGGAACCCCCAGTCAGGAACCCACGGAGCGGCAACATCACAGAAAACCTACCCACCTAAGGGTAGGCACTCTAACCAAGCAGTCAAATTTGAAACTTGTGTGATTACTTCAGTACCGTTAGAATGTGTAATTGACCTTGATTGTATTAGGTTCTGGATCTGGCTCAAACACGGGCCAGAAGTATGTCCGCCGTTTCAACTGTAGACAGTGTGGAAAAGATCACCCCGGCGTGGACTGCCAAGGGGAGAAAGTTCAGTGTCGCCACTGTCAAATACTTGGACATCGGGCCTTCGAGTGTATCCGAAACCCGGAGAGCAAGAACTACCGCCCGGGAGCAAAGGCAAACACGGCCCTAAGAATGGAGCTAGCGATACTCGCCCTCCGCCAACAAACCAGGCTCAGGGGTATAAGGGCAAAGGCCCAGCATCGGGACCCGCCCTGCATGTCATGGACCGCTCAGATGAGGCTGGTCCTTCTACCAACCCAGTATTTCTAAACCATGTGAACCTATTATTGAGCAATGGATGATGTGAATGAGTGCTTGCATGCCTTGATTGCCTAATTGAGTAGGGAAGAATTAGTAAGACTCACTAGTAAAATTTAAACCACGTAGGAAGCTATAAGATATGCTTTCCTATCCCCTCACCGCCCTCCCTGGAAGAAAACATTATCAAAATACAAGAACCAGGGAACGAACAATGTAAGGTTATCCAACCAGGTTTGATATTACTCAAAGGATACCTAACACGGGAGACACAAATTACAATCATCAGAAAATGTCTAGAATTGGGAGCAGGACCAGGAGGGTTCTACACTCCAGAATTTCCAGGAGGATCAAAGATGAAGCTGAAAATGATGTGCTTAGGAAAGGATTGGAATCCTTACACAAAAACCTACCAAGATACAAGAAATGGAGATGGAGCACAAGTACCAAAAATCCCAGAAGAATTTTTACCAATTGTGGAACAAGCAGTTAATACAGCTCAACAGCTAGAAGAAGATCCAGTTCCCAATCTAGGGCTGATCTATGTATCATCAACTTCTATGAAGAAGGAGGCCGTTTAGGACTACACCAGGACAATGATGAAACAAAAGGGTCCCTTGAACAGGGGATACCAGTATTATCTTTGTCAATTGGAGATGACGCAGAGTTCCTTTATGGCGAGCAGAAGCGTGTGGACCTTGCAAAGAAAATCATATTGAGTTCAGGAGATGTTTTAGTAATGGGTGGAAAGTCAAGGTTGCTATACCATGGAATTAAGAGGATCAAACTAAACACAGCACCTTCGACAGTGATAAACACCACTCACATGAAACCAGGAAGATTAAGTTTGACTTTTAGAAAGTACTAGTATTGTAATTGTTTTGGACATCTGAAAGGAGATCATCTCATCAATGAAGCATTATTGTTATGAAAGTGAATGTCTTTAGACCCCATCATATATCAAAGTACTTACTCAGATTCTGTTATTAGGTTGTACTAAGGAGACGGAAGGTGCCTTAAGTATTCTTACTGAGGAGGAGGCCAGCAAGGGCGGCGCGATCCTCACTGGTACCTTTCCTGTTAATGGAGTGGATGCACTAGTACTGTTTGACTCCGGAGCCTCACATACTTTCGTTTCGCCTTCGCTTGCGGGGAAGTTGGGGCTAGACGCTGTAGAGTTACCTGATTTTAAGGTGGCACTCCCGTCTAAGGAGAAGATCAGTTGCACTCGTCTTTATAGAGGAGCCACTATCAGTATTAAGGAGGAGGATTTTCCCATTGACCTTATTGAGTTCAGAGGTCTAGGATTCGACGTTATAGTCGGGATGGACTGGTTGGGGCGGCACAGAGGCCGCATTCTTTGTGCAGAGCGCAGACTGTTACTTAAGAGTCCATCAGGAGTGACAGTATCATACCGCCAGAGCCCTAGAGCACCATCAATAAAAGTTATATCTGCTATGTCTATGTACAAGCAAGTCAGGAAGCAGAAGGAAGTATACCTATGCTATGTTCAGGATGTAGAGCACGACCCTGATTTTGATCCAGATATGCAGTGGTGGTGTCGGAATTTCCAGATATTTTCCAAAGGAACTTCCAGGCTTACCGCCATCCAGAGAGGTAGAGTTCTCCATTGAATTACTACCAGGTACCGGTCCCATAGCTAAGGCACCGTACCGTATGGCACCAGCAGAGATGGCTGAGCTGAAGGAGCAGCTGAAAGATTTACTGGACAAGGGATACATACGACCTAGCGTATCTCCTTGGGGAGCACCAGTTCTGTTTGTGAAGAAGAAGGATGGAAGCCTTCGGCTATGTATTGATTACCGGGAGCTTAATGCAGTGTCGGTGAAGAACAAATATCCACTACCACGGATTGACGACTTGTTTGATCAGTTGAGAGGAGCAAAAGTGTTTTCGAAGATCGATTTGAGATCAGGATACCATCAGATACCTATCAGGGAGCAAGACATAGAAAAGACAGCATTCAGAACACGATATGGCCACTATGAGTTTACAGTTATGCCTTTTGGCTTGTCTAATGCACCTGCAGTCTTCATGGATTTGATGAACAGATTATTCAGAGAGCAGTTGGATAAGACCGTGGTTGTGTATTCATCGATGACATCCTCATCTATTCAAAGTCTAAGGAAGAGCATGAGAGTCACCTCCGACATGTACTTGAGATCTTAAGGGAGAACCAGCTTTATGCTAAGTTCTCCAAATGTGAGTTTTGGTTGGACAGAGTTTCCTTTTTAGGACATGTTATCTCAGATGCTGGGATCGCAGTGGATCCAGCAAAGATAGAAGCAGTTCGCAGTTGGCCTAGGCCAAGGACAGTGACTGATATCAGGAGTTTCCTGGGGTTAGCCGGTTACTACAGAAGGTTTGTCAGAGACTTCTCCAAATTAGCAAAACCTATGACCAGTTTAATGAAGAAAGATGCACCATTCACATGGACTACAGAGTGTGAATCATCATTTCAGTTTTTGAAGAACGCTTTGACATCAGCACCAGTTTTGACAATACCTGAAGGCACTGAGGGTTATGAAGTTTACTGTGATGCATCAGGAAGGGGATTAGGGTGTGTACTCATGCAGAATGGGAAGGTAGTCGCCTACGCTTCCCGACAGTTGAAGAAACATGAGGAAAACTATCCCACACATGACTTGGAGCTCGGAGCTATTGTTTTTGCCTTGAAGATCTGGCGCCACTACCTGTATGGTGTCCAGATGACCGTCTATTCGGATCATAAGAGTTTGAAGTATGTATTCACCCAGAAGGAGTTAAACATGAGACAAAGAAGATGGGTTGAATTTTTTAAGGACTATGACATTGATTTGCAGTACAAAGAAGGGAAAGCTAATGTTGTAGCAGACGCACTGAGTCGACGAGCACATTCTCTAAATGTCATTGTGGCTAGCTCGAGTCTTATGGACGACATACGTAGCGCACAGCAGAGTGATCAGCGAATGATGGAGATCAGTCAGAAGTTGTCTGACGGTACATTTGAGGGTGGAAAGTATGAGTTTCAGCTACATGATGATGGACTAATCAGATTGAAGGGCAGATTGTGTATCCCAGAGACAGCACAGATATAAAGGAGCATATTCTTCGAGAGTCCCACACTTCTTCCACATCTGTCCATCCAGGAGCTTCTAAGATGTACAAAGATCTAAAGAGGTATTTCTGGTGGAGTGGTATGAAGGGCGACGTGACAGAATATGTGATTCGATGTCTCACTTGTCAGAAAGTGAAATTCGAACATAGACGACCAGGAGGTATGGTACAGTCTATGCCAGTTCCAGAGTGGAAGTTTTACGATATCTCTATGGACTTCGTGGTGGGACTACCACCTACGAGAGGAGGACTTAATATGATTTGGGTTGTGGTTGATCGACTGACTAAAGTTGCTAGGTTTATTCCGATGAAAGACACTTGGAAGTGCCAAAGTTAGCAGAACTATTTGAGCAGGAGATTATCAGACATCATGGAGTACCAAAGACTATTGTTTCAGATCGAGACACTAGATTTCTCTCACGATATTGGCGAGCTACTCGCGAAGCACTTGGCACTGAATTGAAGCTTAGCACAGCATTTCATCCTCAGACAGATGGTCAGTCAGAGAGGACTATTCAGACCTTAGAGGACATGCTACGAGCATGTGCCTTGGATTTCCAGGGCAGCTGGATAGATAGATTACATCTCATCGAGTTTGCATACAATAACAGCTATCACGCCTCTATACAGATGTCACCTTTCCAAGCCTTATATGGCAGACCATGTCGCACACCATTGTGCTGGGACGAGTCTAGTGAGACCGTCATCATTGGGCCTGAGTACTTAGAGCAAGTCCAGGCAGAAGTACAACAAATCAGAAGTAACATGAAAGCAGCACAAGACAGACAGAAATCATATGCTGATGAGAGGCGACGAGACCTTGAGTTCGCAGTTGGCGACCAGGTATTTCTACGAGTATCACCCATGAAGGGTGTATTCAGATTTGGGCAAAAGGGCAAGCTAAGCCCGAAATTTGTAGGACCCTACGCTATCATAGAGCGGGTGGGCCTTGTGGCATATCGACTTGATTTGCCAGCTGAGTTGGGCAAAGTACACAATGTTTTCATGTGTCTCAGCTTAAGAAATACATGCCTCATCCTTCTCATGTTCTACAACCAGAGACACTCTCATTAGAACCAACAATGCGGTATGTGGAAACACCGCAACGAATCTTAGACAGAAAAACACGAGATACTCGAAACAAATCGGTGAGCCTAGTAAAAGTTCTTTGGTCAAACCACGATGTGGAAGAGGCCACATGGGAATTAGAAGCAGATATGCGAGCGAAATTTCCCTCATTATTTACCGACTAGACACTTTAGTCTAGGGTAGGGGCGTACCCCTCTTTTTTTTTGGGGGTAGAGCCTTTTTCGTTTGTGAGTTTAGTATACATTTTTTGCACTTTAGTGCATTTCAGTGACATTGTCTTGTATGTGTTTGTGTAACACTGTATTTGAATGTACTTTGACTTCTACTTGTTGTGTGTACTTTGTTACACTACAATGAAAAGTTTATGTGCACTACGCTGCACTATTGATATGAAAAGTGACTGTGTTATTAAATTACACTATATTGTTCCAAAGTATTCCTGTTGTGTTGATGTACACTGTGAACTTAGGAATATAGAGACTTGGGACTTGATCCCTAAAAGCTAGATTGAGTTGTGGATACTTAGTGGAACTTGATTCCCCACAACCTTATAATTTAGATATGAGACTTCGGGGCGAAGTCCTTTTTAAGGGGGGTAGATTGAAATACCCCAAATCTAATTAAAATTATTAAACCATTATTTAATGGAAAATAATCCTATTATAAATCATTTCACGTACGCATGCAAACCCATGCATGAGAACGTTACGTAAAAACAGTCGTTTCTCCATAAACGCTAAAACGCCTTAGAAGCATATGGTCAAACATGACCTTGTATGACCTCTAATATTCAAACCAAATGGTCATACAATATTATATGAATATATAAACATATTCCCTAAGCTATATTCAGTCAAAAACGCAAAACGCTCGGGAGTGCTCACGCACGTCCCTTAAAGCACGAAAAGTCCGGAGGAGTGCCGAGGTGGCACGAACTCCTATAAAATTAATTCCTAGAGTTCCTAACATCAATATTAACCATTCTAAAGAGAACCCACGAAGTGGTTTCTCAAAATTCAACAAAAACCACAGGAGGATTTCTTAGCGCTCCTTTTTGCCCGGGAGTGTCCCGATGGCCCGTAAATTATGACATGGGTTGATGTAACCCCATATGACTCAATGTAACATCTTAATATATGTTTATTTACTATAATAAGTGTTTACAAACACTTGGAACTCATAAAAACAATTTGGTTCCCAAAGATTTCCTTAGAGCACAAAAACACACCTTCGGGTGTCACGAAAACGCGTTTTACGCAATTGCCTTGTAGTTTTTGACATGCCACGAATTGGTAATCTTAAATAGGGTTAAAATGACCTTCTAAATCAGTTGGAGAGACTAGTCAACAAGGCTCTCTATAGGGGCCGAAGTTATGCCCAAAAACTAGTATAAAATTTGCATTTAAAGTTTATAAAAGGCATAGAACATGGTGACTCACCTTCCCATGTGTTATATTACTTAATGTCAAAGTATGTAGGTCTCATTTGACCACCAAGCTGTCGAAATTATGCATTGGAATAAGGCCATGTGAGCTAGGAAGAAAACAAAATGCAAAAAGGTAAAAAGTAGATCTAGATTCCACCTTTGATTTCTTTCTCCATGTGACCTTCCTTTGCTCTTCCTTGGCTCTTCAATGTCGATTGAGACACCTCATTTGACCCCTTGAATTCGTTCATCTACAAGAGGAGAAGAAGACAAGCACAAAACATAGAAAAATCAAAAGAATATACCTTACCTAACTTACCTTGTCTTCTAGCTCCCATTATTTTCTCCATCTTGCCTTGTCACCCCACATGTCCGAAATTATGCAGATAACATGGGCATTTATTGAGCCAATAACCCATGGAATAAACTAAAGAAAAGAATAGTCATTTGACATTAAAAATTGACAAAACAAAAATCAATTCCAAATTGCATTCTCTTACCTTATACGTGAGTTTAGTCTCATTTCCTCCTTGCACTCTTCATCAACGAATTGGTAAGGCTCCCTCCTCTCTCTTCTTGCTTCATCTTCTTCCTTTGAAGCTCTTAAGTCCATTAATGGAGTTTTAACTTCTATCTTCATCTTTAAGGTAATTTCCTAGCATCTCTTGTCAAGCCTTGAAGCAAAACTCTTCCTAGCACATCAATAAGCATTCGGCATCAATTAGTTCTCCAAGGAGGTTGTCCAAACCAACATTAATCCAAGGAGCATTTCAAGGTTATCTTAAGGTAGTTTTAATGCTTGAAAATCCTTAAAGCACATTTTTATGTGTAACCAAGTTCTACTTCTTCTAAGGTTTCTTTTTCTTCATTTTCATGAAGGAAACTTTGTTCTTCATCTACCTTAGGAGTGCCGAATTTATAAGGAGAAAAGCTAAGGTAAATTCTTGTAAAACTACTTACAAATCTACTTAAGATCTTTATTGAAGATCTAACTCCTAAACACCTTCACCACTTGCATATAACCGAAGTGGAGCATCAATATACCTTGGAGAAAGCTTGGAGATTCAAAGAAGAGTTCAAGCACTAAACCACCTTTGTTAAGAAGTAAGTTTACTAAGTAAATCTTTATGTTATAAGCTTTGTTAAGCTTCTAAAAATTATACAAAAATTATGTACATCTCCTAGGTTAATTAAAACCGAAACTATATGGTTTTATATGCCAAAAATATAATCTATAACATATATAGAAAATATTTACCTTAAGACACATTTTGTGTCACAAAATTTATTTAAGTTACAAATAAATTAAGGCCGAAATGTCAAGGGCAAAAATGCTTATTTTTAAGCTAAGAATCAATATAAGACATTACAATAATTTTTACATAAGTTATATGACTCATATGAATTTATGTATAGTTATTTTGACATATAAATCCACTTTTATATACTATATGGTCCTTAATAAATTATGGCCGAATGCTCTAAGTGTTAAATAGATTTTAAGGAGCTACTTATGTATATAAACTTATACTATAAAGTTTGGTGAGTTAAAAATATTTTATTAGAGCTTAAATGGTTAATTAATTAAGTTATGTGGCCTAAATGTAATTTTTACAAAGTTTAGTGTGTTTATTACAAAAACCGAGAGTTAAGGGGTTCTTGGAATATATATGATATAATATAAGGTTAGGAATTAAGTTTATGAATTTTAGATAATTTAAACAAGTGTTAAAGTAACACTTTATAAAGTTTTGGGCTATTAATGTAATTATAAAATTGTTATGAAAGTTTGGAACTTATTAGTGGGCAAATTCATAATTAAGAGAATTATTAGGTTCACTCTCGAAATTTTGAGGAATTAAATATTTAGACTATAGTTTATAAGTTATTAAGAAACTATTATAAAGTTTTGGATGAAAATGTAATTAAGGAAGAATGAAGAAAATGACAAAGCCGAATTACCTGGGGGTTAGTTGGTAATTTAAGAATTTATATATATATATTCGGCATTTATGGAGAATTAAAATTAAAACTATAGTTTACATGACATTATGTAAAGTTATAAGATTTTGTGGTTAGATTGTAATTATAAGAAATAAATTATTAAGGCCGAGAATTTAAGGGGCTAAGTTGTAATTTTTGAAAGTTATAATATTTAAAAGCTAAATACCAAAATATTAGTGTGACCTTGTAATTTAGCTAAATAAGAAGTTAAAACTCTATGCTATGATAAGATTAGAATTTAAATATAAAGTTTATGAATTAATGTGGTTGTTTTGTAAATAACCGAAATATAAGGGTAAGAAATTAGATTAAATAAATATAGGTCCTACATGGATATTTGGAGGAATTAGAAAGAAAGAATCTTGATTAAAGGAGTTATGAGGTTTAAACTATGACTTATATAGTTATAAGGAATTTAAAGATAACCAATGATTATTACTTTTGGGTTAAAGGAGGAATAATGAAAACTATAAGAACTTATGTCCATATATGACATATAAATATAGTTAAGGAATTATAAGTTGTTATGTCAGCTAGACAAAAAAAAATAACAAATATAGTACATGAATAAATAAATACATATATGTACATTAAAGGATTTATAAATAAATCAAAAGGAATAACAAATAAGTTATACATAAAATCATGAGGTAATTAAAAGAAATAAACCTCACATGAAATAACAAATACGAGATTTGTTAAAAGATTCAATAGGATCATTATATAAGGGTAACATAAATTAACCCTCTCAGTTAATCCTATTCTAGGACTTTGTTTGACCAGACGTTGACCGGGAATTAAACAAGTACAGTCTACGGTGAACGGTATGGGATTCTTGCAACCTGTTTTCTACCGGATTACACCGGCTTGTGTGCTATCTGTTGTTTGAAATAACGACCAAGATAATTAATGTAAATGTTGTTTTACTCTTGTGCACTGTTGTATTATTTTATGTGCGTGAATGATGCTGACTACAACGTGTATGTCCCACGCATACAAACACTACTATACCAGTGGATTAAATACCTGCGCTTCAGTATACCGAGGACTTGTACTCAAGTCTCTCACTAACTTCACTTTATAACAAACGTCATTATCCTAAACGTGATAATTGACAATACACATTGTGTTCTTGTTTAACGTCTTTATATGACACTTAACAATTATACTACGAGAACGAGGAGCCCAGTTGGATCTGGCCATGCATGCTACAGGAGTTGTACCTGTCTCAGGTCGTCTCCTATTCAGTTATACGTCGCGACGGAACATTTCAGTGGAGAGGAAGACTCTATTCCTCTCGGGTTTCTAATGCCCATCAGTTCAGTGGAGAGGAAGACTTCATTCCTCTCGTGGGTTCTATTTCCCATCAGCTCTCAGTACAGGGTTTAACTACGTTATCTCCTGGGGACTAACTGCCAACCTTTCTCTATAACGGGTCACTATACCTCCACTATATTGATATACTTTTATACATCTGTCAGTCCACTGTGTGGACCCGACAGCTATCAAATGATTCAGCTCAGCTAACTTGACCTTCTGAAGTCTTGTTCTATGTGACATTATTGTCCTTGTATGGATACTTGTTATTATCAGACTATGCTTGTTTACAGCTTTATAAAAATGAACTGCATGTGTTCGACAAAGTAGTTGGTGTGGCCCGGTAGACGATGGGCTGCACGTTTTCCATACCAGCATTGTTTGCTGAGCCCCTTTGGGGCACCCCCATTTTTCAGGTACCTGAAGTTGAGAAGATTACCACACCGAGTGTAGGTGGGGTAGATTCAAGCTATGGGAGTCTTCTTATAGTTACTTGTTTTACTTAAGTATTTTACATTAGAGTTTGATTCCTAGTATCTCGGATTGTATTCGTATTCAGACCGTGACTTTTGGAGATTGTATTTGGATTTAGCCTTGTTGGTCACAAGGGTGGCCAACGGCATTGTAATACCGCCCGGTTGTTGTATTTATTTCCGCTGCAGTTGTATTTTATTTGGGAGTGATCGCCGTTCAGGTTATTGGATTTGATTTCGGGTTGGGGTGTTACAGAGCATGTGGCCAACCCAGAGTTCGGCTGGGAGCAGTACACCGCCTTGCTACGGGCAAAGTACTACCCCGCCCATGTCCAGACGAAGAAGCGCTTGCAGTTGGATGCGCTTAAACAGACCGACAAGATGACGGTGGACGAGTATTACTCAGAGTTCACCGCCTTGCTCCGTCTTCTGCCAGGTCTTGGATATTCAGACCAGATCCTGGTGGACCGCTTCTATGGCGGGCTTAGCCATCGACTCCGCTACGGCATGGGGCCGACGAGTTACACTACCTTGCAGGTAATGAGAATGATTGAGATTTGGGTAAGTAAATGAGTAAGATTTAGATTATGAGAAATAAGAGTGACTAATACTGTGGAAAGCAGGAGTGCTATCATGCCGCTGCTAAGGTTGAGATAACCGTCCAGCTGAGGGACGAGGAGAATGCTAAGAGGAAGAGTGCTGGTAAGAGCACGGAGAGCCAAGGTCAAGGTGGGTACAAGAAACAGAAGTACCAGCCTCAGGCCCAGAAAAGTCAGAATCAAAAGGGGAAGGAGGAAAAGGAGAAGGCTCCGGAAGAGCCATTGAAGTTGACGTATGCTTACGCAGCTACACCCCTGCGCTCTAGGGCACCAAAGGGTAAGGGATTGGTATTGATTGAGTTAAGAAACAATTAGTAACCGTTTGAGATATGAGTATTGATATTGTGAATGATCAGGATCTGAGACTGAGAAGGGAGCCGGTGGTGGCTACCAGCGAGGCTACATCTGTAGGTGGTGTCACGGGACCACCCCGGGCTCGATTGTAAGGGGAATAAGGTGGAGTGCAACTACTGTGGGGTATACGGACACCGAGCATATGAGTGCTACCAGAACCCCGCTAGCAGAGCCTATAGGCCCGATACCAGGGGCAAGGGCAAGACCGATCAGGGAGCTGGATCTGACGGTCAGATGAAGGTGCAGCAAGCTGCAGACAAGAACCCACGGGTGACCCAGAAGTCGGGACCCACACTACACTTGGTGGACCGGGACGATGAGCCTGAACCCTCATCGAGGCCAGGTACCGCTATAACCACTTAGTAATAAAATTGTCTGCTTACCGCATTATCATGCATGTTTGGTGAATAATTGAGTTAAGTAAGAATGAGATGAGATTAGAACTTAAGTAAGATATAACCTACTACCACTTTAGGAAGCTTCAACATCTGCTATCCAATACCATTTACACCTAACCCGGAGCTCACCGACATCGAAACCATAGACTTTCCAACCGAACAATGTCAGGTTATCCGCCCGGTATGATTTTAAAGGGGATATCTGACACCCGAAGCGCAAATAGCCATCATCGGGAAATGCAGTCAACTAGGAATGGGACCGGGAGGTTTTTACACATCGGAGTACCCAGGGGGAGCAAGAATGAAGTTAAAAATGATGAGCTTAGGCAAGGATTGGAATCCGTATGCCAAGACTTACCAAACCACTAGAATGCAAGATGGAGTCTCACCACCGAGGATACCCGAAGAGTTCCATCTAGTTATTACACAAGTCGTGGAAATCGCTCAGCAATTGGAAGCTGAACCGATTCCAGACATTCAAGCAGACATTTGCATTGTGAACTTCTACGAGAATGATGGGCGACTTGGACTACACCAGGATAAGGATGAGACAACGGAGTCTCTCGAAAGTGGGATACCCGTAGTGTCTTGGTCCATTAGGGATGATGCAGAGTTTTTATACGGCGAGCAGAAGCGTGCGGACTGTGCAAATAAGTTGGTACTTAAGTCTGGAGATGTATTAATTATGGGAGGAGAGTCAAGGATGTTATACCATGGGATTAAGAGAATCAAGCTGAATACAGCACCGTCAGCAGTAATCAATGCGACGCATATGAGACCTGGGAGATTAAACCTAACCTTTAGACAATATTAGTCATGTAATGTTAGAATGAGATGAGGAATGAGATGTAAGATTGAAGCACATGTTGTAAACAGGATGGTTATGAATAAAATAACAGTGTTGTTCATATAAATTGTTACGACTCTTGTTATACCATCAATACTCATGAAGCTTGTGAACACAATTAGGTTATGGACTCGGTACGGAAGATGCGCTAAGCATACTTACAGAGGCACAGGCCGACGCCAGCGGTACTATCCTCACCGGCACCTTTCCGATTAATGGGATTGAGGCATCAGTTCTCTTCGACTCAGGGGCCTCGCACACCTTTGTCTCGGCATCTTTCGCGAGCAGGTTGGGGCTAGACGCTGATGAGCTACCCGACTTCACGGTTACGCTCCCGTCTAAGGAGAAGGTTCATTGCACTCGTTACTACCGAGGAGCCATTGTCAGAATTAAGGGAGAAGACTTTCCAGTCAGTTTTATTGAGTTCAGTGAGCTAGGATTTGATGTTATCTTCGGGATGAACTAGTTGGAGCGGCACAAGGGACGTATCCTCTGTGCCGAGCATAGATTGCTGCTCAGGAGTCCGTCTGGGGTAACAATATCTTACCGCCAGAGGCCTAGAGAGCCTTCGACTATGATCATCCCCGCCATGGCAATGTATAAGGAATTGAGGAAGAAGAAAGAACCTCTACTATGTACAGGACATAGAGAGAGACCCCGAGTTCAACCCCAACTTACCGGTAGTGTCGGAGTTCCCCGACCTATTTTCACGGGAACTGCCCGGCATGCCACCCACTCGGGAGGTAGAGTGAACCATCGAGCTGCTACCTGGTACCGGACCTATAGCCAAGGCACCTTACCGCATGGCTCCGGCAGAAATGACTGAGTTAAAGGAACAACTGAAGGACTTGTTGGATAAAGGATTTATAAGACCAAGTGTGTCACCATGGGGAGCGCCAGTCCTCTTCGTGAAGAAGAAGGATGGTAGTCTCCGCCTCTGCATCGACTACAGAGAGCTGAATGCAGTGACAGTGAAGAATAGGTACCCACTACCCCGCATTGACGATCTGTTCGATCAGTTGAAGGGAGCATCTGTGTTCTCCAAGATTGTCTCAGATCGGGGTATCATCAGATAGCCATTAAGGAGGGAGACATTGAGAAGACGGCATTCCGGACACGATACGGCCACTATGAGTTTACAGTGATGCCGTTCGGTTTGTCGAACGCACTGGCGAAGTTTATGGATCTGATGAACCGCTTGTTCCGGGAGCAGCTGGACAAGTCGGTTGTGGTGTTTATTGATGACATTTTGATATACTCGAAATCTAAGGTTGAACATGAGGAACATCTGAGGAGAGTATTGGAAATATTGAGGGAGAACCAGCTATATGCTAAGTTCTCCAAATGTGAGTTCTGGCTTGACCAGGTCTCTTTCCTAGGTCATGTCATCTCGGATACTGGGATCTCAGTGGATCCAGCAAAGATTGATGCCGTACGTACTTGGCCAAGACCGAAGACTGTTACCGACATCCAGAGCTTTCTCGGTCTGGCAGGTTACTACAGGAGGTTTGTTAGGGATTTCAGCAAGGTCGCGAAGCCAATGACCAGTCTGATGTAGAAAGATGCACCGTTCTTGTGGACGACTGACTGTGAGAAATCATTCCAGAACTTGAAGGACTCACTGACCACTGCACCGTGCACCGGTTCTGACCATTCCAGACGGTACAGAGGGCTTTGAGGTTTATTGTGATGCATCCGGCAGAGGGCTGGGTTGCGTGCTCATGCAACATGGCAAGGTGGTGGCATATGCCTCACGCCCGTTGAAGAAACATGAGGAGAACTACCCCACACATGATATAGAGTTGGGAGTTGTAGTCTTCGCTTTGAAGATATGGCGCCACTACTTATACGGGGTTAGTGTGACGATCTACACACTGATCATAAGAGCTTGAAATACATATTCACTCAGAAGGAGTTGAATCTCAGGCAGAGGAGATGGTTGGAATTCTTGAAAGACTATGACATTGACCTCCAATACAAAGAGGGAAAGGCCAATGTTGTAGCAGACGCCCTGAGCCGTCGAGCACACTCACTCCATTCATTAGTCTCTTTCTCCAGCTTGGTTGATGAGGTGCGATAGGCTCAGAGGACAGATGAGTACATGAGAGAGGTCAGACAGAAGCTGACAGATGGTACCTTTGAGAGTCAGAAATATGACTTCAGACTTCACGATGATGATCTGATCAGACTTAAGGCCGCTTATGCATACCACGGGGCAACACGGATCTGAAAGACCGTATACTTAGAGAATCACACTGTTCTTCAGTTTCCATCCATCCGGGAGCCTCTAAGATGTATAAAGACATGAAGAGATACTTCTGGTTGTCGGGGATGAAGACAGATGTTGCCGAGTTCGTCTTGAGGTGTCTCACATGCCAGAAGGTAAAATTCGAGCACCGACGATCGGGCGGAATGGTACAATCAATGCCAGTTCCGGAATGGAAGTTCCATGATATCTCCATGGACTTTGTAGTTGGACTTCCACCTGCTAGGGGAGGTCTCAACATGATATGGGTGGTGGTGGATCGCCTTACCAAAGTAGCCCGATTCATACCGATGAAGGATACTTGGAAGGTGACCAAATTAGCTGAGTTGTTTGAAAAAGAAATAATGAGACATCACGGGATACCAAAGACCATAGTGTCACATAGAGATACCAGATTCCTTTCAATGTACTGGAGAGCTACCAGGGAAGCATTGGGTACAGAACTCAAGCTGAGTACCACGTTCCATCCTCAGACAGATGGTCAGACTGAGCATACTATTCAGACATTCGAGGACATGCTGAGAGCATGTGCCTTAGACTTCCAGGGCAGTTGGATTGACAGACTACATCTGATCAAGTTTTCATACAACAACAGCTATCACGCTTCGATCAAGATGGCACCTTTTCAAGCGTTGTACAGTAGACCATGTCGTACACCGCTCTGCTGGAATGAGTCGAGTGAGACGGTCATTATAGGACCAGAGTACTTAGAGCAAGTCAAGGCTGAAGTTCAGCAAATCAGGGAGAACATGAAAGCTGCTCAAGATATGCAGAAGTCGTATGCTGATGTTCGACGACGGGACCTGGAGTTCGCAGTGGGCAACCAGGTATTTCTGCGAGTTTCACCGATGAAGGGTGTATTCAGGTTTGGGCAGAAGGGCAAATTAAGCCCGAAGTTTGTTGGTCCTTATGAGATTACGGAGCGGGTGGGCCCGGTTGCTTACAGGTTGAATTTACCTGCTGAGCTGGGTAAAGTGCATGATGTTTTTCATGTTTCACAGCTAAAGAAATACATGCACCGCCCCTCCCATGTGTTAGAACCTGAGAGGTTGACTTTAGAACCAAATATGAGATCCGTGGAGACTCCTCAAAGAATCTTGGACAGTAAGACTAGGGACACTCGCCACAAGTCTGTGCGACTGGTGAAGGTTCTCTGGTCTAACCAGGATGTCGAAGAGGCCACGTGGGAATTAGAGGATAAGATGAGGGCGAAGTACCCTTCTTTGTTTACAGACTAGATAGTCTGTATAGGGTATAGGGCGTACCCCTTTTTAGGGGGGTAGAGCTTCCTCGCTTTTGAGTTAGGAAACAAACTTGTTGTCGTTTGTTTGGTTGTTTAAGATGTGAATTTGTGTAAGTTACTACACATTGGTGTTAAGTTTGAGTTATGTATAATACTTATGTATTGTATTTGAGATTGACCTTTGAGTCTTGAGATGTGTGAATATGAATATAAGATGTGGTGTTAAGATTAAGGGAATTGAGTACCGTGAATGGTTAAGCATATATGTGAACTTTGGGGACAAAGTTCTTTTAAGGGGGGTAGATTGAAATACCCCCAAACTTAGATGTGGTGTTTAGGTGATAAACTAAGCTATAAGGAGGCTAAATAATGCCTTAGAAACATTAAGAAACATTTCTAATCAAAGAAAACATAAGGAAACACCAAAAGAGCAGTTTAAGCAAAAACATGCTCTAAGCTTGGAGAGACTTGGGTGAGTCCCCAAATATTGTTCTAAGACCTTAGTAATATCCTAATGGTCATTTTAAATCAATTACCAAAGAAAACCAAGCTTAAAAACAAGTTAAAACACAAAATGTGCTTTAAGGAGTCTTAAAGCACATTTTTGAAAAATTGTCTTGTAAATGGGTTTTGAGTGGCTAAATGTCCATCATTACTCTTAATTAACATGTGTACTAATTAGTATCACATTAGGAAGTCTAAATCAATGGGAAATCAAAATTTCACAACAATGTGCCTTGTTTTGTGAATAGTAATTTAATTAAGCTAGTTAGTTTAAGTCAATATAAGTGAGATATTTGGTCAACAAAGACTTAAGTACCCCTTGTTACTTAATGGGGGCCGGTTTTTACAAGGTGATTCACCACCTTTATTAGTTATTAAGTAAACAAATAATTATAAAGCAAAACTACTATTTACTATACAAGATAAATATCTTACCTTTAATCATCTCTCTCCTCATCTCTTCATTCTCTCTTGTTCCCACGGTTTTGAGCTGCTCTCTCCCTTCTCCATTGAAGTGAAGAACAACCCCATGCTAGCTCCACCTTCCTTTGTACCTACTTACTCATTTTAGCTCAAAACCAAAACAAATTACATATTCTTCTTAGTTAGCTCAAGCTCTCTCTTTCTATCTTTTCAAAACTTCAAGAGCTTTGATTTGGTTCCAAGACAAACCACCATTAGAGGAGGAAACTCAAGTTTGGAGACTCCATTGGCTTCTCCATTCTCTTAAGGTAAAGAAAGTGTAAGAAAATCTAGGTTTCCATCATTTTTCTTCATAACCGAAAATACATGCTCATGAGGCTTCATTTTAATGCCTTGTTCTAGCTTGTTTTCTACTCTCCAAAGGATAGAGGAGGTCCTTCTTGCTTCATATCCAAGCTTGTCTTGAGAAACCAAGGTAAAACAATCACCTTAATACCTTAAAGCACATTTTAACCTAGGGTTTGTTCCTTAGGGTTAATGTATTATCTAGTACTCATTGGAGTCATTGGATATTGGTTAGAACATTGGCAAGGAGAGTTTAAGTGGTGACCGAGATTGAGCAAGGAAAAACTTAAGGAGGAAAGTTTGTGAGCTTGTGAAAGAATAAGGTAAATTACTTACCTTAAGGTGTTTTATTGTTTAAGGGAATGGGATTTGGATATGTGATGAGTTAGTATAGAGATTACATTGGGAAAAGGGGTTATAAAACCTAGGAGAAAGAACAATGACTATACTTGTGAACTTTTGACTAAGGAGCAAATGGGAAAAAGGAGATAGTTTAAGAATATCAAGGTGAATTACAAGATGCATTTTATTTCAATGGGAGCCTTGTTGTGTGTATTCGCAGGTTAAAGGCAAATATATGTGGAAATTCAGTGGTTAAGATTATTGTCATTTAAGGGCCTAAGTGCCAAGCATTTAAGTTTATACACTATGTAATGATGTGGTGTAGTTTTGGTGTAAATTGTGTGTTAAGGTGTTGTGATGAGAAGTTGAGTGATATTGGTTGTTTTGATGGTGAAAAACCAAGTGTTGGGATGTAACTATATACTAGAGAACCCATGGCAAATTTAGAGGAGAACCTAAGTGTTTAAGATGTTCTAAGGAGATTTCATGACTAAAGAAGTACTAGGAAGTTCTAGAGGTTATCTTGATGAAAAAGGGTGAGATTAAGGTGTTTTAAATGACTTAGGTATCACTATGAAGGATTTAGGAATCAAAAGTATGTACTTGGGTATTTAGGACTTAGGTAAATGTTGAAAAAAGAAGCTAGGAAACTTTAGTAAGTTTGATGTAAAAGAGTGTAACACTTGAGATGATTTAGGTAGAAGCTAGAGTTTAGAATTTAAGGAAGCCTTGAAAAATGTAATAGGGATGTAAGTGGTGTATATGGTGTGGTCAAGTTCTTAAGGTGGGAATCTTGGTTAGTTGAGGTTCTAGGTGAAAGGTATGTTGAAAATGTAGTAAAGAAATAAGTGTTAAGTGTTGGTAGTTGTTATAAGAATTGAGTAAAGGGTTGGGATGATCTTTGGAGGTTGTTTTCATGAGTATGGAGGATGGTTTAAGGTGGGTTTAAGGGTCTAAATGATGTTAGAACACATGGGAAGGCTTGAGGAAAGTTTAGTGAAGATTTGACAATGTTTGGGCATGTTTCTGGTGGAGTCCGACCCAGGGGTCCGACCCAAGTTTGGGTCGGACGGCCTCTGTTAGACGCCAGTGAATGGTTCTGGAACGGTCCGACCCAGGGGATTTGGGTTGGACATGGGTCGGACGGGTGTGTTTTAAAGGATGGATGGAAAATTTCTGGAATGGTCCGACCCAGGTGGTTGGGTCGGACAGGGTCGGACAGATGAGTTTAGAAGACGGAAAATTCTTGAATGGTCCGACCCAGTTGGTTAGGTCGGAATGGGTCGGACATGTGGAGTTTTTTCAAACCCGGAAGTTACTGGAAGGGTTCGACCCAGTTGGTGGGTCGACGGTGGGTCGGACGACCCTTAACACTTAAAAAAAAAGAAAATCTTGAATTCTAAGGATGATAATGGTAATAAGGTATGCCTTTGGTAGGGTAGTAATGATTAGGACCTAAGAACTTTAGGGATTAAGTTAAGTTAAGTAAAAACCTTAATGTTTAAAGTTAAGTTATAAGTTTAAGTGGTAAGGACTTAAGAGTAAATCCAATGGGAATCTTTGGTGTTATACCCAAAATTTTGACCCCCTGGGTTAGGGTCTACGGGGTGCTGGTGTTGTGAGAGGCATTTTAATCAAGTAGTGAGGGATTCCGGCTCGATCGGCGCGTTCCATGGCATGGGAGCAGCAGCTTCGTCATTTCCAGGGGCGTTTTGGTAATCTTTAAAGGCTCCTAAGACCTCCTATAAGCTTCTCTCTCCTCCAAAGGATGCCCAAATCAGTTTGAAATGCTTTGATATTTTAACCCATGATAGAGGACGACATTCTAAGCATAATGGCGTTGGAATTTTGATTTTTCAAGTTTCCAATAATTTTCTAGCAATTTCTGACTGAATCTGACAGGAAATTCAATTTAAAAATATTCCAACATTTAAAAAATTCGGTTCCACCTCAGAAAATTCATAATATCCATCCTTGACATGTGGTTAAAATTTCACAGCAAAATTCCTTTGGGAAGTCTTTTAATTAAAATACCAAAAAATCTTACTTTTACTAGATTTTCTTTATCTTTAAGAAAGTCTATATAAGGGGATAGGTTTTTGGATAAAAGGAGGACCTCATATGCTCAAGAACCCTAGAGAGTCAAAAACACAGCCTCCTCTCTCTCTCTCTCACGTTTTTCAACACCCGGCCACCCAAATCACAACCGAAAATCCCCGAAATAACCATCTAAACACGTTTTCCAATCCCCAAAGCACCAATAATCATCAAACCCCACAAAAACACCACCAAAACGTGAAGAACAGCAAGAACAACCAACAACCAGAAGCTTGGTTCGAAAGCCTTTCGGGTCTGCCATCAACGGAGCACTCGACGAATCCCGGTGTGAAGAATCGTTGTGAATCCGAAGGTAAAACAGGTGGACACTCCACTCCCTAATTCTCTACGGTATTATCTGTCTTGCCTCAAAATTTGGGCTTAAACTAACCCTTCTACGCTTCTGTATTGCTATTTGTTTAAGCTTCTGTCCAATAACTTGTTTACTAAGTTTCGTGTTTAATTCGAATTCAAATTGAAAACTTTCAATCACTAACGTCTTGTACATCTTTCAGGCTACACACCCATAAAATTTGAGCGAAAAAACACCTTCGGGAACGGCCTCAACGCCGCCGTCCGAGGGCGGTCCGCACCCACGGACGTCATGTCCGGGGTCCCGGACTCCCGTCCATAAGCCCGGACGCCCACGGACGGCGGTGGGATTTTTAAAAATTCAAAAATTTGGTTTTCTAATAATGTCCGGGCCCACGGACAGCCTGTCCGTGGCCCCGGACTTCGCAATTTTCTGTTCCTTTAATTTCGACTCTTCTGTATAATTAGGTGAACTGGTGTCCGTGGTCTCGGACATGGGTCCGTGGCTACGGACGTAAGCAAAATTCGACCTAATTCTGCCTCCGAAACCCTAGTTTAGATAGCTTTAATTTCACTTTAATTTTCTGTCAAAAAATGCTAAAAAACACAAAAAAAACAGAAGCTCGCGCACTTAGGTTAAAATGACTCGTAATAAGCCGTAATTAAACTAAGTAGAGGAAAAACGACTTCTAGGGGTAATGAAAGTAATTTGAACCCTAAATAAGTCGAATATCAAGCCCCCGAACCCGAACTCTCCTTTCCTAATTTATCTAGGTCAAAATTAGGTGGCGACTCATAATAGGTTCCAGTGAGCTAGCTTAGGTTTTAATAATTATTGTTATATGACATAGTTATTAATCTTAGGTTATAAGTGGACCTAAAACCCGTTTAGATCATAATCAACTTTAATCAACATAGGATAGGGTTTAAAATCGAGGCTCACAGACTGGCGACTCTGCTGGGGACAAAATTTCTTATTTTAACTTGTTTAATTTTAAGAAAGAGGGCTTAACTTGAAAATGTTTATCTATGGCTTTATTTACTCTGTTTGTTTACTTGCGTGCGCACTTCAATTTTTGCACCCTTGCATCATATGAGAGCGAGGGTCCACATAAACCGATTTCACCCCGGGACCCATTTGAGGGTCCCCTGTCAGGGACTCACACCTTTTAGGTGATGTGAATAAGTGGGGGGAAAGAGGAGGGTGTCGTCTAACCACACCCCTTAATACCTGGGCTTTAGCCCCAAGCATTTTCCTGGCAAGTACCCTTACCTAGCCCATTGTTTGGTCAGTCAAAGACCCGACCGTAGACGCACACCTTCGGTGATGTGAAAAGAGTGGGGAATCCCAAAGAGAAGAGCGTGCAAGCCCTATTCCTTTGTGGTGACCTGGGCCCATGCCCCAAGCACCTCTCCGGATCGACCCATACCGGGTGTGATTTAAACGTCTAGTGAGGACATGTTGAATTTGTGTGGGCCCTGTTGCTTGTATGATCGCCCCACTACCCAGCCTAGAGATTGATAGGAACTTCTCCTACATCAACCTAGCCCAGCACGAATTGGCAACTCTATTTGTTTGCGGCCCTGAGGCCCTGTTTGGTTTAACATGTAAGTCGTTCGGGCATCGGCTCAAAAGCCTAGACTTAGGTGATTTCTCTTCTGGCCCAATTTGAATTATCCAATTAGTTCTAGGCCCATAAAAAAGAAATCCACCTGAACTTGAAATAACTCACAAGTCCTGAAAATAAAATATTTTTCAGCTTAGCAACCATCTTCTCTGGCCCGAAGAAAGTTAGGCCCATTTGTGATTTAGGGACCATTCCAGCTCATGTGCTTTACTTCAGGCCCAAACACATTCCGGCTCAAGGGCTCATTCTAGTCTAGGTAGACTTCTTATCATGACCCTAACCCAAACCCTAGATCTAGGTGTCATCCTTTAGGCCCAACCAAAATCACTCGGCCCAAATTCCAGTTCACATATAGAGCAATCATTCTGGCCCAGTACCACACTCATAACTCATTCCATTTGAGCCCATAGACCAATTCATAGTTTTAGCCCGTGAGCTTCGTTCTCAATCCAGAATTGCGGTCCATAAAACATTTGAATCCAAGATAGTTTGCATAACTCATTCATTCCTGTTTCCGGTTTCAAGGCCAACAAGAGCATCAAATGAATCTGGACTTCAAGGCTTATCCCTCGGCCCAGTGGCCCATTCACGGTCCATGTGATTTCTTTCCTGGATTCAGGCCTACATGTCCGTTCTAGTCTAGGAATCACTCTACTATGCACTTCACTCTCAGTTTGGCGAAGACTCGGGCCCAGTTACTTCCTACATAACCCATAGGCATTCCTAGTTCAGACATTTTGCAGGGCCTACTCGAAGCTTGGAAGGAAGACAATCATGGTCAATGGTGCCCCGACGGTCAACAGCTTGAGTCTTCAACACGTTGGCATCAGACTGTTCAACATCACTATTTCAGAAGTTTCTCGATTTAGTAGTTTTCTTTTCTCAATCATTCTTCTAACTTTTATGGTAGTTAGCTTCCTTTATCGTTTTAGGTAGTTTTACTAAGATTACAATTTTTGATGTTATCTTTCCATTTGTGAATTTTTTGTGCATTCGTTTAATAAAACAAAATGTTTTTCAAGAAAAAGGATCATGAAATAATTATTTTCTAACAACAGAATAGAATGACTTGTCTTTTGTTTCTAAAAAGGGTGAACATGTCCGTCCACACCCACAGTCTATCTCAAAACATCCACAAAACATTCCAAAATCCACATCTGTTTAAGTGTTGTCATAAACCCCAAGTCAATACAGGGGGCAATCTGAGCTCATGATCGTCATCTTTAATCTTCTGTGTAAGCGTGTGAACTAGTCTCTGAGTGAAGATCTCGCGAGAGTTCTTGAGCGGAAAAACCATGAGTGAACGAGCGTGTCATTTTTACACGACTCTGGTGAGATCACATTCAAAGGTGAGGTAAACGGCATAACTCTGACCGAAGGAGATAATTTGTAAATTTACTCTTAGACCTACGAAAAGTAACAAAGAACGGACACACAACTATCAGGAATGACGAAGCACCTAGGTACAGCACCACGTAGCCAAAAGCTTGTAAACCATGTCATTAAACCCTAGGCACCCCCGTTGAGCCTTTCGTATATCCCTTTTCGATATTATGAGCTCCACAAAATAACTCAGCCAATGATGAATGTCTGACCCGGTGACCAAAGGAAGCGAGGGGCCCGACTCTCAGATAACATTCTGATCAGTCCAAAGAAGCAATGCCGCTATCAGCATGACGAAGCGATCCGCAAATGGTCCCAGAGTGACACAGGATCAAAAGAGCTCACATCAAAACAACTCTCGAAGCCCAAAATCGGGAAACACAAGAACCCCGAAGGCAAAGTCAAGGAAGGATAAAACAAAAAGGCAAACCCGAAGTGCCTCTAAGAAGTCCAAAGGACAAAAAAGAGAAATGGTGTAAAGGACAACTTCAAAATTCCAGGTCCAGAAGCTTAAAAACAACGTCAACATGAAGCAGCCAGACGACTTCAAGACAAGGAAGATGAATCCGAGAGAAGACGTAAGTTGCAGCTTTGGTCACCCATTTAAGCTCCACATACCTCAAATATCCCTCCGTGATCCCGTCGTCTTTCATCACACCCTATGGCCACGTTATAAGCTCTAAAGACTTCCGACTTGATAGTTGTGTGTCCAATCATGTGAAAGTAACAGATCAAATGCGTAAATCCATCAAATATCGAATTCCGTGGTCTAGAAGTTATGACCATGAGTGAGAAATGAGTGCAAACACCAACCACGTTGAGTGTAGGATAGGAAGCACCACATCAAAGCATAAGCCTCGACCCTGTAAGGATGAGACTTGTTCGCACGTTTAATCAAAGAAAATACTGGGGGCAATTGTTGGTTCCAACAATTGCCTGACAACACCAATTACCCAACTGAAATGGGGGCACGTAAAAACCTGAAGATTGAGCACCACATCCCACCACAAGCATAAGCTCTAACCTCCACACACACACTTTCAAGCCCGTCATTAGCCTACCCCCACAAAAACATCAGACCTGCATAAACCTGACCACCATCCAAAATCACAACCTAATCCCAGGTTATCGTATATCCTGAACACCAGCAAAAGCCTTTAGCACTGTAAAAAAACCACAACCCACCAGTGGCATGTTCATCTTCTAAGAAACAAAATGCAAATATGAATTTCTTAGTCAGGAAGTGATTCTTTCACTTTCCTCTTTCAGTAGAGGTTTTCCCAAGCTTTGCCATGTTTGGCACATTTTCCAGCAATTTCTTGCTTTAAACAATTTTAATTCTCATCATTGCCATGTTTGGCACATTTTTCAACAGTTTCTTGCTTTGAACAAATATTCCATGCACAGTGATTGCCTTTTACAAACTTTTGCGTTACACTCATGTAACACCCCTAAAACCGGCCTAAGAGTTAAGGGTATTACACCGCGTATTACTACCAATAACGCAAGGCTCTAAAACACTCAAATGCAATAAAGGCCCAAAACAGAGTTTACATAAACATTGTAAACCAAGGTACTCAATTACAGCGGAAGTAATATGAAATCTCAAATACATGTTTCAAACAGAAACAGAGGTCTAACAGAGTAAGGCCCGAAGGCTACAAGCCTGAGTAAGAATATCAAATAACAAATGAGCTATAACATAAACTAAGCTCCAGAAACTGAATAAGTGATCCTCGCTGATCAATCTGCAAAATGTTAAAAGTAGGGGAATGAGCACAACTATGCCCAGTAAGCAGCGACCGTCATCAGTAAGGTCGCTCAAAACAATTGAAATCAGAAGAAGGAGAAGATAAACGTTATATCCACAATTCTCAATAGTTAGAAGCTTTCAGAGCAGAAACAGAGTGGAACACAAGGGGTTCCCATATCAGAAACAGTCAGAGCACTTAAACAGAAAGGGGACAAGACACAATGCACACACTCAGAAGGGTCGAAGACCCATAGACCATACCAGGTCTCTCGGCAACGCAGAAATGACTCGAAAGAGCCAAAGGGTTCGTTAACCCCACAGAACATAAAGGGAATGACCCACACTCAGAACGATGTCTACATGGTATACCACGGAATAGCTTGACCCAGTCATTCACGGCTCAGAACAACGTGCAATGTCCCAAAACAGAAGGGTTGCTTAAACAGAAGCAAGATTGCATTTAAATATGCCAAAACACTCATAAATCAGTAGTACAGATCAAAAGGAATCCAACGCCGCAGACGGCACTCAAATCAGAGTTCAAACAGAGAAGTTATGTTGAAAACAGAGGGATGTCCGAACTTGTGTCCTAACGTCGAAGTTCGGACACAAGTCGAGACTCAGAAGCCAAAACAGTCAAGCGTCCGAACTTGTGTCCGGACATCATGTTCGGACACAAGTCGATTTGAAAATAGACAGGAAATTTTAGAATGTCCGAACATCAATGTTCGGACTGATGTTCGGACAAGTTTTACGGAAGAACACGCGGAAGGTCCGACCTTATGTCCGGACGTCGAAGTTCGGACACAGGTCAAACTTAAATCAGAAGAAAACCTGAGGTGTGTCCGAACATCCATGTTCGGACAGATGTTCGGACATACCCCGGACTAGAAATCACAGAAAGGCAAAAACGCACTGTCCGAACTTCAAAGCTCGGACAGAAGTTTGGACAGTGCAAAAACCACAAAATTTCAGGAGACGAACAGAGCAGAAAAACAACGCAATTCGATACCATGAATTGCCAACTAAGCACACACACCAAATCAGACATTAAAACAGGAAACCATGGGGGTTTAGCCATTCAAAACGCATCGACCACAACGCAATCAAACACGCACACCGAATCAGATTAAAGCCTTTCAACACCCCATGGCTGAACTTCCAAACTGAATCGAGTAACCACCTACCTCGATTAGCAGAAGAAAAACAACGGTCTGAATCAACAAGCGCAGTCCGAACAACCCAGCAGCCAGGCACGAATACAATCACTGAACAACACAAACCGACAGCCCACAATCAGAAAACAGACAAGAAACCTAGAATAACAACATTCCTCAATTCTGCAACCCGAACCTGATTACGAGGGTGCAGAGGAATCCAACAGCAGTGTAGCTACAATAATCTGAATCCCCAACGCAGGATTGTCATCGCTAAATCAACACATTCAGAGTTCCAAAATCAGAAACTGAGAGGAGAGGAAACCAATGACGAAATTCAGAATTCTCTCGACACAAACCTGATCGGAGGAGCGAAACACAGCAACAACAAGAAGCCTCGACCTGATCACAGCAGCAGCGGCGCAATTCCCACAGAACAGAAAGAAGTTGAGAGGAGAAGAGAGGGCAGAGAAACTGTCGATGCTCTGAACGCACGATGGACTCAATGGAGGAAACTGATCGTGATGAAATTAGGTAATCAGAATAAGGAAGTAATAAGTAATTCCTTTACTTATTGATTTAATAGAACAAGTACCTAATTAATTAACCAAATGACCACCTTGTCCTTGGCAATTAAAAGAATACCGCCGGAGTCCCAACTGTTAGCAAGGAATTAAATAATCCAACTTAGAGTGACATTGCAACTGATATACACAAGGTATAAATTGCGGGTTATAACACCTCACCATCGCCACGTTTGGCCCTTTTACAATGGTTTTCACCACATGCATTTGCACGAGACCATTATCTTTCTAGCCCATTTTTAGTGCGGACCCATCATGCACTTAACTCACTTAGATCCAATCTTTAGGCTCGTCATAGACCTAGATCCAATCCTTAGGCTCGTCATAAGACCTAGATCCAACCTTTAGGCTCGTCATAAGACCTAGAACCATCCTTTAGGCTCGTCGTAAGACCTAGATCCAGTCTTAGGCTCGTCATAAGACCTAGAAACCATCCTTTAGGCTTGTCATAAGACCTAGATCCATCCTTAGGCTCGTCATAAGACCTAGATCCAACCTTTAGGCTCGTCATAAGACCTAGACCCATCCTTTAGGCTCGTCATAAGACCTAGTTGCATGCCTTTAGGCTCGTAATAAGACCCTTTAGCTTACCCACTCTCATCAAATACATTGCATTCATCTCATTCATATAGGCTCGCCATAAGACATAGTTGCATTATCCAGGCGCGTCACAAGACCTGGCGGCAGAAAAGTTGGCGAGGGTGATGGCAATAAATCCTCCTGTGTTATGTCAACTTACTTTGGGATCAACGAATGGTGGGCAAAGGCAATAAGTCCCCAGGGTTTTACCAGGAGTTATCCCTGCACACCGGCTTGGGGGGCGATGGCAATAAGTCCACATTGGGTCCAGCCAGGAGCATCGGCAGGGTTTCGGTCCCCAGAAGCATCCGAGCATCATCAGCATCAGCATCAGCATCATTAGCATCGTTGGCATTTCAGCATTCTCGCATTTGCATAACACCCAGTTCTCACATCATAGGTAGTCAACACCTTAGAATCGCTTGGCATCGCATCATTTCATGTATTATAGGTAGTCAACGCCTTAGAACCACTTGACATTATTCCGTTTTCGTCACCTAGGTAGTCAGCGCCTTAGAATAGCTTGACACATTTTCACTTATAGGTAGTCAGCACCTTAGAATAGCTCGACAGTGTTTTTGTTGCTTAGGTAGTCAGCGCCTCCGAATAGCTGCACGCAATCAACGCGGTTTTCGCACAACATGGAGAATTTTGTGAAGTCCAAAATTTTGGGGCATCACTCAAGCATCAACCAGACTTTTCACATCCACTACAAAGTCTAGTTGACGGGGGGCAATCTGTTATACCCAAAATTTTGACCCCCTGGGTTAGGGTCTACGGGGTGCTGGTGTTGTGAGAGGCATTTTAATCAAGTAGTGAGGGATTCCGGCTCAATCGGCGCGTTCCATGGCATGGGGAGCAGCTTCGTCATTTCTAAGGGCGTTTTGGTAATCTTTAAAGGCTCTTGAGACCTCTTATAAGCTTTCTCTCTCCTCCAAAGGATGCCCAAATCAGCTTGAAATGATTTGATATTTTAACCCATGATAGAGGACGACATTCTAAGCATAATGGCGTTGGAATTTTGATTTTTTGAGTTTCCAATAATTTTTAGCAATTTCTGACTGAATCTGACAGGAAATTCAATTAAAAAATATTCCAACATTTAAAAAATTCGGTTCCACCTCAGAAAATTCATAATATCCATCCTTGACATGTGGTTAAATTTCACAGCAAAATTCCTTTGGGAAGTCTTTTAATTAAAATACAAAAAAATCTTACTTTTACTAGATTTTCTTTATCTTTAAGAAAGTCTATATAAGGGGATAGGTTTTGGATAAAAGGAGGACCTCATATGCTCAAGAACCCTAGAGAGTCAAAAACAAGCCTCCTCTCTCTCTCTCACGTTTTTCAACACCCGGCCACCTGTGAGCCTCGATTTTAAACCCTATCCTATGTGGATTAAGTTGATTAGGATCTAATCGGGTTTTAGGTCCACTTATAACCTAAGATTAATAACTATGTCATATAACAATAATTATTAAAACCTAAGCTTGCTCACTGGAACCTATTATGAGTCGCCACCTAATTTTGACCTAGATTAAATTAGGAAAGGAGAGTTCGGGTTCGGGGGCTTGATATTCGACTAATTAGGGTTCAATTACTTTCATTACCCTTAGAAGTCGTTTTTCCTCTACTCAGTTTAATTACGGCTTATTACGAGTCGTTTTAACTTAAGTGTGCGAGCTTCTGTTTTTTTGTGTTTTTTAGCATTTTTGACAGAAAATTAAAATAAAATTAAAGATTCCTAAACTAGGGTTTCAGAGGCAGAATTAGGTCAAATTTTGTTTCCGTCCGTGGCTACGGACCTAATGTCCGAACCCACGGACCCTAGTTAACCTATGTGAACATAAAAATCGAATTAAACAGAAAACATGATTTTGCGAGGTCCGGGGCCACGGACAGGATGATCCGTGGGCCCGGACATTATTTTTGAAAAACTAAATTTTGAATTTTTAAAAATCCCGCCGCCGTCCGTGGGCCCGGGCTTACGGACAGGGAGTCCGGGACCCCGGACATGACGTCCGTGGGTGCGGACCGCCCTCGGACGGCGGCGTTGAGGCTGTTCCCGAAGGTTTTTGGCTCAAATTTTACGGGTGTGTAGCCTGAAAGATGTACAAGACGTTAGTGATTGAAAGTTTTCAATTTGAAATCGAATTTAATACGAAACTTAACGAACAAGTTAGAAGGCAGAAACACAAACAAACCTTAATTCAGAAGCAAGGAAAGATCAATTCGTTAGCAATTTCAACCAGAATTGTATTTTGACCAGAAGGGTTAGAGAATTTGGTTTTTACCCTGTTTTGATTTCGAAAACTTGTTGTTCCTTCACGTCGGGAATCTCTAAAAGCTTCGTTGGTGCCGATCCGGTTCGACTTTGACCCGAGCTTCTGACCTCTTCTTCCTTGTGTTGTTAAGCACGTTTTGGTTCTGTATTTGTGGTGTTTTGATGCTTGGAAGTTCAATGAGAGAAGAAAGAATGTGTTTTTGGTGATTTTGGGATGATTTCGGTAGAGTTTCGGTGTTGGGAGTGTTGAAAACGTGGGAGGCAAGTAGACGGCTGTGTTTTCTGACTATGGGGATCATCTACCTTGCCCTAGGTCGTTTTTTGGAAGGCCTTTTATAGAAAGAGCATGGCCAAGTTGATAGAACAGAATTTTTATCTAAAACCTTGATTTTGTGCTCTAAGAGAATCTGATTTTTTAAAATATGTTGCAAGCCGATAAAAATTATGAAAATTTACTGAAGGTAAAGAATGATTTTTAGGAATTTTGAGAGTTGGAATCGGGTTATTTTGTTAAATAACGATTTTAGATAAAAATCTCACAATCTGGAATCTCCCAAAATTCATAACTTATTATTGGAAAGTCGAAATTACGAAATTCCAACGGCATTAGTCTCTAATAATCATCCTATACCCTGTGTTAAAATTTCATGACATTTTGTTTTGATTTCGGTACTTTCCAGAGGAGAGAGAAAATTGCAAAAATGATTGAATTTCTCTTTTAAATTTTGGGATAAGGTTCCAAATAAAAATTTTCAGGTTTATGACTGTGTGTAGTCATGCTAACCATGTGACAATTTTATTTTAATTTTGAAAACCCTTTTATTTCTATTTTGAGGTTATTTCATGTGTTAATTATTAAAGAAACTAGCTTATTAAAAGCTTAATTTCCAGAATAAATATTATCAGAAAATCATGAAATACCTTTCATAATGACTATGATATTTGGAAGTGTTTGGAGATAATGAACAAGTCCATGAAAATAGAAAATCCCGAGAATGTCCTTGGAAAATCCTGCATCGGTGCATTTTGACCATTTTGCCCTTTGTAACACGTATGCCTTAGAGACTACTCCGAGGGGGTTGAAATTTTGGGTATAACAGATTGCCCCCCGTCAACTGGACTTTGTAATGAAAGTGAGAAGGCTAGTTGATGCTTGAGTGATACCCCAAAATTTCAAATGTTTCCAAGACCCTGCATGTTATCGAAAACTGATAAATTGTGTCGAGCTATTCTAAGGCGCTGACTACCTATAATGTGATATGATGTCAAACTATTCTAAGATGTTGACTGCCTGCAAGTAAAGTGAAATGAAGCAATGTCAAGCGGTTCTAAGGCGTTGACAACCTAAAATGTGGAAATGAGATAATGTCAAGCGATTCTAAGGCGTTGACAACCTAAAATGTGGAAATGAGATAATGTCAAGCGATTCTAAGGCGTTGACAACCTAAAATGTGGAAATGAGATAATGTCAAGCGATTCTAAGGCGTTGACAACCTAAAATGTGGAAATGAGATAATGTCAAGCGATTCTAAGGCGTTGACAACCTAAAATGTGGAAATGAGATAATGTCAAGCGATTCTAAGGCGTTGACAACCTAAATGTGGAAATGAGATAATGTCAAGCGATTCTAAGGCGTTGACAACCTAAAATGTGGAAATGAGTCAAGCTATTCTAAGGCGTTGACTACCTATAATGAAATGATGTCAAGCTATTCTAAGGCGTTGACTACCTATAATGAATGAAATAATGTCAAGCTATTCTAAGGCGTTGACTACCTATAATGAATGAAATGAATGCAATGTGTTTAATGGAAGCAGGTAAGCTAAGGAGTGTGTTAGGTCTTACTACGAGCCTAAAGGGATGACTCCAGTCTTATGACGAACCTAAGGATGGTGCTAGGTCTTATGACGAGCCTAAAGTGAATGAATAAGGGAGGTCTTATGGGTGCCTGTAGGGTAGGCCTTATGGGTGCCTGAAAGGATTTGAATGTAGGGTAGGTCTTATGTGCCTAAAGGATTGAATGTAGGGTAGGCCTTATGTGTGCCTAAAAGGATAGAATGTAGGGTAGGTCTTAGTGTGCCTAAGGTTTAGGGATGAGACTCATCTTAACTCAGTTGCTTATGGAGACTGAGATCCATCCTACTCGGTTGCTTACGGAGACCGAGACCCACTCTACTCGGTTGCTTATGGAGACCGAGACCCATCTAACTCAGTTGCTTATGGAGACTGAGACCCAATCTACTCGGTTGCTTATGGAGACCGAGATCCATCTAACTCGGTTGCTTATGGAGACTGAGATCCATCTACTCGGTTGCTTATGGAGACCGAGATCCAATCTACTCGGTTGCTTATGGAGACCGAGACCAATCTACTCGGTTGCTTATGGAGACCGAGATCCATCTACTCAGTTGCTTATGGAGACTGAGATCCATTCTACTCGGTTGCTTATGGAGACCGAGATCCAATCTACTCGTTGCTTATGGAGACCGAGATCAATCTACTCGGTTGCTTATGGAGACCGAGACCCAATCTACTCGGTTGCTTATGGAGACCGAGATCCATCTAAACTTGACCAGGCAAATGCAGTATGCTTGATGATGTGAGGATGCAAAACACGTTTTATGCAAATGATTGTCATTGTGATCAAATTGTTAAGGTTCCAAACATGGAGATGACAAGGTTTACCCGAGTATTGCAAAGTGAAATTGAAGTGCTTGCGAAAACCGAAAATTTGCACAAAGCAAGAAATAGCTGAAAATGTGCCAAACATGGCAATGCTTGAGAAAACACTGTTAAGAAAGGAAAGCGAAATAATCATTTCCTGACTAAGAGTTCCAGACCTGCAATTTTTTTCTCAGAGGATGAACACGATACTAGGAAATGTGTGGTGTTCATTGTGGTGCTGAAAGCTTTTGCTGGTGTTCAGGATTTATGACAAGCCTGGGGTTGGGGTGTGATTTTGGATGGTGATTTGGATTAAGATGAGCTGATGTTTTGTGGAGGTAAGACCAGTGACGGGCCTGAGAGTGTTTGTGTGGAGGTTAAGGCTTATGTGGGCATGTGTGGTATGATGTGAGGGTAAGGGCTTATGTGGGCCTACGTGGTAAGGGCTTATGTGGGCCTGCGTGGTGGTGTTTGTGGTGCCCACGCTTTGGGTTTCCGTTGGTGTTGTCATGGCAATTGTTGGAACCAACAATTGCCCCCAGTATTGTTCCTTAAGGCAATCTGAGCTAGAGTTCATGGCAATCGATCGGAACGATCGATTGCCCCCAGTATTTTCTTTGATTAAACATGCGAACAAGTCTTATCCTCACATGGTCAAGGATTGTGTCTTGATGTGGTGCTTTACACTCAAAGTGTTTGATTCTTGCACTCGTTTCTCACCTACGGTCACAACTTCTTGACCATTGAATTTGATATTTGATGAATTTACGCATTCGATCTGTTACTTTCACGTGATTGGACACACAACTATCAAGTCGGAAGTCTTTAAGGCTTATAACGTGGCCATAGGGTGTGATGAAAGACAACGGGACATGGAGGGATATTTGAGGTATGTGGAGCTTAAAAGGGGTGACCAAAGCTGCACCTTGCATCTTCTCTTGGATTCATCTCCCTTGTCTTGAAGTCGTCTAGCTGCTTCATGTTGACGTTGCTTTCGAGCTTCTGGACCTGGACTTTTGAAGTTGTCCTTTACACCTTTTCTCTTTTTGTCATTTGGATTTCTTCGAGGCACTTCGGGTTTGCCTTTTGTTTTAATCTTTCTTGGCTTTGCCTTCGGGTTCTTGTGTTTCCCGGTTTTGGGCTTCGAGAGCTGTTTTGATGTGAGCTCTGTTGATCCTGTGTCACTTTGGGACCATTTGCGGATCACTTTGTCATGCTGATAGCGGCATTGCTTCTTTGGAATGATGGGAATGTTATCTGAGAGTCGGGCTCCTCGCTTCCTTTGGTCACCGGGTCGGTCATTCATCATTGGCCGGGTTATTTTGTGGAGTTCATAATGTCAAAAAGGGATATACGAAAGGCTCAGCGGGGGTACCTAGGGTTTAATGTCAGGGTTCACAAGCTTTTGGCTATGTGGTGCTGTACCTAGGTGCTTCGTCATTCCTGATAGTTGTGTATCCGTTCTTTGTTACTTTTCACAGGTCTAAGCGTAAATTTACAAATTATCTCCTTCGGTCGGAGTTATGCCGTTTACCTCACCTTTGAATGTGGTCTCACCGGAGTCGTGTAAAAATGACACGCTCGTTCACTCATGGTTTTTTCCGCTCAAGACACTCTCGTGAATTTCACTCAGAGACTAGTTCACACGCTTAAACGAAAGATGAAAGATGATGAACCTAAACTCAGATTGCCCCCATTATCGATTTGGGGTTAGTGACGACAATTTAAAAGATATGGATTTGGAACCGCTTTGGGGGTTATTTGGATGTTTTGGGATAAGATGTGGGTTTTGGTAAGGCATGCTCAAAACTTCAGAAACAAAATACAAGTCTTTGTGTTCCATTGTCGGGAATAATTAATTCATGAACCATTTTCTCAAAAGAAACTTGTGTGAAACAAACCCTTTTTTTTTTGTGTTATCATTTAGACTTGAAAAAGTCATCATTTGTGAACATGAGGAAGAAGATGATTTAACAAATCGATGCTTCTTATTAGTGGTTTGAAAACGATCATTCTTTGAAAAACATGAGAGGTGCATTTGAAAGATGAGTGTTATGGCAGGTTATGCAGTAGAATGCATAGGAACCCTAAAATTTCTATTGAATCGAAATCCTGCTGAACCGTCTGAAGTCGGCATGCTGAAGACTCGAGCTCTTGACCGCCGGGATGTCGCTAAGATGACTGCGATCGTCTTCTTCTTGGACTCTTAGTAGGCTCCTAGGAATGCCTATGGATGACGCATGAGACACTTGGGCCTGCATGGGTTGAAACAGTTTCATGAATGTGGATTAGGCGCTCGGGCCTGGATGATTTTCATGTGTGGATAGGCACTCAGGCCTGGATGAATTGAAAGTGAGGCACACATGCCAGAATGATTCATAAGCGGGTTGGCACTCGAGACGGAATGAGGATGCGGCACTGGGGCCAGAACATGTTGTGAGACTGTGGCACTAGGGCCGGAATGTTTAGAATATGTGGCACTTGGGCCAGAAAGTGTTTGAGGATGTGGCGCTTGGGCCTGAATGTGTTTAGGAAAATGGCACTTGAGCCGGAATGATTTGGGATTGTGGCACTTGGGCCAGAACGATTTCAGATTGAAGTAAGAAATATGGGCCAGAGGGACTTCTAGACTGGAACGGATGTGCGGGCCTGAATACCCTTAATCTGGAAGTGGAGTAAACGGGCCGAAGGAAGCCACATGGACCGTGAATGTGCCACTGGGCCGAGAGAGAAACCTTGAAGCCTAAGATTCGTTTGATGATCTTGTTGGGCCTTGAGGCCAGAAACTAGAATGAATGGTTGCACAAACTATCTGGGATTCAAATGTTTTATGCTATGGGCCAAAATTTTGGATTCAGAGCAAAGTTCGTGGGCCAAAACTATGAATTGGTCTATGGGCCCAGATTAAGTGAGTTATGAGTGTGGCACTTGGAATATTCTAAGAATTTGGCACCTGGGCCAAAATGTGTTTGGGCTAGAAAGAGGGCGCATGGGCCGAAATGATTTCTAAACCATGTCCCAGATGTGAATTGGAATTTGGGGCCGAGTACTTCTGATTGGGCCTAAAAGATGATACTTATACCTAGGATTTTGGGCCAAAGCCCGAGTGGAAAGTCTTTCTAGACTAGAATAAACCCTGAAACGGAAAGGCCTGATGGATTTTCATGAACTGCTTTCGGTGGATTTGTTTTCATGGGCCTAGAACTAAATTGATAATTCAAATTGGGCCGAAAGAGAGAAATCACCTAGGTCTAAACTTTTGGGCCAGAGCCCAAACAAACAATTCATTTATTCAAACCAAACAGGCCTTAGGGCCGCAAACAATGAAGTCGTGAATTCCAGGTTGGGCTGAGTTGACATAGGAAGAGTTCCTATCAATTTCTAGGCTGGCAGTGGGCCGATCATACAAGCAAACAAGGCCCACAAGTTCAACATGTCCTTACTAGACGCTTCAACCAAATTGGGTATGGATCGATCCGGAGAGGTGCTTGGGGCATGGGCCCAGGTCACCACAAAGGAATAGGGCTTGCACGCTATTCTCTTTGGGCTTCCCCACTTTTTTCACATCACCTGAAGGTGTGCGTCCACGGTCGGGTCTTTGACTGACCAAACAATGGGCTAGGTAAGGGCACTGCCAGGAAAACGCTTGGGGCTAAAGCCCAGGTATTAAGGGGATGTGGTTAGACGACATCCTCCTCTTTTCCCCGCTTATTCACATCACCTAAAAGGTGTGAGTCCCTGACAGGGGACCCTCAAACGGGTCCCGGGGTGAAATCGGTTCGTGTGGACCCTCGCTCTCATATGATGCAAAGGTGCAGAAATTAAAGTGCACACAAAAGTAAACAAACAAAGTAATAAAGCCATAAATAAACAATTTCGAGTTAAGCCCTCTTTCTTAAAATTAAACAAGTTAAATTAAGAAGTTTGTCCCCAGCAGAGTCGCCAGTCTGTGAGCCTCGATTTTAAACCCTATCCTATGTGGATTAAGTTGATTAGGATCTAATCGGGTTTTAGGTCCACTTATAACCTAAGATTAATAACTATGTCATATAACAATAATTATTAAAACCTAAGCTAGCTCACTGGAACCTATTATGAGTCGCCACCTAATTTTGACCTAGATTAAATTAGGAAAGGAGAGTTCGGGTTCGGGGGCTTGATATTCGACTTAATTAGGGTTCAATTACTTTCATTACCCTTAGATGTCGTTTTTCCTCTACTCAGTTTAATTACGGCTTATTACGAGTCGTTTTAACTTAAGTGTGCGAGCTTCTGTTTTTTTTTGTGTTTTTTAGCATTTTTTGACAGAAAATTAAAATAAAATTAAAGATTCCTAAACTAGGGTTTCAGAGGCAGAATTAGGTCAAATTTTGTTTCCGTCCGTGGCTACGGACCTAATGTCCGAACCCACGGACCCTAGTTAACCTATGTGAACATAAAATCGAATTAAACAGAAAACATGATTTTGCGAGGTCCGGGCCACGGACAGGATGTCCGTGGGCCCGGACATTATTTTTGAAAACCTAAATTTTGAATTTTTAAAAATCCCGCCGCCGTCCGTGGGGCGTCCGGGCTTACGGACAGGGAGTCCGGGACCCCGCATGACGTCCGTGGGTGCGGACCGCCCTCGGACGGCGGCGTTGAGGCTGTTCCCGAAGGTGTTTTTGGCTCAAATTTTACGGGTGTGTAGCCTGAAAGATGTACAAGACGTTAGTGATTGAAAGTTTTCAATTTGAAATCGAATTTAATACGAAACTTAACGAACAAGTTAGAAGGCAGAAACACAACAACCTTAATTCAGAAGCAAGGAAATCAATTCGGTTAGCAATTTCAACCAGAATTGTATTTTGACCAGAAGGGTTAGAGAATTTGGTTTTTACCCTGTTTTGATTTCGAAAACTTGTTGTTCCTTCACGTCGGGAATCTCTAAAAGCTTCGTTGGTGGCCGATCCGGTTCGACTTTGACCCGAGCTTCTGACCTCTTCTTCCTTGTGTTGTTAAGCACGTTTTGGTTCTGTATTTGTGGTGTTTTTGATGCTTGGAAGTTCAATGAGAGAAGAAAGAATGTTTTTGGTGATTTTGGGATGATTTCGGTAGAGTTTCGGTGTTGGGAGTGTTGAAGACGTGGGAGGCAAGTAGACGGCTGTGTTTTCTGACTATGGGGATCATCTACCTTGCCCTAGGTCGTTTTTTGAAGGCCTTTTATAGAAAGAGCATGGCCAAGTTGATAGAACAGAATTTTTATCTAAAACCTTGATTTTGTGCTCTAAGAGAATCTGATTTTTTAAAATATGTTGCAAGCCGATAAAAATTATGAAAATTTAACTGAAGGTAAAGAATGATTTTTAGGAATTTTGAGAGTTGGAATCGGGTTATTTTGTTAAATAACCGATTAGATAAAAATCTCACAATCTGGAATCTCCCAAAATTCATAACTTATTATTGGAAAGTCGAAATCACGAAATTCCAACGGCATTAGTCTCTAATAATCATCCTATACCCTGTGTTAAAATTTCATGACATTTTGTTTTGATTTCGGTACTTTCCAGAGGAGAGAGAAAATTGCAAAAATGATTGAATTTCTCTTTTAAATTTTGGGATAAGGTTCCAAATAAAATAATTTCAGGTTTATGACTGTGTGTAGTCATGCTAACCATGTGACAATTTTATTTTAATTTTGAAAACCCTTTTATTTCTATTTTGGGTTATTTCATGTGTTAATTATTAAAGAAACTAGCTTATTAAAAGCTTAATTTCCAGAATAAATATTATCCGAAAATCATGAAATACCTTTCATAATGACTATGATATTTGGAAGTGTTTGGAGATAATGAACAAGTCACATGAAAATAGAAAATCCCGAGAATGTCCTTGGAAAATCCTGCATCGGTGCATTTTGACCATTTTGCCCTTTGTAACACGTATGCCTTAGAGACTACTCCGAGGGGGTTGAAATTTTGGGTATAACACCACCCAAATCACACCGAAAATCCCCCGAAATCACCATCTAAACACGTTTTCCAATCCCCAAAGCACCAATAATCTCAAAACCCCACAAAAACACCACCAAACGTGAAGAACAGCAAGAAAACACCAACAACCAGAAGCTTGGTTCGAAAGCCTTTCGGTCTGCCATCAACGGAGCACTCGACGAATCCCGGTGTGAAGAATCGTTGTGAATCCGAAGGTAAAACAGGTGGACACTCTACGCTTTTGTATTGCTATTTGTTTAAGCTTCTGTCCAATAACTTGTTTACTAATTTTCGTGTTTAATTCGAATTCAAATTGAAAACTTTCAATCACTAACGTCTTGTACATCTTTCAGGCTACACGACCATAAAATTTGAGCGAAAAACACCTTCGGGAACGGCCTCAACGCCGCCGTCCGAGGGCGGTCCGCACCCACGGACGTCATGTCCGGGGTCCCGGACTCCCTGTCCGTAAACCCGGACGCCCACGGACGGCGGCGGGATTTTTAAAATTCAAAATTTTGGTTTTCTAATAATGTTCGGGCCCACGGACAGCCTGTCCGTGGCCCCGGACTTCGCAATTTTCTGTTTTCCTTTAATTTCGACTGTTCTGTATAATTAGGTGAACTGGGGTCCGTGGTCTCGGACATGGGGTCCATGGCTACAGACGTAAGCAAAATTCGACCTAATTCTGCCTCCGAAACCCTAGTTTAGATAGCTTTTAATTTCACTTTAATTTTCTGTCAAAAAATGCTAAAAACACAAAAAAACAGAAGCTCGCGCACTTAGGTTAAATGACTCGTAATAAGCCGTAATTAAACTAAGTAGAGGAAAACGACTTCTAGGGGTAATAAAAGTAATTTGAACCCTAAATAAGTCGAATATCAAGCCCCCGAACCCGAACTCTCCTTTCCTAATTTAATCTAGGTCAAAATTAGGTGGCGACTCATAATAGGATCCAGTGAGCTAGCTTAGGTTTTAATAATTATTGTTATATGACATAGTTATAATCTTAGGTTATAAGTGGACCTAAAACCCGTTTAGATCATAATTAACTTTAATCAACATAGGATAGGTGTGAGCCTCGATTTTAAACCCTATCCTATGTTGATTAAGGCTGATTAGGATCTAATCGGGTTTTTAGGTCCACTTATAACCTAAGATTAATAACTATGTCAATAAAAATAATTATTAAAACCTAAGCTAGCTCACTGGAACCTATTATGAGTCGCCACCTAATTTTAACCTAGATCAATTAGGAAAGGAGAGTTCGGGTTCGGGGGCTTGATATTCGACTTATTTAGGGTTCAATTACTTTCATTACCCTTCCTAGGTCGCTTTTCCTCTACTTGGTTTACTTACGGCTTATTACGAGTCGTTTTTAACCTAAGTGCGCGCTTCTGTTTTTTTTGTGTTTTTAGCATTTTTTGACAGAAAAATAAAGTGAAATTGAAAGCTACCTGAACTAGGGTTTCGGAGGCAGAATTAGGTCAAATTTTGCTCACGTCCGTAGCCACGGACCCCATGTCCGAGACCACGGACCCCAGTTAACCTAAACTATACGGAAGAGTCGAAAATAAAGAAAAACAAAAGTTTGCAGGGTCCGGGGCCTCGGACAGCCTGTCCGAGGGCCCGGACATTATCAGAAAACCTAAACTTTGAATTTTTTAAAAATCCCGCCGCCGTCCGTGGGTGTCCGTGGTCTCGGACAACGCGTCCGAGGTCCCGGACCATAGGTCCGAGGTCACGGACCACCCACGGACAGGGGTTTTCAGAAGGTTCCCGAGAGTGTTTTGAGCTCAAATTTTATGGGTATGTAGCCTGGAAGATGTACAAGACGTTAGTGATTGAAAGTTTCCAATTTGAATTCGAATTAAGCCCGAAACTTGGCAAACAAGTTATTGGACAGAAGCTTAATCAAACAGCAGTACAGAAGCGTAAAAGGTTAGTTTGAACCCAAAATTTGACAAAGAGTTAATAAGGTCGTGGGGAATCAGAAAAGTGGGATTGTAACCTGTTTTACCTTCGAATTCAAGATGATTCTTCACGTTGGGATTCTTCGGAGGCTCCGATGATGCCGGTTCCGGATGAGTTCGACCCGGGCTTCTGGTTGTTGATTGTTGATGATGTTCTTCACGTTTTGGAGGTGGTTTGGTTGATGTTTGATGATTGTTGATGTGTTAGGAGTTGAAAAGTGTGTTTAGGTGGTGATTTCGAGAGATTTTTGATGTGATTTTGGTGCTTGGATGTGTAAAACGTGAGGAGAATGAGACGGCTAGGTTTTTCTGTTGCTTAGGGTTCTTGAGGGTCTGATTTGATCATGGGATAAGGTTCCTTATATAGGCTTCCTTAAAGATAGAAAATCCGGTAAAACCGTTTACCGACGTTTTAGCTCAAGGGCTTCCAAAAGGAATTTGATTATAAAATTTTACACATGGGTAAAGATGATATTTCTGATTTTTCTAAAGTGGAATCGAATTTTTTGGATATTGGAATATTTTTAAATTCAATTTCCGTCAGATTCAATCAGAAATTGCTAGAAAATTATTGGAAATTCAAAAAATCAAAATTCCAGCGCCATTATGCTTCAAATGTCATCCTTTATCATGCGTTAAAATTTCAAAGCATTTTGAATTGATTTGACCCTTATTTGGAGGAGAGAGAAAGCCTATAGGGGCTTAGGAGCCTTGAAAAATTACGAAAATGCCCCTGGAGATGACTAAGCTGTCCCTAGTACTCTGAAACGTGCCGATCGAACTGGGAACCCTTGCTACTAGCCTATTAGTAGAGACTTTCTTCCGGGGGGTTGAAATTTTGGGTATAACAGATTGCCCCCCGTCAACTAGGCTTTGTAATGAAGATGAAAAGACTAGTTGATGCTTGAGAGTGATACCCCAAAATTCTGGATCCTAAAAGACCTCGTATGCCGTTTGAAATCTAGCAAGTTGTGTCGAGCTATTCTAAGGCGCTGACTACCTAAGGTGATGAAATGATGTCAAGCTATTCTAAGGCGTTGACTACCTAAAATGATGAGAAAATGGAGTAATGTCAAGCGATTCTAAGGCATTGACTACTATAAAGGAATGAAGTAGCTGAGCATTCTAAGGTGTCGGGAACCTGAAAGTGAATGGAATACACCGAGCATTATAAGGTGTTTGGGAACCTGGAATACGCCGAGCATTATAAGGTGTCGGGAACCTGAGACTGAAGGGTACGCCGAGCATTGTAAGGTGTCGGGAACCTGAAATTGATGAATGGTTACCCCAGCATTATAAGGTGTCGGGAACCTGAAAATTGAATGGATTACGCCGAGCATTATAAGGTGTCGGGAACCTGGAATACGCCGAGCATTATAAGGTGTCGGGAACCTGAGACTGAATGGGGTACGCCAAGCATTGTAAGGTGTCGGGAACCTGAAATTGAATGGGTTACCCCGAGCATTATAAGGTGTCGGGAACCATAAGTTGAACGGAATACGCCGAGCATTATAAGGTGTCGGGAACCATAAGTTAACAGAATACGCCGAGCATTATAAGGTGTCAGGAACCATAAGTTGAACGGAATACGCCGAGCATTATAAGGTGTCGGGAACCTGAATTCGAATGGGATACGCCGAGCATTATAAGGGTGTCGGGGAACCTGAGATTGAATGGAGTACGCCGAGCATTGTAAGGTGTCGGGAACCTGAAGTAAAAAGGTGATGATGCTATGGGGATGATATGCTAATGTCGAAAGCAAGAAATTGCTAGGAACATGCCAAACATGCGATGACGTAGGTGGTTGAAAGCAAGAAATTGCTAGGAATATGCCAAACATGCCGATGATGCAGATTTGTTGAAAGCAAGAAATTGCTAGGAATATGCCAAACATGGCGATGATGTAGGTTGGTTTGAAAGCAAGAAATTGCTAGGAATATGCCAAACATGGCGATGATGCAGATTTGTTGAAAGCAAGAAATTGCTAGGAATATGCCAAACATGGCGATGATGTAGGTTGGTTGAAAGCAAGAAATTGCTAGGAATATGCCAAACATGGCGATGATGTAGGTTGGTTGAAAGCAAGAAATTGCTAGGAATATGCCAAACATGGCGATGATGTAGGTTGGTGAAAGCAAGAAATTGCTAGGAATATGCCAAACATGGCGATGATGCAGATTTGTTGAAAGCAAGAAATTGCTGACGAAGGTGCCAAACATGGCAGTGTTTGAAGAAAATTCTGTTTATTGAAAAAGAAAGTGAAGTTATCATTTCCTGACTAAGATTTCAGACTTGCAATTTATCTCCTAGGAGATGAACATGCTACCGGTGGGGTGTGGCGTTTGATGCAGAGATCTTTTGAGTGGTGATCAGGGCATATGTGTGCCTGTGGTGTATGATGTGAAGGTAAGGGCTTACGTGAGCCTGTGTGTGTGAAGTAGAATTTGTGTGGGGTAAGGGCTTATGTGGGCCTGAGGTGTTTGGTGTGGAGGTAAGGGCTTATGTGTGCCTGTGGTGGGATGGGGGTGCTCAAGCTTTGGTTTCAATTGGTGTTATCATGGCAATTGTTGGAGCCAACAATTGCCCCCAGTATTTTTCCTTAGGACAATCTGAGCTAGAGTTCATGGCATTCGATCGTTCCGATCGATTGCCCCCAGTATTTTCTTTGACTAAGCGTGCAAACAAGTCTCATCCTCACAGGGTCAAGGCTTATGCATTGATGTGGTGCTTCCTAACCTACACACGACGTGTTTGGTGTTTGCACTCATTTCTCGCTCATGGCCATAACTTTTAGACCACTGAATTTGACATTTGATGGATTTACGCATTTGATCTGTTACTTTCACGTGATTGGACACACAACTATCAGTCAGAAGTCTTTAAAGCTTATAACGTGGCCATCGGGTGTGATGAAAGACGACGGGATCATGGAGGGATATTTTAGGTATGTGGAGCTTTAATGGGTGACCAAAGCTGCAACTTACGTCTTCTCTCAGATTCATCTTCCTTGTCTTGAAGTCGTCTAGCTGCTTCGTGTTGACGTTGCTTTCGAGCTTATGGACTTGGACTTTTGAAGTCGTCCTTTACACCATTTATCTCTTTGTCATTTAGATTTCCTCGAGGCACTTCGGGTTTGCCTTTTTGTTTTATCCTTTCTTGACTTTGCCTTCGGGGGTTCTTGTGTTTCCCGGTTTTGGGCTTTGAGAGCTGTTTTGATGTGAGCTCTTTTGATCCTGTGTCACTCTGGGACCATTTGCAGATCGTTTCGTCATGCTGATTGTGGCATTGCTTCTTTGGACTGATGAGAATGTTATCTGAGAGTCGGGCTCCTGCTTCCTTTGGTCACCGGGTCGGACATTCATCATTGGCTGGGTTATTTTATGGAGCTCATAATATCGAAAAGGGATATACGAAAGGCTCAACGGGGGTGCCTAGGGTTTAATGATAGGGTTTACAAGCTTTTGGCTATGTGGTGTTGTACCTAGGTGCTTCGTCATTCCTGATAGTTGTGTATCCGTTCTTTGTTACTTTTCGCAGGTAAGAGTAAATTTACAAATTATCTCCTTCGACCGGAGTTATGCCGTTTGCCTCACTTTTGAATGTGGCCTCCCTTGAGTCGTGTAAAAATGACACGCTCTTTCACTCATGGTTTTTACTACTCAAGGCACCCTCGCGAAAAGTTCACTCAGAGACTTGTTCACACAATTAAACGAAAGAAATAATCGTTATTGGTCTTTAAACTCAGATTGCCCCCAGTGTTGATCTGAGGTTTATGACAACAATTAAATAGATGTTGAATTTGAGAAGCTTTGTGGGTTGTTTTGGATGATGGTGTTTGGACGGACATGTTCAACTTTTTGGAGACAAATCTTCATGCTCCATTGTCAGAAAATGTAACCTCATCTTAAAAGGCATTTGAAATCGGACTTGAAAAAGTCGTTTGTTGTGAAGATGATTTAGTAAAACCATTGTCTTCTATTAGTGACTTGAAAAACAGCCATTCTTTGAAAACTTTGAATGATGCATTTGAAAGATGAATGTTATGTAGTAGGTTATGCATGTGGAGACTTTCATTGCTGAAGACTCGAGCTCTCGATCGTTGGGACGTTGCTGAGATGACCGTGACCACCTTCTTCTTGGACTGTGAGTAGGCTCTGCAAAAATGCCTGAACTAGGAGTGCCCATGGATGACGCATGAAGCACTTGGGCCTGAATCATTAACAAACTGAATGATGCCGTCATGGATGTGGATAGGCATTTGGGCCTAGATAAACTGAAATTGAGGCACATGGGCCAGAAATATTTTGAGGATGTGGCGCTTGGACCGGAGTGTTGTGAGAATGTGGCACTTGCGCCGGAATGTTGTGAAGAGGTGGCGCTTGGGCCAGAATGTTTTAAAGAATGTGGCACTTGGGTCAGAATGTTGTGAAGATGTGGCGCTTGGGCCAAAAAGTGTTTGAAAGTGTGTTGCTTGGGCCAAGATGTGTTTAGGAATGTGGGCGCTTGGGCCAGAATGTGTTTAGGAATGTGGCACTTGGGCCAGAATGTGTTTAGGAATGTGGCACTTGGGCCAGAATGATTTGGGATTGTGGCTCTTGGGCCGAAATGATTTGGGATTGAAGTAAGACAAATGGGCCAGAGGGACTTCTAGACTAGAATGGATGTATGGGCCTGAATTTCCTTAATCTGGAAGTGATGCATACAGGCTGAAGGAAACCACATGAACTGTGAACTGGGCCGAGAGAGAAACTTTGAAGTCTAAGATTTGTTTGATGTTCCTGTTGGGCCCTGAGTCCAAAAACTAGAATAAATGAGTTACGAGAACTATCCTGAATTCGAATGGGTTGAAACCTAAACAAATGGTTTTGGGTGGGCCTAAAAGGTATGACACCTAGATCTAGGACTTTGGGCCAGGGCCCGAACAAAAAGTTTACCTAGACTAGAATGGGCCTTGGGCCGAAATGAAAAGCCTGATTGATTCTCATGGACTGCTTTAGGTAAATTGTTTTTTTCATGGGCCTAGAACTAAATTGATAATTCAAATTAGGCTGAAAGAGAAATCTCCTAAGTTTAAACTTTGGGCCGAAGCCCAAATGACTCACATATCAAACCAAACAAAGCCTCTGGGCCGCAAACAATAAAGCTGCCAATTCGGGTTGGGCTGAGTTGATGTAGGAGAGGTTCCTATCAATCTCTAGGCTGGGTAGTGGGCCGATCATACAAGCGAACAAAGCCCATACAAATCAACATGTCCTCACTAGACGTTTAAATCAAAACCGGGTAAGGATCGATCCGGAGAGGTGCTGGGGCATGGGCCCAGGTCACCACAAAGGAATAGGGTTTGCACGCTATTCTCTTTGGGCTTCCCCACTCTTTTCACATCACCTGAAGGTGTGCGTCTATGGTCGGGTCTTTGAATGACCAAACATTGGGCTTGGTAAGGGTACTGCCAGGAAAACGCTTAGGGGCTAAGGCCCAGGTATTAAGGGGGGGGGTGTTAGACGACACCCTCCTCTTTTCCCTCGCTTATTCACATCACCTAAAAGGTGTGAGTCCCTGACAGGGGACCCTCAAACGGGTCCCGGGGTGAAATTGGCTTGCGTGGACCCTCGCTCTCATATGATGCAAAGGTGCAGGGAATTTAGATTGCGCACAAAGGTAAACAAACAATGTAATAAAAGCCATAAACAAACATTTTTCAAGTTAAGCCCTCTTTCTCAAAATTAAACAAGTTAAAATTAAGAAGTTTGTCCCCAGCAGAGTCGCCAGTCTGTGAGCCTCGATTTTAAACCCTATCCTATGTTGATTAAGGCTGATTAGGATCTAATCGGGTTTTAGGTCCACTTATAACCTAAGATTAATAACTATGTCATAAAACAATAATTATTAAAACCTAAGCTAGCTCACTGGAACCTATTATGAGTCGCCACCTAATTTTAACCTAGATCAAATTAGGAAAGGAGAGTTCGGGTTCGGGGGCTTGATATTCGACTTATTTAGGGTTCAATTACTTTCATTACCCTTCCTAGGTCGCTTTTCCTCTACTTGGTTTACTTACGGCTTATTACGAGTCGTTTTTAACCTAAGTGCGCGCTTCTGTTTTTTTTGTGTTTTAGCATTTTTTGACAGAAAAATAAAGTGAAATTGAAAGCTACCTGAACTAGGGTTTCGGAGGCAGAATTAGGTCAAATTTTGCTCACGTCCGTAGCCACGGACCCCATGTCCGAGACCACGGACCCCAGTTAACCTAAACTATACGGAAGAGTCGAAAATAAAGAAAAACAAAAGTTTGCAGGGTCCGGGGCCTCGGACAGCCTGTCCGAGGGCCCGGACATTATCAGAAAACCTAAACTTTGAATTTTTTAAAAATCCCGCCGCCGTCCGTGGGTGTCCGTGGTCTCGGACAACGCGTCCGAGGTCCCGGACCATAGGTCCGAGGTCACGGACCACCCACGGACAGGGGTTTTCAGAAGGTTCCCGAGAGTGTTTTGAGCTCAAATTTTATGGGTATGTAGCCTGGAAGATGTACAAGACGTTAGTGATTGAAAGTTTCCAATTTGAATTCGAATTAAGCCCGAAACTTGGCAAACAAGTTATTGGATAGAAGCTTAATCAAACAGCAGTACAGAAGCGTAAAAAGGTTAGTTTGAACCCAAAATTTGACAAAGAGTTAATAAGGTCGTGGGGAATCAGAAAAGTGGGATTGTAACCTGTTTTACCTTCGAATTCAAGATGATTCTTCACGTTGGGATTCTTCGGAGGCTCCGATGATGCCGGTTCCGGATTGAGTTCGACCCGGGCTTCTGGTTGTTGATTGTTGATGATGTTCTTCACGTTTTGGAGGTGGTTTGGTTGATGTTTGATGATTGTTGATGTGTTAGGAGTTGAAAAGTGTGTTAGGTGGTGATTTCGAGAGATTTTTGATGTGATTTTGGTGCTTGGATGTGTAAAAACGTGAGAAGAATGAGACGGCTAGGTTTTCTGGTTGCTTAGGGTTCTTGAGGGTCTGATTTGATCATGGGATAAGGTTCCTTATATAGGCTTCCTTAAAGATAGAAAAATCCGGTAAAAACCGAGATTTACCGACGTTTTAGCTCAAGGGCTTCCAAAAGGAATTTGATTATAAAATTTTACACATGGGTAAAGGATGATATTTCTGATTTTTCTAAAGTGGAATCGAATTTTTTGGATATTGGAATATTTTTAAATTCAATTTCCCGTCAGATTCAATCAGAAATTGCTAGAAAAATTATTGGAAATTCGAAAAATCAAAATTCCAGCGCCATTATGCTTCAAATGTCATCCTTTATCATGCGTTAAAATTTCAAAGCATTTTGAATTGATTTGACCCTTATTTGGAGGAGAGAGAAAGCCTATAGGGGGCTTAGGAGCCTTGAAAAATTACGAAAATGCCCCTGGAGATGACTAAGCTGTCCCTAGTACTCTGAAACGTGCCGATCGAACTGGGAACCCTTGCTACTAGCCTATTAGTAGAGACTTTCTTCCGGGGGTTGAAATTTTGGTATAACAATAGGGTTTAAAATCGAGGCTCACATTAGGGACTAAGTGAGTTAGTAAGGTGCAAATAACTAATGGTCTAAAAATGAATCAATGTTTTAGGTTTGTTAATTGGGACCCCGGAGAAGGTTAATCAAACGATGATCGACGGTGAACGGTACAATATTTCTTGTGACCTGCTTGCTAACGAGGTGTGGATTAGCTTGATTGGGATCTGATCGGGTTTTAGGTCCACTTATAGCCTAAGATTAATAACTATGTCGTATAACAATAATTATTAAAACCTAAGCTAGCTCACTGGAACCTATTATGAGTCGCCACCTAATTTTAACCTAGATCAAATTAGGAAAGGAGAGTTCGGGTTCGGGGGCTTGATATTCGACTTATTTAGGGTTCAATTACTTTCATTACCCTTCCAAGGTCGTTTTTCCTCTACTTGGTTTATTTACGGCTTACTACAAAGTCGTTTTTAACCTAAGTGCGCGCTTCTGTTTTTTTGTGTTTTTAGCATTTTTTGACAGAAAATAAAGTGAAATTGAAAGCTACCTAAACTAGGGTTTCGGAGGCAGAATTAGGTCAAATTTTGCTTACGTCCGTAGCCACGGACCCCATGTCCGAGACCACGGACCCCAGTTAACCTAAACTATACAGAAGAGTCGAAAATAAAGAAAAACAAAAATTTGCAGGGTCCGGGGCCTCGGACAGGCTGTCCGAGGGCCCGGACATTATCAGAAAAACCTAAATTTTAAATTTTTTAAATCCCGCCGCCGTCCGTGGGTGTCCGTGGTCTCGGACAACGCGTCCGAGGTCCCGGACCATAGGTCCGAGGTCACGGACCACCCACGGACAGGGGTTTTCAGAAGGTTCCCGAGGGTGTTTTGAGCTCAAATTTTATGGGTGTGTAGCCTGAAAGGTTTACAAGTCGTTAGTGATTGAAAGTTTTCGATTTGAATTCGAATTAAGCACGAAACTTAGTAAACAAGTTATTGACAGAAGCTTGAATAAACAGCAATACAGAAGCTTACGAAGGTTATTTTGAGCCCAAATTTCGAGGCAAGACAGATAATACCGTGGAGAATTAGGGAAGCTGAGTTTCTACCTGTTTTACCTTCGGATTCACAACGTTTCTTCACACCGGGATTCGTCGAGTGCTCCGTTGATGATAGACCCGAAAGGACTTCGAACCAAGCTTCTGGTTGTTGGTTGTTCTTGCTGTTCTTCACGTTTTGGTGGTGTTTTTGTGGGGTTTTGATGATTATTGGTGCTTTGGGAATTGGAAAACGTGTTTAGATTAGATGATGATTTCAGGGGATTTTCGGTATGATTTGGGTGGCCGGGTGTTGGAAAACGTGAGAGAGAGAGAGGAGGCTGCCTTTTCTGACTCTCTAGGGTTCTTGAGTATGTGAGGTTCTGATTTTTATCCAAAAACCTATCCCTTTATATAGACTTTCTTAAAGATAAAGAAAATCTAGTAAAAGTAAGATTTTTCGATATTTTAACTAAGCAACTTCCCAAAAGAATTTTGCTATGAAATTTTAACCACATGTCAAGAATGGATATTATGAATTTTCTGAGGTGGAAACGAATTTTTTAAATGCTGGAGCATTTTAAATTGAATTTCTCGTCAGATTCAGTCAGAAATTGCTAGAAAATTATTGGAAATTTGAAAAATCAAAATTCCAACGCCATTATGCTTAAAATGTCATCCTATATCATGGGTTTAAATACCAAAGCATTTCGAGCTGATTTGGGCACCTTTTGGAGGAGAGAGAAAGCCTATAGGAGATCTCAAAAGCCTTAAAAATTACGAAAACGCCCCTGACAATGACGAAACTGCTCTTCAGGACCTGGAACACGCCGATCGAGCCGGAGTCCCTCATTACCCGATTAAATATCCCTCACGACACCAAAACCTTGCAGACCCTAACCAGGGGGGTCAAAATTTTGGGTATAACAGATTGCCCCCCGTCAACTGGACTTTGTAACGAATGTGAAAAGTCTGGTTGATGCTTGAGTGGTGCCCCAAAATTTTGGACTCCACAGAATCCTCCACGTTGTATGAAAACCGGGTTAACGATGCCCAGCTACTCGGAGGCGCTAACTACCTAAGCTACAAAGCATTGTCGAGCTATTCTAAGGCGCTGACTACCTAAAGGTAATAATGAAGTGATGTCAGACTATTCTAAGGTGCCGACTACCTATAAGGATGATACGATGTCAGGCTATTCTAAGGCGTTGACTACCTAAAATGATGATTGTTGTCGAGCTATTCTAAGGTGCTGACTACCTAAAGTGGTGTGAAAATGATGTCAAGCTATTCTAAGGCATTGACTACCTGAAATGATGATATGCTGTCGAGCTATTCTAAGGCGCTGACTACCTAAAGTGGTGAAAATGATGTCAAGCTATTCTAAGGCGTTGACTGCCTAGGATGTGAAAACTGGATGCAAATGCAAGAATGCTGAAATGCTAATGATGCAAATGATGCTGATGCTGATGATAATGCCGATGATGTTGATGATGCTCGGATGCTTCTAGGGGACCGAAACCGTGCCGATGCTCCTGGCTGGACCCAATGTGGACTTATTGCCATCGCCCCCCAAGCCGGTGTGCAGGGATAACTCCTGGTAAAAACCCTGGGGACTTATTGCCTTTGCCCACCATTCGTTGATCCCAAAAATAAGTTGACATCGCAAAAGGAGGATTTATTGCCATCACCTCCAACTTTCTGTCGCCAGGTCTTGTGACGCGCCTGGGTAATGCAGCTAGGTCTTATGACGAGCCCATATGAATGAGATGAATGCAATGTGTTTGATGAGAGTGAGTAAGCTAAAAGGTAATGCTAGGTCTTACTACGAGCCTAAGGGAATGCAACTAGGTCTTACGACGAGCCTAAAGATGGTTCTAGGTCTTATGACGAGCCTAAAGGATGGTTCTAGGTCTTATGACGAGCCTAAAGGTGGGATCTAGGTCTTATGACGAGCCTAAAGGATGGTTTTAGGTCTTATGACGAGCCTAAAGGATGGTTCTAGGTCTTATGACGAGCCTAAAGGTGGGATCTAGGTCTTATGACGAGCCTAAAGGATGGTTCTAGGTCTTATGACGAGCCTAAGGGTTGGATCTAGGTCTTATGACGAGCCTAAGGATAGTTCTAGGTCTTATGACGAGCCTAAGGATAGTTCTAGGTCTTATGACGAGCCTAAGGATGGATCTAGGTCTTATGACGAGCCTAAGGATAGTTCTAGGTCTTATGACGAGCCTAAGGATAGTTCTAGGTCTTATGACGAGCCTAAGGATGGATCTAGGTCTTATGACGAGCCTAAGGGTTGGAACTAGGTCTTACTACGAGCCTAAGGATGGATCTAGGTCTTATGACGAGCCTAAGGGTGGATCTAAGTGAAAGTGAGTTAAGTGCATGATGGATCTCGCACTAAAAATGGGCTAGAAAGATAATGGTCTCGTGCAAATGCATGTGGTGAAAACCAATTGTAAAAGGGCCAAACGTGGCGATGGTGAGGTGTACGCAAAAGTTTGTAAAATGCAATCACAGTGCATGTAAGATATTTGTTCAAAGCAAGAAACTGTTGAAAAATGTGCCAAACATGGCAACGACGGGAATTGAAAATTGTTAAAAGCAAGAAATTGCTGGAAAATGTGCCAAACATGGCAAAGCTTGGGAAAAACTCTACTGAAAAAGGAAAGTGAAAGAATCACTTCCTGACTAAGAAATTCATATTTGCATTTTGTTTCTTAGAAGATGAACATGCCACTGGTGGGGTGTGGTTTTTTTTAGTGGTGCTAAAGGCTTTTGCTGGTGTTCAGGATATACGATAAACCTGGGATTAGGTTGTGATTTCGGATGGTGGTCAGAGTTATGGCAGGTCTGATGTTTTGTGGGGGGTAAGGCTAATGACGGGCTTGAGTGTGTGTGTGTGGAGGTTAGAGTTTATGTGCGCCTGAGGTGTTTGATGTGGTAAGGGCTTATGCCTGTGGTGGGATGGTAGTGCTCAAGCTTTAGGTTTCAATTGGTGTTGTCATTACAATTGTTGGAACCAACAATTGCCCCAGTATTTTCCTTAGGACAATCTGGGCTAGAGTTCATGGCAATCGATCGAAACGATCGATTGCCCCCAGTATTTTCTTTGATTAAACGCGTGCGAACAAGTCTCATCCTCACAGGGTCGAGGCTTATGCTTTGATGTGGTGCTTCCTAACCTACACTCGACGTGGTTGGTGCTTGCACTCATTTCTCGCTCATGGTCATAACTTCTAAACCATTGAATTCGATATTTGATGGATTTACGCATTTGATCTGTTACTTTCACGTGATTGGACACACAACTATCAAGTCGGAAGTCTTTAAAGCTTATAACGTGGCCATAGGGTGTGATGAAAGACGATGGGATCATGGAGGGATATTTGAGGTATGTGGAGCTTAGATGGGTGACCAATGCTGTAACTTGCGTCTTCTCTTGTCTTGAAGTCGTCTGGCTGCTTCATGTTGATGTTGTTTTCGAGCTTCTAGACCTGGACTTTTGGAGTTGTCCTTTACACCATTTCTCTTTTTTGTCATTTGGACTTCTTCGAGGCACTTCGGGTTTGCCTTTTGGTTTTATCCTTCCTTGACTTTGCCTTCGGGGTTCTTGTGTTTCCCGGGTTTGGGCTTCAGGAGCTGTTTTGATGTGAGCTCTTTTGATCCTGTGTCACTCTGGGACCATTTGCGGATCGCTTCGTCATGCTGATAGCAGCATTGCTTCTTTGGACTGATGGGAATGTTATCTGAGAGTTGGGCTCCTCGCTTCCTTTGGTCACCGGGTCGGACATTCATCATTGGCTGGATTATTCTGTGGAGCTCATAATATTGAAAAAGGGATATACGAAAGGCTCAACGGGGGTGCCTAGGGTTTAATGATAGGGTTTACAAGCTTTTGGCTATGTGGTGCTGTACCTAGGTGCTTCGTCATTCCAGATAGTTGTGTATCCATTCTTTGTTACTTTTCGCAGGTCTAAGAGTAAATTTACAAATTATCTCCTTCGGTCGGAGTTATACCGTTTACCTCACCTTTGAATGTGGTCTCACCAGACTCGTGTAAAAATGACACGCTCGTTCACTCATGGTTTTTCCGCTCAGGACACCCTCGTGAATTTCACTTAGAGACTAGTTCACACGCTTAAACGAAAGATTAAAGATGACGATCCTGAACTCAGATTGCCCCCAGTATTGACCTGGGGTTTATGACAACACTTAAACAGATGTGGATTTCGGAATGCTTTGTGGATATTATGGGATAGTCTATGGTGTGAGGACGGACATGTTCACCCTTTTAGAAACAAAAGACAAGTCGTTCTATTCCATAGTCAGGAAATGATTACTCTGTGATCCCTAAAAAACATTTTTTTGTTTTTTGTTTTGTTCAATGAATGCGCAAAAAATTACGAAAATAGAACTATGCTCGAATTCAAGAATGGAAAAAAAATAACATCAAAAGCTGTAATCTAAAATGATAAAGGAAGCTAACTACCATAAAAGCCAGAAGAACGATTGAGAAAAGAAAACTACTAAATTGAGAAAACTTCTTAAATTGTGATGTTGAACAGTCTGATGCTAACATGTTGAAGGCTCGAGCTGTTGACCGTCGGGGCGCCATTGACCATGATTGTCTTCCTTCCAAACTTCGAGTAGGCCTTGTAAAATGTCTGGACTAGGAATGCCTATGGGTATGGGTATGTAGGAAGTAACTGGGCCTAAGTCTTCGCCAAACTGAGAGTGATGTGCATAGATTAGAGTGATTCCTAGACTAGAACGGACATGTAGGCCTGAATCCAGAAATTGAGCAAACAAGCTGAAAGAAATCATATGGACCGTGAATGGGCCACTGGGCCGAGGGATAAGCCTTGAAGTCTAGATTCGTTGATGCTCTTGTTGGGCCTTGAGGCCGGAAACTGGAATGAATGAGTTATGCAAACTGTCTTGGATTCAAATGTTTTATGGGCCGAAATTATGGATTGGGAGCGAAGCTCATGGGCCAAAATATGAATTGGTCTATGGGCTCAAACGGAATGAGTTATGAGTGTGGTACTTGGGCCAGAATGATTGCTCTATATGTGAACCGGAATTTGGGCCGAGTGATTTTGGTTGGGCCTAAAAGATGACACCTAGATCTAGGGTTTTGGGTTAGGGTCATGATAAGAAGTCTACCTAGACTAGAATGAGCCTTTGGGCCGGAATGTGTTTGGGCCTGAAGTAAAGCACATGAGCTGGAATGGTCCCTAAATCACAAATTGGCCAAACTTTCTTTGGACCAGAGAAGATGATTGCTAAGCCGAAGAAGGTTCATTTTCAGGACTTGTGAGTTATTTCAAGTTCAGGTGGATTTCTTTTTTATGGGCCTAGAACTAATTGGATAATTCAAATTGGGCCAGAAGAGAAATCACCTAAGTTTAGGCTTTTGGGCCGAAGCCCGAACGACTCACATGTTAAACCAAGCAGGGCCTCTGGGCCGCAAACAAATAGAGCTGCCAATTCGTGTTGGGCTAGGTTGATGCAGGAGAAGTTCGTATCAATCTCTAGGCTGGGTAGTGGGCCGATCATACAAGCAAACAAGGCCCACACAAATTCAACATGTCCTTACTAGACGTTTGAATCAAATCGGGCATGGGTCGATCCGGAGAGGTGCTTGGGGCATGGGCCCAGGTCACCACAAAGGAACAGGGCTTGCACACTATTCTCTTTGGGCTTCCCCACTCTTTTCACATCACCTAAAGGTGTGAGTCTACGGTCGGGTCTTTGACTGACCAAACAATGGGCTAGGTAAGGGCACTGCCACGAAAACGCTTGGGGCTAAGGCCCAGGTATTAAGGGGGTGTGGTTAGACGACACCCTCCTCTTTTCCCCCGCTTATTCACATCACCTTAAAGGTGTGAGTCCCTGACAGGGGACCCTTAAACGGGTCCCGGGGTGAAATCGGTTTGCGTGGACCCTCGCTCTCATATGATGCAAAGGTGCAGGAATTAAAGTGCGCACAAAGATAAACAAACAATGTAATAAAAGCCATAAATAAACATTTTCAAGTTAAGCCCTCTTTCTTAAAATTAAACAAGTTAATATTAAGAATCTTATCCCCAGCAGAGTCGCCAGTCTGTGAGCCTCGATTTTAAACCCTATCCTATGTGGATTAGCTTGATTGGGATCTGATCGGGTTTTAGGTCCACTTATAGCCTAAGATTAATAACTATGTCGTATAACAATAATTATTAAAACCTAAGCTAGCTCACTGGAACCTATTATGAGTCGCCACCTAATTTTAACCTAGATCAAATTAGGAAAGGAGAGTTCGGGTTCGGGGGCTTGATATTCGACTTATTTAGGGTTCAATTACTTTCATTACCCTTCCTAGGTCGTTTTTCCTCTACTTGGTTTATTTACGGCTTACTACAAAGTCGTTTTTAACCTAAGTGCGCGCTTCTGTTTTTTTGTGTTTTTAGCATTTTTTGACAGAAAAATAAAGTGAAATTGAAAGCTACCTAAACTAGGGTTTCGGAGGCAGAATTAGGTCAAATTTTGCTTACGTCCGTAGCCACGGACCCCATGTCCGAGACCACGGACCCCAGTTAACCTAAACTATACAGAAGAGTCGAAAATAAAGAAAAACAAAATTTTGCAGGGTCCGGGGCCTCGGACAGGCTGTCCGAGGGCCCGGACATTATCAGAAAAACCTAAATTTTGAATTTTTTAAATCCCGCCGCCGTCCGTGGGTGTCCGTGGTCTCGGACAACGCGTCCGAGGTCCCGGACCATAGGTCCGAGGTCACGGACCACCCACGGACAGGGGTTTTCAGAAGGTTCCCGAGGGTGTTTTGAGCTCAAATTTTATGGGTGTGTAGCCTGAAAGGTTTACAAGTCGTTAGTGATTGAAAGTTTTCGATTTGAATTCGAATTAAGCACGAAACTTAGTAAACAAGTTATTGGACAGAAGCTTGAATAAACAGCAATACAGAAGCTTACGAAGGTTATTTTGAGCCCAAATTTCGAGGCAAGACAGATAATACCGTGGAGAATTAGGGAAGCTGAGTTTCTACCTGTTTTACCTTCGGATTCACAACGTTTCTTCACACCGGGATTCGTCGAGTGCTCCGTTGATGATAGACCCGAAAGGACTTCGAACCAAGCTTCTGGTTGTTGGTTGTTCTTGCTGTTCTTCACGTTTTGGTGGTGTTTTTGTGGGGGTTGATGATTTTTATTGGTGCTTTGGGAATTGGAAAACGTGTTTAGATGATGATTTCAGGGGATTTTCGGTATGATTTGGGTGGCCGGGTGTTGGAAAACGTGAGAGAGAGAGAGGAGGCTGCCTTTTCTGACTCTCTAGGGTTCTTGAGTATGTGAGGTTCTGATTTTTATCCAAAAACCTATCCCTTTATATAGACTTTCTTAAAGATAAAGAAAATCTAGTAAAAGTAAGATTTTTCGATATTTTAACTAAGCAACTTCCCAAAAGAATTTTGCTATGAAATTTTAACCACATGTCAAGAATGGATATTATGAATTTTCTGAGGTGGAAACGAATTTTTTAAATGCTGGAGCATTTTTAAATTGAATTTCTCGTCAGATTCAGTCAGAAATTGCTAGAGAAAATATTGGAAATTTGAAAAATCAAAATTCCAACGCCATTATGCTTAAAATGTCATCCTCTATCATGGGTTAAAATACCAAAGCATTTCGAGCTGATTTGGGCACCCTTTGGAGGAGAGAGAAAGCCTATAGGAGATCTCAAAAGCCTTAAAAATTACGAAAACGCCCCTGACAATGACGAACTGCTCTTCAGGACCTAGAAACACGCCGATCGAGCCGGAGTCCCTCATTACCCGATTAAATATCCCTCACGACACCAAAACCTTGCAGACCCTAACCAGGGGGGTCAAAATTTTGGGTATAACAACAAGATAAAGCATGCAACCGGATATATAATTGTTCTCGCTGTGTATGTGTTTTCTTTGCACTAACCCACGAGACTTGAGATTGTTACTAACCAAGTTTAGTACTTATTGAGTTAAGAATAAGAGTTAAGTTTTGGTGATTGTTGGTTAATACCCGTTAAGGTTTAACTAACGCATGGTGTGTAAGTTTTCTACTAACTGGAACCTGAGTGAGGAACCCGGGACTGACTCCGGTCATGCATGCTAAGGAAAGGGGGACGGTATCTGAATCAGATCCGCCCTCCGCTTAAGGACTTGTCTTCGGACTTGTAGCCTAGGGCCGGTTGCCGGCTCAGCTATGCTGGACTCCCGTCCAGGGTAGGTGGCATTAAGATGGTGCGGTGGGATCACCTAAATCCCAGGTTTGGAATTAAGCTACAACCATTCCCTTCCAGGAAAGGTTTGTATACTGAGAATAAGATAAGTTAAGATTAAGGTAAGGTAAGGAACTGAGGTTAAGGAAATCAGGACTAAGGAGGGGGTTACTAACCCACTTGATAAGGGAACGCTTGTGTCGTTCATTGTTTGTGAACTATGCATGTTCATCTGTGGATGTTGTTATTGCACTTCATATCATGCTTGTGTATGTAATCAATTTCCATGCTATCGACAATTAGTCGTCGTAGCCCCGTTAGCTTGGGGGCCATGAGAGGGAGTACCAGCATTCGTGCTGACCCCCTTTGGGGGCTGTTTTTACACTTGTAGGTAAGAGGCCCATGAAGTCGCACCACGAGAGTAGGAGCGGTTAGACTTAGGATGGATTGTTTATTTTGAGTACGGGTTGCGCTTGTGCTCCCGTCTGTTTATATTGAAACTGATGTAAGTTTGTAAATATGACTTCGATGCTTAAACTCGGTTGGTTGGTGGTATTTTGGATGGTGATGTTTGGATCGGTGTTTATTTTGGATAAGTGTTGTAATTGATAAGGCCGGTATTTTCTAACGATCAGACCGTGGCAAGGTCCAGGTGTTCATTATTTCCGCTGCGACGAATTCGATTAAGTGTTCAGTTTTGCGATAACCACGATTGGCTTTGGATGGGGTGTTTACATAATATGTAAGGCTAAGAGGATATACTCTGGGTGAAGGTTAATTTATAGTCTGTTTAATTATGTAATCTATTTTTACCGGTTTAATTTAAATACAGTTTGTTACGATTAAAGCTTATCTTTCGCCTTTTTAAAAATTTCATGAATTTATTAAAATGCTTTACTAAATCTATTTTGATCAGATCTGTGATAAATAGACAGGTTAATTAAGCCGTAAATCTGTAGAAAGCTTATTACGATTTAATAAGTTAGTATTTTCAGACGTAAATATAATTTCTCATGCTTAATCCGTTTACATGTGTTTTTGCTCGAATCTGGATTAGACCGAGCATGTTCTGGTAGAACGAGTTCTTTTGAGTCTATGATTTAGTCCTCAAGATAATAACATGAATTTTGCCAAACTATTATAATAAACCGGTAGACAGTAGACATAGCAAAAAGAGTAGACTATATAAACCTGAACCCAGAGTCCCGTTTAATTTACATTTTACTCAGTATATTTTATCTTTCCTTTTATTTATAAAAACAAGTCAATTAATCCCCCCCTTTTTGTGACACCGCTTAGGAATTAGATAATTCCTCTTTAGTCCCACGGTTCGATATCCGGTCGCCTCCACTTTACTATACTACTGCGACCTGGATTTTGTTTGCAGCCCGTAAGGTATTTAGAGTTTTAATTTCTTTTTCATTTGTTTTAAATACATCAGTTCCAACCACTCTCATTATACTGTCTGCACTTATAGTCACAACTTCTAGACCATTGAATTTGAAATTCGATAGATTTACACGTTCAATTTGTTACTTTCACATGATTAGATACACAACTACCAAGTCGGAAGTCTTTTAAGCTTATAACGTGGCCATGGGGTGTGATGAAAGACAACAAGACCATGGAGGGATATTTGAGGTTTGTGGAGCTTAAAGGGGTGACCAAAGCTGCAACTTGCGTCTTCTCTTGAACTTATTTTTCCTCTAAGCCGTAGTATTTAACCTTTGGGATCAAACACTTGCAGTAGGAAATCAAGTAAAATGACAATAAAAATAATCAAATTGCTCTTAGCTGTTAGTTTTTGCAAACTGGGAAAAAGGATAGTTTTGTTAAAGGTATGGGGAAGTTTAATTGTAAAAACAAAATGCAGTATAGTTGGGGACCTTCCAATAGTTACATTCCTTTTTCCTTTTTTTTTGTTGACAAGGGGTGTGAAATAATGCCTTGTTCTGCAATACCTTTCAACACCACGTACTGATGATCAAAAATTACAATTAAACTTTTTTCATATGCAAAAATTTTCTTCCTTTAGGAATTTCATAACAAATAATTTTATGGTAAATTGCATGATTGTTCTGTTACTCAAACTTTTCTCTTTATCTCTGTAGCGGTGTTAGGCCAACTATCTCCGATCCCGAGACTTTAGGTAGATAGGTGATAAAGCATGAAATACCCTGACCTTAAATATAGTGATTAAAAATTATTCTAATAGGTATTCAAGGGTTAATGGTGCCTAAGTAATATTGGTAAGGAAAAATAGATCCAAAAGAAATAAAGAAACGCTTAAAGCGGAAAACGCTAAATAAGCGTTAGATAACCATAGGAGGTATGAGACCTCGGTTACCAAATTATATGAATTCTAAAGGCTTAATAAGGCCCAAATAATAAATAGGAATGATTCCCGAAGAAAACAGATCCTTATAATGGATTAAAAGCATAAACGAACCTTAAAGCGCATTTTTCGAGGAAACCGGGAAAAACACGACTTTAAGCGAGTCAAATAGACTCGTAACAATTTTGGTCAACTAAATAGTCATTAATAAACATTAGTGAAGGTCTAGAGCCAATAAAATCAATAAAACGAGAAGATAGTAAAAACTGTCAAAAACAGGAAGTTGTGGGGTGAAAACATAAAATAACTCAAACTAGTGTGTCCACTATTGTAAATAAAATTTTAAAACCCATGTGGGCTGTGTGTCAGCCGATTTATGCCCTCACTCACACTCCCTTAACTCTCTTCTTCTTTGCAAAAGACAAAGCAATTAAAGAGCAAAAAGTAAACTTACTTTACTTACTCTCTCCCTCTATTCTCTTATATTCTCTCACTCACGTACAACCCTCTTCTTCCTCTATATTTTCTTCCTTCTCCAACCGGTAACAATGGAGAATTGAGCAAACCCACACCAACACCGAATTTTTTTGCTCTTGTTAACCCCTTTAACCTTCTCCAAAAATTACAAAAGTTATACCATTGGAATCCTCTCACCAAGGAGAACACTGTCCTCTTTTCAAAATTCGAAAACAAGCATTTTCATCTCCATGGGTGTGCTGCATTTGGAGCTTCTAGACCACCATTAGAACCACCTTCACCTCCTTATCACATTGAGGTAAAAAATAATCTTGAAACCTCACCTTTTTCTAGCCCTTGTGGGCAAAACGAAATTTAAGCTAAACCCTGGTTTGGTGCTTTGTATTTTAGCCGATTTTGGCTTCTTTGGACGAGTAGAAATCTTTGTTCTTGAGCCATCCCAAGCGTCACTCACACCCTTGCAAATGTAATATATTCCTAAACCCTAAAATGTGCCTTAAGCTTTAAAGAATGGTTAAGTGTTAGTTTTTGTATTGAAATGTGTATACCAATGGGTTGTAGTGTAGAGAATTGAAGTTGTATAATCGGCGAGAAGAAGAAGGAGAGAAATGGAAAAGAAAGAAGGAATTAAGGGCTTAAGGTAAGAGCTCCCTCTTAATGCTAAATTTTAATGCATTAGAGTAATGGGAATGGGTGAACTAATTAAGGAACCCAAAATGATGTATTAGTAATGTAATTGTGGAAGTTTGAGTATTTGTGAACTAGCATTCGAATTGTAGGCCTTAGAGCAAAGTAGATTGTGTATGAGTATTAGTATTGTTGCTTGATGGAGTCTTGATGTATTGAGATGGATTTGTATTGCTTTGAGTGCTGGTAGGACCCTTGTATGGTGGGTGTGGCTAGTTTAGAATTTATTTTGTCAAGAAAAGATGTATGTGGCTAAGTAAGAAATGTAGGTGAACTATGGCGAAATTGTGGTAGGAAATGTACATTTATGGATGACTTGGTGGAATGGGAGAACCAAGGTATGTATTGGATGGAGTAAGGATGTTTAGTAACCATGGATTAGTAGTTGTAGTGTGAGGATATGAGAGTGTAAAATCTGTAGCAAAGAGTATTTAAATGCATTATGGAAACTAAGGAAAATTAGTGTATAATATGTAGCGAAATGAATGTTGGACTTGGGTATAGGTAGTGCAATGGCTTGGAAATAAATTGGCATGGTAAGATGATGTATTTAGAATGCTAGGAATGGCATTGGTTGAGGGAGTATTGAATGGTAAAGGTTAAGGTAAAAATCTGTAGCATAAGAGGAACAAAAATGTTTTTGTTGTAAGTGTAAATGGAAGTGAGGAGAAATTGTTTGTATGAGGATTTAGAAATGAGCAAGGAATTTGGTGGATGTACTAAGGCAAATTGGAGGGCCTAAGTAGTGATTAAACATGTAGGATTACATGTAGGAAGATTGGGGAAACAATGGGCAAAGTATAGAACTGAAAACAGATTTTAAAATTGAAATACTGGGCCGGACCGACCTTGGGAATGAAATGCAAGGTCGGTCGAGCCCAGATTTACAAAGACGGAAACCTTCTGGAATGGACCGACCTGGGGACCGGACTTGCAAGGTCGGTCAGCCAGAAAATACACGTAATAAAACCTTCTAGAATGGACCGACCTTGGGACCGGACATGCAAGGTCGACGGTCGCCCAATCTCGAAGCCAAAACTTACTGGAATGGACCGACATTGAGACCGGACTTGCAAGGTCGGTCGGTCGGGCCTGAATTTTCCAAGCATATTAACTTACTGACTTCGACCGACCTTGGGTCCGACCCTGGGTAAGGTCGGTTGAGTCAAAAAAATATAATGTGATTAAAGTTATCATATGTATGTATATATGTATGCCTATACACATATGTATATGTACAAGTAGTAGTACATCATTAATGGAATGGAATGGTAAGGAAGTACACATATGAGTAAGGAAACGAGTTAAGGAAGTAGTGAGCATAAGAACATTAAGTTAAACCGAAGTAATGGGATAACGGGGTAAGTACAGGAGTAGTAGCTATGAATGTATTGTAGTGCTTAGTATTAATGGAACCATTTGGCATGTAGCCGGAGGTTCGAGAATAAGACTCGAGGAACGAGTGTGAACTAAGGAGCAAGGGAACACCTGATAAAGTAAATCAACGGTGAAAGTTATAATCTCTTCATGCTCTGTATCCTAACCTGGTTACCCCGATTTGTGTGCTTATTTGATCACCTAAATAAGATAAATGCATGAATTGGACTATATTGCACTTACTTGTGCTTGCTTTAGGTTGTTCTTGATATGTAATATCTTGAACACTAGTTTGTATAATTCATGAAATATATGAATGATGATGAAGTGTATTGTACCTTGTATTGTACTTGTGTATTGTGTTGTATTTTCGTATGGATGTGTATTTGAGCAATGTAATTGTGTATGTGGCTTGAATGAATGACTTCTACTAATTCCTAACCACCTAACTTCTAACGTAAGTATTGAGTAAATTGGAATGAGTAGAAGTCCGATATAGTTTCGGCCACGCGTGAGGATGAGGAGACACAAGAGGTTGGATCCGATTCCTGGTTTGTAAGCTGGTCCACGGCCCAAACCCCTTAAATGGGTAGCATCCTGGATTATTGAACCAAGTAAATCCCGGTGGTGGGACAAAGTAGTCCCCGGGCCGGAGGTCCCGACGACTTGACTTGAGTAAGTAGTAAGTAAAGTAAAGTATTGTATAAGTAATGGTCTTGGCTGGTGTAAGTCAATGACCCCATGTAAAAGATAAATCTCCACCCGATTAACCCGGGTAGACCAATGAAGCTAACAAGTACTGTGTATTGAGTATGTATTGTGTATGTAATGCGTATGTGTATTTCGGAAGAAGGTAAGTATGAATTGGATGGCTATTATGGTATTCCTTGTATGTGTTGGAGTGTATGTATGTATGCCTTGTGTCAAGTGTAGTAGTATTTGTATGAAAGCATGTATGCATGTATGTATGAATAAAATGAATTGCATGTATTCGACCAAGTGGTCGGCGTACCCTCACTAGTACGCGGGGTATGCGGAAGTCATATTCAGCGTAAGCTGAGCCCCTAGGGGCAACATTTTTAGTGCGCAGGTACCCGAAGCAGTATGGACACAGGAGAGACCGGTGGACATGCCTAGATTGCTAGGAATAAAATTGTAGATAGTAGATAATGATAATGGGCTTGTAGCCTTGATGTAGAGGTGTACCAAGGGGTACACCATAAGTATTGAAAGTATGTAGTTGTGAGGAATGGGTAGATGTAGACTCTTAAGGAGTATGTATGAACTTGCGAGAGGTATTATATTTGTATAAGGATCTTAGTAAACTCGGTTATGTATATTGTATTGTATGGCATTGTAATGGAGTATTGGATTGAATGGGAAGTTGTAGTACCCGGTTATAATTGTAGTAAGAATTGTTTTTGTGTAGCACTCGGACATTCCGGTCCATCAGACCGATGCTGTATGTAGGTAGTAGTGGTAGCCTTGTTAGTCACGTGGGTGGCTAACGGCATTGTATCACCCTCCGTGGAGTATGTAGGTATCCGCTGCTTGAATCTGGACGTGTAAGGAGATTGGACGGTAATGACAGTATTAGTGGTAGGGGTGTTACAAAAAGTGGCATCAGAGCGATTATCGCTCTGATGACTGGAAATACCGAGTTTAGGAAATACCGAGTTAGGAATTAGAAGCTTAGGGCTAAGGGTTGAGTGTTAGCATTAGAGAGATGCTAGTTAGGAACTCCCGGTGAGTACCGGATACCTACAATATCAGACCCGCCCTCCACAAACCCACTGTATAACTTGGGAAAGAACGCTAGAGAGAAGGAAAGTCCTCTCATACTCGGGAAAACCCGATCTGGCAGTAGTGAGACATTCCTACAAGAGGAAAGAACCCGACACATAGTAGGTTCCAAGAACCGAAACTCCCGGAGATGGATCCCGGTTGAACAACAATACCCTCACCTAATGGCGGTAGAATGAGGACTCCAACCATAAGGAGACTACAACTTACAACAGCATGGGGCGACATGCTTAGCAGTCGCGAAACCTGGCTAACCAACCAGGAGCAGAAAAAGAAGCACTAAGCGTGCAACGGCGTAGAAGGAAGAACAATAACAAAACCCGAGACACAAGTCTACGGGATAGTAATAACTAAGTAATACCACCAATGGTATGCTAACTGACTAAGTCATAGTCGGAGTGGTGACTCCAGAACTGCAACGCCAAAAGGTTACAATACCTGGCCGACACAGCTACGAGAGTATTTACAAGATATAACCCAAAAGGACTACAAGAGTAGTGCCTAGACAAGCTAAGGCTCAATCACCACGGAAACCAGTGGGAACGAGCAACAAGGAAAACGCAAAACAAAAGAAAAGGGGAATCTTAAGGATTGGAGAAGTACCCAGATCTATGACATTCATGTCAAGATCACTGAGAAGCTACATATAAAGATCAAGTATCCCAAACTTAGATCAATAAGATCAAAGGAAGAGTCAACAAGACTATCAAACATAAGCGGAAACCATACCGTGACCGGTATAAGCTTACCCAAAAACCAACAGTACCACGCACTTGCCACGGCAAGTGCAGTAAGGACAACCACATGAAGAGGAACCCTAACACACCACAAGTACATAGTTATGTACCGTGACAGCAATGAAACGATTACAGTATCACGCATCTTAAAAACTCTAAGAATGAAACCTTGGAAAGGCCTAACGGCCCGACCCTTGTATTAAGAACATACCAGTCAGCAAGAAGCTGGGACTGGTCAAGATCTCAAACATGGCTATGCCATGAAGAACTTCTTTTAACACCGAACCATTGCTTCAAAACCCAAATTTTCCTTTCAAACCACAACCTTTCTTTTAAACCTTGGATTTTTAAAACCAAACCAACATAATTACGGTGAGTATCATAGAATGATACAAGAGGAGTTGACAATAGAATACTTCACCTAGGCGTGTGATGAGCACTACGAGTGTACCCAATTATGGGATGTGGGACGACCGCACTCCGAAGGAGCTTGTGGGCCTGACATATAGTTGGGTAAGTGGCAACGTATCAACAAGGTACCCCACGTATGTATACATGTAGTGCACGAAACACGGGAAGTGGTCAACTCCGTTCTATGGACCTTCAGTAAGTTCAAACCAGAACAGTTAGGTCCCTCAGACGATCAAGTATAAAAGAATTCAGAGAATCCATCTGAAGTTTAGGAATAAGAATTAGGAAGTGCAAGAACGATCGCAAGATTACCACAAAGTATAATCCATCATCGAAGAGGATATTAAACCTAGTCTTGAGCACTAGGAGCAAGTATAAACAGTCTACCCAAGAACGGGAGACGTTATAACCCTAAGAGGGATAACTCAAATGCAATACCACCAAGTGGTATGGAGGACATGCATATCTTAAACATTAGCCGGATGTAACGGCGTAACTAACAACACCAAGGAGCAATCCTTGAAGGGTGTCTGTGTTAAAAACAATCGAACGAAGCATCATGATAGGAGCACGAGAGCTAAAGTGAACACTCGGTTAGGACACCGAAGGGATTTCACTTAACAAGAAATACCCTCAACCACCGAAAGGCACTGATTGACATCAGAATGCCTAAGGGGGCCTCCTATGAACGGAAGTGTGATGCCACGACTTGCCATGGAGCCCAGTGATACCTCCAACCTATGGGGTTTACAATGAGTGGGAATGTGTATAAGCAGCTTGCAAAGAGCATAGCTAGCAGCAATAAGGCTTAAAAGCCATAAACCTAATACGTTGTATAACCTTAAACGGTTGCAAAACCCACACCATTTACTAACAAGACTTGCAAGAGATACTGCTTCATACGACAAATAGAGTGTTAACTGAACAACCTAATTGAAGCTCAACATAATGAGCGGCTTGGAGTAATGGCTACCTCAATGTCACTGTCACTAGAGCATCAGTCTAGTATACAGCTGACAAGCTTTAATTGCCTTGCATGCCTTCTGTAGGAATGGTAACACAGAGGCATAGGAATCATAATAATGCCAATTTTGGCTTAGTCCACACTTGGACACTACAGGAAACTTGAGGAAGGTACCTCATTAACCGAAGACCACCAGTGTGGTGAGGATGCGAACCTTAGGAAAGGCTTACATCTATCATAACAATAAAGCCTACGCATATAGATATTGCCGAGGGGCGATGGAATAAGGAAGTGAGACTTCCAAACCATTACAACTTAAAGGAGTAAGTATACTCCACATGCACCCAAGCATGTGGTGAACCATTGTGTAAACACCAACATGGTAAACTTTGTCATGAGACCTGTGAGTGGAAAGAAGCCTCTCAACAAGAACTTCATTTATCAATGATAGAACGGGACCAGAAAACCCTTGAAGTTTCTTGGGATGTCCCGGTGATGTACATACAAAAGTAAAACTACACAGCTAGAGCCTATAACCAATGCTCGGCACTGAGAGACAGTAGTTGTCAGAAACAACTAATGTGGATGCGCATTGCACACCGAATGACCAACGCTCAAAAGAGCTTGTAACCCGATGAATTACTTCATCCATTGTCAACCAGAACACTTGGTAAACTGTATCATATAGGATGAAATAAAGTGAGGTAAGCCAACCTACACATGAAACCTAATTGGAAATGAAACATCTCCATATTGGGAAGATAGTAGTATCGCGGTATGCTACGACAACCGGCATACACATGAACAGAAGAAACCCCCGGTGTATTCACACCACAAGGAAATGGTGCCAACGACCATGGCAATGAGTAAAAGCGGGCTACTATAGTAACAGAGACAGTAAAAACAATGTTGTATAATGAGTAAGAGTATGGTGCGCAACAAGCAACCGCTATAAGGAAGTAGTAAGACAATGACACGCAGTATAAGTATGAGAAGACAGGTAAAAATATTCATTCCTATCACATAAGTGACTTACTGCCAAGCGTTTACGCCTCTGCACTCTGTATGACTGAGTGTTTTGGTATTGCACTTGCGCACTAATGATCGAATGGGATAGCTAGGGATATGGAAAATGTAAACCGTAGTAAACCCTCCTTTTCACCAACGAACATGGCATAAGCCAGTTAAGCAAGCTTAGCAACAAACCGTGCGGCCTAAGGCCAAAGAAGCACGAAGAGTGTAAAACACACTAACAATCACAAATGTGAATTCCATTGGAATAAAAGGTGAAAGGAGACTGGAGAAAATCACAAAGATCGATGCATAGAAAATGCAAGGTCATCCAAGTAAAGGACACTTGTACTGAACCAGGATAACTGGTATGATTCAGCAGCTATTGACAACAGAGGAAGCACTACAGTTAAGTGGTGACTTAACCTCGCCCGACAATAAGTCGGAGGAGCTTAGCGAATGATAGTGAAAGCATGAATAGTATGTATATTAGATTGCCAAAGAGCTGGTTACAAATCTAAACACGGTAAAAGAATACCACATTCATTTAATAACCATATTCCCGTAATGGAGGGATAACAAGGTGATGTATAGCACATTAAGGATAACATGAAGTGTGAGTAACCCAAGTTATCAAGGTCGCGCAGCAGAAGATAGTGGGCCCTAGCTAGAAGATAATGTACCTAGTAAGTATAATGGAAAAGCAATTAATGCCTTGAAGCCTGATAGGCTAGAACCGAATTAATAATGAGTTAAATAAACTCATATAGGAATCATTGGTGCAAAGACTAAACCATTAGTATGGTTAAGACCCTTTGACCAGAGTACATTATATAATGAACCGTAGTGAAGCTAAAATGCTTCAGAGTGCCCGAACTTAGTAAACCAATGTTCGATAATAACATATGGTAGATTATGTGGGCGTAATCCCTTTTAAGGGGGGTAGAGCGAAAACCGCTTAACATAAGTTTCATGAATAAAACACTTAAACTATAATGTGCATAGCACAAATGAGAATCAAATTGATGATTAGTACCTATGTTAAATAAACATACGTATTCATATTGAAATTGTTGTAATTAAGCATGAGAGATGCAAGTACCATAGGACGAATATACCCATCTTGTAACCCCAGTGTAAGAGTATTAGTAAAAGAAAAGTAATGAGTAGTGGACGGAGCTCCACAAGTATTGTAGCCTTTGAAGAAATAGTACGAAATGAATGAGAGTAGTAGATGAATGAAGTCTAGGAGTAGTGTATTCCTAAGTAAATTATTGGAAGTAAATTGAGGACGACTGAATTTCATAAGTATAGTATTCCTTAGCTAGAATAATTGAGATGATGGAGAGTAATGGATGAAATTAGCGAAAGTCGATGAAATGAGCATTTAGGTATTGAATCTCGGAGTAAAGTATTTGGGAAGTAGATTGAGAAGGATTGATGGACTGAATTCCATCCTTTGGAGTTGTATGAATTTATAATTATGACTAGGAAGAGTAAAAAGATAGAAAATGGAAATAATCAAATTATCTGTTGTTTGAAACTGATGTGGGAAGTCGAACTTGATCCTGATCAGATCAAGGGAGACCGAACACAAATTAGGGTGGAAAGATAGTTCAACACTGATGCTGATCACATCAGGGTCGAATGATTCTTTAAGCTCCCTTCAAGTGGTCACAAGAATCACACATAGGTTAGAAGTAATGAAAATAAACTGGAATTTGGAGTTGCATGTTTTTAGAAAATTTCTAAGTAGTAGTTGTGAAAGATTTTTGCTTAGCCTGGAGATGAAGGATTTGTTAGAAGCTTATACCGGAGAAGATAGTAGTATAGCGTATTGTATTATTCCAAGGGCAGCGGGACATAGAGGAGTCCGGTGTCTAGAGGACCTGAGTGCCTGCGGGATTGTAATGTGTATTGCATTTCTTTGGGGATAACTTTGCATTGTATGTGTGTATAACCCTTGTAATGGAAAACCAGATGGTTGAGTGCAACATAGATTGGAGTATGAGGGTACATTTGTATGGTATGGGATGTAGAGACCTTGAGCAATGGATTTGGTAATTGTAGGAGGAAGAATGTATGACTTTGGCATTAGACTTGTATGAATGAGTAAGTATAGTAATCACATAACCTCGAACAACTTTGAGGACAAAGTTCTTAAGGGGGGTAGATTGAAATACCCCGACCTTAAATATAGTGATTAAAATTATTCTAATAGGTATTCAAGGGCTTAATGGTGCCTAAGTAATATTGGTAAGGAAAAATAGATCCAAAAGAAATAAAGAAACGCTTAAAAAGCGGAAAACGCTAAATAAGCGTTAAATAACCATAGGAGGTATGAGACCTCGGTTAGTGAATTATATGAATTCTAAAGGCTTAATAAGGCCCAGATAATAAATGGGAACGATTCCCGAAGAAAACGGATCCTTAAAATGGATTAAAAGCATAAACGAACCTTAAAGCACGTTTTTCGAGGAAACCGGGAAAACGTGACTTTAAGCGGGTCAAATAGACTCGTAACAATTTTGGTACACTAAATAGTCATTATAAACATAGTGAAGGTCTAGAGCCAATAAAATCAATAAAACGAGAAGAGAAGATAGTAAAACTTCCAAAAATGGGAAGTTGTGGGGTGAAAACATAAAACTCAAACTTGTGTGTCCCCTATTGTAAATAAAATTTTAAAAACCCATGTGGGCAGTGTGTCAGCCGATTTATGCCCTCACTCACACTCCCTTAACCCTCTTCTTATTTACAAAAGACAAAGCAATTAAAAAGCAAAAGAAAACTTACTTTACTTACTCTCTCTCCTCTGTTCTCTTCTATTCTCTCACTCACGTACAGCCCTCTTCTTCCTCTCTATTTTTCCTTCTAACCGGTAACAATGGAGAATTGAGCAAACCCACACTAACACCAACTTCTCTCCTCTTGTTAACCCCTTTAACCTTCTCCAAAAATTACAAAAATTATACCATTGGAATCCTCTCACCAAGGAGAACACTATCCTCTTTTCAAAATTTGAAAACAAGCATTTTCATCTCCATGGGTGTGCTGAATTTGGAGCTTCAAGACCACCATTAGAACCACCTTCACCTCCTTATCACATTAAGGTAAAAATAATCTTGAAACCTCACCTTTTTCTAGCCCTTGTGGGCAAAACGAAATTTAAGCTAAACCCTGGTTCGGTGCTTTGTATTCTAGCCGATTTTGGCTTCTTTAGAGGAGTAGAAATCTTATTCTTGAGCCATCCTAAGCGTCACTTACACCCTTGCAAGGTAATATATTCCTAAACCCTAAAATGTGCCTTAAGCTTTAAAGAATGGTTAAGGGTTAGTTTTTGTATTGAAATGTGTATACCAATGGGTTGTAGTGTTAGAGAATTGAAGTTGTAATGGCGAGAAGAAGAAGGAGAAATGGAAAAGAAAGAAGGAATTAAGGGCTTAAGGTAAGAGCTCCTTCTTAATGCTAAATTTTAATGCATTAGAGTAATGGGAATGAGTGAACTAATTAAGGAACCCAAAATGATGTATTAGTAATGTAATTGTGGAAGTTTGAGTATCTGTGAACTAGCATTCGAATTGTAGGACTTAAAGCCAAGTAGATGTGTATGAGTATTAGTATTGTTGCTTGATGGAGTATTGATGTATTGAGATGGATTTGTATTGCTTTGAGTGCTGGTAGGACCCTTGTATGGGTGTGGCTAGTTTAGGAATGATTTTGGCAAGAAAAGATGTATGTGGCTAAGTAAGAAATGTAGGTGAACTATGGCGAAATTTTGGTAGGAAATGTACATTTATGGATGACTTGGAATGGGAAGGGAGAACCAAGGTATGTATTGGATGGAGTAAGGATGTTTAGTAACCATGGATTGGTAGTTGTAGTGTGAGGATATGAGAGTGTAAAATCTGTAAAGAGTATTTAAATGCATTGTGGAAACTAGGGAAAATTAGTGTATAAGATGTAGCGAAATGAATGTTGGACTTGGGTATAGGTAGTGCAATGGGTTGGAAATGAATTGGAATGGTAAGATGATGTATTTAGAATGCTAGGAATGGCATTGGTTGAGGGAGTATTGAATGGTAAAGGTTAAGGTAAAAATTTGTAGCATAAGAGGAACAAAAACTGTTGTAAGTGTTAAATGGAAGTGAGGAGAAATTGTGTATGAGGATTTAGAAATGAGCAAGGAATTTGGTGGATGTACTAAGGCAAATTGGAGGACCTAAGTAGTGATTAAACATGTAGGATTACATGTAGGAAGATTGGGAAAACAATGGGCAAAGTATAGAACTGAAAACAGATTTTAAAATGAAATACTGGGCCGGACAGACCTTGGGACCGAACTTGCAAGGTCAGTCGAGCCTAGATTTACAAAGACAGAAACCTTCTGGAATGGACCGACCTTGGGGACCGGACTTGCAAGGTCGGTCGGCCAGAAAATTTCCCGTAATAAAACCTTCTGGAATGGACCGACCTTGGGACCGGACATGCAAGGTCGGTCGAGTCCAGAATCTCGAAGCCAAAACTTACTGGAATGGACTGACCTTGGGACCGGACTTGCAAGGTCGGTCGGGCCTGAATTTTCCTAGCATATTAACTTACTGACTTCGACCGACCTTAGGTCCGACCCTGGGTAAGGTCGGTCGAGTCAAAAAAAATATAATGTGATTAAAGTTATCATATGTATGTATATATGTATGCCTATACACATATGTATATGTACAAGTAGTAGTACATCATTAATGGAATGGAATGGTATGGTAAGGAAGTACACATATGAGTAAGAAAACGAGTTAAGGAAGTAGTGAGTATAAGAACATTAAGTTAAACCGTAGTAATGGGATAACGGGGTAAGTACGGGAGTAGTAGCTATGAATGTATTGTAGTGCTTAGTATTAATGGAACCATTTGGCATGTAGCCGGAGGTTCGAGAATAAGACTCGAGGAACGAGTGTGAACTAAGGAGCAAGGGAACACCCGATAAAGTAAATCAACGGTGAAAGGTATGATTCTTCATGCTCTGTATCCTAACCTGGTTACCCAATTTGTGTGCTTATTTGATCACCTAAATAAGATAAATGCATGAATCGGACTATATTGCACTTACTTTTGCTTGCTTTAGGCTGTTCTTGATATGTAATATCTTGAACACTAGTTTGAATAATTCATAAATATATAATGATGAAGTGTATTGTACCTTGTATTGTACTTGTGTATTGTGTTGTATTTTCGTATGGATGTGTATTTGAGCAATGTAATTGTGTATGTGGCTTGAATGAATGACTTCTACTAATTCCTAACCACCTAACTGCTAACGTAAGTATTGAGTAAATTGGAATGAGTAGAAGTCCGATATAGTTTCGGCCACGCATGAGGATGAGGAGACACAAGAGGTTGGATCCGATTCCTGCTTCGTAAGCTGGTCCACGGCCCATACCCCTTAAATGGGTAGCATTCAGGATTAGTGAACCAGGTAAATCCCGGTGGTGGGACAGAGTAGTCCCTGGGCTGGAGGTCCCGATGACTTGACTTGAGTAATTAGTAAGTAAAGTAAAGTATTGTATGAGTAATGGTCTTGGCTGGTGTAAGTCATTAACCCCGAGTAAAAGATAATCTCCACCCGATTACCCCGGGTGGACCAATGAAGCTAACAAGTACTGTGTATTGAGTATGTATTGAGTATGTAATACGTATGTGTATTTCGGAAGAAGGTAAGTATGAATTGGATGGCTATTATGGTATTTCTTGTATGTGTTGGAGTGTATGTATGTATGCCTTGTGTCAAGTGTAGTAGTATTTGTATGAAAGCATGTATGCATGTATGTATGAATAAAATAAATTGCATGTATTCGACCAAGTGGTCGGTGTACCCTCGCTAGTACGCGGGGTATGCGGAAGTCATATTCAGCGTAAGCTGAGCCCCTAGGGGCAACATTTTTAGTGCGCAGGTACCCGAAGCAGTATGGACACAGGAGAGACCGGTGGACATGCCTAGATTGCTAGGAATAAAATTGTAGATAGTAGAGAATGATAATGGGCTTGTAGCCTTGATGTAGAGGTGTACCAAGGGGTACACCATAAGTATTTAAAGTATGTAGTTGTGAGGAATGGGTAGATGTAGACTCTTAAGGAGTATGTATGAACTTGCGAGAGGTATTATATTTGTATAAGGATCTTAGTAAACTCGGTTATGTATATTGTGTTGTATGGCATTGTAATGGAGTATTGGATTGAATGGGAAGTTATAGTACCCGGTTATAATTGTAGTAAGAATTGTTTTTGTGTAGCACTCGAACATTCTGGTCCATCAGACCGATGTTGTATGTAGGTAGTAGTGGTAGCCTTGTTAGTCATGTGGGTGGCTAACGGCATTGTATTACCCACCGTGGAGTATGTAAGTATCCGCTGCATGAATCTGGACGTGTAAGGTGATTGGACGGTAATGACAGTATTAGCGGTAGGTGTGTTACAAAGCACCCCGTGGGCTTAATAACCAGATAAACGAGGCCTGATTTGTTTCAGAAAATTCATGATCAGAGGAGTACCTTGTCTTATTATTTCGAACATTCGTATCATTCCCCATGTCACCGAGCTAAACTGGTTAGTTTCCACAATTAGCTAAACCATCGAGTTTTAGTGAAAATAGATTTGATTTGAAGAAACCGATACAATTGGACATCTTTAAGCGAAAAGATTCTTGAGGTTGTCACCAGGCTTTGTTTTCTAAATATTCACAAGAACTATCACCAAAAATTTAACATTTATTGGCATTTGTGGTATCATTGTTTGAGAGTCGGGCTCCTCGCTTCCTTTGGTCATCGAGTCAGTTGTTCATCATGGGCGGGATTTTTGTGGAGCTTTGTCATAAAAGAAAGATATATATATATATATATATATATATATATATATATATATATATATATATATATATACGAAAGGTGCAACGGGGGTGTCTAGGGTTTAATGTCAGGTTTCACAAGCTTTTTGGCTATGTGGTGTTGTACCTAGGTGCTTCGTCATCCTTGATAGTTGTGTATCTATTCTTTGTTTCTTTTCGCAGGTCTAAGAGTAAATTTACAAAATACCTCCTTTAGTCAGAGTTACAACGTTTGCCTTACCTTTGAATGTGGCCTCACCGAAGTCATGTAAAAATGACACGCTCGTTCGCTCTTGGTTTTTCCACTCAAGACACTCTCGCGAAATTTTCACTTAGAGACTTATTCATGCATTTAAATGAAAGAATTAAATGTCACCAATTCTAAACTCATATTGGCCCCATTATTGATTTGGGGTTTTAACAACAATTTGACAGATATGGACTTTGAACCGTTTTGCAGGTTGTTTGGATGCTTTGGGATAAGTAGTGATGTTTGGCAAGGCATGTTCAAAATTTTGGAAACAAAACCCAAGTGTTTGTATTCCATTGTCAGAAAATGAAGTCTCATCTAAAAATTCTGGACTTGAAAAAGTCATTATTGGTGTTGTTCTATTTTTTGGAGAAGATGATTTAACAAAACCAGTGCTTCTATTAACGATAACAAAAGTTATTCATTTAAAAGGAGTCATTAGTTGAAAACATTTAAATGAAGCATTTGAAAGGTGGATGAAGTGGTGAGTTATGCATATGAACCACGGATTCCCCTATGAATTGTAACACTGTAGAACTGTCTGACGTCGTCATACTGAAATCTTGGGCTCTCGACCACTTGGATGTCATTGAGGTGACCATGATCGTCCTCTTCTTGGACTCTGGGTAGGCTCTGTGAAAGGTCTGAACTAGGAATGCCTATGGGTTGTGTATGAGGCACTTGAGTCACAATATTTTCCAAACTAAGAGTAAGGTGCATGGGCTAGAGTGATTCCTAGACTAGAACGGATGTATGAGCCTGAATACCCTTAATTTGGAAGTGAATCATACGGGATGAAGAAAGCTATATGGACTGTGAACAGGCCATTGGGCCGATAGAGAAACTTTGAAGTCTAAGATTTGTTTGAAGTACTTGTTAGGCCTTCGGGCTAGAAACTAAAGTGAATGAGTTATGCAAACTATCTTGAATTCAAATGTATTATGGTATGGGCCGAATGGTTCTGATTGGACATAAAAATAGGACACCAAGATCTAGGATTCTGGCCCAGGGCCCGAGCAAAAAGTTTACCCAGACTAGAATGAGCCTTTGAGCTGAAAAAGTTTTCAATGAAAGGCTATTGATTTTCAAGTCTTGTGGACTACTTCAAGTTTGGGTGGATTCCTTTTTCATGGGAACTAAATGGATAATTCAAATTGGGCCAAAAGAGAAATCACCTAAATCTAAGCTTTTGGGCTAAACCCAAATGACTCACATATTAAACCAAACAGGGCCTTTGGGCCGCAAACAATAAAGCCGCAAATTTGGGTTGGGCTGAGTTTGGTGTAGGAAAAGTTCCTATCAATTTCTAGGCTGGTAGTGGGCCGATCACATAAGCAAGCAAGGTATCACACAAGTTCATCATGTCCTTACTAACGCCTTAGCGAACCTGGGTAAGAATCGATCCAGAGAGGTGCTTGGGGCTTGGGCCCAGGTCACCGCAAAGGAATAGGGTTTGCACGATATTCTCTTTGGCTTCCCCACTCTTTTCACATAGTGTGTCTACGGTTAGGTCTTTGAATCTCCAAACATTGGGCTAGGTAAGGATACTGCCGGAGAGGTGCTAGGAGCCGAAGCCCACGTATTAAGGGGACGTGGTTTGGCGACATCCTCCTCTTTCCCCCACTTATTCACATCACCTTAGAAAGGTGAGTCTCAGACAGGGGTCGCCTAATGTGGGTCCCAGGGTGAAATCAGTTGTGTGGACCCTCGCTACATATGATGCAAGATTGCAGAAATTTAAATTGCACATGAAAGTAAACAAACAACGTAATAAAAGCCATAAATAAACAATTTTTTAGTTAAGCCCTCTTTCTTAAGATTAAACAAGTTAAAATTAAGAGTTAGTCCCCAGCAGAGTCGTCATTCTTTGAGCATCGATTTTTGAATCACTATCCTACGTTGATTCGGGTTGATTAGGATTTGGTCGGGTTCTAGGTCCACTTATAACCTAAACTTAATAACTATGTCATAAACATTAATAACTAAGCCCTAAGTTAGCTCACTGGAACCTAATTAAAGTCACCACCTAATTTTAACCTAGGGTAAATTAGGAAAAGTAGAGTTCAGGTTCGGGGGCTTGGTATTCGACTTATTTAGGGTTCAAATTACTTTCATTACCCCTCTAGATCATTTTTCCTCTACTTATATTAGTTACGGCTTATTACGAGGTCGTTTTAACCTAAGTGCGCAAGCTTCTAATTTATTGTGTGTTTAGCATTTTTTGACAAAAAATAAAGTGAAAATTGAAATTACCTAAACTAGGGTTTCGGAAGTCGAATTAGGTCAAATTTTAATTCCGTCCGTGGCCACGGACCTAATGTTCGAACCCATGGATCCTAGTTAACCTAAGTAGTCAGAAAAGTCAAAAGAATGAGAAAGTGAAATTTTGAAAAAGTTCAGGGCCACGGACAAGGCGTCCGTGGGCCCGAACATGAATTAGAAAAACATATAAAATATGAAAAATAAATTCCTGCCACTGTTTGAGGGTGTCCGAGGCCTCAGACACGCCATTCGGGACCCCGGACAGACGATCCGTAGGCTCGAACGAGCCACAGACGACGGCATTCTAGTGGTTACCGGTGGTGTTTTCGACAAAAATATTATGGGTGTGTAGCCTGAACGATTTTGGACATGTTAGTGATTGAAAGTTTTCAATTTGACATTAATTTAATAATGAAACTTAGTAAACAAGTTATTAGATAGAAATCACAACAAACGTCAATTCTGGAGCCGTAAAATGTCGGTTTGATCCTAAATTTTAACAGAGAGTTAATGAAGCCGAGGAGAGTAAGAAAACCTGAATTATAACCTATTTTACTTTCGGGATTGATGTGATCCTTCACGTTGGGAATCTTCGGGAGCCTCGTCGGTGATGATTCCGGATTGAGCTCGAACCCAACTTCTGACCCTTGTGAATTGAGGCGGTTCTTCACGTTTTGGAGGTGATTTGGTGGAGGTTTGATGATTGTTGAAGTGATGAGTGTTGAAAAATGTGTTTTGGTGATGATTTTGGTGAGATTTCGGTGTCGATTAAGGCTCAGGAGTTCAAAACGTGGGAAGAAGGAGACGGCTGGGTGTTTGGATGTTCTAGGGTCTTGAAGCTATCATTTTCTCAAGGGATAAGGTCTTTTATATGGACATCGCTAAAGATAGAGTAAACTCGGTAAAAAACTGAAGTTTACCAGGATTTGGACAAGTGATTTCCGGAATGAGTTTGGCTATGAAATTTTAAACATGTGTAAAGGAAGATATTTCTAATTTTTTAAAGAAATTAGAATTTTTGGATAATGGAATATTTTTAAATTCAATTTCTCGTAGGATTTAGTAAAAAATTATTAGAAAATCATTTGAATTTCAAAGATTCAAAATTCCAAAACCATTATGTTGTAAATGTCATCCTTTATCATGTGTTAAAATTTCAAAGCACTCCAAATTGATTTGAGTCATTTATGGAGAGAGAAAGCTTACAAAATGGCTTAGGAGCCTTAGAAATTATGAAAATGCCCCTCGTGATGACCAAGTTGTCACCAATGTCCTGATATCTGCTAATCAACCAGGGATTTTGTGTCACTTGACCCAACTACCCTTTATAGTGTTTGTGCCTCAAAGATTCTCTTCTAGGGGGTTGAAATTTTGGGTATAACATAACCATGCAAACTATGACCCCTGGAATGCAGCAGCAGTTAAGGTTGCACCAAATTCAGCCACACTTGTGACATCAAAGTATGGCGCATTAGTATCACCTAATGCACCACCGTGAAGCGGTGCATTTACCCGGTTCCTGTTCGAGCCCTCAACACCATAATTTTTGCCACCAGATATGTCCAATGAGAGAGTCCTCATTGCACCCTATGACAACTCAAAGTTACCATTATCATTGATATGTTCAATAGGTGTTCGCATTCTCTCATCAACATCCAAATCTAGTATTTCATATTATGCAAGGGCTACACCACTAGGGGTTATTCTCAGCGCCTGTTGCATAGGATTGTCCCCATATGAACTTCATCTCATCATCTAAGTGAGCTGGCCACTTTGAATTAATTAGTTCATATATTGCTCTATTGTCTCCTGATAAACAATTGAGTAAGTTGTCAATAGTTACTAAAGTAATATAAAAACATTCCAATAAAAAACAACAACCATTTTCCAATCAAGATAAGTATACCTGAGTTTTTCTAGCAACCCATTATGGTGGATAAGTGCAGCAGTTTGCTTCATGGTTCCAACCCAGTCTTTTCTGTTTATGTGTGAGGTCTTGCCACTACCTTCATCCTCCCATAAGTGTGTTCCCTTTATTCATGATCTGAGTTCTATCAACGGGCTCCAACCCCTCTGTGGTTGCATTGAACCTTTCTGTTACATTCCCCCACCTATGCTGGAATCCAACCATACTTCCACCTCTCCCTATCTAATGTTGGGCTTCCTCAACCAGCAACTTGATAAGTAGATCGACATCCTCGTTGGTCAAGTCGTACTTGGCCCTTCTTGATTCCATTTCTTTCCTTTCAATTTTCTTTCATTTTCCCTTATCATTATCATCCTCCTTCACCATACCTATTGTACTAATTGTGTATCTTTAGAGCAAACAAGAGTATAAAGCTAAATTACCTAAATTAGGTAAAACAACAGTTCACACATTGACAGATAATCAAATAAATACGCACACAAACACAGTACTTATGTGAGCCTAGATTTTTGAACCCTATCCTATGTTAAATTAAGTTGATTAGGATCTGGTCGGGTTCTAGGTCCACTTATAACCTAAGTTTAATAACTATGTCATAAGCACTAATTATTAAATCCTAGATTAGCTCACTGGAACCTATTATGAGTCGCCACCTAATTTTTACCTAGGGTAAATTAGGAAAGGTAGAGTTTGGGTTTGGGGGCATGGTATTCAACTTATTTAGGGTTCAATTACTTTCATTACCCCTCGAAGTCGTTTTTCCTCTACTTAGTTTAATTACGGCTTATTACGAGTCATTTTAACCTAAGTGCGAGAACTTCTAATTTTTTTTTATTTTTTAACATTTTTTGACAGGAAATTAAAGTGAAAATTGAAATTACCTAAACTAGGGTTTCAGAGGCAAAATTAGGTCGGATTTTGTTTCCGTTCGTGGCCACGGACCTACTGTTCGAACCCACGGACCCTAATTAACCTAGTCATAGAGAATAGTCAAATTGAAAGGAAAACGAAAATTTGAAAAGTTCAGAGCCACAGACAGGACGTCCGTGGGCCAAACATGCTTCGTTAAACCCTAAATTTTCAAAAATTTAAAATCCCGCCGCCAACCGAGGGTGTCCGTGACCACGGACAACCCGTCTGTGGGCCCGGACACAGCATCTGAGGATGCGGACCACCCACGGATGGCGGGTTTCAGGTGGTTCCCAATAGTGTTTTTAGCTCAAAATTTATGGACGCATAGCCTGAGAAATTTCCAGGATGTTGGTAATCAAAGATTTACAATTGGGATTCAAATTAATGACTAAAATTAATGAACAAGTTAATGGACAGAAACTAGAATAAACACTAATTCGACAGGTGTAAGAAGTCGGTTCGAAACCAAATTTTAATGCAGAGTCCTACAAGTCGTTGGGAGTTAAGAAATTTATGTTCCAACCTGTTTTACCTTTGGGATTGAATGATTTCTTCACGTCGGAATTCTTTCAATGCTTCGTTGGAGTTGGTTCTAGTTCGGGTCCGAGATCAGCTTCTGACCCTTGTAAATTGAGATTGTTCTTCACGTTTTTGTAATGGTTTAATGGGGGTTCGATGATTGTTGAAGTGGTGGGAGTTGAAATACTTGTTTAGGTAGTGATTTTAGGAGAGTTTTGGTGTGATTTTAGGGTTCTTGGAGCTCTCCTTTGATCAAGAGTTAAGGTCCCTTAAGTAGGCCTCACTAAAGATAGAAAAAATCCAGTAAAAACCGAGATTTCCCGATGTTTTAGCTTAAGGGATTCCAAAAGGAATTTGTCTGTGAAATTTTAACCATGTGTAAAGGAAGATATTTCTGATTTTTCCATGGTGGAATCAAATTTTTTGGATATTGGAATATTTTGAAATTCAATTTCTCGTCAGATTCAATCGGAAATTACTAGAAAAATCATAAATTCAAAAAATCAAAAGTCCAAAGCCATTATTCTCAAAATGTCATCCTCTGTCATAGGTTAAAATTTCAAAGCATTCCAAATTGATTTGAGCCACTTTTGAAGGAGAGAGAAAGCCTATGGGAGGTCTTAGGAGCCTTGAAAATTACGAAAATGCCCTTGATGATGACTAAGCTATTCCTGATGCCTTGGAACGCGCCGATCGAACCGGGATTCTTCATTACTTGATCAAAGTGTCCCATGCAACATTAAAGCCTTATAAACCCTATATCGGGGGGGAGGGGGAGGGGGTCAAAATTTTGGGTATAACAGATTGCCCCCCCCCCCCCGGTCAACTAGAATTTGTAATGGATATGAAGAGTCCAGTAGATGCTTGATGTACCCCAAAATTTTTGATCTTAAAAGACCATGCATGTTGTTGAATTGTGTCGAGCTATTCTAAGGTGCTGACTACCTATGAGTGAAGTGAGAAGATGTCGAGCGATTCTAAGGCGTTGACCACCTAAAAAGTAAAAATGAAGTGATGTCAAGCGATTCTAAGGTGTCAACCACCAAAAAAGAATGAAATGATGTCAAGCTATTCTAAGGCGTTGACTACTTGAAAGTGAAATAAAGTACGCCGAGCATTCTAAGGTGTCGGGAACCTAAAAGTAAAGACTATATGGTATGCAAACGTGGGGATGATGCTTAACGAAGCTGATAGGCTAATGATGCTGATAGTGCTGATGATATTGATGATGCTGATGATTCTCGGATGCTTTTAGGGACCGAAACCCGTGCCATTGCTCCTAGCTGGACTCAATGTGGACATGTTGCCATTGCCCCCAAGCCGGTGTGCAGGGATAACTCCTGGTAAAAACCATGGGGACTTATTTCCATCGCCCGCCATTTGTTGATCCCAAAATAAGTTGACATAAAACAGGAGGATTTATTGCCATCACCTCGCCAACTTTTCTATCGCCAAATCTTATGACGCGACTGGATAATGCAGATAGGTCTTATGATGTGCCTACATGAATGAGATGAATGCAATATGTTTGGTGAGAGTATGTAAACTAAAGAGTGATGTTAGGTCTTACTACGAGCCTAAAGGGATGATTCTAGGTCTTATAATAATCCTAAAGGTGGTTCTCGGTCTTACTACGAGCCTAAAGAGATGATTCTAGGTCTTATAACGAGCCTAAAGGTGGTTCTCGATCTTACTACGAGCCTAAAGGGATGATTTTAGGTCTTATGACGAGCCTAAGGATGATTCTAGGTCTTATGACGAGCCTAAGGATGATTCTAGGTCTTATAACGGGCATAAAGGTGGTTCTAGGTCTTATGACGAGCCTAAGGATGATTCTAGATCTTATGACGAGCCTTAGGATGATTCTAGGTCTTATGACGAGCCTAAAGGTGGTTTTATGTCCTATGACGAGCCTAAAGGTGGTTCTATGTGATGGTGAGTTCAGTGTATGATGTAGAGATAAGTTAGGTCTTATCATGGGCCTAAATGAATGTAGGGTTAGGGCTTATGTCGGACCTGGAGATTGTATGATGTGGAGGTAGGGCTTAGGATGGGCCTAAGGATGTTTGATGTGGAGGTAGGGCTTAGGACGAGCCTGTGGATGCTTGATGTGGAGGTAGGGCTTAGGACGAGCCTGTGGATGTTTGATGTGGAGGTAGGGCTTAGGACGAACCTGTATGATGTGGAGAGGGTTTGAACTTTTGGCTTTACGTTTTCGGGCTTTGGGCTCTTGGGCTTCAATTGGTGTTGTTATTGCTTAAAACAAATTGCCCCCAATATTTTTCCTTAAGGTAATCCGAGCTTTTTAGAGTTTGTGGCAATCGATCGGAATTTTCTTTGATTAACTGCGTGAAACAAATATCACTCTCACAGGGTCAGGATTTATTTGTTGTGGTGTTGTCTATTCTACACTCGATGTGTTTAGCATTTGCTCTCATCCTTTCCTTTTGGTCATAACGTATTGATCATTGAATTCGATATTTGTTTGACTTACTCCTTCGATCTGTTACTTGCACTTGATTGGATACACTACTATTAAGTCTGAAGTCTTTAAAGCTTATAACGTGGCCATGGGGTGTGATGAATGACGATGGGACCATGGAAGAATGTTTGGAATATGTGGAGCTACAAGGGTGACCAAAGCCACAACTTGCTCCTTTCTTCAGATTTGCCTCTTCTTATCTTGAAGTTGTTTGGCCACTTCGTGGTGACTTTGCTAGTGAGCCTGGAACTTGGGACTTTGAAGTTGTCCTTTGCATCATTCTCTCTTCTATTGCTTTATGTTTGGACTTCTTTTACGCTTTTCAGATTTGCCTTGTGTTCTTTTTCCTTTCGGGGTTCTTGTGGTTCCTGTTTAGAATGCTGAGAGCTGTTTTTGATGAGAGCTCTTTGGATACTGTGTCACTTTGGGACCACTTGCAGATCATTTTGTCATGCTGGTGGTTGTCTTACTTCTTTGAACTTGTGAAGTTGCTATTTGGAAGTCGGGCTCCATGCTTCCTTTGGTCACCTTGTTGGTTATTCATCATTGGCTGGCTCGTTTTGTGGAGCTTTTAAGTATATTGAAAAGAGGAAGTATATGAAAAGCTCAGCGGGGGTGCCTAAGGTTTAATGTTAGGGTTCACAAGCTTTTGGCTATGTGGTGCTGAACCTAGGTGCTTCGTCATCCCTAATAGTTGTGTATCCGTTCTTTGTTACTTTTCACAGGTCTGAGAGTAAGTTTACAAATGATCTCCTTTGATTGGAGTTATGCCGTTTGTTTCACTTTTAAATGTAGCCTCACTGGAGTCGTGTAAAAATGACACGCTCATTCTCTCTTGGTTTTACCGCTCAAGACACTCTCATGCAATTTTTCACTTAGAGACTTGTTCACGCGCTTAAAGAAAAGAAATAAACATTATCGGTCCTTAACTTAGATTGCCCCCAGTATTGTTAGGGGGTTTGTTTAACAAACCTTTTGAATGCCCTTTTGCTCGTCATGGTGAAAATTTCTATGGAGAGGTGAATATGTGTGTGGAGGTGATGGGTGATTGTGAATGGATGGCAATTTTTGAAGTTTTCTGGTTTATGCTTTGGATGAAATGATGGGAAAGTGGAGTGGTGAGACACATGTGATACATGTGATGGAGGTTGTGAATGTATGTGGAATTATGAGAGTCTCTGTGTAGGAGGTGTATGGTGAGTGCTTGTAGTTGGATGATTTTGTATGAGGAGCTGTGGTGGGTGTGGGTGAAGCGATGAGATGAAATGGTTCTGCTTTGTAATGCTTGTTAGAGTGTTTCATGAAACGACCTTGTCTCTATTTTTGTTTTTGTTTTGTTGAATGAATGCACGAAAATTATGAAAATGGAGCGATGCTCTTATGAATGAAAATATGACTTCAAGAATTGTAATCTCAGGGAAAATACCTAAAATGATAAAGGAAACTAGCTACCATAAAAGTTGGAAGAATGTCTAATCGAGAAAGAAAACTCCTAAAATAGCAATTGCTAATGATGTTGAACTGTCTGATGCCAATGTACTGAAGGCTCGAGCTCTCGACCGTCGGGATGCCATTGAGATGACCATAATCATCTTCCTTTTGAACTTTGAGTGGGCTCCGTGAAACGTCTGAACTAGGAATGCCTATGGGTTATGTATGAGGTACCGGGGCCTGAATCTTTTCCAAACTGAGAGTGAGGTACATGGACTAGAGTGATCCCTAGACTAAAACGGATGTGCGGGCTTGAATACCCTTGATCTGGAAGTGAAGCAAACGGGCTGAAGGAAGCTACATGGACTGTGAATGGGCCACTGGGCCGAGAGAGCAACTTTGAAGTCCAAGATTCGTTTGATGTTCTTGTTGGGCCTTAAGGCCAGAAACTAGAATGAATGAATTACGCAAACGATCTTGAATTTGAATGGGCAGAAGCCTAAACAAGCGGTTCTGATTGGGCCTAATAGATATGACACCTAGACGTAGGATTTTGGGTCATAGCCCGAATGAAAAGTTTACCTAGACTAGAATGGGCCTTGGGCCGAAATGGAAAGGCCTGATTGATTTCTGTGTCTTATGGATTACTTTAAGTGGACTTGTTTTTCATAGGCCTAGAACTAAATTGATAATTCGAATTAGGCCGAAAAAGAAACCACCTAAATCTAAACTTTTGGGACGAAGCCCAAATGACTCACATATTAAACCAAACAGGGTCTTTGGGCCGCAAACAATAAAACAGCATTTTCGGGATGGGCTGAGTTGGTGTAGGAAAAGTTCCTATCAATTTCTAGGCGGGTAGTGGGCCGCTCTTATAAGCAAGGTTTCACACAAGTTCAACATGTCCTCACTTGGCGATTTTGATCAATGGGTATGGACCGATCCAGAGAGGTGCTTGGGGCGTGGACCCAGGTCACCACAAAGGAACAGGGCTTACACGCTATTCTCTTTGGGTTTCTCCACTCTTTTCACCTCACCTAAAGGTGTGCGTCTACGGTCAAGTCTTTGAATGACCAAACAAGGCTAGGTAAGGGCACTGCCAGGAAAATGCTTGGGGCTAAAGCCCAAGTATTAAGGGGATATGGCTAGACGACATCCTCCTCTTTTCCCCCACTTATTCACATCACCTAAAAAGGTGTGTGAATTCTTGACAGGGGACCCTAAGGCGGGTCCTGGGGTGAAATCGGCTTGCGTGGACCCTCGCTCTCATATGATGCATATACAGAAATTTAAATTGCGCACGAAAGTAAACAAACAACATAATAAAAGCCATAAATAAACAATTTTCAAGTTAATCGCTCTTTCTTAAAATTAAACAAGTTTAAAATTAAGAGTTTGTCCCCAGCAGAGTTGTCATTCTGTGAGCCTCAATTTTTGAACCCTGTTCTATGTTGATTTGAGTTGATTAGGATCTGGTCGGGTTCTAGGTCCACTTATAACCTAGGTTTAATAACTATGTCATAAGCACTAATTATTAAATCCTAGATTATCTCAATGGAACTTATTTCGAGTCGACACCTAATTTTTACCTAGGGTAAATTAGGAAAGATAGAGTTCGGGTTCGGGGGCTTGGTATTCGACTTATTTAGGGCTCAATTACTTTCATTACCCCTCGAAGTCGTTTTTCCTCTACTAAGTTTAATTACGGCTTATTACGAGTCGTTTTAACATAAATGCGCGAACTTCTGATTTTTTTATTTTTTGACAGGAAATTAAAGTGAAAATTAAAATAACATAAACTAGGGTTTCAGAGGCAGAATTAGGTCGAATTTTGTAACCGTCTGTGGCCACGGACCTACTGTCCGAACCCACGGACCCTAATTAACCTAGTCATACAGAAAAGTTAATTGAAAGGGAAACGAAATTTTGAAAAGTCTGGGGCCACGGATAGGACGTCCGTGGGCCTGGACATGCTTTGTTAAACCCTAAATTTTTAAAATTTTAAAATCCCGCTGCTGTCCAAAGGAGTCCGTGACCACGGACAACCCGTCCGTAGGCCCGGACACAGCATTCGGGGCTGCGGACTACCCACGGACTGCGGGTTTTAAGTGGTTTCTGACGGTGTTTTTAGCTTAAAATTTATAGATGTGTAGCCTGAGAAATTTCTAAGATGTTAGTAATCAAAAATTTTCAATTCAACTTAAATTAATGACGAAATTTAATGAACAAGTTAATGGACAGATTCGAGATTAAACGCTAATTTGACAGTCGTAAGAAGTTGGTTCGAAAGCAAATTTTAATACAAAGTAAAATAAGTCATGGGAGTTAAGAAATTTGTGTTCCAACCTCTTTTACCTTCGGGATTGAATGAATTTTTCACATTGGGATTCTTTCGGTGCTTCGTCGAAGTCGGTCTGGGTTCGGGTCCGAGATCAGCTTATGACCCTTGTGAATTGAGGTTGTTCTTCACATTTTGGTGGTGGTTTGATTGTGGTTTGATGATTATTGAAGTGGTGGGAGTTGAAAAACTTGTTTAGGTGGTGATTTCGGGAGAGTTTTAGTGTGATTTCGGGGTTTGGGTGTTGAAAAACGTGAGAGAGTTATGACGGTCGTTCTTGCTGATGTTCTAGGGTTCTTGAAGCTCTCCTTTGATCAAGAGTTAAGGTCCCTTAAGTAGGCCTCACTAAAGATAGAAAAAATCCGGTAAAAATCGAGATTTACCGATGTTTTAGCTCAAGGGCTTCCAAAAAGAATATGACTATGAAATTTTAACCATGTGTAAAGGAGGATATTTCAGATATTTCCAAGGTAGAATCGAATTTTTTGGATATTGGAATATTTTTAAATTCAATTTCTCATCATATTTAATCGGAAATTACTAGGAAAATCAAAATTCGAAAAATCAAAAGTTCAAAACCATTATTCTCAAAATGTCATCCTCTATCATAGGTTAAAATTTCAAAGCATTCCAAATTGATTTGATCCGCTTTTGGAGGAGAGAGAAAGCCTATAGGAGGTCTTATAAGCCTCGAAAATTATGAAAATGCCCCTAAAGATGACTAAGCTGTCCCAAATGCCCCAGAATGCGCCGATCAAACCAGGATTCTTCATTACTTGATCAACGTGTCCCTTGCAATACTAAAACCTTATAAACCTCATATCCAGGGGGTCAAAATTTTAGGTATAACAACTTATTAGTTAACAAGAAAGCGTATTGTTTGTTGGGGGAATAATGTTACCTCAAAATCTGTTTTGTTGATTGCTAATTGCACAAAATACCAAGTGTTTAGGCATGAGTTAGATTTCAGGACTGAGTTCACAATATTGGTGCAATAGTAGACACATACCTTTAACAAATGGAATTCTATGGTTTGTAGACAAGCTTGAAATAAGAGAATGAGAAAGTTTAGGAATAGATGAGTTGACCACCACTTTTAACAAATATGTTGGTTTACCCTGTGGATACCCTAGTGCAGAGAAGTTGAACAGATACTTGTCGTATTTTAAGAGATTACTTTCTAAGGCAAGAACAATTGTTGCTGGTTGTTCGAATTTAATGCGACAGGTAAGGAATTTTATTTTGATGATGTCATTTGTTACGTAGGGTAAATGACATTGAATCAAGGTATGTACTGGTTTATGGGTGGGATTCGTACTCAATGCAGCTGAGAGACTGGGATTACTCGATTCTATCATTTGTTGCTTATTCAATGTGGATTCTAGGTTGCCATGGGGGCACAAGAGTTCTCCAATGATGTACTGATGATTTTTCTTTCATGGGAAACAGATATCTTCAATGCGGGCGCACAACCCAAAAATGAAAAAGCAGAGGGCATACCTATAAAAGATAATCCACTCAAATCACCTCTATTTTTGAAACGCATGTAAGCTAACATATTTGTTCAATGTCAGTGTAACACCCCTCTCAAACAATGACGTAATAATCACTCACGTGAACAGGAATAAATGCGTCTCACAGTGGAAGAAATGTCAGTAATAGAACTCACATGGGTGTTACTTGCCATCACTCGCCCATACGAGTGATGTAGCAATACAACAACTTAACAAAATGAAAACATAATAATACAACCCGCGGTGACAACGAGATACCTCCTACACGTCTATCTAAGTCTCAAAGTATGACAACAGTGAGCATCTAGACATACTCCAAAACTTACAACCAATTTCAGTGAAACAACTTAATACATAACAAGGTACGTGCGGTAAATCCAAAATCCACAACATCCTAACTACCCGGCCCCGCACTCCGGCTTCGTCCGTGATCATCAACCTGCATAGAGCCATAAAGGCTCAGCGATAAACGCTGAGTATGCCGAGTCTGGACCCTAATGGTCAATTAGGTTGTATTAACCGTCTTTTTATTAGGTTCGTTACATGCAATGTCAGTTTACAGAGTATAGCAGGAAACTGTAAAACATAATTAAGCATGTAACAATCATCACAGGTATACACAGAACAGCAGCACATCGTACAATACATTAGCATCGATAATTCACAAGTTGTTCTTAGTTTCACATCTTCACGTATCACAACGCTCGGCCCACCGGGCCTTCACATATTGTTGGTTAGGTTAGCACTGTCGGGAGTCAGTTAGGACAACCCGAAATGTATTCACTTGGACAGTAGTCCCACGTACACACAAGGTGCTCACTGCCCTGATCATCCGAAGACTCTGGGACTATTTCACTTTGCCTTTGTAAAGGCGTCCATTTAGGTGGCCAAGGGCCTGGTGCCAATGGTAGCACACTCCGCCTGTCGATCTATCTAGGCTCGTTCAGGATTAACTAGGGAAAACCCGACACAGGTTAACCCAAGAGATCTCTACGCGCGACCAGCAGCCAATGACTGTCTGGATTAAGGTTCACATCACTTCCATTCACACTCCACTGTTAGCTTCGTTAGTTAGTAATTCAGTTACAGTTTTAAACATGGAGAACATCACTTATTTGTTGGCTGCCCTATGGGTCTTACGCATGCCTAGAATGATTCTAGGTAGTATTTATGTTTGAGTTGAAGCTCTAGGGACCGACAATGTCGTGTCCCATCCCTAAGTGTCTTACTTAGGTTATAACTACATACTTGTAATACTTAGTGTATTAGGTCAGGCAATGGTAATCACAGTCACACAACTCGTATATGTAGTTTTATATAAGCCGATCTATAGTCGACATAGTATTAGTTCGTGCATAAATAAGTAATGCAGTAAACACATATCCACAATCATACATGTTATCAAACAAATCCGGGCCCGAGGAATTCCTCAGGACAACTCGGATCAAACTCCTTTACATACCGTGCACCGTGTCTAGGATCGTGCAGTGTAGACCGCTTAGCCTAACGAGCGCGCACGTCTGAAGGACGATCTAAAATACAAAGAACGCTAAGTGTCAGTCTACATGACAGTAGGTTTTGGTATTTCCGAATAACGTCTGTAATCCTAGTAGTACACCCCGGATTCCAACTGTTACTAGTTAAGGTACCGTTGTCCTTAAAACTCCTTACTCATAGTATGTATTAATATACGGTTTACTGTGGAGTCGGTTTCATAAGACGTCGTAGTTAACGTTTCCAACGTAGGAATTATATTTTCCAAACCGTAGAAGTTTATAGTGTTACACTTATACAGGTTTGTTCGCGCTTGTATATTTATTTTAACTGTTACCTCGTTTGCACCGATATAGTGCTATTCTTTAATATACTTTATATTACACAACTCCTCAATTACGTAACAAGTTAAATTTATATAAGACCTTAAAACTTTATAGCATATAATTATACTAAGGAGTTAACATTTAGTATTCACTATTACAGGGCTTGTAAACCATAATTTATGTAGGTTACTTGCGCCAGTAACTTACGTGCATAAATGCACATTGGTTCTTAATGGGATATGAAACCTTATATTACTTACATGTTATTATATTATTATATTATTATATTATTATTATTATTATTTTATTTTATTTTTTATTTTTATTTCCATTCCCGATTATTTTTCATACAAACATCATATCTTAACCATAGTATTCTATGTCATTTTACACTATGGCTTACATTCTTATTTTTGGCATATATTTGTATACATATGCTTGCGTTTAGCATGTTAGTTTTGACAACTATGTTTTTTTTTATCACATAGTATTGTTTTGTACAATTACCTTATGATATCATGTAGCATGATATTTTACATGTCGTTGAACTTTATAACATATAGTTTTGGTAACTATATAATATATATATATATATATATATATATATATATTATATGCCGAAATGATATACATATGCACCTATTACACTTGTACTTCTTAACTTATGAAATTTCCATTGGTTACCGTATAGTCACTTAACTTATACCATAATATATATATATATATCTTATTCCATAGCATCAAAACTTGTAATAGAATGTAACCTATGGTTTTATAATGCTTTGTTATAATTGTTGAAAAGGTACATATTTTATTTCATTCCCCTTTCAAATCCCAACTTCATAACTTTTACAATTTTACCATTTATTTTATGACACACCATATTCATCATACACTATAACATTTAACCATATAGTATATGTATTGTATAGTTTCAAAAATTCCGAAATCATGCGCAGACCTTAGGGTCTGTTTGGTTTCAATTCAAACTTGTATGATTATACCTTTTCCTCAAACCTTATAACATTTATTCATAATATATGTTATATCACCAAAACCTTATAATATTTACAACATATAGTTTTATATGTTATTATTACTATTATTATTTTTTTCTAGTAATACCGAACAGACCCTAGGTCTGTTTGGTTTTATTGTTTTTCCAGCAACAATTTTTCCTTTAGTTACACAATGGCCACACATTATCATATCTTATATACATAGGTTATATTATATGGCTTTAACATTTGTTATTTGTATCACCTATGGTTTTATATCATTTAAATTCAAACAGCCCCCTAGCGGTTTCCCTAAATTTATTTTTCCGCCCCAATTTTTTTTTCCTAATTACATGTTGACCCCATTTTACATAATATACTCGCTACATGTCACAAACTATATATTATACCCTTTTATTAATATAATCACTTATATAACTCCAAAAATTCCCAAATTTAATACCTAGGTTATAAATCATCATATTAACCAACCTATACCCCCAACCTTTCGGTAATTTCACACTATTCCCCAAAAGTTTAGTAAATTCAATATTTAACCTATAACTTTACTATAAGTTCATAGATTAGTTATTTTTACATTAAATTTTGTCAAACCCCTTAATATGGTCTATATTGACCCACTAACTCTCAGTTTGACCCGAAATTTATTTTATTTACGGTTTGACCCCCATAATTTTCAAAATTACATTTTTGTCTCAAAACTTTATTAAATTTTACAAAATTCATAAGATAAGGTTTTAATACTTTATTTTCGGCTTTAACCCATGTTTAGCCCCTAAAAATTATTTTTAATTTCAGAAAATCCCAAAACAATTCGGTATTGGTAATTACCCTCCTAAACTCATTGTAACCTTAATAAACATGCTTTAAATGGCCTAAAAAACGCATGGTCTTAATACAATAATTACCATAGGATGAAATTTACAACAAATGTCACAAAGGACATATCATGGTTACGGTTTTCATACAACCTACCCAGAAGTTTGTATAGTTTATTTCTAACACATTAAAATCATTCCTTTGACCGTATAGGTCATCAACACTCCAACTAACTACTAAAATGTTATGTTGTATTTACATGCATAGCTAAATTATAACACCATTGTTAACCCCTCGGCTGATGCATGTACATAGTAATATCTCATAAAACTATACGGTAGTTCAAGGTAAGTATTCCTCACCTTAGTTTATGTTTTTTTTTTGTCACCAAGCTCACCAACACTCTCTTTAGCTCTCGGTTTGTCTAGGGCTGGACTTCGTTTCTGATCAAGCGTTGTGCAGAGCATTTCCCCATGGTCCCATGGAGGTTTTGGCAGCGTTTTAAGCTGGGAAAAAGAGTATGTTTAGTTACACATTACATAGGCTACTTAAGGTTTGGTTTTGCCTAGCAGCGGTATGGTTTTTACCTTGGGTAGGAGCTGGTTCTGAACCTCGTTCACGCCTGGCGCTTCAAGAGTAACAGAAAACATTAGAAGGGTACTTACTCAGCTTGTAAAACCGGTAAGAAAACAGGGAAATGTCAGTTTCTTTTTCCTACCGAGAGTGGTACAGCAAGGATGATTTGCTTGGTTTTCTTGTTGCCTAAATCTGGGTATACCCCCTGGTTTTACGTGGAGAAAACAAGAGGTAAGGCTCATGACATGCTTGTGACATTACCGGCAAGAGCAAGGGAGGAGAGCGGTAGTTATACCTTATCGATCTGGTGAAGAAAGGCTATGTTCGTGAGTCTCTTCTCCCTCCTCAACCTGAGTGCATTTCACTGGTTTTCTTTTCCACATACAGATAACAGTAAAAGAAGAGTTTAGTAACAGCTAGAGGTACTACCGAGAATGGAGAAGGAGTTCAAGACCAGCTATGGCTAACCGGCAAAGAAAAACAGTGAAGGAAGCAGTGTGTGCTTACCGAAGTGGTGATGGGAAGAGGGTTGCACACTCGGGTTCTTCCTTCCTCCACAACCTGCTTCACTCCTCCGGTTTCTACGAGAAGACCAGCCGGTACAGAAGCTCAGGATAGCTAAACATGTCACTGGTACAACAATGGAGCAAAAACGTGTTGAAACTCACGTAAAGAAGTAGAGGAAAGGACTCAGTACGTGCTGGGTCTATTACCTAGATAGAGAAGGTGTCCAAGCTGAGGAGTTTATGTAAGTTTTACCTTGAGAAGACAAGGAAGCTAGCTTCCCTCCTTCTTCCAATTCAGACCGTGCTTCCCCCCTGTTTTTACCTTCCAACTCGCTTCAGTTGCTGGGTGAGAATGAAGAGCGGTTAGTTTATTGCAGAGAGGAAGGACAGACGAGGAGGATGAGTATTTTCTGGCCGTGAAACTCACCTACGTCCTGGAGCAGCGACTGAAGTTGTGGGCAGCTCTCGGTGGGAAGGACAACGAGGAGAGAGCTGAGGTTTTACGGTTTGAAGAAGATGAAGGTACAGGAGAGAGGAGGAGGAGGAGGAGGAAACCGATAATAAGTTGTGGTCGTTGGTCTGCTAGAGTCTCGCGTGGGAACTTGCGAGAGTTATGGGCGATTTGAAGAATTAATCCCCTCTGTCGCATGAGAATTTGTGGGCAACTGGAAGAATGCCTAATTCTGTCGCATGGGAATTTATGGGCAACTGGAAGAATGCCTAATTCTATCGCATGGAGATCTGTAATGGTATCGACTTTTAGGTATCGAAACAGGTGAGGAGCGTTCCCATTAAGGCGTGTTTGCCCCTGCTCCTCCTGGTGTGACCTTAGTAGCGAGGCTACTTAATTCTATTTGTTGGTATCTATACCGAATTCAAGTACAGCTCAAGCGGTTAAGGTTTTGGGATAGGTACGAAAGTTCTCGGGTTCGAATCCCGGGTAGAGCACGTTGCTCTCTTTTTTTTTTCAGCCTTATTTATGCCTATTTCTTGTATATTTGTATGTACATATATATAAGCGACTATTTTGTTATGTCACGTTGTTGATTAAACATTTGTACGGGTACGACTATTTTATTTGTCGTGTTTTAGTTATATGTACAACGTTATAATCTCGTAACGTTGTGTATATGTACCTATATATCCGTATGTACATAAGTACGGTAATATTAAACTGTTAGTTTGTTCGCAAGTTATTACATGCTTGATTGTTTATACCTCAATATAGTTACTTATATATTTAAATAATGTTTAATTATTTATGGGTATTTCAGTCAGCCCACCACAAAACGTGCCAGCAATTTACCTGTATGTCGTGTTAGACTACAATGTTTAATGCACCTTAATGTGAATTGGGGGGGTTAATGTCACAAACGAACGCACCCTAAATGTTTATTATTTTTACTATTTGTTATTTTAAAATTAAAATATAGAGTTTTCAACTTATTAATAAACTAGCACAAAGTAATTATAAAGAGTTTATTTAATTTCGTCTCATCAATAATTAAACATATCTAGTTTTATCCATCATATACCTTGTTAATTGAAACACATTAAATACCAACAACGCTCCTAGTCATTTGGTAATAGTAAACTTTTGGTTATAATTGCTTTTTTTTCTAAACAAAATCTTGGTTATGCCAATGAACTTATATTACTAATATAATTTCTATGTATATGTTGTATACATAATATTGTTTTAATATATGTAATATATAATTTTGTTTTAATATATATACAATTAATGTAGTTATTTGTGGCTGCTTTATCTAGAAATTGGTTTGGCCTTGGCAAAGAATGTGTTAATTGGTTGGGCTGACTTACGGTGAACCCAACAATAAAAGAAGAACCCTTAGTTGAATTTTTCCAAAATTGTTTATTAGAGCAACTCCCTTGCGATTTTCTTGATAGCAAACTTTTTTCTTGTTGGGTTTAATGTTTTTTAAGTGTTCAGGAATAAGCATTCTCAGAAATGCTTGTTTACAAGTGGATTCTTTTTGTCTGATCGGTGCCCAACTATCGGGCACATGTCCTTGACCGTTCAAGACGAAGCTTAGAAGAAGACTCGTGCTCAATACCAAAACTGTATCACTTAGAGACTACAACCATCACTTGGAAACTTCTAGGAAAGCTACTGATGATCAGCAACCGAAGACACCAACTTGCGGTTCGTGGGGACGTCAACTTGCACCTACAAGCTTGACTTCCAGCAAACGAATATGAAGCCTTCATATGTTGCCTACAAGTCTAGATCATCAGGTGATCATTGTTGGAGACAATGTCTGAAGAATAATTGAAGCCGCCATAGGTGTTAGTTGAGATACCAAGTTGAACTTGCATCTGCCTACAAGCATAGTTGAGTAGGCGCTCAAATGGCATGGAAGGTTTTCCAAGTAACTGGTGAATTTAGTTGAAGTCTACAAATCAGCTAGTAGAAGCTGGATCTCTATATATGCAAAATCGGATCTCATTTGTAACATAAGTTGTTGGAACACTTATTTACAAGATAGAGACTAGAGAGCATATCATTGTAAAAGCTAAACTTAAGTGTAAGCTCCAGTCTCATTGAGTGATTGAGTCTGCAAAAGTGAGGAATAATGTGAGTGAGTGGAGTGTAAACTCATAGTGTTGAGAACACAGGGTAGCTTGGACAGTCGAGAAACAATCATAGGATTGCTGGAAGACTATCAGCTGAAGTAGTTCATCCAGGATAGATGAAATACCCCTAAATTAATTTACATTAATTTAGGGGATTTCTTTTGATAAAAACCCTAAATGTTATTATTACACACCAACCTAATATATAGTATTATTTAAAAATTATTTGGGGGACTTCTTTTTTAAACCCTAAATAATAATATAAATTAAATTAATTTATTATATAGTATTATGAATTTAATAACAAGATTTATAAGTCAATAAATCTTGAAAAAATTCCTAGACACTCCAATTATATTATAAAGATTTTAGAAATATTGGGAGCATTGATTTGGAACATAAAAGTCAATATAAAATTATAGAAACCTTAAAGCTTATTAAGCCTTGCTAGGGTTGACTTTTTGATAATGGTCAAACCAGCCCATGAAACCTATACCAATAAATAGGTTATGGAAAACCATGAAGATCGATAAAAAGAACGTCAAAAACGGATCATCCTAGCCAAAGTTATGATAGGATAAAGTTTAGAGCCAAAATTTTAATGACTACCACGTGTCAAGCTCACACGCGCCAGGACTTAGGCGATTTCTATCTCCTTGAATTTCGGTAACATATTCCAGTATTTTGCCCTAACTTTGAACGGCCATATCTCACTCATCTCTTAATATTTTTCAATGCCATCTTCTTCATTCTCTTCTCCAAAACGTCCTATTTCCAACCATTACTGACACAAACCCTAATTCATTATACATCGGCCGCAAATTCGATCTAAAATTGCCTACCTGTAAACCTGTACCCAGTTTTCCAGTTACTCACTGAATTCAGGTAACTTTCGTTCGATCATAACTTCTTCACCCTCAACCAAAATTGATTTCTTTAGAGTTTTTGAAGATCTCTAATCCCTCTACAATTTCATGTTTATGCCCAAGTCTTGATTCGTAACCGTTGGAGGATATAGTTGCCTAAAGTTTCTGATTCAATTCACAAAAATCATAGAAAACTGCAAGTATAAACTCGTAACTTCGACTTAATTTTCGTGTGTTGCGAGTTAGAGTTAGCTCTTGTTATCAATATGTAGAGGTAAGTTTACTCTTTCGATTAAGCCCTTGCCACATAGCCTAACGATGTACTGCAAGTTATAAATCCTCAAAGTCGGCCTCGTGAACTTCGAAAGTTTGACACTTTCCAGAATTCCGAATTCGAATTCCTCCGTTTTTGCAACTCCGGGTTTCCAATCAAATTGCTCCGTTATTGTCATTAGTAATCACATTACCGGTCTAACCCATGTCTCAATTTCATCAATTACGTGTTAGATTAGGAGAATTGGTCAAATCAAGCTTCGAACTGAATTAGGAACCCTAACTTCGAACCCAGATTCGATTTTGCTGAATACCGCATCATAAGTGGTGAAATCAGTGTCATTAGAACCGTAATTTACTTTTGAAATGAATGGAGGAAGAATCACTCAATTTGGTTCTGTAGATTGTGAGAAATTGGTGAATTAGTACTCGAATCGGGATTGGGAATCGCTGAAGAACTCGGCTTTCAGCAGCCGTCCGATTGCAGTTATAAGAAACTGACGGCTGAGATTAGATCGTTTCAAATTAAAAGTATAAGTTTTTATTATAATTTCAGAAATAAACCCTAACTTGTTGAATGTGTTTAAATGCCTTCCCGAATGTATTTTGTCACGAAATTTTAACCGTAGATTCCTTATAAAATCTAGTTTATTTTGATGTTGGGATGTGAGAACGGTTTGAACCTTTGGGTTTTAGACTTTTGGGCTTCAATCAGTGTTGTGGTTGTAATTGTTGGAACCAACAATTGCCCCCAGTATTCTTTCTTAAGGCAATCTGAGTTAGAGTTCATGGCGATCGATCGGAACGATCGATTGCCCCCAGTATTTTCTTTGGCTAAACGTGAGAACAAGTCTCGTCCTCACAGGGTCAAGGCTTATGTTTTGATGCGGTGCTTCTTAACCCACACTCGACGTGTCTGGTGTTTGCACTCGTTTCTCACTTACGGTCACAACTTCTCAACCATTGAATTTGACATTTGTTAGATTTATGCGTTCAACCTGTTACTTTCACTCGATTGGATACACAAGTACTAGGTCGGAAGTCTTTTAAGCTTATAACGTGGCTATGGGGTGTGATGAATGACAACAGGACAATGGAGGAATGTTTAGGATATGTGGAGCTATAAGGGTGACCAAAGCTGCAACTTGCACCGTCTCTCGGACTTTCCTTCTTTGTCTTGAAATCGTTTGGCTACTTCGTGTTGACTTCACTTGTGAGCTTGGAACATGGGACTTTTGAATTGTTCCTTGCATCTTCTCTCTTTTTTCTGATTTTGGATTGCTTCGAGGCTCTTCAGGTTTGCCTTTCTTGGAATCTCTTTTCCTTCGGGGTTCTTGTGTTTCCCGGTTTTGAACTTTGAGAGTTTTTTTTTATGTTAGCTCATTTGGATCCTGTGTCACTTTGGGACCATTTGCGGATCGTTTCGTCACGCTGGTAGCAGTTTCGCTTCTCTGGACTTGTGAAGTTGCTGTTCGGAAGTCAGGCTCCTTGCTTCCTTTGGTCACCGGATCGGATATTCATCATTGGCTGGCTTATTTGTGGAGCTTGTAGCGTTGTAAAAGAGGTCATACATGAAAAGCTCAGCGGAGGCGCCTAGGGTGTAATGTCAGGGTGCACAAGCTTTTTGGCTGTGTGGTGCTATACCTAGGTGCTTCGTCATCCCTAATAGTTGTGTACCCGTTCTTTGTTACTTTTCACAGGTTTAAGCGTAAATTTACAAATTATCTCCTTCGGTTGGAGTCATGCCGTTTACCTCACCTTTGAATGTAGCCTCTCTGGAGTCGTGTAAAAATGACACGCTCGTTCGCTCTTGGTTTTACCGCTCAAGACACTCTCGCGAAGTGTACACTCGGAAACTTGCTTGCGCATTTAAACAAAAGAAATAAACATTATCGTTCCTTAACTCAGATTGCCCCCAGTATTATTGTGGGGTTTTTGACAAGCCTTTTGAATACCCAAGTTATTTGTGGAAGGTGATTGTGCAGAATAATGATGGTGAGTGGTGATGGGGTGATCTTGTGGAGCAAATATTTGGTGAAATGTTGAGAAAGTGGAGTGGTGAGACACATGGGGTGTATATGATGAAGGTTGTATTTGTACGAGGAGCTGTAGTGAGTATGGACGAAGCGATGAGGTTGCTCGTCTTTTTTTTAAAAATGATTGGAAAATGCTTTGCATGGAAATTGTGAAAATGGAACCACGTATTATTCAATGTAAAATAACGTTGGAAACTACAAACTCGGGAGAGCTACCAAAAATAGTAAAGGGGACTAACTACTATGAAAGCCAAAAGGTGACTAATAAAAAGAAATCTACCTAATTGAAAAGCAAAACAGTACTTAAAGACTACAAACTCTAATAAGACCCGGGCATGGATGTCCTGCCTACACTTCCATGTCCTTGAAATTGATGCCCTTGATCGATGAGATCTTGGATTGCGTGTCTCAAAGCCTTGCAATCATTGGTATCATGGCCGGGTAATTGGTGGTACCAACAGAACTGACTTAGATTCCTTCCTTTTTGAGGGTCCCCAGGTCGGGGAGTGAGAGGCTGTAGCATGTTTCGTTCCTGGAGCATTGCAAATGTCTGGCTTAATGGTTGGCCAACGTCTGAAAATTCTCTCCGACGGGAGCTCTATCGGGGTGGTTCTACTGCTCCAATGATCCAACCTGGTTCCCTCTGACTGGCATTCGCCTCAGGCTGCCTAGACCTTTTCCGGGTGCAACTTTGGATGCAAGATGTCTCATTGTTCGGTTTTGTCTTCCCAATTGCTGTTCTGAGTTTTGCGGCAATATCCTCGACATCCTTGGGCTCCAAAGGAGCTGACTTTAATGTGATCGTGAAGAGAGCTAAGAAGCCTACCCACCAGTGCATCCTGAGCTTGACGTCTGGCCTCTAGGGAAAGGGCCTTTGCCCTCATTTCTTCGATTGCTGCGACGTAGTTCGACTCCATGGCATCCCTGACAGCACCATGTCTCCGTTCCATAGCAGCCATCATGGCTTCCAGTTCAGCTTGGCCATTCTCTCTTGTATTAGCGGCCCCATGAAAGTCTGCATCCCGAGAGTTGATCCTGTTTCTCAACTCTTCTACGGCTTCCTCCATGGCTTTTAGCCTAAGCTCTATCTCTGCCATTCTATCCTCCGTTGTAACTGGCCTTCCTTTCCCCTCCATGCTTGTGATGACAGTTTACCTGTTTTCAAAATACCATCTGTCAGAAAATAAAAGAGGACCGGACTGAAGTTCTGGGCCGGGAAGGAGTACTTGGTAAGATGGCGTTCTAATTAAAAACTTATTTGGGTCGAGTAACTCTGATTAGGCCTAAAAGATGACACCTAAATCTAGAATTTTGGGCCAAAGCCCGAGTGAAAGTTTTTTCCTAAACCGCAATGGGCCTTGAAATGAAGTGGCCCGACGGATTTTCACGGATTGCTTTAGGTGGATTTGTTTTTCACGGGCCTAGAACTAAGTTGATAATTTAAATTGGGCCGAAAGTGTAATCACCTAAGTCTAGGCTTTTGGGCCAAAGCCCGAACGACTCTCATATTAAACCAGACAGGGCCTCTGGGCCGTAAACAAATAGTGCTGCCGATTCGGGTTGGGCTAGGTTGACGTAGGAGAAGTTCCTATCGATCTCTAGGCTGGGTAGTGGGCCAATCATACAAGCAGACAAGGCCCACACAAATTCAACATGTCCTCACCTGACGCTTATCCAATTCGGGTAAGGATCGATCCGGAGAAGTGCTTGGGGCATGGGCCCAGGTCACCACAAAGGAATAGGGCTTGCACGCTACCCTCTTTGGGTTTCCCCACTTTTTTCACATCACCTGAAGGTGTGCGTCTACGGTCGGGTCTTTGACTGACCAAACAATGGGCTAGGGAAGGACACTGCCAGGAAAATGCTTGGGGCTAAAGCCCAGGTATTAAGGGGATGTGGTTAGACGACATCCTCCTTTTTTCCCCCGCTTATTCACATCACCTAAAAGGTGTGAGTCCCTGACAGGGGACTCTCAAACGGGTCCCGGGGTGAAATCGGTTTGCGTGGACCCTCGCTCTCATATGATGCAAAGGTACAGAAATTAAAGTGCGCACGAAAGTAAACAAACAATGTAATAAAGCCATAAATAAACATTTTCGAGTTAAGCCCTCTTTCTTAAAATTAAACAAGTTAAAATTAAGAAGTAGTCCCCAGCAGAGTCGCCAGTCTGTGAGCCTCGATTTTAAACCCTATCCTATGTTGATTAAGTTGATTAGGATCTAGTCGGGTTTTAGGTCCACTTATAACCTAAGATTAATAACTATGTGTTACAACAATAATTATTAAAACCTAAGCTAGCTCACTGGAACCTATTATGAGTCGCCACCTAATTTTAACCTAGATCAAATTAGGAAAGGAGAGTTCGGGTTCGGGGGCTTGATATTCGACTTATTTAGGGTTCAATTACTTTCATTACCCTTCCTAGGTCGTTTTTCCTCTACTTGGTTTATTTACGGCTTATTACGAGTCGTTTTAACCTAAGTGTGCGCTTCTATTTTTTTATTTTTTAACATTTTTTGACGGAAAATTAAAATAAAATTAAAGATTCCTAAACTAGGGTTTCGGAGGCAGAATTAGGTCAAATTTTGTTTCTGTCCGTGGCTACGAACCTAATGTCCGAACCCACGGACCCTACTTAACCTATGTGAACATAAAAGTCGAATTAAACAGAAAACACAATTTTGAAAAGTCCGGGGCCACGGACAGAATGTCCGTGGGCCCGAACATTATTTAGAAAAACCTAAATTTTGAAATTTTTTTAAAATCCTGCCGCCGTCCGTGGGTGTCCGTGGCCACGGACAACCCGTCCGTGGTCCCGGACCATAGGTCCGAGGTCACGGACCACCCACGGACAGGGGTTTTCTGAAGGTTCCCGAGGGTGTTTTGAGCTCAAATTTTATGGGTGTGTAGCCTGAAAGATGTACAAGACGTTAGTGATTGAAAGTTTTCAATTTGAATTCGAATTAAGCACGAAACTTGGTAAACAAGTTATTGGACAGAAGCTTAAACAAACAGCAATACAGAAGCGTAGAAGGGTTAGTTTGAGCCCAAATTTTGAGGCAAGACAGATAATACCGTAGAGAATTAGGGAAGTGGAGTTTCTACCTGTTTTACCTTCGGATTCACAACAATTTTTCACACCGGGATTCGTCGAGTGCTCCGTTGGTGGCAGACCCGAACGGATTTCGAACCAAGCTTCTGGTTGTTGGTTGTTCTTGCTGTTCTTCACGTTTTGGTGATGTTTTTGTGGGGTTTTGATGATTATTGGTGCTTTGGGGATTGGAAAACGTGTTTAGGTGGTGATTTCGGGGGATTTTCGGTATGATTCGGGTGGCCGGGTGTTGGAAAACGTGAGAGAGAGAGAGGAGCCTGTGCTTTCTGACTTCCTAGGGTTCTTGAGCATGTGAGATCTCCCTTTTATCCAAAAACCTATCCCCTTATAATGCTGTGAAATTTTAACCACATGTCAAGGATGGAGATTATGAATTTTCTGAGGTGAAATCGAATTTTTTAAATGTTGGAATATTTTTAAATTGAAATTCTCGTCAGATTCAGTCAGAAATTACTAGAAAATTATTGGAAATTTGAAAAATCAAAATTCCAACGCCATTATGCTTAAAATGCCATCCTCTATCATGGGTTAAAGTATCAAAACATTTCAAGTTGATTCGGGCATCTTTCGGAGGAGAGAGAAAGCCTATAGGAGGTCTCAGGAGCCTTAAAAATTACGAAAACACCCCTGACAATGAGGAAACTGCCCCTCATGCCCTGGAATGCGCCGATCGAGCCGGAATCCCTCATTACTCGATTAAATGTCCCTCACAACACCAAAACCTTGTAGACCCTAACCAGGGGGGTCAAAATTTTGGGTATAACAAAAACACATTAACTCTCCACAAAAACCTAATCCCATCCCAATCACTCGTTCTCTTCGTGGCCACCTGTATAATAACTCATACCTGCAAGATAAAACCAAGAAGCCCACCCGAGAGGGGTGGGTCAGTTCCCTAGAATGGAACTGGTACGATCCTCCAAAACAAACTTGTAATACAACTCTTAAATAAATAGTAGCTTGAATACAATCACTTAAAACCACACAGAGGAACAAGGTACTTCGAGAACCACCAAGTCAGGATAACAAGTTGCAAAAGTAATACATAACAGAAAGTTAAAGTTAGTCAATTAGAAGAATCACACCATGAGTTAGTGTACATCCATTGTTTGTGTTAGATTCAGTTTCAGTTAGGAATAGGAAGACCCAAGTAGTCACAAGGACTAGGAATGAAAGAAGAGATCCAAGAACCCATAACTCAAGAGTGGAATCAAATCAACTGGGAGAGATGGCCCCCACCGCCAAGTACGTCCTTTTAGGACAGGGGATATACAGCCCCTCACTGTTCACTACGTCCCTTTTGGGACAAGGGATATATAGCCCCTCACCGTTACCATTGAAGACGCGCGCATCAGAACAACAAGACCCAGCTCATGGATGAAACGATCTCCAGAGTCAAAAGAAGAATTACCAAGATTGTCCCTCTCCTTATTCCCACTAGATCACTAACTACCCAGAGCAATACCAAAACACTCAGTCCTACAGAGTGCAGAAGTGTAAACCCTAAGCAGTTAACATCTAATGGAACAACCAAATAGAAGGAACCAATACCCATGTAAGTTTCACATTCAAGGCTCAGTTAGTCACACAAGCTGAGTTAGTCACACAACCATTTCCTTTTAGAAATCCATTTTAGCTCAATTAGCGTTTGTCACAAACATCTCTTAAGTCTTGTTGGCAAAGCATAAGAGTACGAGAAATTGTACCTGGTATGTGAAGAACAATAATTAACTCGAATAAGTGATCCCCCAATAGTAACCTATAATTAAGGTGTTCCAAGTTTCGATTAGTTAAGGGACTTAAAAACTAATCATCCTCTATTCCTACTGATTTATAGTTCCAGGTTTAGCATTATTCTCTCACAAAGGTTTGGCCTTGATTTTGTTAATTAAATCCTTTGTTAGGCCCATTTCGTTTAATTTGGAATGATTTAGGATTTATCCCTGAGAGAGGCCGAAACTCTCTTTGAATTGTTTAAGTGGGCTTTTGGAGTTCATAAACTTGTGCTCAGTAGGTTAGCCCAAGACTGTGTTACGTTTGCGTTGTTTAATTAAACCCTTAAGTGACCGTTGACTATTTTATTACACAATGATTAAAATCCTAAAGTTCAATATCCATATTCTTCTTATTATATATCCCACAAGGAATGTTATTTCCTTCATCTATTTTAATGTATTTATATACATATATATCTTTATGTATTAAAATTTATCCATAACATTTTAAGAAATTTTTATTGTATTTAATTATGTTTAATAACTTTTAGGCATATCCCCAACCGATATATGGTTTATGAAATAAAGTATTTTCCATTATTTATTTAATATTTATATGCATATACATGTATTAGAATTTATTTAAGTCATCCTTTATGTAGCTTATTGAATTTAAATTATCTTTATTAACCTCAACATTTATCTGCATTCCATGTATGCTTTATAAAGTATTTCTTTGTACATTTTAGAATATTAGCCTCTATAGTATTTAGTTAATATAAGTGTTGATTTATTTAGCCCCTTGTTTTAACCCAAGTTACTATTTAATTCCCTTTTATATATGTGTAGATATATATATTTCCTTAGTTTTAATTAAGAATGTTGACTTCCATATTACATAATAATTAAATGTAGATTAGTTTAGTTCCTTGATTTAACATCAGTTCCTATTTTTATTTCTCTCATATAAGTATATATATAATTATATATATGTAAATAATTTTTACTTCACTTAAAAGTTAATTCCCAAAATATTTATAAACATACTGTTACTAAATGTTAGTTTAATCTTTTCATTATTTCCCAACCTAAAAAGTTTATTAGTAAACTATACTTTAATTTTTGTTACATTAAAAACCATATATTATAAGTTATTCTTATGAAAAATTAATAAACACAATTTCTAAACCGATTTACCATTGTCCAAAAATTCCCAAATTAAGTATATAGTAGCTATAACTTTTTAGACATATTATAAAATTTTTATTTCATAAAAATATCTTTTTAATTTATCCAAATAATTCCATAATACCCGTAACTTACAAAAATCATAACTTACGTTTAAAAACTTCAAAAACATATTAATTTACATCAAAATAAACTAGATTTTATAAGGAATCTATGGTTAAAATTTCAAGTCAAAATACATTCGGGAAGGTATTTAAATTAATTCAACAAATTAGGGTTTAATTCTGGAAATATTAAAACTGAAAACTACTAAATCTATCCACGTTTTAATCTCAGCCGTCCGTTTCTAAAACCTACGATCGGACGGCCACTGAGTCTCGAGTTCTTCAGAAAATCGAAACCGATACCCGAGTACTAATCCCTCAATATCTCTCAATCTACAGAACGAAATTCGATGATTCTTGTTTCATTGGATTCGAAATTGAATTCCGGTTCTAATGGTACCGATTTCGCTAGCTATAATGCGGTGTACAACAAATACGATTCTGGGTTCGAGGTTAGGGTTTCCAGTTCAATTCGAAACTTGATTTGGCAAATTCACCTAAGATAACATGTAATAGATGAAATTGAAACATGGGTTTGATCGACGATGAAAAACCGGTTTGCAACATCGGAAGAATTGGAAGAAAACTCACCGGAATTGCCCAAATCGAAGGAATTTGATTTCGGTTTTCTAGGAATTGTTCGAACTTGACTGTTTCGAGGAGCTCACTTTGCGGATCTATAAGTTATGATCTAGAACGAATTAGAATACGTATGTGGGCTTAACCGAAAGAGGAGATTTAGATCTACAAATTGATAGCAAGAACTCAATCTGACTTGCATTATATGGAAAGAAATTCAACCCGAAAGTTACGAGTTTATACCTTTGCAGATTTTATGATTTTATGTGCAGTTCGAGTTGGCTACTTCACGGACCAACTCGCGTCAGCTGGGAAGGATTCAATCCACCAAACCTACCACATTTTAAAGTAGGAATGTAACTCTAAACACTAGTGGAAGAATCATTGAATTTGATAGATTAGAGAGAAAGTTACAGATCTCACAAGATCTGGGTTTACCTATCGTTTTCTAGAAAGATCTGGGCAGAAAAACCACCGTGATCGACTAGCGATCTTTAGACGCCTTTAACTTCTACGCGATTCAGAATCAGCCTTGGACATTAAAAGGAAAGTTGTAGAGGGATTAGAGATCTACAAAATGAGCTATAGAACTCAAATTTTCATGGAGAGATGAAGGAGATACAGCTCGGAGAAGTTACCTTACCGATTCTGTTTTTCAGGAAAACTGGGTTACAGGTGTTCGAGGTGGCAAATTTAGATCCAATTTGTGGAAGATTTAGAAGGAGTTAGGGCATTTATGAGTAATGGTTGCAAAGAGGAGATTAAGGAGAAGAGAATGAAAGAAACGGCATGCAAAAATACCCTAGGATGGCTGAGATATTGGCGTCTGAAAATGGGGCAATAACAGATGGTGGCTGAGAAGAGTTAGCCAAAATTGAAGGAGTTCAGGCGCTCTGACGTGGCGTGATTCCCGTGGTGGGCGTGGCTGAGTCAGCAGTCCCTTGCCACGTCAGCATCCTCCAAAATTTTGGCTCTAAACTTCATTTTATCATAACTTTGGCTAGGATGATCCGTTTTTGACGTTCTTTTTATCAATCTTCTTGGTTTTTCATAACCTTTTTATTGGTATAGGTTTCATGGGCTGGTTTGACCATTCTCAAAAATTCAACCCTAGCAAGGCTTAATAAGCTTTATGGTTTCCACAATTTTATATTGGCTTTTATGATTCAAATTAATGTTCCAACTCTTTCTAAAATCTTTATAATATACTTGGAGTGTTTATAAATTTTTCCAAGATTTATTGAATTATAAATCTTATTATTAAATTCATAATACTATATAATAATATATAGTAATCCAATATTTAATAGTATTCTTTAGGATTAAATGGAAGAAATCCCATGATTTAATTTTCATAATTCCATATAATGATATAATAATTTATTATTCACAATTTCATACTATAATATAATAATTAATAGTATTATTTATGGTTTAATAAAAGAAATCCCCTAAATTAATTTAAATTAATTTAGGGGTATTTCACTTGGTCCATCCTCAAAGAATACTCAATCCAAATATGAAAAAGGTGGTCAAGAAAGAGGTTCTGAAACTGTTGATGTGGATATTATCTATGCCATCTCAGTCTCAGATAGTAAGTGGGTGAGTCCCGTACACGTGGTACTAAAGAAGGAAGGTATCATAGTAGTCTCTAATGCCAAAGATGAGCTCGTGTCTCTGAGAACCACAAACGGTTGAAGAGTTTTTATAGACTACAAAAAGCTGAACACCGCCACCAGAAAAGACCACTTCTCTCTGCCGTTTATATATCAAACGCTAGAGAGGTTAGCGGTCTAGATTACTACTAGTTTTTGGATGGTTACTCAGGTTACCTCCAAATTCCTATAGCCTCTAAGGAACAAGAGAAGATAACCTTTACTTGCCTCTATGGAACAGTTGCTTACACCCAGATGCCTTTCAGTCATTGCAATGCCCCGGCCACTTATCAGAGATGCATGATGTTGATCTTCTCTGACTTTCTAGAAGAGAGCATCGAGGTCTTCATGGACTACTTCTTCGTTTGTGGCCCCTTCTTTAACTTTTTTTTAGATAACTTGGAGGCCATCTTGACCTGGTGTGAAGAGACAAATCTAATGCTGAATTAGGAGAAGTGTCACTTCATGGTAAGAGAGGGAATTGTCTTAGGACACAAAATCTCTTCAAAGGGTATTGAGGTTAACAAGGCTAAGGTTAAGGTAATTGAGAAGCTACCTTTGCCTACCTCGGTGAAGGATATCAGAAGCTTTCTTGGCCGTGTCGGTTTCTACTGAAGATTCATCAAGGATTTTTCAGAAATCTCAAAACCTTTGTGTGATATTTTGGCTAAGGATTTCAAGATTGAATTTACCATTGAGTGCCTCAAAGCTTTCAATACCTTAAAGCATTTTCTAATCTCAGCTCCCATAGTGGTATCTCCCGACTGAAGTTTTTCCTTCGAGATTATATGCGATGCCAGTGACTATGCAGTTGGGGCAGTGCTATGTTAGAAGAAAGAAAAGATCTTGAGGAGTATCTACTATGCTAGTAGAACCCTCAATTATGCTTATTTAAACTATGCTACCACCAACAAGGAACTGCTAGTAGTGGTCTTCGCTCCCGACAAGTTCAAGTCATTCCTTTTGGCCAGCAAAGTCATCGTGCCCATCGACCATTCAGCTCTGAAATATCTGTTCAGCAAGGGGGATACAAATCCTAGGATTCTTAGATGGATCCTCATGCTACAGGAGTTTAAGATCGAAGTTCAAGACAAACCGGGTGTACAGAATGTGATCGCTGATCATCTTTCCCGCATGGAGGTGCTAGATAGATAAGGTGTGCCAATCAACGAATTCTTCCCAGCTGAGAGCATCTTCATGATTGAGGAGATTGGTGACCCTTGGTATGCCGACGTTGCAAATTATTTGGCAAGAGGGATGATACCGTATGAGATGACTTTCTAGGAGAGGGAGAAGTTCTTTTCAGACATCAAGCATTGTTTCTGGGATGACCCTCTCCTCTTCAAGAATTGTGCGGATGGGGTGATAGAAGGGTGTGTGCCCACGATTTGAAGTTCAGGAGATCTTAACCCATTCACTCAGGTGAAGCCGGTGGACACATGGTCTGACACGAACAACAGCAAAGGTCCTTCAAGCCGAGGTTTTCTGGAAAACCCTTCACAAGGATTTCCATTCTTTCGTTACCTCTTGTGATCAGTGCCAGAGGCTTGGGAACACCTCTCAAAAGCATGAGATACCACTCAATGTTATGATTGAAGTCGAACTAGTTGATTTGTGGGGCATCGACTTCATGGGTCATTTCCTCTCTTCTTGCTCCAACACTTTCATCTTTGTGGCCGTTGACTATGTGACTAAGTGGTGGAGGCGATTGCATCCCCCACTAATGATGCCAAGGTAGTGATCAAGTTCTTGAAAAAGAACATTTTCACAAGGTTTGGAGTGCCAAGGGCAATTCTAAGTGATGGTGGATCTCACTTCTATAACAAACAGTTTGAAGCTTTAATGAGTAAATATGGAGCGAAAAGTTCATATCTTCCTGAAAGTATGGAGGCTTTGATAATTACACACAATTGGATATATGGTTATGAAGGTAACTTTTACATTTTTTTACTTTTATAGGTTTTTCTGTTTACTAATTCTTATGTATATGTTGTTTACTATTGTGTTCAAATCACTTGAGCAGGATGGATTTTTTGGTTGCGATGTAGATCGGAATGAAACTTAAATATCATGGATGACATCCTAATTACCTAAGACGTAGATGTATATTCCTACCTTATATACGGGTCTTTTTTTGTTTGGTTGTTTGTGATCCATAAAAATTGTCATTGGTTTAATTGGAAACTGATAGATTTTATGTTTATCTTCTAGTTTTATTGATTGTACCATTAGGGCAACTTTGGACAAGGAAATGCCTACCGTATACTCTTTGATAGATGCTCAAGGTTGAACACGTTGTGAAAGTGCATGGAGCTCCACGTAAAAACATGATCATGGTTTTGTGTTGTGGCTGTTTTTTTATTTCCAAAGTGGGTAAGAATTTTTTTTTCACTTTGTGTGCTGGATTTGCTATAAAGTTACGTTCTTCTATGTGTGTGAAGGGTAACAACACAACTTATGAATGTTTTGATACAACGAGGTTTGAGATGCTTAAAGATTGAAGTTGCCCAATATTATATATATATATCATTTGTGAGCAATGAACATTATTGGATGTCTACGATTCCGTTATGTGTTTTTTATTTCAAAATTATTGTTTATGATTGGAACAACTATAATAGATTTAGTTTTTAACAAAGCATTCAGATGAATTCTGTTCAGGTGAATTGAAATTTTACCAAATTGCGGTTTGATTCGACTTTGGTTTGAATCAATTCAGATTTTTGGATCACATTTCATGTGGCATCATGCGATTTCAGATCGAGTTGGGTGATATCGAGTTTTTGGATGAGATCACTACCAGTTAATGACCCAACAATGTTATTTTAATCAGCAAGAGTATGGCAATTCAGGATTCAAAAACCATACGAAGCAAGCTGCAAAAATTGATGGAAAGCACACGAAGCTAGCGTCGAAGAGGGGAGAGAACCGACGACTGTTATTCTTTTTTCACACAAAGAGTAGTAAGGCCTGTTTGGTCAAAATAGAATAATGGTCAAATATTAACAGTGTAGACGGTAATATATGAAAAAGGGTGACGAAAACTATTAATATTAAAACGGATGAGTGGACAGTGTTAAATTCAAGAATTCATGGGTGGACAATGTTAATTCTCATAACCTCGTGGGTGGGCACCGTAATTTTTCCTTACTTTTTTTAGAGGGTGTTTGTTTTAAGGAAATCAAGAAAATTAATAGTGATATGTTAAATCTCTAAAATATTACCACATCGAGCAGCTAGGACTGCGAGTGCAAAGTCAGCGCAATGACTAACCCGAAAAACTGTACACAGCTCACGGCAAAGAGACTTTAATCCGATTCTCTTAAAACTGGAAAAGGAAAACTGACAATAAGAAACTTGATGGCACTCCAAAACAAATGAGAAAAGCAATAGTATCAACTGCCACAATATTCCCGCTATCGTCCACTGTAGCAAAAATTGATGATTATGGTTATTAAGATAGAGAGCTCAGTACGTTCACACAAATGATTGAATAGAGAATGAAGCTATCGCAGTAACATGACAATCAATCTAATGTCAGCAGCCACCACTCACTACCAAAAAAGCTTAACAACAGGAGGAGCCCCGGGAGTTGGAGAGGTTCTTCATCCAGAATTTGCAAGCAGCTTCCACATTTTACCTAATACAGATTCTCCAACCAGATTTTTACATGCTAGCTACCTAGTACAGTGCAAAATCACAACTGGCAGACAAAAGAGGGTAGAAAAAAAATAAGTATTACATTGGAAGAAACAGCAAACCAGATCCAATGGATTTAATCAATATCATAAAACATCAACTAAGCTAAACAACATCGACCATGGCCTAGGTATTTCCCTTGCTTTGCTCCGCAGCATAACTTCATAATGACCAAGCCAGTCGCAGCGAGCACCAACATCAATTCCTCAAACAAGCAAAATTACGTTTCTAAATCTTCAGGGACAGTTGATAAGCCAGGATCTACCACAAATGAGGGATCAAGAAACTTTGCAACGAAAGCCCACATCTTATATACATCCTCAAAGTTAGTCAGGAAGCTCAGTGATGCTGTAACAACCTCCACCCTGTAGAATACGTCTTTACCGTTTTTGTCATTACCCATTGGTTTGAGCAAGGACAAATCAGTCAGATCTGGCCCTCCAGAATGATGTTTAGACTCCACAATCTTCACATGACTAAGGATACCGATTCCAAGGGAAATCCCATTTTTCTCAGCCAGTCTCTGTACTATTTCAGGGAGAACCCACCCTCTCCCATTAGCCCTCACATTGAAGGCCACAGACGATCCTCTTTCGTACTTGATTTTCGGGCCGTAAATCTGCACAAGCGAGAAGCCTTCACCTTCATCTGATGTCTTGATTCGAAGCTGAAGCAACGATGTTATAAGCCAGTTGATCAGATACCTCAATCTATATGTGGTTTTATTCAGGCCCAACATGTCTACATGGTCCAGATGTCGACATACCATCTCTGGTTCCCTCCTAGACCATTCGGGCTTGTCATCATAGTACCCATTACCCATAGAGTCATCATCATCCCCCTGACCAGTCATAGATGTCTCACCTTGCTCAAAATACCGATCTGCCCTGATATCTTCAGCAGCAAATGATACTCTATGGTCCAAGCTTTCATTCTTGTCTCCTTCTCCCAAACCAAGAATTCGATTACCCCCACGTTCCCTTCTTCCCAGCAATCTAAAATCACCTTCAGTTTCTCTCCTAATAGCACTATCCTTTGTTTCTCGACATATATCAGCCTTACTATGAAGATGATCACCAAAAGAACGTGTTAAGGGTGACTGAAATTCAGCAATCTCTGGCTTTTCCTCACTTAGTAGTTCTTCTTCGATCTCGGAAACATGCTTGGAATCACCAAACTTTCTTCTGTGATTGGATTCAAGGCCTGCTTTCCCATATGCTTCCTCTTCATGAACTTCGCCAACCCGATCTACATCCTGTGATACTGATAGCACAGCAGCATCAAAGGATAATACAGGGTCTCTCTCAACTCTGAGATTTGAACGAGTGTTGCCAGAAAATGGGCTCTTTGTCATTTTCATTGGTTGATTGGGGGAGGCATGCTTATCTCTTTTACTAGAAAACCATGAAGTATGAAAAGGTGAAGAAGACTTTTTTCTGCCAAACAATCCACCATGGTCAGATCCAAGCGGGCTCTGCCCCAAATCAATCCAATAAGAGTTTTCAGATGAATCATCTTCACTGAAAATTGGGCTCTTGATAACCTCTCCTACAGAAACACTCTCGGATTCCTCAGGAATGGTGCTGCCTTCATCCCTATCTGAGCTGTTATCATGCCCAATTTCCGTCTCAAAAACCTCTTTCACTTGATTGGGTGTGTATACACCTGAGAATGCCGGTAACTGAGATTTCTCATCGGGAACTGAGAAGATCTCCTCATCATCGTTGGCTGATTGATCATGGATGCTAGCCAACCCTTCGAGACCATCAATGGAATCACTCAAGTACTGAGGGTAAACTGGAAGAATCTTCACCATTCCAGAGCCAGCTTGCCCATTCTGGAGGCTTGGGATCATTGATTTCTTTATCAAAAGGCACCCAAATCCAGTTGGGTCAGACCCAAATACCCTGTAGAATGAGGTAATGATAAAATCAGGGCGAAACAAGGACAACCCAAGTGAATCCATGTCCTTGGGTCCCAAAGAACCAGCATCAAGCAATACATGCCAGTGGTTTTGCTGAGCAAGAGCCATCCACTGATATGAATATTTTGCCCCAGTAACTCTTGACTGCACAGGAAAAACAAAAAGGCCCGCCGCTGCGTCCTTCTTCCTCTTCTTCTTGCTTGTGATCTGGTGTCTAAGCTCTCGAGAGCAGAGTTTTAACGTTGGCCATTTGAACCAAGCACTGGAAACCTTAGCCCCTTTCTCCTTGGCTCTCTGGGCCATCCAATTCACAGACTGACTCTCGTGATCAAACATTGTCAACAGCCTCTTGTTCATATGAAAAGGGTAAGATTCTGCTAGCAATTTAAAGGCTGATCCCCTACTGACAGTGAACACGAGACCATACTCATTCTCAGGAATGTTCAAGTAATCCATGATCCTAGTCTTAAAATCATGTTCAACACTTTCCTCAACACCACTATACAAAGCATGATTGCTCAAGTTTGCAGTAATTTCAGACAAAGTGAAGGCGGATGACTCCCAGTACTGTTCAGTCTGAAGGTAAGAGAATAAGCCAAACCCACAGTAATCAAGACATACCTTGGCAAACGCTTCAGCCAAATGCCCATACTCGTTGGATCTTAGCTGGTCAATCCTCTCAGTCGATTGGAACTTTGGGTACATAATAAGGAACTTATTGAATGCCTCCGCGAATTCAGGGACAGATTCCAAGGAGAAGATCTTCTTGTCAGCAGCAAGGGCAGTGGCCCGCAAAAACTCCTTCTGAGCACGGAGTCGAGCAAGAGATCTAGACCTCCCAATGCTCCCATCTTGATTTTTCTCAGTATCAGAATCGATATCTTTCGACTTCACTAAAGACCCTTGGTCGGATGCCTCCTCCAGAGCCTCCTTCAGCTTACTCTCCTGCAACTTACGCAGAAACGAACGGTTCTTCTTGCTATCCTCAACACCACCTCTGCTCTTCTTTTTCTCCAAGAAAAACAGAGCTGCACAGTGGGACAAAGGCTTCCATAGTGACAGATGCATGAAGATTTCACCCCTCCAGCTCCCGTTTTTTCACACAATACCAGAAACAAGGTTTCGTCAGGCAGGCAGGCTTTTCTTTTCTCCTCTCACTTACAGCTATTCAACTCACTTCAAAAGGAAAGGCTATTCAGTCAGCATAGCTCCAACCATGTTTTGACAGAGAAAAAGTGTCATGATGAAAATTCTCTCCAGACCTCAGAACTTTCCCCTTTTCGGCTTTATATCAAATGCTCTACTTTCATTCCATTATAGTGAAACTGTGGAGATTTAGAGGACGTTCCAGGATATGGCCGCCATCAAGCTGGAAGAGCTTTAACTTTACTTTTCTCTTGATGGGGTGACCTGAAAAGTTAACAATCAAAGGGGGAAGCAACGAACGAATCAAGAGTCTTCGAGAGTAAGACAACCAGGAAACTATTGAGAGGCACAAAGTTGACAAATAAAAAACATAAAATAGTTGACAAAAAAGAAAGAGACAAATTTGATTTCGGAACTAACCTTATTTAATTAATCTGAGCTACCAAAATTGAAACTGAAGCTTCTCTTCAAATTTGATCCAACGGAGAATGAAAAATACAAATCAACGACAGGAGCAGAAACAACGACAGTGCCTTTACCCCTCAACCCCACCACCCGACCGGTGGTAAGGAAAATCAAGAGGGAAAAGTGAGATCTCGAGATCAACAAGACAGTATAAAGGAGCCACGACGAGACTAGAGAAATTAAAGTTAAATGTCCCCCCGTCAGCCGGAAAGCACTAGCGAAAATCTGGAGAGTAATTGCACCCACCGCTACAATTACAATCAATGAAATGAGAAATCCCAAACCGGGGCAAGAGAACAAACATAAATTGAAGGGAGAACACGAGAGAAAGAGGATCCAATCAAGCCATCAAGAAGCAACTAGCAGCAGCAGCGGAAGTTTTGAGAAATGAAAGTTCAGTAATGCTAAAAAAAGAAGAAAAGAGGTCTACTAGCAAAGAGAGTGGGTTGGGGATGGGAATTGGAGGGTGGTGGAGGGAGAAACAGCATTCAACAACCCTCGTTCCGACCGGTAGTGGGCATTCCACCAACCACTCTCGCTGTATTCTGCTCTCTTTCCTTTTTTCTTTTTTCTAATCCCTCGATTTCTCTGTCACCGGAGGAGATTCTCAGCTATGCCGGGGTCAGGGGAAGAACGCACTTGAGCCTTCTTGCGAATTGAACCCCCTGCACCCTCTCTTATTAATTGCGGTGTGGCGGAACAGTCTAATGCAAAGCAAACATGTTTGCATTCAATGCTCACTCGCTCCTCTCTCTCATCATTAAAGTTTTGCGAACCACAGCAAAAACTTTACGGGTGGGCCCATTTTCCTATCTTCGGACTTATTTTATTGCCAGATATGTTGCAATATTTTTTTTAACAAAATATTGTTTGTTCATTTGTTTCGGTGGGTTCTCTTTGTTACTCCCTCCGTCCTGAATTGACCGTCTCCTTTGCTTTATGGCACGTTTTTCCACTTCAATATTTAATATATAAGATAAAATAATTTTATAAAATGAAACAGTGTAACATATAGTTTATCATGTAAGGAATCATTTACAAAATTCAAATTTTAAAAATTATTTTATATTATATGTTAAATATTGAAGTCAAACGACACGTCCAAATAGTGAACAAGACGGTCAATTTAGGACGGAGGGAGTACTATATATTTTGTAATTTCTTTTTCTATTTTACCTAAAATATATAATATATAGTGGATTTCTCTTTGGATCTTTAGAGTTATTTAAAAAAAACATATTTGATATTTACTTTCTTAATTCATTTTTAGGTGTCAACATAATATATTATTTTATTATATAAAGAATTATCATTTTTTTGGTGCAGAGTTTTTTAATATCTCCTCTCATTCATAATTTTTACTTTAGGAAGATATTAGAATTTTTACTTATTTTTATTAATGTTGCAACGGTATGGCCAATATGATTGATTTACATAGCGTTGCTTAAATAAGCAACGATGAGAGAGGATTAGGGTGGATTTCACACCACTGCAATTTTTTAAATTTATTTAAGAGGGTGGAATCTACACCATTGTGGATGCCCATGTAGGTACGGATTCGTAATTCTTAACAGGTGTTCATTTCACCTAATCCGCTAAAGCAGGTGAAAATCCATATAAAATGGAGGATAGGTGAAACAGATGTAGGTGCGGATCGGGTGACAGGTGAACATTTGTCACCTATCACTCGGTCCGTTCACCCGCATTATTATAATAAAAATAAATATACTATTTTGATCACCTCTTCACTTACGATAGCATCCTTAACTAGCGAACAACATACATGCTCAGTGACATTCTTCATTCTCTTCACTCACGATAATTTTGCAAACTGGCGAACAAGACATCCATCTCGCCATTCTTCATTCTCTTCACCACGGTAATTTTGCAATCTTAACTGGCGAACAAGGAATTCGTGCTCTCCACCATTCTTCATTCTTGAAATATCCCAAATATTAATTACTTTAATTAAACATGAATTAATTAAATAAAAGCAATTAATGCGAGATTAAGAAACTAGTATCCTTAAATAAGTAAAAGGGATAATATAATATTTACCTAAACCCTTAGAAGTCGTTAGGAAACATTAACGGATCCTAAAACGATATTGTGGAAGTTTAGCAAGAAATATAAACGAAAATGAAATTAACTGTTTTTACATCAAAGAACGAGTCATAAATATTTTTAGAAGTGAAAACGAGGTCCTAGATACCTCATAAAGTTATTTGGGTGATTTTAGAAGCAATAGGAAATTGGTGAAGCAATTGGAAATAAAAGACATCGTGTTTTCGTCTAAAATGGCAAAACGTAAACCAATTAGAAATTAAATACTAATTAATAGAATTTATAAATAACAATAATAATTATTGTTTGAAAATATAAATGTAGAATCATAAAATGATTTGTCTCGTTAAACGGGACATAATGTCGCAAATGGCATAAAAATGGGCATGAAACGAGTCAAAAATAACATTAAGTATATAACGTTTTAAAAGAAAAAAATAGCCAATGGGCCGACCCGCCCAAAATGACTTGGCTGGCCCAGTCGTTCTCGTTATGGTAATTAGTTCCAGAGCCCAAACAAAAAAAAAATTCAACCCTTTCTTCATTGTTTCATCCCACGGTCATTCACAGACCCTAACTCCACTCTCTCTTATCCTATTCTTCAATTTCTATTTTGAAACCCTAAACTGGAACGTGGAACGGTGTCATGTCTCTCTTCGGTCCTCTTCTTCTCTCGCCACTCTCTTCATTCTTCATTTCTCTTCAATCGCAATTCTGCAACCCTAACAAGAACATACTACTGCCCTCCATTCTCGACACTCACGGTAATCAACCCTAAACTGGAAACAAGGATAATACATCCTTGCGCCTCCCATTCTTTCTTCTATCCTTAAATTCTGAAAACCTAGCCGATAAGGAACAATGCTCTGCGCCTCCTTTCTGAATCTCTTCTACAATCTCTCCTTCTTGCTATTCCTATACTGGTGAAACAAGGAGCTACAATTCCTCTCGTATTGTCTTCTTCGGCGAACAAGGAACACTCCTCTGGTGTTCACCCAACTTGAAATGAAGAAGTAAATTTGGTTCTTGCTCTCTGGTTCCTTTCTTCATGGTTTCGCTTTGGATTTTTGAAACCAACCTTACTTCCCTTGCTTCCTCTTCTTTGTTCGAGAGTTTGGTACCGAAATTTGAGAGAGTTAATGGGGGTGCCGCATTATTGTGTTCAGACCGAGAATCCAAGTCTTGCTCCTCGGCTGGATTTGAGAGCTATCTAGACAAAAACCACTTCTAGAAATTAAAAGTGTACATAAGTCATTGTTATTTTCCTTGCTTTGTTTATGTTATGTCCGAAAATTAGGACTTAGTTCTTGTGATTTGGTATTCTGGTTAAGTCCGGATCTAGGGCTTACTTTCTATGTGTTGTGAATCCAAGAATTTGGGATTTTTGTGGGTGTTCTGATGGATCCGAAAAGTTGAGTTAATTCGGTGGGTAGTTTGGTCGTTCAAAAGTTTTACTTCTGTAACTTGAGACCTACAAATAAAATCATATTCTATACAATGGCCTGTATAAATCCTAGTGTTGTTGTGCAATGTGGAAATATGAACCCTAAATCGATTTGGGGTTTTGAAATTTCAAAAGAACTTTTATGTGTCAAAATTGAAATTTCTAGAAACGGGAATTAAGGTTAGGTTTAGAAATTAATTTGGGGGGTAAAACAGAAATTAAGGTTTGGAATTAAGGTTAGGGTTTTCGGTTAATAAACGAAGGCTATGGAAATTTAAGAGTGAGATTGACATATAAGGGTATCGAATAAAATTGGGGCAAAAGTTGTAATATTTGAAAAACTATGGGGTGAAACGGTAATTAGGAGGAATTTATGGACCAAATGTAATTCTAGAAAATTGGGGGTCAAAACATGAATATGAGGAGTTTGGGGCAGTTTTGTAGTTTCTAGAAAATTTAAGGGTTTAAATTATAATTTGAAAAGGGTGGTCAAAACCAGATTAGGATTTTGACCAGTAAAGGTCAAAATTGAATTAGGAAGAGTTAGTCAATATGGAGTTGGGCTAAGAAATTGGTCAACAAGGATAAACCAAACTGGGCCTCAGTTAACTTGGGCTAAATCATATTATTTGGACTGTATTGAATAAAAAACGGATGTTGATAGGGGCTTTCAATTGGGCTTATGTGGAGCCTACTAAAACAACAAAAGGAAATTAGTTTGGACTTTAGACCTAGTCAGAATGAAATTTATATTGGAAGTTAATGAAATAGGGCACCTAGTCACTTAACTAGATTTTGTAATGGTTAGATTGAGATATTGAATTAAGCCAACTCTAAGTGATTGAGTAGTAAATTGGTAAGTTGAAATAACTGTTTGGTAAGTTAATTAGGTGATAATGATTAAGGAAAATTGTTCTGTAAAATTTGTATTAACCTGTAAAGGTAGTAAGGTTACCACTAATCATATTAGAACTTAGATGTATTTATGTATATGAATATAAATATATAATGGATTAGCATTGGGACTTAAGAGAGCGTACAAATACGCGTATAAGTATATTTATATATAAAATTAAAGGATTAGGACAAAAAGGAATTTCAAAATTCGTATGGAATTTAATAGTGTAACATAAAATTGATGGGAATACACCTATATAAGGTATATATGTATATATATAATTGAATTCGAGTATAAGGTTGGAAGTCACTGGGCTAAATAATGCAACGCCATCAAGGACATTAGCGATTAATAAAACTTATATATAAGTACAATATCAAGATTAGGATTGAATTTTAGGCTATGGTGTATAATGCTATAATATTTCACATCAATTATAAAGTATTAATGTCATTAATGAAACTAGTACAAGTGATGAAATAATTAGGTTATAAAATAATATGGAGTATTAAATGGACTTTAGAAATTTAGTAATGTACTATATAATGTTACATAACCTTAGGATTATAATCCTAATATGGGTTTATGTAAAATAACACAACTAAGTGAGGTAAATTACCTTACATAAAATTATAAGATATATCATTTACTAAATGTTTTATAATTCTTGTATATATTTATAAGAATATATGAAGTGAATGGATTACATGATATGGTTGGGAACCATATAATATTAAGTAAGAGATGCTATAAGATGAGAAGATAAATTATAACATATTAGATATAAAGCCTTTATGTTAAAGTATAACATATCAAATGGTGAGTGGATTATATAATACAAAGGTTATAATATGAATTATATAAGCTTAAGTACTTGGATAAACTAACCAAGTCAACATAATTGGTCAAGTCAACTCAGTTTACCAAAGAGGTCAAGTTGACCAACTCATAACTTAAAGGGAAAATAAAGGTTTGTAAGTCAAGGATATAATTAACATATAGTAACAAACTATATGGATGTGTGTATTATATATAAGTAACAAACCTATGAATAAATGAGATAGGTTATTTGGATTAAATCCTAAATAGTAAATAAATACTACATGTTAATTACAATATTGTTAGAGGATGATTTAACTAATCTAAAACTACTTAAAACCCGAATGATAAACTTTGAACAATCACAAGGTAATTACTAGGGGGATTAGTGACTAGTCAGGATACCGAATTAGTCCGTATTACAGAGAGCTGATTTGTGGTTTGTAATCTAGAGTTGAGTGCATTAGAGGGCATGCACTAGAGGACGAGCTACAAGGGTACCGGACGAGCGTGAATTTTCGCGCTAGCGATTATTATGGTGTACGGTATGTGGATGGTGAGGTCTGAATTATCCTGAGGGCTTCCTCGGGTTCAGAAATTATTTTTTGTTTAAGAATGTAATGTGTGTGCTTATATGCATGTATGTATGAATTAAAATGTATACCTGGTTATTTATTTTGCGTTATTATTATTGTACGCGAACGTCCTTACGGACTAATATTACGTCGATGAAATACCCCGAACTTAAAATATGGTGATTATATTATTCTAATATAGTATTTAAGGGCCTAATAGTGCCTAAGTAATTTTGGTAAAGAAAATAAATCCAAAAGGAAATGAGAAAAACGCTTAGAAAGCGGAAAACGCTAAAATGAGCGTTAAATAACCATAGGAGGTACGAGACCTCGGTTATAGTATCATAAGTATTCCTAAGGCTTATTCATGCCTAATTAGTATACGGGAATGATTCCCGAAGAAAACGGATCCAAGAAATATATTAAAACGCTAAAAGAGCTTTATGGACCCGAAAACGTGATTTTTAAGTGGTCAAACGAACCCGTAGAATTATAAATCATTGAATAATAATTATTAAGCATTTATGGAAGCTTAATAACCAATAAAAATAAAGAAACGAGGAAACTCCGGAAAACGGGCCCGGTTAGTGAATAGTATCAAAACCGGGTAAAATAACGAGCGTTTTCTGTAAAAGACAAAAAAAAAACGCTCCAGCTAGTGTAACAGTGGGGGCCGGTTTTTACTAATGTAAACAGCTCTCCCTCACATGCACACACAAGTAACAAATAAGTAAATCAAAAAGCAAAAGGGTAAAAGTACAAAAAGTAAAATAGCACTCTCTCACCTCTCATTTCTCACTTTTCCTCTTCTCTCTCCCCCATTCTCTTTTCTCTCACCGTCTCCCTCCTCCCTTCTCTCATTTGGGTGATTTTGAGAGCTCTTCCATGGCTTCCATGGCTCTCCTTCCTTCTTCCTCAAGCTCTAGCTCCATTTGAGCTCCAAATGTAAAACAAAACACATATTTGAACTCCCCTCATCCTCCTCTACATTTCTATCTTTTCAAAATTCGAAAAGGGTGAGTTTCATCTCCATGGGTTTTCCCCATTTGAAGAGAAAAGCACACCATTGTGAAGCTTGGAGTCTCCTCTTTCCAACAAGGTAAAAATCCTCATGAAAGACCTCACTTTTCTCCATCTCTTGGTATGGCCGATTTTGGTCTCTCTTTCTTACCTTGTTTTTCCTCTTGTTTTGGAGCTTTGCTTCAACCCTCCAATGGTGGTGAGAACACCTTCTTGAACCAAGGGCTAGAAACCCTCCTAAAGCACCCCAAAGGTAAACCCTAGAATTTGCATTTTAAACACTTCAATGAATTAGTGTTATTATGAGGGTTAGTAGATTAATTATGTTCTCTTTGTGTAATTTGGGCGTTGGGATGGAGTTTGGTAACTCCATCCCCCACAAAATCGATTTGAACAAAAAAGAGAGGAAAGAGGAGGAATGGAAAAGAAATGAAGGAATCAAAAGCTCAAGGTAAGAGCTCCTTCCTAATGTTAAATTTTATTGCATTAGAGTAATGGGAATGGGTAAAATATTTAAAGAACCCAAAACCTTGTACTAGTATTAAGAATTGTGAAGTTTGAGTATTTAAGAGCAAGTATGTGGATTGTAGGCCTTAGAGCCAAATAATTGTGTATGAGTATTTGTATTGTGGATTGAGGAAATATTGGTGTATTAGGATTTTGTATGTGTGCTGGTAGAACCCTCGTGGTTTGGCTAGAATAGGGATGGATTTGATGAGAAAGGATGTGTGTGGATAAGTAAGGAAAGTAGATGAGTTATGGCAAAATTTCGGTAGGAATTGTGCATTAAGGAATGACTTGGTGAATGGGAGAACCAAGGTATGTATTGGGGATAGTAGAGATGTTTAATGACCATTGGGATGGTGATTGTAGAATGAGAAATAGGAAGTGTAAAATCTGTAGCAAAGTGTATAAGAATACATTGGAGAAGTTAGGAGAATTTAATGTGCAGAATTTTGTAAAAAGAGTATTGGAACTTGGGTATATGTAGTGCAAAGGCTTGGAAATGAATTGGTATGGTAAGGAGAGGTATTTAGAATGCTAGGAATGGCATTGGTGAGAAAGTATTGGATGGAAGAATTGAATTGTGAAATCTGTAGCATAAGTGCAACAAAAATTGTTACAAGTGTTGAAAGAAAGTGAGGAGAAATTGAGTATGTGGATGTAGAAAAGAGTAAGGGATTGTTGGATGAACTAAGGCAAATTGGAGGGCCTAGATAGTGTTTAAACATGTGGGATTACATGTAGGAAGATTGGGGAAGTAATGGGTAAAAGAGAGGACTGAAAACAGATTTTAAAACTGAAGTACTGGGCCAGACCGGACTTGCGACCGGACTTGCAAGTTCGGTCGAGCCTAGATTTACAAAGACGGGTAACCTTCTGGAATCGACCGGACTTGTGACTGGACATGCAAGTTCGGTCGGACCAGAAATTTCACCCGTCAGAAACCTTCTGGAATGGACCGAACTTGCGACCGGACTTGCAAGTTCGGTCGGCCAGAAAATTTCCCGTACTGATAGCTACTGGAATGGACCGGACTTGCAAGGTCGGTCGCAAGTCCGGTCGAGTAAAAAAAAATGTTTTATTACATGATTATAGTAATCATATGTATATATATATGCCTATACACACATATGTATATATATGTGGTAATGCACCATTAATAAAGTAGTAAAGGTAAGAAAGTAAGTATATGAGTAGGAAAACAAGTATGGGAAATAATCAAATATGTTGAGAGTATGAGAACATTAAGTACACCGGGACAACGGGGTAAGTACAAGAGTAGTAATTATTTGTGTATCGTTAGAATGTAGTATTAATAATAATGTTGGAACATTATCAGTGGAACATGTGTGAACCAAGGAAACAAGGGAACACACGGTAGAGCTAACTCCGGTGAAAGGTATGATTTCCTCATGCCCCGTATGCTAACCGAGTTACGTTGATTTGTGTGCTGTATGCCGGCCAATCAAGACTAAAGCATGAAAACGGTTTATTGCCTTTCGTTGCATGTCTTGTTGTATGTTGATTGAGCTAACCTTTCTTGATTGATTGTGTGGCCTCACTTAGTGCGTAGACTGACTCATAGATGGGTCTTATTGTGTATAGACTCGTGGTAAGAGTCATGTGTGAACCAATGGAACCGTAGCAACGCACTAAACCCACGAAACAATAAACGATAACGTAAATCAACGAACTCACCAGAATGTGAGAGAGTGTACGGGAGTAATAACCTCCCGATAACGGTAGGAGAAACGAAATGAGTAATCCACAAACGAACAGTAGTGGAAGTATATAAGTAACCTCTATTAGAGGAACTAATCTTGGTGCAAAACATGAACCATGAGAGTAGTAAAGAATGATGAGGGATCTCCAAACCCCTTAGTAATTAGTCGACCCATTATGAGAGGACCCGACTGATGTAAGTACGCCCCGAACGAGAGAGTATTCGATATGTTGGGGAAACCCTTAAATCTGAGGATACTAGATGGTGGTAATTCCCTAAGCTAACAGAGGTTATCGAGAGAGATACTTCTAGGCTAACCCATGAGGTTGTATTGTGCTCTGAGAGAAGAGTGTTGGGAATTCGTGTAGTCCGGTAGAACGGACATTTGCGTATTTGAGGAGCTAAGCGTATAGCCCTCGTATTGTAGGTCCGGTGGCGAGTCTTGAGTATGACTCCGCCCAGAGGCCAAAGTAATGAGTATTGCGTATGTATGAGTAAGGTAATGAGTATCGAGTAAGAAGCAAGTATGAGTATGTAAGGAGTACCGAGTATTGAGTATGTATGAGTAAGTATTGAGTATTGAGTATGTATGAGTAAGTATGGAGTATCGAGTATGTAAGAGTAAGTGTAGAGAATTGAGTGGTGAGTATGCACCAGTGTAGTAACGAGTACAGAGTAAGGATTGTGTACGAGTAGGGTATTGAACATGGAGCGAGTATGAGTAGAGTCACGAATATCGAACACAATACGAAGAGTAACGAATGTATAATAAAGACGAATGGTTGACTATTGAACCATCTTCCTTAGTAAGTATTGAACTTGTATACTTACGTAGGTATCTTTGATTGTATTGTTGTAGTATGAGTATGTATGTATGCATGTAAAATGAACTCCATGTCTATCCGACCCAAAGTAGTCGGCGTACCGCGGTTAGCACGCGGTATATGCGGATTTCATATGCAGCGTAAGCTGACCCCCTCGGGGGACCTTTTTTTAGTGTGCAGGTACCGAAGCTGTTCACCGTTCGAGAGAGTAGGACGGGGACTGCTACATAAGCATGGGTAGTTGAGTAAAGGGAATTGTATGTGTTAACGTAGTAAGAATTTGGATGTTTAGACTGTATCGGTAATTTTGAGGATTGTAGTATACTCGGTATAGTAATGTATTGGAGTTGTAATTGGATTATGGATGAGTATGCAATGGGAAGTATTGTATTGTGTAGAGTACTCGGTATGTTCATGTTCATCAGACCGATAGTATGTAGTATTGTAACTCTCCTTGTTAGTCACGTGGGTGACTAACGGCATTGTACACCCGCCGTTGTGTAAGGAGTATCCGCTGCGAAGGTAAGTATTTGTACAGTAATGATGGTATTAACGGTAGGGGTGTTACAAAAAGTGGTATCAGAGCGAAGTATCGCTCTGATGGATGAAATACGAGTTTAGGTAAATACCGAGTTAGGAAGTCGAGACTTAGGGCTATGGGTTGAGTGCTAGTGTGTGAGGACGCTAGATAGGAATTTCCAGTGTGATCTGGATACCTACAGTAACCATACCCGCCCTCCGCGTCCCCCGTTGTAAGTTGGGACAAGAACGCCAGAGAGATGGAAAGACCTCTCACACTCGGGTAACACCCGATCTGGCAGTTGCAAGTAAACTTTATTAGAAAAGAACCTGTCTTACGGTAGAGTCCAAGAACTGGAAGTCCCGAAGACGGTTCCTGTTGAATGACAAGGACCGCACTTATTGACGGAGGAATGAAGATCCTAAACACAAGGATAATGGAATTTATGGCACCATGGGGTGACATGCTTCACAGTCGCGAGAACCATGTGTAGCCAGCAAGAAGAGAAGCACGGTCGTGCAATGAAGCAAGGAAAATGGAGTAACAAGCCGAGACAAGAGAGTCTACGGACCGTAACCTCTGATGATACCAACAACGGTATACAAACCGACTAAGGAATTAGTCGAGGTTGGATTAACACCAAACCTACATGCCAAGAGGCTGTAATAACCGAACAACATAGTTCAGATAACTATGAAAGAAATCATAACACATACACCTATAGGACCACAACCTGGTTCCTAAGGATAAGTCAGGTCTTGTTAACCGCACTGAAGGTGTGAGACACCCGGATGGACGACAACCACGTCAAGTACACTGAGAAGCGACTCAGGAGATCTGTTGAGCAAAAACTATATAACAAAGTATACAAGTATATGCAAGGAGTAGGCAAGTGCACCTAATCGGTGTAGTACAACAAGTGTCGTATCCACAAGGAAATTGGTCCTAACTTCCTAGTCTCGGTATTTAGTAGATGTAATGTAAGCAGTAAAAAGGGGTTTAGCCGGTGGCAAGCTTGATTGTGTTGGTTGAGTAATTGCAAGAACAACAAGTAAACTAAAGGTGATAAGTTAATGGATTGGATGGAGAAGTACTTTGGGAATTTGGCAATTCCCCAAACTACCTAGATATGCTAGCAACTCTTCTTATGCCATAGTTGTCTTTCTAGAACAATAATAATAACTCTCTAAACCCAAGATGAGTTAATTCTTACTTAGTTAATTTTAGCCTTCAAAATCAATTAGGACTAAACTCACTAAGTAGCACTAAGCAAGTTCTAGAACAAAGCTCCAAATTATGCTCACTAATCCTAGAAGCATAAATCAAGAGTTCTCTCTCAATTCGGTCACAAACCCTAACTCAAAACCAAATTGTAGTTTGGGTTCACCACAAATGCACTCAAGAGATCAATTTGAGAACATTGAAAGATAATTGAGAGAGAAACAACTATATTAAGGCATAATAAAGATTCACAAGCAAAATCTAGGGTTTGGGTTCAAAGACCCATCCCAAAGCACAATGGGGTACTACTCAAGCATAGAGGAAAGAAAAACTAGAAAAGAGTAAGAAGAAGCCATTGTTGAAGCTTGAAAGCTTTGGAGAAGGTGAGTTCTTCCTTCTTCTCTTCTTCTTCTTCTTCCTCTTCTTTCTTCTCTTCTTTCACGTTCTTTCTCCTCTCTTAGGGTTGTAGTCGTGTGTCTTCGATAATGAGAAAAGAGTCCCAGAATGTAGTCTTTTAACTGCAATTTCTGGGCAAAAATTTCCGTCCGACCGGACTTGCAAGTCCGGTCGCAAGTCCGGTCGGACACTTTTTAGCGCGGAGCACGTGACGGGATTTAAGCTCGACCGGACTTGCAAGTCCGGTCGCAAGTCCGCTCGATTCCAGTGAGTTCTGGGACGATTTGAACAGAGCCGGACCGGACTTGCATGTCCGGTCCTAAGTCCGGTCGGGCCCAGAATGCCCTTCTTTTGTGCTGGAACTCTCTCGATGCTTCCCATTGGCTTTGGCATCCCTCCCGAGATGCTCGAACATTGATGCATACTCAGATTAAGCTCTTGAAATGTACTCAAACGAGTAATTACCTATTCGAATATGTCAAAGGTGTAAGATCACTAATAAACACAAAATTACTTCATAAAGTGGTGAAATAAGTCAAGCGCCAAGTAAAATGACAGTGAATAAAGACGTTGGGAGAGCACTATTTCACCACTTATCAACTCCCCCACACTTATCTATTTGCTTGTCCTCAAGCAAAATTAGCTAAGAGCCCATAGCAAGAAGGAACATTTAGAGCAAGCAAGTATTTAAATGAATTCTTGAACTTTGGTGAGCAAAATTGTGGAAAAATCTCAAGAGGAGTGCAACCAACCTTCTCATGGTGACATGGTTGTGCTTAGGGTAAATAAAAATATAGAGCTTCGGGGTATGATCTAGAGTGTTTCCAAGTGCTTAAAGATCTTTGGACTTGGAGAACTTTTACCATGGCCAACTTCTCTCAAGAATGGGCATTGAGGAAAAACAAAAGGAAAAATAGAGATTTGCATTTGATTTCCTTTTGCAACAAGAGATGAGAAGAAATAATTTTGGCATTTTGCCTTGCTTTACAGAGCACTCAACTCTCATTTGTTGGTTACCGATGGTGCCTCTCAAGTCCTTGTAAAAATTTCCACGAGGAAACACCCCTTAGCAATCCCTAGATGAGAAGATTAGAAAGGACCCCTAAGCAATTAAAATTCACCAAGAAAGGGATTTATGGAAGCGCCGCAATTAATTGCTCCTCAAGAGATTATTTTTGAAAAATTAGGTGGAAAGTTCGAAGCATTCATGGAAAGACTTGCTTACTACAAATGGAACTACTTTATGGCAGTAATAAGTATGTATAAGGAGATTGCGAAGTGCAACAAAAAGAAAAGGGCACTTACTCCCCCACACTTGAGTAAGACAATGTCCTCATTTGTCTATGTGAAATCCATGGGGAAATAAAGAGAGGACCTTTTCGATTCCGTTTTTGTTTTTTTTTGTACATAAATTGTAAAGAATTGGTTAAGTATATATCGAAATAGTACTCCCCTGATTAGACGTGGAAGGGCGAGAGCTTTCCCCCACACTTGTGAGTGGCCGGAGACCGTGGAAAATTGGGCAAGATTTCATCTTGCAAGTGTCGTATGCTGCGTTGAAAATGCTTGCATACAGGGTGTATGTATCTACAATCAAAGACAAAAATAAACTATGCGCAACCGGATTCCGAAGAATACACTAATAGCCCAATGTTAGAAAACGAAATGGGACTCATGGATGAGTCGACAACATAATATCCGTAAAGGTCGCAAACAAGATAATTGTCGAAGATTTAAGAAAGGACTAGGAGTGAAAGTTGGAAAAGAAAAGTCACTACTAAAACATAACCAAACTCCACATGTAACACAATTGTAGTTTGAAATTCAAGTTTGGGGGAGGGGGTAGAAACAACCGGCTACTGAGGGGGTGCACCACCACGTGTCGCCTGCTCTCGGAGGAACTGCATGTGAGCCTCCATCTGGCCCTGGTGCTCCTCCATGAGGCGCCTATGCTCTGCCATCTGGCGCTCGAAGGCGGCGAGCTGCTCCGGCGTCACAGCTCCAGTCGGTAGTGGAGGTGGTAGGGCAAGGAACGGGCCTGGTGCAGCAGTGGAAGTGGAGGCACCAGAAGTGGAGGCACCGGAAGACGAGGATGCGCCTCTGCGCTGTCGATGCTCTGCAGTCGTCTTATGCCACCCGTCCTCATCACGATAGAAGCCCATCTTGCGCATAGTAGTGTCGCAGATCGGGTCCACGGGGATGCTGGCGACCTCATCGGCTCCGGGTCGCACGCCACAGCGAACCAACTGCATCTCCAAGAAGTAAGGAAAACCCAAGTGATGGGTTTCCTTCTTCGCAATGATGTGACAGATGTGGTCGAAGATGAGATCGGATAAGGAGATCGCCTTCTCGGGGTCTGGGGCTACCACATAGTCCATGAGAAAACAGTCCCTGGAGGTGAGATCCCTGCTGTCGCGAGGGATGACATTATGAAGCAGGATCGCAAGAATGGCCCTCTTCAGCGGGCAGCTCACCATGTTGTGGGTCATCGTTTGTCTAACATCCGTCCCGGTCTGGTTTTTTCTACGGGTCTGGACCGGGAGGTCGGCAAGGTAGCGGTGGCGGCTGGTGATGAGGTCGCCCGGGTGGATGATGGAGTGGTGGTCGAGGTCATCATCACGGAGCCGAAAGAACTGGTGCACATGCCACCGACGGATGGCTATGGCACGGCCACTGACCACAGAGGTGATCTCCTTCGGTTGCTGGCTGACCGCTGCGTTCGCGTAAAATTCTTTGATGAGTCGGGGGTGGTATTGGCCACCCATAGTGAGCACACAACTCCAGCCCAGAAAGTCGAAGTGGGGCCAGAGCTCGAGGTCATCAATGAGCGCCGGGTCCACCGGCCGCTCCGAAACAATCTCCCGTCTCTTGGGGGAGGTGAACCAACGTCGGGCCTCTTCATTGATGAAGACGCCATCGAGTAGGCCAGCGGGGTGGCCAACCTCCAAGTTCTGAGCAGCTTGGTTCCTCCTTGCACGGCGTTGTCGGTGGGCCATGTAGCTGCAAAACAAAGAAAAGAAAAGACAAAACAGAAACAACAAAAAGAAACAACCATTAAATGGTGAGAACACAATTAAGATCAAAAGAGACCACAGATTCGTGGAAAAATTTTGCCAGAGTCTCCCCTGTTTTTCTATCATTCCTCGGTTCTAAGAACCTCCTCAATTTCACCAGAAAGTGTGCAGTTAAATGTTTCTAGCACCCCTTAACACAAGTCAATCACAGAGTCACAAGGCATCAAGCAGTTAAGAAAATTACCCCACTTTGCACATTTTGAGTTATCTCATGCTCAAACACGCTAGCATACTATCTTAGCCAATGAATCCGTTTAGTGCAGTCACGAATTGCCAATAATTACCACAACAGCAGTAGCATGATGTAAATACCATAGACTGATCCTACATAAATCAGAATTCTAGTCAAGCTAGGAATTGCTAAAAACATGCCGAATCCACCTTTTTACTTGAACTTTGTGCACACAAACCCCTAATTAACAGTTACAAGCCACCCAAATCACCAATTTTGCACAAAGTTTCCAAAATCAAAAGTTCTCACCCTACTGACTTCGACCGGACTTGCGACCGGACTTGCAAGTCCGGTCGAAATGGAAAAATTCGATTTCAAGGCAGCCTTAAATGTAACTTGCATAAAAATTCAGAAAATTGACAAGTTAGGGCTAGAATGTCATACCTTGATGTTGTTGGAGTAGAAAGAGTAAGAATTTGACGAATTTGGGGCGATAAATCGTGAATGGGTGCGATTTTGGGGGTTAGGGTTTGCGAAATGAGAGGGGGGCGGGCTAGGGGAGAGTGAGGGCGGTTCTGGTGGAGTGGCGTGGCGCGCGACGTCGGGGTCTCAGGGCGGCGTCGTCGGAGGCGGTCGGAGCGATGGAAGGTGGTGGCGTGAGTCTGGAATCGGGATGGTGCTGGAGCGATGGTGGTTGGGTTGCGCAGAGGGGAGGAAGAAAATCGGGGTCGGGATGAGGAAAGGAAAGAAGGAAACAGAGGAAGGAAAGAGAGGGAGAGAAACGCACCGTTTTGGTTTTTTTTTTTTCAAAATTTTTGACCCGACCGGACTTGCATGTCCGGTCTCAAGTCCGGTCGGTTCCAGAATGTTTCGGTTTTCAAAATTTTCACTTCGACCGGACTTGCAAGTCCGGTCGAAGTCAGTAACTTCGTGGGTTGTCCGGTCGCAAGTCCGGTCGAGACCAAAATTTCACCAAAATGCTTGTTTTCTTGCCCACAACACTTATCAACAATCACAAACAGATTCAACATGCAAAAGCACCCAAAACAAGCACTGAACAAAGCACAAAATGAGCAAATAACTAGTGACAATAGTCCGGGTTGTCTCCCGGAAAGCCGCCTTTCTTTTTAAGGTCTTTGGCTAGACCATAGTAAGGTTTAGATGAAACCTGGTTCCCGAAGGAAGATAGGACGAGCTTCTACCCGTTTAATGTCACCTCCCACGTAATGCTTGAGCCTCGAGCCATTAACCATGAAGGTTCCACCTTTTGTGTTGCTTAACTCCACAGCACCATACGGAGTCACCTTGGTGATATTGAAAGGCCCGGCCCAATGAGATTTGAGCTTACCTGGGAATAGCTTTAACCGAGAATTGTAGAGTAAGACCCGATCTCCCTCATGGAATTCTCGCTTGAGGATCAATTTATCGTGCCATCTCTTTGTCTTCTCCTTGTAGATCCGGTTGTTCTCATAAGCTTCTTCCCGGATCTCTTCTAACTCCGTCAGCTGAAACTTTCTCTTTTCGCCGGCACTCTTGAGATCGTAATTGAGCGCTTTGACAGCCCAATACGATTTATGTGCAAGCTCAACCGGTAGGTGACACGCTTTCCCGTAGACAAGACGGTAAGGGGACATACCAATGGGAGTCTTGTAAGCTGTTCGGTACGCCCATAGTGCATCATCAAGCTTTAAAGACCAATCCTTTCTTGAAGAATTTACCGTTTTCTGCAAGATCCATTTCAGCTCTCTATTTGTGACCTCGGCTTGTCCATTAGTTTGGGGGTGGTAAGGTAGAGCGACCTTATGTCTCACTCCATACTTCTCCATCAGAGCTTCGAATTGCTTGTTGCAGAAGTGAGAACCCCCATCACTAAGGATTGCTCTCGGCACTCCAAACCTTGTAAAAATATTCTTTCTTAGGAACTTGGTCACCACCTTAGCATCATTTGTGGGAGAAGCAACGGCCTCCACCCACTTGGTCACATAATCCACAGCTACGAGGATAAAGAGATTGGAGCAGGAAGAAGGGAAGGGTCCCATGAAGTCTATTCCCCACAAGTCAAATGGTTCAACCTCTAGCATCACATTAAGAGGCATTTCATGTTTTCGGGAAATGTTACCCATCATTTGACAGCGGTCACAGGAGGCAACAAAAGCATGACAATCTTTGTGTAAGGACTTCCAGAAGAAACCGGCTTGTAACACTTTTGTTGCGGTCCTGGCCGGCCCATGATGCCCTCCCACTTCAAGAGAGTGGCAATGTGTGAGAATATCTTTCACTTCATGCAGGGGCACGCATCTCCTTATCACCCCATCAGCACAAGTTTTGAAGAGGTGAGGATCATCCCAGAAGTAGTACTTCGAGTCAGCCAAAAATTTTCTCTTCTGCTGGTAGGTCAAGTTATGGGGCACCACTCCCCTTGCTAAATAATTTGCAAGATCAGCATACCAAGGGTCATCAACTTCCTTGATCACAAAAACAGTCTCATCTGGAAAGAACTCGTTTATAGGCACACCTTCATCGGGCACTTCCATGCGAGAGAGGTGGTCGGCCACCACATTCTGCACACCCGGTTTATCTCGGATTTCAATTTCAAACTCTTGCAGCAACAAATCCATCTCAACAACCTCGGCTTGGCGTCCTCCTTAGCAACAAATATTTTAAGGCGGAGTGGTCCGTATGCACAATCACCTTACTGCCCAAGAGGTAAGAGCGAACTTATCTAATGCAAAGACAACAGCGAGGAGCTCCTTCTCGGTTGTGGCATAGTTTTTCTGAGCGTCATTGAGTGTCTTGCTCTTTTCTTGCTCGCATAGTAGATAGTTCTTAGAATCTTCTCCCTTTTTTGACATAGGGCTGCCCCCACTGCATAGTCGCTTGCGTCACACATTATTTCAAATGGAAGGCTCCAGTCTGGTGACACAACTATCGGGGGCGAGATGAGGCACTCCTTGAGAGTGTTGAAAGATTTCATACAGTCTTCATTGAAATCAAATTTTGCCTCTTTGGCTAATAGGTCACACAGAGGTTTCGATATTTTTGAAAAATCCTTGATGAACCTTCTGTAGAACCCGGCATGGCCAAGAAAGCTTCTAATGTCTCTAACTGAGGTGGGTGGTGGTAGCTTTTCGATGACTTCGACCTTGGCCCGGTCAACTTCAATTCCATTGGAGGAGATTTGGTGCCCGAGGACGATCCCTTCTCTCACCATGAAATGGCATTTCTCCCAATTGAGTACTAGATTGGTTTCCTCACATCGGGAGAGAATGGCGTCCAAATTCTCTAGGCAACAGTCGAAGTTGAGCCCAAAGACTGAGAAATCGTCCATGAAAACTTCCATGCTTTTTTCGATAAAGTTGGAGAAGATGGCCATCATACATCTTTGGAACGTTGCTGGAGCATTGCATAATCCGAATGGCATTCTTCTATAAGCAAATGTTCCATAAGGGCATGTGAAGGTGGTCTTCTCTTGATCTTCAGGGGCTATGGGGATCTGGAAGTACCCCGAGTAGCCATCAAGAAAGCAATAAAAGTCTTGCCCGGCTAACCTCTCTAGCATTTGGTCAATGAAGGGCAAGGGGAAGTGATCTTTTCGGTAGCCGTGTTCAACTTCCGGTAGTCGATGCACACTCTCCCCGGTTGTTGTTCTTTGGGGAATCAGCTCCCCCTTTTCATTCGAGACCACCGTGATTCCTCCTTTCTTTGGCACCACCTGGGTCGGGCTCACCCATGGACTATCGGATATGGGGTAGATAATCCCTGAGTCAAGTAACTTTAGGACCTCTTTTTTAACCACTTCCTTCATAATCGGGTTGAGCCGCCTTTGAGGTTGAACAAGTGGCCTGTAGTTATCCTCCATAAAGATTCGATGAGTGCAAAAATGGGGATTGATACCCTTTATATCGGAGATTGACCAACCAATTGCCCCTTGTGGTTTCGAAGCACCTTCAGCAGACTGTCCTCTTGTGCACCTGTGAGGGAGGAGGAGATAATGACAGGTAGATCACAAGGTTCAGTCAGATAAACATATTTTAAATGAGAAGGTAGAAGTTTCATCTCCACAGTGGGAGGCTTCTCTACTGAAGGAGGTATTCTTTGCTCGCTTCTCTCCAATGGTTCCGGTGGTGGGTAATGCGTTCTGAAGTATCTTGGGGCTCTATCCAAAGCAGCTATCATTTCATTCACCTCCGGATCCATTTCCTGTTCATCATCAGACTCAAGCAAAGCAAAACTCAAAGCATCATAATTAGAGTGAGGGGGTGGATTATTTTGCAAAATGGAGTCAACAACATCTATTGCAAAAATAGCTTCTGCATGCGCAGGTCTTTTCACTATCTTAGACATGTCAAACTCAATCTTTTCATCATGAAGACGCAGAATAATCTTCCCTTTTTCCACATCTATTAAGGTCCTGGCCGTTCTTAAAAACGGACGGCCCAAAATCAAAGGGACCTTAACATCTTCTTCCATATCAATCACTATGAAATCAGCGGGGAAAACAAAGGTTCCCACAGTCACACCAAATCTTCAACTTTTCCTTTCGGAAGCACTAGAGACCTGTCAGCAAGTTGTAATTGCACAGTAGTAGGAATGCACTCACCAATCCCAAGTTTATTAAAAGTTGAGTGGCATGAGATTTATACTAGCTCCTAAATCACATAGACCACTACCGCAATTAAAATCACCAATAGAACAAGGGATGATAGGCAAACCAGGGTCTCCAAGTTTTGGAGGAGGGTGCCTTAGTAGGACCGCTGAAATTTCATCGGTGAGATGCACCGTTTCAGATTCTAGCAAAGATCTCTTGTTGGTGAGAATGTCCTTCATGAACTTTGCATAGATGGGCATCTGTTTCAAAGCATCAGCAAAAGAAATGTTAATTGTCAATTTCTTAAAAATACTTAAAAACTTCCCAAATTGCTCATCTAGATTCTTTTCTTTGAGCCTATTCGGGAAAGGAAGTGGAGGGAGATGTTTAGCAAGAGTGGGAGAGATAGGTAATTCAGGAGACTTCTTCTCCTTGGAAATATTTTCCTGTGGAGATTGAACTTCCTCAGGTATCTCTCGGTCTTCCTTTTGATTTTCTTGATTTTGCTTCTCCTGGTCATCAACTTCATCTTGGGGAGAGGGTTCATCTAGGAGCCTACCGCTTCTCAAAGTAACAGCCTTAGCTTGGTCCCTTGGATTAGGATTCGTTTTACTTGGTAGGGCGCCAGGCTGTCTCTGAGCAAGTTGTTCAGAGATTTGATCGATTTGAGTTTTAAGGCTCTGGTTAAATGTCATCTGGTTGGCATTGCAGGCCTCCTGCTCGGTGAACTTAGTTTGAGCGGAAGTCATGAAGTTCATCGTCATATTTTGCATGTTTTGCATCATGGCTTCCATTCTAGCCAAGTTACCATCAGAAGAGGAGGAGGATGATGGTTGTTGCTGCTGTTGCTGTTGTTGTTGTTGTTGTTGTTGTTGTTGTGGTCTGAATCCTGGCGGGCCACCTTGAGGTCTATACCCCATTTGAGAATTGTTTGCTTGTGGTGGCCCTTGAGGTTTATAACCCATCGAGTTGTTGGAAATATTGCTCGGTCCTCCTTGGGTGGGATCGTTGTTCCTCCATGAGAAATTAGGATGATTTCTCCATGGGGCATTGTTGTTGTTATAGTTGTAGTTGGGGCGGTTGCTAACAAAGTTGACATCTTCTTGTCCCTCGATGTGACTCTTTCCTTCACAAAAATGGGTCTCATGGGGACCCGCACATATAGCACACCCCTCTGTGGCTGAAGTAGAAGATGATGAAGCTACAGATTTTGCATTCTCTTTCTGGGCTGTAGCAGCTTCTCCACCATCTTTGTGAGTGAGGATATTTGGGCGGAAAGATGGTCGGATGGTTCAACATGAAGTAGACCGGCCGCTCTTGGAGTTCTTCCCTTACTTCTGGCCCATTGCCTCGTGTTGCTAGTCATTGTCTCAAGAAGTGCCATTCCTTCTTCAGGGGACTTGGTCATGAAACTACCTCCCGCAGATGAGTTCACAAGCAACCGGTTAGCATCGTCAAGCCCATTAAAGAAAGACAGGCATAACGATTGATCATCCAACCCATGATGGGAGCAGTTCATCAACATCTCCTTGAACCGGTCCCATGCATCGTACAAGGTTTCTCCGGGCTCTTGGCTGAATGTATTGATCTCTCCAATCAGTTGCCTCGTCCTACTAGTCGGGTAGTATTTGGCAAGGAACTTTTGGGCCATTTGTACCCATGTTTGGATTGATTGAGACGGTAAACTTCTAAACCATCTTGATGCGGAGTCGGATAAGGAATGGGGGAAAAGCTGCAACCGGATTCTCTCCTTTACGTTACCGTCTTTCCCGAAGGAATTGCAAAATCAAGGAAGAGACTCAGGTGGTTCGGAGCATCATCAGGATTTGCTCCACTGAATTTCCCTAAGTCCCGAACAGCAGTGATGTAGTGAGTCTTGAATACCCACTGCCCGGCCTCTTGAGGCGTCAACACCGGTAGGACTATGGCCGAAGGCCTCCCTTCGGTATCCGGCTGGTGGTAATCTGAGAGGGCTCGGTGTTGCTGCTGCCCATTATTCATGATTTCTGGGTTATCATCCGCCATGTGTAAACCTCTTATGCGTCTTCTAAGAGTGCGCTCAAGTTCGGATCTCGGACTAGCTAGCGGGGAGCTACTAGACCGAGTGTTTGGCATACACAGAGGAAGCACAAGGTACCTAAGCAATCACAAGAAAAACCAGCACTACAACTTAGTAATAGAAAATATAAACAAGGATAGGATATATCAACAAAAACGAAAACACAATCAAAGAAAACAGAACACTAAACTTCAAACAAAAGCGAAAACTAGAAATACCGGAACTAGGGAAATTGATGGAATCAATTTCCCCGGCAACGGCGCCAAAAACTTGTTGGGCAAAACAGTGGTTAAACTATCTTGCTAACTATGGGCAGTGAACCCAATCATTGTAGTACAACAAGGTCGTATCCACAGGGACTTCGTAACTATCTAGCTAATTATAAGCTTAGTAAATGTGCAAGAGGATATATACAAAAGTGCATAAATGTAAATTGTTTTGGGAGTTTTGTTGGTTGGATAGATAAATCGGAAAACGAAGGAAAGCAGTAAAACTAGACTAACTAATCTTGGATAGGTGTAGCTCGGGATGTATATTTGCACCCGTCCTCCCTTTACTACCAATGGTTAATTCTCGAACTCATGGCTAAACAACGGGAACGCTAAACTAACTAATATCCTAATCAAGGTCTACTAATCCTAACCAACAGAATGGAACCTGGTGGATCTTCCAAGTACCTAGTCAATTGATGGCATTAAGCACAAATTCCCCTTAAGTTGCAGTGTAGTCTAATCTCGAAATCCTCGATATTAGAATGCACTGATTCAGTCCTCACGGTCTAGATATCTATCTCAGAATCACATGTTGACAGAAATCCACAATAATGCTCAACTAATCGGTAGGCCAAACCAACCAGTTTAACACATAGTGCTAATTAATCAGCAACCTAGAATCTATCTCAGAATCTCATTTCAACAAATTCAAGGCAAACCAACCAATTTCACACAAAGATAACAAATTGGGCAAAACCCTCAACAAATCCCCAAATCATGGGTGACAAGTTCAAGAGCCACAAACACACAATCGTTATCGGTATTCAGCACACGAACTGAAATAAAACCATAAACGAGTTCAAGAATCTACAATGGAGTTTAGGGATTTTGGGGCAAAATCCCCAAATCCCAAGCTACAAGGAGACTACTCAAGCATTGAAGCTACAAAGGAGAGAAAGGAGGAAGAAATAGCCATTAATGGAGGTGGTTGAGCTCTTGAATGAGGTGAAATCCTCTCTCTTCCTTCTCTTCTCTTCTCCTCTCTTTTTCTCTTCTTCTGTCGCCTCTACCGTCGCCTGGAGTCCAGGTCTCGACCCCCCTCTCTTTCCTCCTCTTTCAAAAACTTGTTGGGCAAAACAGTGGTTAAACTATCTTGCTAACTATGGGCAGTGAACCCAATCATTGTAGTACAACAAGGTCGTATCCACAGGGACTTCGTAACTATCTAGCTAATTATAAGCTTAGTAAATGTGCAAGAGGATATATACAAAAGTGCATAAATGTAAATTGTTTTGGGAGTTTTGTTGGTTGGATAGATAAATCGGAAAACGAAGGAAAGCAGTAAAACTAGACTAACTAATCTTGGATAGGTGTAGCTCGGGATGGATATTTGCACCCGTCCTCCCTTTACTACCAATGGTCAATTCTCGAACTCATGGCTAAACAACGGGAACGCTAAACTAACTAATATCCTAATCAAGGTCTACTAATCCTAACCAACAGAATGGAACCTGGTGGATCTTCCAAGTACCTAGTCAATTGATGGCATTAAGCACAAATTCCCCTTAAGTTGCAGTGTAGTCTAATCTCGAAATCCTCGATATTAGAATGCACTGATTCAGTCCTCACGGTCTAGATTTCTATCTCAGAATCACATGTTGACAGAAATCCACAATAATGCTCAACTAATCGGTAGGCCAAACCAACCAGTTTAACACATAGTGCTAATTAATCAGCAACCTAGAATCTATCTCAGAATCTCATTTCAACAAATTCAAGGCAAACCAACCAATTTCACACAAAGATAACAAATTGGGCAAAACCCTCAACAAATCCCCAAATCATGGGTGACAAGTTCAAGAGCCACAAACACACAATCGTTATCGGTATTCAGCACACGAACTGAAATAAAACCATAAACGAGTTCAAGAATCTACAATGGAGTTTAGGGATTTTGGGGCAAAATCCCCAAATCCCAAGCTACAAGGAGACTACTCAAGCATTGAAGCTACAAAGGAGAGAAAGGAGGAAGAAATAGCCATTAATGGAGGTGGTTGAGCTCTTGAATGAGGTGAAATCCTCTCCTCTTCCTTCTCTTTCTCTCTCTCTTTTTCTCTTCTTCTGTCGCCTCTACCGTCGCCTGGAGTCCAGGTCTCGACCCCCTCTCTTTCCTCCTCTTTTCCCCTTTTAAAATCTGATTTCTGGGCAAATTTTACGGAGCCCTTTACACTTTTTCTGTTTACTGTCCCCCGCCGACCGGACTTGCGACCGGATTGCAGGTCGGTCGGAGTCAGTAGCGATTTTCGACGCGTTTTTAAGTTCGACCGGACTTGCGACCGGACTTGCAAGGTCGGTCGATTCCAGTAGCTTGTAAAACGCGAATCTAGGCAAAATTTCGACCCGAACCGGACTTGCGACGGACTTGCAAGGTCGGGTCGGAGTCAGTATAACTTCAAAAACGCTATCTTCTTCGTTTTACTCCGATTTTGGATCCGTTTGCGCCACGCGTTCCTCTCTTCGTCTACTTTACTCCTAGCTATGTTAATCCTCCTGTTTAACAATAAATGTGTGAAACACCAATGAAACACAAAACTAGAGGAAAACAAGCTAGAGTGTCCAAATGAGCATGAAAAGTGTTATTAAAATATGAAATACACCCCTAAAACATGCTCATTGGACATCAACACCCACACACTTACCTTTTTGCTTGTCCTCAAGCAAAACCAAACACCATGCAAGTAAGGAATGCTCAAGACTAACAAACACTAACATGAATTGTAGGATAAAAGAAGAAGCAAAAAGTGAATTAAAACCTTGAGGAGTGTGAACCATCTCTTAGGTGGCATGGTGTGCTTAGGGAAACAAAATCTAGAGTTTCGGGGTATGATCCGAAGTGCTTCAAAGTTCTAAAGATAGGTGACTTGGAGAGCTTTTACCATGTCCAACTTCTCTCAAGAATGGGCATTGCAGAGAAAACAAAAGGTGTGAGCCTCGATTTTAAACCCTACCTATGTGGATTAAGTTGATTAGGATTAATCGGGTTTTAGTTCCACTTATAAACCTAAGATTAATAACTATGTCATATAACAATTAATTATTAAAAAACCTAAGCTAGCTCATGGAACCTATTGAGTCGCCACCTAATTTTGACCTAGATTAAATTAGGAAAGGAGGAGTTCGGGTTCGGGGGCTTGATATTCGACTTAATAGGGTTCAATTACTTTCATTACCCTTAGAAGTCGTTTTCCTCTACTCAGTTTAATTACGGCTTATTACGAGTCGTTTTAACTTAAGTGCGCGAGCTTAGTTTTTTGGTGTTTTTTAGCATTTTTGACAGAAAATTAAAATAAAATTAAAGATTCCTCAAACTAGGGTTTCAGAGACAGAATTAGGTAATTTTGTTTCCGTCCGTGGCTACGGACCTAATGTCCGAACCCACGGACCATAGTTAACCTATGTGAACATAAAAGTCGATAAGTATTAAACAGAAAACACGATTTTGCGGGGCGGGGCCACGGACAGGATGTCCGTGGGGCCGGACATTATTTTGAAAACCTAAATTTTGAATTTTTAAAAATCCCGCCGCGTCCGTGGGCGTCCGGGCTTACGGACAGGGAGTCCGGGACCCCGGACATGACGTCCGTGGGTGCGGACCGCCCTCGGACGGCGGCGTTGAGGCTGTTCCCGAAGGTGTTTTTGGCTCAAATTTTACGGGTGTGTAGCCCTGTTTTGATTTCGAAAACTTGTTGTTCCTTCACGTCGGGAATCTCTAAAAGCTTCGTTGGTGGCCGATCCGGTTCGACTTTGACCCGAGCTTCTGACCTCTTCTTCCTTGTGTTGTTAAGCACGTTTTGGTTCTGTATTTGTGGTGTTTTGATGCTTGGAAGTTCAATGAGAGAAGAAAGAATGTGTTTTTGGTGATTTTGGGATGATTTCGGTAGAGTTTCGGTGTTGGGAGTGTTGAAAACGTGGGAGGCAAGTAGACGGCTGTGTTTCTGACTATGGGGATCATCTACCTTGCCCTAGGTCGTTTTTTGGAAGGCCTTTTATAGAAAGAGCATGGCCAAGTTGATAGAACAGAATTTTTATCTAAAACCTTGATTTTGTGCTCTAAGAGAATCTGATTTTTTAAAATATGTTGCAAGCCGATAAAAATTATGAAAATTTAACTGAAGGTAAAGAATGATTTTTAGGAATTTTGAGAGTTGGAATCGGGTTATTTTGTTAAATAACCGATTAGATAAAAATCTCACAATCTGGAATCTCCCAAAATTCATAACTTATTATTGGAAAGTCGAAATTACGAAATTCCAACGGCATTAGTCTCTAATAATCATCCCCTACCCTGTGTTAAAATTTCATGACATTTTGTTTTGATTTCGGTATTTTCCAGAGGAGAGAGAAAATTGCAAAAATGATTGAATTTCTCTTTTAAATTTTGGGATAAGGTTCCAAATAAAATAATTTCAGGTTTATGACTGTGTGTAGTCATGCTAACCATGTGACAATTTTATTTTAATTTTGAAAACCCTTTTATTTCTATTTTGAGGTTATTTCATGTGTTAATTATTAAAGAAACTAGCTTATTAAAAGCTTAATTTCCAGAATAAATATTATCAAAAATCATGAAATACCTTTCATAATGACTATGATATTTGGAAGTGTTTGGAGATAATGAACAAGTCATATGAAAATAGAAAATCCCGAGAATGTCCTTGGAAAATCCTGCATCGGTGCATTTTGACCATTTTGCCCTTTGTAACACGTATGCCTTAGAGACTACTCCGAGGGGGTTGAAATTTTGGGTATAACAAAAGGAAAAATAGATTTATGCAATTGTTTCACTTTTGCATAAGAGATGAGAAGATTAAATTTTGGCATCAAGCCTTTACATTTAAGAACACTCAACTCTCATTGTTGGTTAACAATGGCGTCTCACAAGTCCCTTGATGGATTTTCACAAAGAAGCACCCCTTATCAATCCCTAAGAAAGAAGACAGAAGGAACCCCAAAGCAATAAAAATCCAACCATACAAGATCACTTGGCCACACCGCATGTAAAATGCTCCTCAAAAGCAATCAAAATGAAAAATTTAAGCATTTATCCCACAATTCATAACAGTATTTGTTCTTAATGAGAACAACTCACAACACAAGGGTCCAAGTTTTTATTTTGGACAATCGCAAGATAAGCATGAAGTATTAAGCATTTAAGCACACAATTCACCGAAAAGGTCACTCCCCCACACTTAAATTGAACAATGTCCCCATTGTTCACCAATCAAAAACCGGGGAAGGTTCCAGAAGACCTTTGCGGGAAGCAGACAAAAGGAAAATCACACGGGACACAAACAAAACAGTATAGCACAGAAGCTATCCCCATATTTGCAGGTTCAAAATTAGAGAAGATAGAACGAAAACTAAAAGGAACTAGTACTCCCCTGAGATTGCTATTGCTATCAGTTTGTAGAACTCCCCCACACTTGAGCTTCGGCCTCAAGTAGCGTAGCTTGATTGCGGTGTGGACTGGAAGTTGCACCCGCATAAAACACTAGAAGCAACCAAACTACAACTGGAGTTAAGGGTTAGCAAAAACAAAACCAAAGGAGAACGAAAACAAAAACAGGAAATAAAAATAATGGAGTCGTTGTGGGCAAATATTAAAGGAAGGGTGAAACGAGTACTCCCCGATAAGATGCGGAAGGAAGATAGGGTGCCCGCACAATTGCAAGTGGGAGGGGTCGTTGAGGTGCTACCTTCAATCGTTGGAGATGAAGGTCCTCTTGGAAAATTTCGCCAGAGGTTCCTTTGTAATTGTTCCTAATTCCATCCCTTTTTCAGAGGGCTTACCTGTTTCCAAAATATTCAAACACATACGCCACCAATTGGGCGTAAAAGGGCAAGTCCAAAGAATGCCAAAATAGCCCATTATTGAAAAGAATGCAAAATCTAAACTAACAGAATTTAAAAGACAGGACACGAAATGAAATCCGGGTTGCCTCCCGGTAAGCGGCCCTTCTTTAAGGTCTTTGGCTAGACCATACCACCGTGAAGTCATCCGGGATCGAATATGAACGTTGAAGTCAGCTCCAACGGGTGGGTTGGGCGGGCATCATCTAGCAATGAAGAACGACCCGGATCAAAAGGAAATGTGGCCTCAACACTTAGGATGTGAAAGTGTAAACTCCACCGGTCATTCATCAGGTGGAAGTGTTGAGGTGGGTGATCCTTGGTACGAGGATCACACTGTGGTGGAGCCTCCTCTTCAAATTCGAGGATGTAAACATCCTTATCTTCAGTGAGCGGTGCAGGGAGAACTTCGGAGTGGACTTTGTCTTCAATCTTTGGTCCGGGATCAAAGGGGAAGGTGGCCTCCACACTTAGAGGGTGTACGTTGAGCTTCCGCCCAACTTCATTAGTGCACGGGTGGGGGCCTTGATCCTTCAAGTGAAGATCAAAGTTTGATGGCTCCTTTTCCTCCTCAAATTCGAGGATGTAAATGTCCTCAACTTCTTGGTGAGGCTCATGGGAAGAGCCTTGATGAAAATCAACTTCAGAGGGAGGTGGCTCCTTGAAGTTGATTATAGCACTCTCCTCTGATGGATCGGAGGGAGGCGGCATCTCCTCCTCCTCAAGGTTGAGGATGTGTCCATCCTCATCTTCTGGGTGGAGCACAGAGAAGGAGGGGAAATAACGGTAGTTGACTTCAGAGGGAGGAGACTCCATGAAGTCAAGGTGGAAGCGGTCCTCTGATGGCTTGGCTTCGAACTCAGGCAGATGGTTGAATGACGTTTTCTCAGGTTCGAACGGGGGAGGTGATAGAGAACAACTCAAGTCCTCAGTAAGGTGATCCACTTTATGAACCATTTCGCTCTCCGGTTGCTGCGATGCAAGGTTTAGTAGACCTTCCATCATCGCGTTCATCTCTACTAATTTGGCATAGAGCTTCAGTTGGTTCATGTCGAGGTCTTTTTCCTTAGTCCGCTGCTCCACTTCATGGACCATTTCACTCTCTGGTTGTTGCTCCCTTCGAGCTAGTGTAATGAGCTGGTTCATGTCGATGGTGTTCATTCTAGCACTAAGATCCTCCAGAGTGGGTGAATCTACCCTTGCCGTGATCTCAGACAATAAGCACTCTTCTGGTCTCCTCCACTCTCTTGGCACCTGATCCATCGACTGATGTCTTGTTCAGTGGGGTTTGGATTGACAGATAAGAACCGGTTCTCCATGAGAGTCTCCGATCTTGAGATTAGATCCTCACAAGGAGGGCACATATGAAAGGATCCACACCCTTGACAATCAATGTATTGGTCGTAGGTTGCTCCAGAGGTGTAGCCGTAACAATCTTTTGCTTGATCATCAAGACCATCCATCAGAGATAGGTTCCTAAAAAAAAAAGTAACACAAATTTATACACAAAAGGGGAAATAAAGGAAATGAAAAATATGCACAGAAACTAAACAGATAATAAACAGATAGTTGGACCGAAGTCCCCGACAACGGCGCCAAAAACTTGTTGAGCAAAAACTATATAACAAAGTATACAAGTATATGCAAGGAGTAGGCAAGTGCACCTAATCGGTGTAGTACAACAAGTGTCGTATCCACAAGGAAATTGGTCCTAACTTCCTAGTCTCGGTATTTAGTAGATGTAATGTAAGCAGTAAAAAGGGGTTTAGCCGGTGGCAAGCTTGATTGTGTTGGTTGAGTAATTGCAAGAACAACAAGTAAACTAAAGGTGATAAGTTAATGGATTGGATGGAGAAGTACTTTGGGAATTTGGCAATTCCCCAAACTACCTAGATATGCTAGCAACTCTTCTTATGCCATAGTTGTCTTTCTAGAACAATAATAATAACTCTCTAAACCCAAGATGAGTTAATTCTTACTTAGTTAATTTAGCCTTCAAAATCAATTAGGACTAAACTCACTAAGTAGCACTAAGCAAGTTCTAGAACAAAGCTCCAAATTATGCTCACTAATCCTAGAAGCATAAATCAAGAGTTCTTCTCAATTCGGTCACAAACCCTAACTCAAAACCAAATTGTAGTTTGGGTTCACCACAAATGCACTCAAGAGATCAATTTGAGAACATTGAAAGATAATTGAGAGAGAAACAACTATATTAAGGCATAATAAAGATTCACAAGCAAAATCTAGGGTTTGGGTTCAAAGACCCATCCCAAAGCACAATGGGGTACTACTCAAGCATAGAGGAAAGAAAAACTAGAAAAGAGTAAGAAGAAGCCATTGTTGAAGCTTGAAAGCTTTGGAGAAGGTGAGTTCTTCCTTCTTCTCTTCTTCTTCTTCTTCCTCTTCTTTCTTCTCTTCTTTCACGTTCTTTCTCCTCTCTTTAGGGTTGTAGTCGTGTGTCTTCGATAATGAGAAAAGAGTCCCAGAATGTAGTCTTTTAACTGCAATTTCTGGGCAAAAATTTCCGTCCGACCGGACTTGCAAGTCCGGTCGCAAGTCCGGTCGGACACTTTTTAGCGCGGAGCACGTGACGGGATTTAAGCTCGACCGGACTTGCAAGTCCGGTCGCAAGTCCGCTCGATTCCAGTGAGTTCTGGGACGATTTGAACAGAGCCGGACCGGACTTGCATGTCCGGTCCTAAGTCCGGTCGGGCCCAGAATGTCCTTCTTTTGTGCTGGAACTCTCTCGATGCTTCCCATTGGCTTTGGCATCCCTCCTGAGATGCTCGAACATTGATGCATACTCAGATTAAGCTCTTGAAATGTACTCAAACGAGTAATTACCTATTCGAATATGTCAAAGGTGTAAGATCACTAATAAACACAAAATTACTTCATAAAGTGGTGAAATAAGTCAAGCGCCAAGTAAAATGGCAGTGAATAAAGACGTTGGGAGAGCACTATTTCACCACTTATCAAGATCGATCACCAAGATCAAAGGATCAAATGAAGACCTAATAAAACCACCAATTATGGATGGAAACGATACCGCCACCGGTATGCGTTAACCGAAAAACAACCTACCCGCGCACTTGCCCAGGGCAAGTGCAGCAACTACAAGATGATTGGAACACTTTTAACAACCCGCAGATACTTGTCAAAGTACCGCTATGACGAATGGAGCAAATATAGGATTTCCAATCCTAAGGATGTTAAATAACGAACCCTCGGGAAGGCCTAACGGCACGAGCATTATATTAAGGACATACCAATCAGCAAGAAGCTGAACTTGGTCAGGACTGCAAACATGGCAACGCCATGAAGAATTCCTCTTTAACACTGAACTGTTATTTCAAAACCCAAATTTTTCTTTCAAAATCACAAACTCTTCTTTTAAACCTTGGATTTTAAAACCAAATAGACGGAATTACGGTGAGTATCATAGAATGATACAAGGGGAGTTGACAATAGAATACTTCACCTAGGCGTGTGACGAACACTATGAGTGTACCCAAATACGGGATGTGGGACGACCGCACTCCGAAGGAGCTTGCGGGCCTGACAGATAGTTAGGTAAGTGGTAACGTGCCAAGACGGTACCCCACGTATGTGTACATGTAGTGTACGAAACACGAGAAGTAGTCAACTCTGCTCTACGGACCATAAGTAAATTTAAAACAGAACAGTTGGATATCGCAACCGAACAAAGGAAACTCAGACAAGTTACAAGCTAAGGAGTCAAGAACCTACTACAGGAGGATGAGTAAGAGTTGAAAGTGCAGAAGCACTAGCAACGGGATAAGACATTGGATATGTCTCGAGGATATCTAAGTAAAGCATGATAACTGGAGGGAATACCCAGTCTAAACACTATAAGGCAAATGCCTAGCATTGACACATCAGTGTGCAATGAGCGGGATGGAAATTCCCAGAACAACTACCACAAACACACAGGGTGATGTTATAAGGTACCAGAAATACCATTCATCACCGGCAGGGATATTAAATTCGTTATAACATAAGGAAAACACCAAGGGTCTACCCCAATAACGGGAGACGTTACAACCCTCAACGGATAATTCAGATCCAGAACCGCAAGGTAGGACCATCAACCGAACATACTCATAAATGTCAGCTAGATGCTGCCATATAATCAGTACTACCCAGGAGCAATCCATAAAGGGTATCAAGTCAACGCAGTCGAACGAAATATAGAGGAAAGAACACCACAATTGGAACGAACATACAGTTAGAACACCGAAGGGATCCCACTTGACAGGGGATACCCCAAATCAATAAATGGTATCGATCAATACCAGGATATAAAAGGGTCTCCAACGATCGGAAGCGTGATGCGACGTTCTTATTAGGAAGCCCAGTATCACCTCCAAGCTCAGCAATAGCTTATGGAGAAGTAACCAGTTGGGAACGACCTATGATGAGCAGAGCTCTAGGCAATATGGCTAGTAGGCCATGAAACTATTACCATACGCAACCCAACGGTTGCAAAACCTTTGTGAACCATATGGAAGGTTGTCAAGGATGACACCGATAAAAGAGTAACAACCGATGGATGAGGACACCCCTCATAATGTGAGACCACAAGAGTGGAGAACACATGGATCCCAAGAAGGGGATACCATCAGTAACTGTCGGGAAATATATTCCCTTCAGAACTACTAATGTAGTTAAGCTTGAGCATATAATTATTGCCAAACAATGTGAATAAGCTTCAACAGAAATTGATGACAACCAAAGAGTAACCGGTTATAAAACCAATGATGCTCAGGGATCTCAGAGAAATAACGGAATACCATTTTCGGTAGTGCCAAATACCGGGGAAATCATGGTACAAATGCATGAGCCGAAGCTAGCAACAGCGGATGCCATGTGAACCAATACTAGAGAATCAGTAAGAACATGGTGCGCATCAGGCGACCAATGTACGAGAATAATCACCCAATACTATGGAATTGTCAATACAAGATGGTAGACAGACCGGGCAACAAGCTAGAAGTCTGCACCAAATGATGAAGCACCACCTGAAAGAGTAACGATCAGTCCTATTGCGACCTCATGAGAGACTTACTGCCAAGAGTTTACGCCTCTGCACTCTGTATGGCTGAGTGTTTTGGTATTGCACTTGTGCAGTTAATGATCGAGTGGGATAGCTAGGAATATGAGGAAACGTAAATTGTGGTAAACTATTCCTTTCACCAGTAAACATGGCATAAGCCAGTCAAGCAAAAGCTTAGAAACAAACCGTGCGGCCTAAGGCCAAAGAAGCACGAAATGGGTGAAACACACCAACAATCACAAGATGTGAATTCCATTGGAATAAAAGTGAAAGGAGACTTAAGGAAGTCGCAAGGACTGACGCATCGAAAATGCAAGGTCATACAAGTAAAGAACACTTGTACTGAACCAGAGAAACTGGTATAATTCAGGAGCTACTAATAGTAGAGGAAGCACTACAACTAAGTAGTGACTTAACCTCAACCGACAATAAGTCGGAGGAACTAAGTGAATGGTCACTACAAAACACAACATTATGTATATAGATTGCCAGAGAGCTGGTTATAAATCTAAAACCCATCGAGTTTGAGCACGATAAAAGAATACCATGCGACATGGAACAAACCTTATTCCCGCAACAAGAGGGATAAAAAGATGATGTGTAACATGTTAAAGATAACGAGAAGGGCGAATAACCCAAGTTATCAGGGTCGCGCAGCAGAAGCTAGTGGGACCAGAATTCTAAACGAAATACACCTAGTGAATAAAAGGCTAATCACCAATGCCTCAAAGCCATTAGGCTAGAACCGAACCCGGTTAAGAGTCGAATAACTCCGATGAAAATTCTTGATGCAGGGACTAACCGATAGTACGGTTAAGACCCGTTGATCAAGGAACATTGTATAATAGACCGCATGGAAACGGAACTACTCCATGACGGCTAAATGCCTTCGACCAATGTCCAATGTTGACCCATGGTAGATTACGTGGGCGTAATCCCTTTTAAGGGGGGTAGAGCGAAAACCGCGAAATGTATGTTTTACGTGATAGGTGCGTAAACTACAATGCGCACAGCGCAAAAGAATTTGTTTAGATGATTGATACTTATGTTACATAAACATTTGTATTCACTCATCGTGTAATTGTGATAATTCAAGAAGTAAGTATAGGAAAAGGAGTAGAGAAACTCCAGGGGAATGAGTACCCCGATTGGTAATAGTATGAGGAACGAGTATGTATGGGAGACTTGTAGAGTACAAATCGGTATGGAACCAATGTATGTATTGAGTATAAATCGGTATGAAACCGATGTATTTTATGAGAATAAATTGGAGTATAGCAAATTAATGGGATATCATACCCACGAATTCGTAAGTATAGTAATTGGAGATTGTGAGCCTCGATTTTAAACCCTATCCTATGTGGATTAAGTTGATTAGGATCTAATCGGGTTTTAGGTCCACTTATAACCTAAGATTAATAACTATGTCATATAACAATAATTATTAAAACCTAAGCTAGCTCACTGGAACCTATTATGAGTCGCCACCTAATTTTGACCTAGATTAAATTAGGAAAGGAGAGTTCGGGTTCGGGGGCTTGATATTCGACTTAATTAGGGTTCAATTACTTTCATTACCCTTAGAAGTCGTTTTTCCTCTACTCAGTTTAATTACGGCTTATTACGAGTCGTTTTAACTTAAGTGCGCGAGCTTCTGTTTTTTTGTGTTTTTTAGCATTTTTTGACAGAAAATTAAAATAAAATTAAAGATTCCTAAACTAGGGTTTCAGAGACAGAATTAGGTCAAATTTTGTTTCCGTCCGTGGCTACGGACCTAATGTCCGAACCCACGGACCCTAGTTAACCTATGTGAACATAAAAGTCGAATTAAACAGAAAACACGATTTTGCGAGGTCCGGGGCCACGGACAGGATGTCCGTGGGCCCGGACATTATTTTTGAAAACCTAAATTTTGAATTTTTAAAAATCCCGCCGCCGTCCGTGGGCGTCCGGGCTTACGGACAGGGAGTCCGGGACCCCGGACATGACGTCCGTGGGTGCGGACCGCCCTCGGACGGCGGCGTTGAGGCTGTTCCCGAAGGTGTTTTTGGCTCAAATTTTACGGGTGTGTAGCCCTGTTTTGATTTCGAAAACTTGTTGTTCCTTCACGTCGGGAATCTCTAAAAGCTTCGTTGGTGGCCGATCCGGTTCGACTTTGACCCGAGCTTCTGACCTCTTCTTCCTTGTGTTGTTAAGCACGTTTTGGTTCTGTATTTGTGGTGTTTTGATGCTTGGAAGTTCAATGAGAGAAGAAAGAATGTGTTTTTGGTGATTTTGGGATGATTTCGGTAGAGTTTCGGTGTTGGGAGTGTTGAAAACGTGGGAGGCAAGTAGACGGCTGTGTTTTCTGACTATGGGGATCATCTACCTTGCCCTAGGTCGTTTTTTGGAAGGCCTTTTATAGAAAGAGCATGGCCAAGTTGATAGCACAAATTTTTATCTAAAACCTTGATTTTGTGCTCTAAGAGAATCTGATTTTTAAAAATATGTTGCAAGCCGATAAAAATTATGAAAATTTAACTGAAGGTAAAGAATGATTTTTAGGAATTTTGAGAGTTGGAATCGGGTTATTTTGTTAAATAACCGATTAGAAAAATCTCACAATCTGGAATCTCCCAAAATTCATAACTTATTATTGGAAAGTCGAAATTACGAAATTCCAACGGCATTAGTCTCTAATAATCATCCTCTGCCCTGTGTTAAAATTTCATGACATTTTGTTTTGATTTCGGTATTTTCCAGAGGAGAGAGAAAATTGCAAAAATGATTGAATTTCTCTTTTAAATTTTGGGATAAGGTTCCAAATAAAATAATTTCAGGTTTATGACTGTGTGTAGTCATGCTAACCATGTGACAATTTTATTTTAATTTTGAAAACCCTTTTATTTCTATTTTGAGGTTATTTCATGTGTTAATTATTAAAGAAACTAGCTTATTAAAAGCTTAATTTCCAGAATAAATATTATCAGAAAATCATGAAATACCTTTCATAATGACTATGATATTTGGAAGTGTTTGGAGATAATGAACAAGTCATATGAAAATAGAAAATCCCGAGAATGTCCTTGGAAAATCCTGCATCGGTGCATTTTGACCATTTTGCCCTTTGTAACACGTATGCCTTAGAGACTACTCCGAGGGGGTTGAAATTTTGGGTATAACAGATTGCCCCCCGTCAACTGGACTTTGTAATGAAAGTGAGAAGGCTAGTTGATGCTTGAGTGATACCCCAAAATTTCAAATGTTTCCAAGACCCTGCATGTTATCGAAAACTGATAAATTGTGTCAAGCTATTCTAAGGCGCTGACTACCTATAATGATGATATGATGTCAAACTATTCTAAGATGTTGACTGCCTGCAAGTAAAGTGAAATGAAGCAATGTCAAGCGGTTCTAAGGCGTTGACAACCTAAAATGTGGAAATGAGATAATGTCAAGCGATTCTAAGGCGTTGACAACCTAAAATGTGGAAATGAGATAATGTCAAGCGATTCTAAGGCGTTGACAACCTAAAATGTGGAAATGAGATAATGTCAAGCGATTCTAAGGCGTTGACAACCTAAAATGTGGAAATGATGTCAAGCTATTCTAAGGCGTTGACTACCTATAATGAAATGATGTCAAGCTATTCTAAGGCGTTGACTACCTATAATGAATGAAATAATGTCAAGCTATTCTAAGGCGTTGACTACCTATAATGAATGAAATAATGCAATGTGTTTAATGGAAGCAGGTAAGCTAAGGAGTGGTGTTAGGTCTTACTACGAGCCTAAAGGGATGACTCCAGGTCTTATGACGAACCTAAGGATGGTGCTAGGTCTTATGACGAGCCTAAAGTGAATGAATAAGGGAGGTCTTATGGGTGCCTGTAGGGTAGGCCTTATGGGTGCCTGAAAGGATTTGAATGTAGGGTAGGTCTTACGTGTGCCTAAAAGGATTGAATGTAGGGTAGGTCTTATGTGTGCCTAAAAGGATAGAATGTAGGATAGGTCTTATGTGTGCCTAAGGTTTAGGGATGAGACTCATCTTAACTCAGTTGCTTATGGAGACTGAGATCATCTACTCGGTTGCTTACGGAGACCGAGACCCATCTACTCGGTTGCTTATGGAGACTGAGACCCATCTAACTCAGTTGCTTATGGAGACTGAGATCCAATCTACTCGGTTGCTTATGGAGACCGAGATCCATCTAACTCAGTTGCTTATGGAGACTGAGATCCATTCTACTCGGTTGCTTATGGAGACCGAGATCCATCTAACTCAGTTGCTTATGGAGACTGAGATCCATTCTACTCGGTTGCTTATGGAGACCGAGACCCAATCTACTCGGTTGCTTATGGAGACCGAGACCCAATCTACTCGGTTGCTTATGGAGACCGAGATCCATCTAAACTTGACCAGGCAAATGCAGTATGCTTGATGATGTGAGGATGCAAAACACGTTTTATGCAAATGATTGTCATTGTGATCAAATTGTTAAGGTTCCAAACATGGAGATGACAAGGTTTACCCGAGTATTGCAAAGTGAAATTGAAGTGCTTGCGAAAACCGAAAATTTGCACAAAGCAAGAAATAGCTGAAAATGTGCCAAACATGGCAATGCTTGAGAAAAACACTGTTAAGAAAGGAAAGCGAAATAATCATTTCCTGACTAAGAGTTCCAGACCTGCAATTTTTTTCTCAGAGGATGAACACGATACTAATGGAAATGTGTGGTGTTCATTGTGGTGCTGAAAGCTTTTGCTGGTGTTCAGGATTTATGACAAGCCTGGGGTTGGGGTGTGATTTTGGATGGTGATTTGGATTAAGATGAGCTGATGTTTTGTGGAGGTAAGACCAGTGACGGGCCTGAGAGTGTTTGTGTGGAGGTTAAGGCTTATGTGGGCATGTGTGGTATGATGTGAGGGTAAGGGCTTATGTGGGCCTACGTGGTAAGGGCTTATGTGGGCCTGCGTGGTGGTGTTTGTGGTGCCCACGCTTTGGGTTTCCGTTGGTGTTGTCATGGCAATTGTTGGAACCAACAATTGCCCCCAGTATTGTTCCTTAAGGCAATCTGAGCTAGAGTTCATGGTAATCGATCGGAACGATCGATTGCCCCCAGTATTTTCTTTGATTAAACATGCGAACAAGTCTTATCCTCACATGGTCAAGGATTGTGTCTTGATGTGGTGCTTTACACTCAAAGTGTTTGATTCTTGCACTCGTTTCTCACCTACGGTCACAACTTCTAGACCATTGAATTTGATATTTGATGAATTTACGCATTCGATCTGTTACTTTCACGTGATTGGATACACAACTACCAAGTCGGAAGTCTTCGAGGCTTATAACGTGGCCATAGGGTGTGATGAAAGACGACGGGATCATGGAGGGATATTTGAGGTATGTGGAGCTTAAATGGGTGACCAAAGCTGCAACTTGCGTCTTCTCTCGGATTCATCTTCCTTGTCTTGAAGTCGTCTGGCTGCTTCATGTTGACATTGTTTTCGAGCTTCTGGACCTGGACTTTTGAAGTTGTCCTTTACACTATTTCTCTTTTCGTCATTTGGATTTCTTCGAGGCACTTCGGGTTTGCCTTTTGTTTTATCCTTTCCTGGTTTTGCCTTCGGGGTTCTTGTGTTTCCCGGTTTTGGGCTTCGAGAGCTGTTTTGATGTGAGCTCTTTTGATCCTGTGTCACTCTGGGACCATTTGCGGATCACTTTGTCATGCTGATAGCGGCATTGCTTCTTTGGAATGATGAGAATGTTATCTGAGAGTCGGGCTCCTTGCATCCTTTGGTCACCGGGTCGGACATTCATCATTGGCTGGGTTATTTTGTGGAGTTCATAATGTCGAAAAGGGATATTGAAGGCTCAGCGGGGGTGCCTAGGGTTTAATGTCAGGGTTTACAAGCTTTTGGCTATGTGGTGCTGTACCTAGGTGCTTCGTCATTCCTGATAGTTGTATATCCGTTCTTTGTTACTTTTCACAGGTCTAAGCGTAAATTTACAAATTATCTCCTTCGGTCGGAGTTATACCGTTTACCTCACCTTTGAATGTGGACTCACCGGAGTCGTGTAAAAATGACACGCTCGTTCACTCATGGTTTTTCCGCTCAAGACATTCTCGTGAATTTCACTCAGAGACTAGTTCACACGCTTAAACGAAAGATGAAAGATGATGAACCTAAACTCAGATTGCCCCCATTATTGATTTGGGGTTAATGACGACAATTTAAAAGATATGGATTTGGAACCTTTGGGGGTCATTTGGATGTTTTGGGATAAGCTGTGGGGTTTGGTAAGGCATGTCCAAAACTTCAGAAACAAAATACAAGTCTTTGTATTCCATTGTCGGGAGATAATTAATTCATGAACCATTTTCTCAAAAGAAACTTGTGTGAAACAAAACCTTCTCTTTTTTTGTGTTATCATTTAGACTTGAAAAAGTCATCGATTTGTGAACATGAGGAAGAAGATGATTTAACAAGATCGATGCTTCTTATTAGTGGTCAGAAAACGATCATTCTTTGAAAAATATGAGAGGTGCATTTGGAAGATGAGTGTTATGGCAGGTTATGCAGTAGAATGCATGGGAACCCTAAAAATTCTGTTGAATCCAAATCCTGCTGAACCGTCTGAAGTCGGCATGCTGAAGACTCGAGCTCTTGACCGCCGGGATGTCGCTAAGATGACTGCGATCGTCTTCTTCTTGGACTCTTAGTAGGCTCCTAGGAATGCCTATGGATGACGCATGAGACACTTGGGCCTGCATGGGTTGAAACAGTTTCATGAATGTGGATTAGGCGCTCGGGCCTGGATGATTTTCATGGATGTGGATAGGCACTCAGGCCTGGATGAATTGAAAGTGAGGCACACATGCCAGAATGATTCATAAGCGGGTTGGCACTCGGGACGGAATGAGGATGCGGCACTGGGGCCAGAACATGTTGTGAGACTGTGGCACTAGGGCCGGAATGTTTAGAATATGTGGCACTTGGGCCAGAAAGTGTTTGAGGATGTGGCGCTTGGGCCTGAATGTGTTTAGGAAAATGGCACTTGAGCCGGAATGATTTGGGATTGTGGCACTTGGGCCAGAACGATTTCAGATTGAAGTAAGAAATATGGGCCAGAGGGACTTCTAGACTGGAACGGATGTGCGGGCCTGAATACCCTTAATCTGGAAGTGGAGTAAACGGGCCGAAGGAAGCCACATGGACCGTGAATGTGCCACTGGGCCGAGAGAGAAACCTTGAAGCCTAAGATTCGTTTGATGATCTTGTTGGGCCTTGAGGCCAGAAACTAGAATGAATGGGTTGCACAAACTATCTGGGATTCAAATGTTTTATGCTATGGGCCAAAATTTTGGATTCAGAGCAAAGTTCGTGGGCCAAAACTATGAATTGGTCTATGGGCCCAGATTAAGTGAGTTATGAGTGTGGCACTTGGAATATTCTAAGAATTTGGCACCTGGGCCAAAATGTGTTTGGGCTAGAAAGAGGGCGCATGGGCCGAAATGATTTCTAAACCATGTCCCAGATGTGAATTGGAATTTGGGGCCGAGTACTTCTGATTGGGCCTAAAAGATGATACTTATACCTAGGATTTTGGGCCAAAGCCCGAGTGGAAAGTCTTTCTAGACTAGAATAAACCCTGAAACGGAAAGGCCTGATGGATTTTCATGAACTGCTTTCGGTGGATTTGTTTTCATGGGCCTAGAACTAAATTGATAATTCAAATTGGGCCGAAAGAGAGAAATCACCTAGGTCTAAACTTTTGGGCCAGAGCCCAAACAAACAATTCATTTATTCAAACCAAACAGGGCCTTAGGGCCGCAAACAATGAAGTCGTGAATTCCAGGTTGGGCTGAGTTGACATAGGAAGAGTTCCTATCAATTTCTAGGCTGGCAGTGGGCCGATCATACAAGCAAACAAGGCCCACACAAGTTCAACATGTCCTTACTAGACGCTTCAACCAAATTGGGTATGGATCGATCCGGAGAGGTGCTTGGGGCATGGGCCCAGGTCACCACAAAGGAATAGGGCTTGCACGCTATTCTCTTTGGGCTTCCCCACTTTTTTCACATCACCTGAAGGTGTGCGTCCACGGTCGGGTCTTTGACTGACCAAACAATGGGCTAGGTAAGGGCACTGCCAGGAAAACGCTTGGGGCTAAAGCCCAGGTATTAAGGGGATGTGGTTAGACGACATCCTCCTCTTTTCCCCCGCTTATTCACATCACCTAAAAGGTGTGAGTCCCTGACAGGGGACCCTCAAACGGGTCCCGGGGTGAAATCGGTTCGTGTGGACCCTCGCTCTCATATGATGCAAAGGTGCAGAAATTAAAGTGCACACAAAAGTAAACAAACAAAGTAATAAAGCCATAAATAAACAATTTCGAGTTAAGCCCTCTTTCTTAAAATTAAACAAGTTAAAATTAAGAAGTTTGTCCCCAGCAGAGTCGCCAGTCTGTGAGCCTCGATTTTAAACCCTATCCTATGTGGATTAAGTTGATTAGGATCTAATCGGGTTTTAGGTCCACTTATAACCTAAGATTAATAACTATGTCATATAACAATAATTAAAACCTAAGCTAGCTCACTGGAACCTATTATGAGTCGCCACCTAATTTTGACCTAGATTAAATTAGGAAAGGAGAGTTCGGGTTCGGGGGCTTGATATTCGACTTAATTAGGGTTCAATTACTTTCATTACCCTTAGAAGTCGTTTTTCCTCTACTCAGTTTAATTACGGCTTATTACGAGTCGTTTTAACTTAAGTGCGCGAGCTTCTGTTTTTTTGTGTTTTTTAGCATTTTTTGACAGAAAATTAAAATAAAATTAAAGATTCCTAAACTAGGGTTTCAGAGGCAGAATTAGGTCAAATTTTGTTTCCGTCCGTGGCTACGGACCTAATGTCCGAACCCACGGACCCTAGTTAACCTATGTGAACATAAAAGTCGAATTAAACAGAAAACACGATTTTGCGAGGTCCGGGGCCACGGACAGGATGTCCGTGGGCCCGGACATTATTTTTGAAAACCTAAATTTTGAATTTTTAAAAATCCCGCCGCCGTCCGTGGGCGTCCGGGCTTACGGACAGGGAGTCCGGGACCCCGGACATGACGTCCGTGGGTGCGGACCGCCCTCGGACGGCGGCGTTGAGGCTGTTCCCGAAGGTTTTTTGGCTCAAATTTTACGGGTGTGTAGCCTGAAAGATGTACAAGACGTTAGTGATTGAAAGTTTTCAATTTGAAATCGAATTTAATACGAAACTTAACGAACAAGTTAGAAGGCAGAAACACAAACAAACCTTAATTCAGAAGCAAGGAAAAATCAATTCGGTTAGCAATTTCAACCAGAATTGTATTTTGACCAGAAGGGTTAGAGAATTTGGTTTTTACCCTGTTTTGATTTCGAAAACTTGTTGTTCCTTCACGTCGGGAATCTCTAAAAGCTTCGTTGGTGGCCGATCCGGTTCGACTTTGACCCGAGCTTCTGACCTCTTCTTCCTTGTGTTGTTAAGCACGTTTTGGTTCTGTATTTGTGGTGTTTTGATGCTTGGAAGTTCAATGAGAGAAGAAAGAATGTGTTTTTGGTGATTTTGGGATGATTTCGGTAGAGAGTTTCGGTGTTGGGAGTGTTGAAAACGTGGGAGGCAAGTAGACGGCTGTGTTTTCTGACTATGGGGATCATCTACCTTGCCCTAGGTCGTTTTTTGGAAGGCCTTTTATAGAAAGAGCATGGCCAAGTTGATAGAACAGAATTTTTATCTAAAACCTTGATTTTGTGCTCTAAGAGAATCTGATTTTTTAAAATATGTTGCAAGCCGATAAAAATTATGAAAATTTAACTGAAGGTAAAGAATGATTTTTAGGAATTTTGAGAGTTGGAATCGGGTTATTTTGTTAAATAACCGATTAGATAAAAATCTCACAATCTGGAATCTCCCAAAATTCATAACTTATTATTGGAAAGTCGAAATTACGAAATTCCAACGGCATTAGTCTCTAATAATCATCCTCTACCCTGTGTTAAAATTTCATGACATTTTGTTTTGATTTCGGTATTTTCCAGAGGAGAGAGAAAATTGCAAAAATGATTGAATTTCTCTTTTAAATTTTGGGATAAGGTTCCAAATAAAATAATTTCAGGTTTATGACTGTGTGTAGTCATGCTAACCATGTGACAATTTTATTTTAATTTTGAAAACCCTTTTATTTCTATTTTGAGGTTATTTCATGTGTTAATTATTAAAGAAACTAGCTTATTAAAAGCTTAATTTCCAGAATAAATATTATCAGAAAATCATGAAATACCTTTCATAATGACTATGTTGGAAGTGTTTGGAGATAATGAACAAGTCATATGAAAATAGAAAATCCCGAGAATGTCCTTGGAAAATCCTGCATCGGTGCATTTTGACCATTTTGCCCTTTGTAACACGTATGCCTTAGAGACTACTCCGAGGGGGTTGAAATTTTGGGTATAACAGATTGCCCCCCGTCAACTGGACTTTGTAATGAAAGTGAGAAGGCTAGTTGATGCTTGAGTGATACCCCAAAATTTCAAATGTTTCCAAGACCCTGCATGTTATCGAAAACTGATAAATTGTGTCAAGCTATTCTAAGGCGCTGACTACCTATAATGATGATATGATGTCAAACTATTCTAAGATGTTGACTGCCTGCAAGTAAAGTGAAATGAAGCAATGTCAAGCGGTTCTAAGGCGTTGACAACCTAAAATGTGGAAATGAGATAATGTCAAGCGATTCTAAGGCGTTGACAACCTAAAATGTGGAAATGAGATAATGTCAAGCGATTCTAAGGCGTTGACAACCTAAAATGTGGAAATGAGATAATGTCAAGCGATTCTAAGGCGTTGACAACCTAAAATGTGGAAATGATGTCAAGCTATTCTAAGGCGTTGACTACCTATAATGAAATGATGTCAAGCTATTCTAAGGCGTTGACTACCTATAATGAATGAAATAATGTCAAGCTATTCTAAGGCGTTGACTACCTATAATGAATGAAATAATGCAATGTGTTTAATGGAAGCAGGTAAGCTAAGGAGTGGTGTTAGGTCTTACTACGAGCCTAAAGGGATGACTCCAGGTCTTATGACGAACCTAAGGATGGTGCTAGGTCTTATGACGAGCCTAAAGTGAATGAATAAGGGAGGTCTTATGGGTGCCTGTAGAGTAGGCCTTATGGGTGCCTGAAAGGATTTGAATGTAGGGTAGGTCTTACGTGTGCCTAAAAGGATTGAATGTAGGGTAGGTCTTATGTGTGCCTAAAAGGATAGAATGTAGGATAGGTCTTATGTGTGCCTAAGGTTTAGGGATGAGACTCATCTTAACTCAGTTGCTTATGGAGACTGAGATTCATCCTACTCGGTTGCTTACGGAGACCGAGACCCACTCTACTCGGTTGCTTATGGAGACCGAGACCCATCTAACTCAGTTGCTTATGGAGACTGAGACCCAATCTACTCGGTTGCTTATGGAGACCGAGATCCATCTAACTCGGTTGCTTATGGAGACTGAGATCCATTTTACTCGGTTGCTTATGGAGACCGAGATCCATCTAACTCGGTTGCTTATGGAGACTGAGATCCATTCTACTCGGTTGCTTATGGAGACCGAGACCCAATCTACTCGGTTGCTTATGGAGACCGAGACCCAATCTACTCGGTTGCTTATGGAGACCGAGATCCATCTAAACTTGACCAGGCAAATGCAGTATGCTTGATGATGTGAGGATGCAAAACACGTTTTATGCAAATGATTGTCATTGTGATCAAATTGTTAAGGTTCCAAACATGGAGATGACAAGGTTTACCCGAGTATTGCAAAGTGAAATTGAAGTGCTTGCGAAAACCGAAAATTTGCACAAAGCAAGAAATAGCTGAAAATGTGCCAAACATGGCAATGCTTGAGAAAAACACTGTTAAGAAAGGAAAGCGAAATAATCATTTCCTGACTAAGAGTTCCAGACCTGCAATTTTTTTCTCAGAGGATGAACACGATACTAATGGAAATGTGTGGTGTTCATTGTGGTGCTGAAAGCTTTTGCTGGTGTTCAGGATTTATGACAAGCCTGGGGTTGGGGTGTGATTTTGGATGGTGATTTGGATTAAGATGAGCTGATGTTTTGTGGAGGTAAGACCAGTGACGGGCCTGAGAGTGTTTGTGTGGAGGTTAAGGCTTATGTGGGCATGTGTGGTATGATGTGAGGGTAAGGGCTTATGTGGGCCTACGTGGTAAGGGCTTATGTGGGCCTGCGTGGTGGTGTTTGTGGTGCCCACGCTTTGGGTTTCCGTTGGTGTTGTCATGGCAATTGTTGGAACCAACAATTGCCCCCAGTATTGTTCCTTAAGGCAATCTGAGCTAGAGTTCATGGTAATCGATCGGAACGATCGATTGCCCCCAGTATTTTCTTTGATTAAACATGCGAACAAGTCTTATCCTCACATGGTCAAGGATTGTGTCTTGATGTGGTGCTTTACACTCAAAGTGTTTGATTCTTGCACTCGTTTCTCACCTACGGTCACAACTTCTAGACCATTGAATTTGATATTTGATGAATTTACGCATTCGATCTGTTACTTTCACGTGATTGGATACACAACTACCAAGTCGGAAGTCTTCGAGGCTTATAACGTGGCCATAGGGTGTGATGAAAGACGACGGGATCATGGAGGGATATTTGAGGTATGTGGAGCTTAAATGGGTGACCAAAGCTGCAACTTGCGTCTTCTCTCGGATTCATCTTCCTTGTCTTGAAGTCGTCTGGCTGCTTCATGTTGACATTGTTTTCGAGCTTCTGGACCTGGACTTTTGAAGTTGTCCTTTACACTATTTCTCTTTTCGTCATTTGGATTTCTTCGAGGCACTTTGGGTTTGCCTTTTGTTTTATCCTTTCCTGGTTTTGCCTTCGGGGTTCTTGTGTTTCCCGGTTTTGGGCTTCGAGAGCTGTTTTGATGTGAGCTCTTTTGATCCTGTGTCACTCTGGGACCATTTGCGGATCACTTTGTCATGCTGATAGCGGCATTGCTTCTTTGGAATGATGAGAATGTTATCTGAGAGTCGGGCTCCTTGCATCCTTTGGTCACCGGGTCGGACATTCATCATTGGCTGGGTTATTTTGTGGAGTTCATAATGTCGAAAAGGGATATATTGAAGGCTCAGCGGGGGTGCCTAGGGTTTAATGTCAGGGTTTACAAGCTTTTGGCTATGTGGTGCTGTACCTAGGTGCTTCGTCATTCCTGATAGTTGTATATCCGTTCTTTGTTACTTTTCACAGGTCTAAGCGTAAATTTACAAATTATCTCCTTCGGTCGGAGTTATACCGTTTACCTCACCTTTGAATGTGGACTCACCGGAGTCGTGTAAAAATGACACGCTCGTTCACTCATGGTTTTTCCACTCAAGACATTCTCGTGAATTTCACTCAGAGACTAGTTCACACGCTTAAACGAAAGATGAAAGATGATGAACCTAAACTCAGATTGCCCCCATTATTGATTTGGGGTTAATGACGACAATTTAAAAGATGTGGATTTGGAACCTCTTTGGGGGTCATTTGGATGTTTTGGGATAAGCTGTGGGGTTTGGTAAGGCATGTCCAAAACTTCAGAAACAAAATACAAGTCTTTGTATTCCATTGTTGGGAGATAATTAATTCATGAACCATTTTCTCAAAAGAAACTTGTGTGAAACAAAACCTTCTCTTTTTTTGTGTTATCATTTAGACTTGAAAAAGTCATCGATTTGTGAACATGAGGAAGAAGATGATTTAACAAGATCGATGCTTCTTATTAGTGGTCAGAAAACGATCATTCTTTGAAAAATATGAGAGGTGCATTTGGAAGATGAGTGTTATGGCAGGTTATGCAGTAGAATGCATGGGAACCCTAAAAATTCTATTGAATCCAAATCCTGCTGAACCGTCTGAAGTCGGCATGCTGAAGACTCGAGCTCTTGACCGCCGGGATGTCGCTAAGATGACTGCGATCGTCTTCTTCTTGGACTCTTAGTAGGCTCCTAGGAATGCCTATGGATGACGCATGAGACACTTGGGCCTGCATGGGTTGAAACAGTTTCATGAATGTGGATTAGGCGCTCGGGCCTGGATGATTTTCATGGATGTGGATAGACACTCAGGCCTGGATGAATTGAAAGTGAGGCACACATGCCAGAATGATTCATAAGCGGGTTGGCACTCGGGACGGAATGAGGATGCGGCACTGGGGCCAGAACATGTTGTGAGACTGTGGCACTAGGGCCGGAATGTTTAGAATATGTGGCACTTGGGCCAGAAAGTGTTTGAGGATGTGGCGCTTGGGCCTGAATGTGTTTAGGAAAATGGCACTTGAGCCGGAATGATTTGGGATTGTGGCACTTGGGCCAGAACGATTTCAGATTGAAGTAAGAAATATGGGCCAGAGGGACTTCTAGACTGGAACGGATGTGCGGGCCTGAATACCCTTAATCTGGAAGTGGAGTAAACGGGCCGAAGGAAGCCACATGGACCGTGAATGTGCCACTGGGCCGAGAGAGAAACCTTGAAGCCTAAGATTCGTTTGATGATCTTGTTGGGCCTTGAGGCCAGAAACTAGAATGAATGGGTTGCACAAACTATCTGGGATTCAAATGTTTTATGCTATGGGCCAAAATTTTGGATTCAGAGCAAAGTTCGTGGGCCAAAACTATGAATTGGTCTATGGGCCCAGATTAAGTGAGTTATGAGTGTGGCACTTGGAATATTCTAAGAATTTGGCACCTGGGCCAAAATGTGTTTGGGCTAGAAAGAGGGCGCATGGGCCGAAATGATTTCTAAACCATGTCCCAGATGTGAATTGGAATTTGGGGCCGAGTACTTCTGATTGGGCCTAAAAGATGATACTTATACCTAGGATTTTGGGCCAAAGCCCGAGTGGAAAGTCTTTCTAGACTAGAATAAACCCTGAAACGGAAAGGCCTGATGGATTTTCATGAACTGCTTTCGGTGGATTTGTTTTCATGGGCCTAGAACTAAATTGATAATTCAAATTGGGCCGAAAGAGAGAAATCACCTAGGTCTAAACTTTTGGGCCAGAGCCCAAACAAACAATTCATTTATTCAAACCAAACAGGGCCTTAGGGCCGCAAACAATGAAGTCGTGAATTCCAGGTTGGGCTGAGTTGACATAGGAAGAGTTCCTATCAATTTCTAGGCTGGCAGTGGGCCGATCATACAAGCAAACAAGGCCCACACAAGTTCAACATGTCCTTACTAGACGCTTCAACCAAATTGGGTATGGATCGATCCGGAGAGGTGCTTGGGGCATGGGCCCAGGTCACCACAAAGGAATAGGGCTTGCACGCTATTCTCTTTGGGCTTCCCCACTTTTTTCACATCACCTGAAGGTGTGCGTCCACGGTCGGGTCTTTGACTGACCAAACAATGGGCTAGGTAAGGGCACTGCCAGGAAAACGCTTGGGGCTAAAGCCCAGGTATTAAGGGGATGTGGTTAGACGACATCCTCCTCTTTTCCCCCGCTTATTCACATCACCTAAAAGGTGTGAGTCCCTGACAGGGGACCCTCAAACGGGTCCCGGGGTGAAATCGGTTCGTGTGGACCCTCGCTCTCATATGATGCAAAGGTGCAGAAATTAAAGTGCACACAAAAGTAAACAAACAAAGTAATAAAGCCATAAATAAACAATTTCGAGTTAAGCCCTCTTTCTTAAAATTAAACAAGTTAAAATTAAGAAGTTTGTCCCCAGCAGAGTCGCCAGTCTGTGAGCCTCGATTTTAAACCCTATCCTATGTGGATTAAGTTGATTAGGATCTAATCGGGTTTTAGGTCCACTTATAACCTAAGATTAATAACTATGTCATATAACAATAATTATTAAAACCTAAGCTAGCTCACTGGAACCTATTATGAGTCGCCACCTAATTTTGACCTAGATTAAATTAGGAAAGGAGAGTTCGGGTTCGGGGGCTTGATATTCGACTTAATTAGGGTTCAATTACTTTCATTACCCTTAGAAGTCGTTTTTCCTCTACTCAGTTTAATTACGGCTTATTACGAGTCGTTTTAACTTAAGTGCGAGCTTCTGTTTTTTTGTGTTTTTTAGCATTTTTTGACAGAAAATTAAAATAAAATTAAAGATTCCTAAACTAGGGTTTCAGAGGCAGAATTAGGTCAAATTTTGTTTCCGTCCGTGGCTACGGACCTAATGTCCGAACCCACGGACCCTAGTTAACCTATGTGAACATAAAAGTCGAATTAAACAGAAAACACGATTTTGCGAGGTCCGGGGCCACGGACAGGATGTCCGTGGGCCCGGACATTATTTTTGAAAACCTAAATTTTGAATTTTTAAAAATCCCGCCGCCGTCCGTGGGCGTCCGGGCTTACGGACAGGGAGTCCGGGACCCCGGACATGACGTCCGTGGGTGCGGACCGCCCTCGGACGGCGGCGTTGAGGCTGTTCCCGAAGGTGTTTTTGGCTCAAATTTTACGGGTGTGTAGCCTGAAAGATGTACAAGACGTTAGTGATTGAAAGTTTTCAATTTGAAATCGAATTTAATACGAAACTTAACGAACAAGTTAGAAGGCAGAAACACAAACAAACCTTAATTCAGAAGCAAGGAAAAATCAATTCGGTTAGCAATTTCAACCAGAATTGTATTTTGACCAGAAGGGTTAGAGAATTTGGTTTTTACCCTGTTTTGATTTCGAAAACTTGTTGTTCCTTCACGTCGGGAATCTCTAAAAGCTTCGTTGGTGGCCGATCCGGTTCGACTTTGACCCGAGCTTCTGACCTCTTCTTCCTTGTGTTGTTAAGCACGTTTTGGTTCTGTATTTGTGGTGTTTTGATGCTTGGAAGTTCAATGAGAGAAGAAAGAATGTGTTTTTGGTGATTTTGGGATGATTTCGGTAGAGTTTCGGTGTTGGGAGTGTTGAAAACGTGGGAGGCAAGTAGACGGCTGTGTTTTCTGACTATGGGGATCATCTACCTTGCCCTAGGTCGTTTTTTGGAAGGCCTTTTATAGAAAGAGCATGGCCAAGTTGATAGACAGAATTTTTATCTAAAACCTTGATTTTGTGCTCTAAGAGAATCTGATTTTTTAAAATATGTTGCAAGCCGATAAAAATTATGAAAATTTAACTGAAGGTAAAGAATGATTTTTAGGAATTTTGAGAGTTGGAATCGGGTTATTTTGTTAAATAACCGATTAGATAAAAATCTCACAATCTGGAATCTCCCAAAATTCATAACTTATTATTGGAAAGTCGAAATTACGAAATTCCAACGGCATTAGTCTCTAATAATCATCCTCTACCCTGTGTTAAAATTTCATGACATTTTGTTTTGATTTCGGTATTTTCCAGAGGAGAGAGAAAATTGCAAAAATGATTGAATTTCTCTTTTAAATTTTGGGATAAGGTTCCAAATAAAATAATTTCAGGTTTATGACTGTGTGTAGTCATGCTAACCATGTGACAATTTTATTTTAATTTTGAAAACCCTTTTATTTCTATTTTGAGGTTATTTCATGTGTTAATTATTAAAGAAACTAGCTTATTAAAAGCTTAATTTCCAGAATAAATATTATCAGAAAATCATGAAATACCTTTCATAATGACTATGATATTTGGAAGTGTTTGGAGATAATGAACAAGTCATATGAAAATAGAAAATCCCGAGAATGTCCTTGGAAAATCCTGCATCGGTGCATTTTGACCATTTTGCCCTTTGTAACACGTATGCCTTAGAGACTACTCCGAGGGGGTTGAAATTTTGGGTATAACAGAGATGAGGTAGTAATAAATGATGAGATGATTAGTAAGTAAGTAAGTGAATCATATAAATTGGAAAATGTATGTGTATGATTATGAGTAGCAAGATTAAAAAGATAGAAAACGAAATAATGTTTGACGAGCTGTCTGTTTGTATTGAGGTGGGAAGTGGAACTTGATTTGCTAGCGATCAAGGGAAGCCGAACACAAATTGGGGTGGAAGGATAATTCAACACCAATGCTGATCACATTGTGGTTGAAGGACTCTGGAAGCTCCCTTAAGTGGTCACAACAACGACACTAGTAATAGGTATAATTATCATAAACGGTATTGGGAGATGTATGCAAGGTTTCAAAACGAATTTCCAAAACTAATTTGGTACAATGTTTTCTACAACTTGAGAATAAGGATCAGTTTGAAACCGCTCCCACAAGCGCTAGTGGACCTCCATGCCTAGGCACGGGTATCCGGTCGAAACCATAGGAGGAGAAGCTAGTTGTGAGTCGGTGGGAGTGTTGATTAGTTTTGAAACCACTACACCGGGTGTACGGTAACAGTGTGTGTTTTGTATTTTTCCAAAGGCACTGGGGCAGCGTAGTCCCGAGTAAGTATGAGTAAAGTATGAGCAAGTATGATAAGTGCCTGAGGATCTCTATATGTGCAAATGAATTTGATCAGAACCAAAGGACCGTAGAGCCAGAAAGCGTAAGTGCTCAAGTCATGACGGCCGTGAACCAGAAAGCGTAAGTGTTCAAACGTGACCGGTACCTGAGGGGTCACTCTCCATTGGGGGAGGATTGTACCTAATTGTCTGCGGATGGACCCCCTTGGAGAGGAGTAAAACCGATATTTTTGATTGCTATGCATGCAGTGACATGCTGTTTGGATGCGTAGTGCATCATGTCA